>JAUDYJ010000005.1:20212704-20875204 GCA_030761175.1 Masticophis lateralis | reverse complement strand
TTGTCTCTCCCCAATTGTTTAAATATATTTTGAGTTGAAAATTATTTAAAAAGTCTGTTTAAGTTGGTCCCAGCTCTGATCCAAGCTTTCTCAAGGGAGTCATTTCTCCCTTTTTAAATCCTTGTCTGTTTGAGGCCATTATCATCATCGTTAGGCTAAATTCAACTGAGTCCATAATATGCATTATGTAGAAAAACTTAGATTTAGTAAAAATCATGCATACTTTAAAAGTTATTGGTTAATGGGATTTCATGGATTCCCCTCTTTATTTTACATTTTCTAAGCAACTTTCTTTGACTTTTAATTTTTCTCATCTTGCCAACTGACCAGGTTAATTTCTATTATTATTATTGTTCCACTAAGGATTTCACAATCAAAGAATCATTTTTTCAGCCACTTCTGAAAAGTCCCCATCAAAGGATTGACTTAAAATCACCTTGGTTTTAATGTTACAAAATTAGGCTGATGTGCTAAGGTCTGGGAGGCAGCCAAAAGAAAACAAGATTCCTCCGAAGTCAAATTAATTTCATTCTATCTGAATTTCCATGAATAATCTGGCATTCTGAACTGTACAAGGCAAGTAAGTTATTTTGTTCATATAGTACGCTTCACCAAGATACTAAATTTATCCATTGTATAGCTTTACATCACATACTGAATCATACATTAACAAATGTGTCTAGATTTGTACATTCTACCAAGTCACAAAAAACTAACAAACAGTATGAGCAAGAGAGATTAGTATTTAGTCTTTCCCAGGAACCAGAAAGGTTTAAAAAAGTGAGCTAATGTCTTTGGAAGTATATTTTCTTTGAAAACAGTGAAAGTTCTGTCTCTACCAATGTTTGTTTTCCACCCAGCATCTTCCCCTATCCTAATTAACATCTATGAATTTTCTGCCAAATTAGCAGAAGAAATAAAAATCCTAAATGCATTTCATTCATCTTAACTCTCTATAATTTATACATATCCTTCTGATACATTGCAGATATTTTCCAAAGGAAATGATTTTGACTTGTGCCATTTTCATGTAAATTGCTAAAGAAGAAAAAGAAAGTGGAGAAGGAGAAGCAAGTACAGTTCTTCTTTCATTTAGAAAGAAAGAAAGAAAGAAAGAAAGAAAGAAAGAAAGAAAGAAAGAAAGAAAGAAAGAAAGAAAGAAAGCCTGACCTTATTCTTTTGAAATGTTACCTTGGGGTTTGTTTTGTGGTTTTTAGCTTTATTATGTTAAGCAGATTTTTTTATAAACACCCCCCCCCCCGCCAGGAAATAATAGCAACAGCAAAAAAGAGTTTTAATCAGAAATACAGGAAGGAAGGAAGGAAGGAAGGAAGGAAGGAAGGAAGGAAGGAAGGAAGGAAGGAAGGAAGGAAGGAAGGAAGGAAGGAAGGAAGGCTGGCTCTGAATTTATTCATCTGGAACCTTGAAGCATATTCCTTCCGAACAGTCAAATTTAAATTCAGATTTCAACCAGATGCATGTGACTTCCTCTTTAAAGATATCTGACAGAAATCTTACCTGGGAAAACAAACAAATGGATTGTCAAATGAATCAACCAAACATTTTCATTCAATGCACAAAGGACCAGGCTCAAATGACTCTACTTCAAACATATGTGAAGATCTAGCTCTGTGGAAAAGGTTCTAATGCTGGGAAAGGTGGAAGAAAAAGAGGAAGAGTATGACTAGGAGCAGAGTAGATGGACTCATTTACTGTGGCCATTGCTGAAGACCATGGTTGAAGGTATTGGAGAAATTGACTAGGTTAGGGAGAGATCATCAGAGCGAAATCTGTCCATGTATCCTTAAGGGTCCATAGTGACTGGGCAGCACATAATTAATGAATTAAAAACTAATCTAGGGATTAAATGTTTGAGTAATACTTAATAATTATTGTAATTCAAACATCCTATATGAATCAATTAATCTAATTATGTTGTAATTCCTAATCACTCCAAGATAACTGAATACTTTCTAATTACCAGGGTTCAAACAGAATGTTGTGTTCTTTGTGTACATATGTAGTTCTAAATGAAAATCATGCTCTCAGAATAAGTCTCTAAATCATATTTATTAAATTCAAATTAAATGCAAATATACAAAAGGAAAAGGTATTTCAATTTTGTTGTTAAAGCTTAATATAAATATAATAAACACAGTTTCAAAATATAATATCCTAGCCATACAATTTTCACAAGGTTTGGAAACTTTTGTTCCCTGGGACACTGTCTGTCTGTCTGTCTGTCTATATCATCTACCATCTATCTATTCTTTAAAAATAGTGGTTCTAACATAAGCACTAGGATTGATCTCAAGAACTGATTACTTCATAATTCACAGACTTTATCACTTCCTCACTAAAGAAATTTAACTCTATGGAAAATGATCTTGTTGATGTTATATTTATGGTGCCTGAATGTAGCCATAGGTTTTTTTTTGTTTTATTTATTTTTGTTTTGTTTTGTTAGAGTGTATTTTAATGATATGGTCCTAATAGGAGGAATCCATCATCCCTGTTAAAAGAATCTGCCTGAAAATAAATGAAACTAATTAGCAGTAAAAGGTGTGCTCACAAGTAATGTCAAACAAAGACATGTGAACCATATCCTTAAGGCAACTAAAGACAAATTGTACTTCTACCAAGTTAGGGCAAGATCAATAAGTCTATGAAGTTTTATAGGGGAAATATACTAATCCTGAAAAAGTAATACCTTAGAAGAAAAGCGGGAAGCAATAACTAGTTCCCCATTAATTTATGTTTGAAGGATAGAGGATGTTAAATTATAACTACTGTAGGTTTCTTACTGATGAAAAACTGATCCTCCCCTTTTAAAGAAGACATATATTGTATAAGATTACCAATAAACTTTGGGTTGACCTCCTCCAGAGATCCATCTTGTACAGTGGAGGCTCATTCATGACAGAGTTCAGGGAAACATGGGCTTGGATACAATCATTCTATGATAATTGTGATATATCTTGTTTTGGGGAATTTATCTGGTGCCCTCCATAATAACATTTCACAACGTTATCAAAATGTAATTTAAATTGCTCTTGATCATTGATTTGACTTTGTTTTGGTTTTATGGTAATCTGGTGATAGCGATTTGACCTTTCGGTTTGTGTTACGTAAATAGGTTATTGCTAGACCAATTCTCGAATACAGCTCATCTGCCTGGAACTATGTGTAAAATATTAATACAACTGAGCGAGTCCAAGATATTTCACAAGAAGAGTACTCCACTCTTCTGCTCACAACAGAATACCTTATGCCACCAGGCTTGAAATCATGGGATTAGGCAATTTGGAACTACATTGCCTTAGGTCTGACCTAAGTGTAGTACACACAACTATCTGCTACAACATCCTACCTGTCAATGACTACTGCAGCTTCAGCCACAACAATACACGAGAACACAATAGACACAAACTTAAGGTAAACCGCTCAAAACTTGATTGCAGAAAATACGACTTCAGCAACAGGGTGATCAATGCGTGGAATGCACTACCTGACTCTGTGGTGTCTTCCCCAAACCCCCATAACTTTAACCTTAGACTGTCTACTGTTGACCTCACCCCATTCTAAGGGGCCTGTAAGGGGCATGCATAAGTGCACCAACATGCCTACCATCCCTGTCCTACTGTCCCCATGTATTCGTACCCTTATCCTGTATCCATAATCATGTTTATACTTATATCTGTTATCATATACATATTTGACAAATAAATAAAAAATAAATAAAATTAATGATATACCATATTGCACATTGTATTTTTGTTCCTTTGGGATTTATTAGAATTATTTCAGAATGCTCTAATCAAACCAGAATTTGGGGAGCGGTAATATCTGTAACAAAGAAATAAACAAACAAATAACCCAACCCAGGTATATTCATTCACCATTGTTAAGAGTTATGGAGAAGCATTGAATTGCTTTAAAAATCAATAACTAGAGTTTAACCACAAGACTGAGTTATTTTTATTTACTACATATATATGATACCTTTCTGCAAATTCTTTTGAGATGTTTTACTACCTGGTTTTCTCACTTAGGCTTGGCAGTAAATAACAGGCTTCCTAGCAGTACGTGGTTTTGCTCAACTGTTCAACTTGACTTGCCTGAAAACACTCAGACTCGATTAGACTCTCTATTGCAGATAAGAATGGAGTCAGACAAAAATGGGTTGCCTGATGCCAATGCAGAGATGTCAAAATTTAAACTTATAGGGATTTAAAGTTGACGTTTCTTTCTTCCATCCTAATTAACAGACAGAGTGTGCATCATTTGAAAAGCTTGAAATCAAACTATTGCTGTATATTTACTGTGTTTCCCTGAAAATAAGACATGTCCTGAAAATAAGGCCAATCAGGCTTTTCAGCGCATGTGATAATATAAACCATCCCCGCAAAATAATCCCCCCCACCAGCTACTTACATGCATGCGCAACCAGTCCCGCCATTTCCTCTGGTTGCCCCACCTGCCAGAAACAAGTCTTTGTGAGACTCATTGCGCCACCGTCGATGCCTCCTAGAGCAGGACTCTGCAAGGCTTGTGCCATTACACACAGTCCCAATCTCACAGACTCCTGCACCCAGTGGTGAAATCTAAAATTTGTTACTACTGGTTCTGTGGGCATGGCTTGGTGGTGGTGGGGGGGGTAATGTGATTGGGTGGGCATGGCCAATTTTTTTTTTACTTTTAAAAACATTTTTTTTACAACCTCTTCGGCAAAGAGGTTATTAAAAAATGCTTTCAAAAGACTCTGACGATCCCAGATGAGTTGTCTGATCAGCAGAGACTTTTTTTCTTTTAAATGCCTCTGACGATCAGGCAATTCAGCTTGGATCGTCAGAGGCATTTAAAAGAAAAAAAAGGATTTTTGCTACCGGTTCTCCGAACCACCTTCCTCCATCGCTACTGGATCGGGCAATCTGGTCCAAACCAGAGCATTTCACCCCTGCCTATACCCACAAAATAATAAGCCCTCACCCCATAATAAGGCCAAGTCCTTATTTGGGGGGGGGGTCAAAAGAAAATAAGATCCTGTCTTATTTTCGGGGATACACGGTACATAATAATCCAAGAGGTGAGGCCTGTCTGCTATCTGGAAGTGGCAGTTACTGCGCTGACTAGCAATTTATCTTCAAATCCAATTTGAGGTATTGGCTAACATCTGTAAAGTTCCACATAGCTTAACACCTAGATACCTACGGAAGCATCTCTCCTATCCAGTTTTGGGTCAATATGCAATTAGTTTGGCGCAGTAGTTAAGACTCTGTAAAGATGTAAAGCCACTTTGGTGTCCTTGGAACAGTCACTCTCAGTTTTAGGGAGCAGGCAATAGCAAACCATATTTGAAATCTTGCCAAGAAAACTTCAGGGACCTGTCTAGAGAGTCACCAGGAGTCAACCCTGAGTAGAAAGCAAAACAATGACAATAGCATCAAAAGTAAGGTGTTTGGACTAAAATCAGCTGGTGCTTTCTGAGCAGGTCTTGATGTTTGAAATTATGTGTAGTCTATTTTCTCCTAGATGTGCTTATTTCATTTCAAAGACACAGGTATCCAATCATTCCTGTAGGGAAAAGAACAAGATTTGGCAAATACAGGCTTTCTCATTCTTGCTTGTATTATTTCTCTTTCTGTGCATAATGACATGCTTTATTAGGGTAAAGTTCACCCAGAAGGGCTACTGAAGATTAGGTATTTATATGCCATGAGATTTATTCTTTAGAGTTCCTTTTGCCAATATTTACTGCTCAATCACCTGTACACTTACTTGGGTCTATCAAGCAATAGTCAAAAGTTATGTTCTGGTAAGTTCCCCTTAAATTCCTGCAGTCTATAGCAGGGGTATCAAACTTGATTTCATTGAGGGCCGCATCAAGGTGGTGGTTTGACCTGGGGGGGGGCAGGGAGTGTGGGCAGGATAGGTGTGGCTCAATGTTACTCTTGTTGTAACCCAAGTGCTCTGCCAGCAAAAATGTACTCCAAAGCTCCGTTTTTGGCTGCCACAGCCTCCTGCAACCCTCCTGCAACCCTCTGAAAGTTCCATTTTCATTGGCAGTGACCATTTTCACTGTTTTCAGGGTGGCCCCGCAGGCCAGATCTAAGTACTATGTGGACCAGATCCGGGCCCTGGGCCTTGAGTTTGACACCCCTGGTCTAGAGTGTGTGTAGAACCAGTTTGCTGCAGTGGCACCCAGTAGAAATCAGGAGACTGTGAGTTCTAGTTCTGCCTTAGACACAGAGCCAAGAGGATGAATTTGAGTCTGTCAGTCTCTCCTAACCTTAGGAAGGATGCAATGGCATACCACTTCTGAAACCTTGCTAAGAAAACTTCAGGGAATAATCCAAGCAGTCATATGGAGTCAACACTCTTTGGAGATACAAACACACAAAGAATAGTTGAAAAACATGGGCTAGTGGTATCCAATGACATAACTTTTCAATATTGGTTCCTACCCTGATATATGATATAACAGCAGATAACTTCACTAAATTTCTCCAAAAAGAGAAAAATTATAATATTTTCTCTAAGACAAGATTTAAAGAATCACCTCTTAGTGAATGATAGATGAGAGCTGCTACTGAAAAGCTCTCAAAAAGTTCAGGACAGCTTTAGATCTTTCATTTGTATTTAACTAAAATGTAAAAGACCAATGAAACTGCAGATTGATGGAAGGATAATTATGCAGTAAAAAGTAGACATTCACTTAAACACATTGTCTACCTCATCACAAAACGAAATGTGAAAATACTAAGCCATCCATGAGAATTTCTTTGAAACTTTTTTTCTGATTTTTTTTCTTTTAAATTGAATGAGTGCTGGGAACAAAAGCACAGAATTTAGCTGCCCAGTAGTGAAAAGAATAGTTAGTAGCTGAATAGACAAGATGCAAAAGAAAGGAGAAAAAAACATTCAATCATTCTAGGAATGTTTAAAGAGAAGAGCAACTGAAGGAGGGTTTCTTTTTTTTCTTGTCTCCCAAGCTAAAGTAGACGAACTCACCTCTGGCTCACCTCTCTTTTTACATGAACTAAATGAAATGTATTTTGCAGAAATGAGAAGCCAAGGATAGGTGGTACTGATAACCTCCAGGAAGAGTCCTGGATAATTCTCCTCACCATCTGAGGTCGTAAATGAATGCAAAATGGATGGAGGTACTCCTGAAAAAGTGAGACCTTGTGAAGATCTCCTTCCTTCCAACTTTGGGGGGAAAAGGTTTGAATAAATGTTAAAATTGCAAAGTAGAAGGAGAAACTAAAAGAGGGAAGCGATGGGGAAAGGAGTGGTGACAGGTTTCTTAATTTCATTTTACAACACATTTTAAGACAGCATGCAGTAATGTAGAATTAAGAAATGGAACTCAGAGATCACATTTTCTTATTACAATTGTTGGGGAAAAGAGAGTAGGATGGCTGTGCTATTTTTTTCCTAGAAATAGTATTGTAAGTGATGAGTTGTGACTGTGGGTGTTGGGCAGGGACTTGAACTTTCCTTTGGGTGAAGAAAACCTGGAAGCTCTCAGATTCGGGTTTTCTCAGTCATGCCAATATAACATCTCTAACAAAATGGAACTTTGAGGAAATTCAAGCCTCAGAGTTTTCTTTTGTTGGGGGTGTTAATTGGAACTCTGACATTATTATGGCTGGACCCAAAATAGAGTCTGCTTCTGGGATGGTATCACCCAGTCTCTACGTAAGAACACTATGCATCAGAGTGGCTTCTTTCCAAAGGGGAGAGTTAAGTGGACTGATCAATGACAAGATAGGAAGCAGGAGGGAGGGAGGACCCAGTGGGTTTGGAAGCAACCCAAGGCTTGTGGGCACCCAGCATGGCAAGAAGCAGAGCTTATGGTACCTCATGGAATGGTGAGCATCCTTATGACAGAAAAGTGGGAAAGAAATATTTTAAATAAATATAAACATCTAGTATAATTGTAGCCCTCACCCCCCACCTCACACTTATTTTAATTCCTCTTTCTGTTTGGACACAAATCCCTTTCTCCCTGTATTTGGTCATAATTTCATACTGTTATCTGCTTTTAACAATTAAAATAACTGGTCCTTAGGCTGGGAATGTGCCAGTTCTTTACTATTATATAATGGATTTTGAAGGTTATTTTTTTTTAATCCTTATTACTTTTTCATTGGTTATTTTTTTCATAGAATATTTTTTCTCTCTATCTCTCTGAAACTTAAGAATCAACTAGTCCCCTTATTTCCTTTAAGTTTAGACAAACGGAATAAAACAAAAAGAATAAATTCACAAATTACGGTAGTCCACCTTTAAAAAGATGGAAGATCCACGTTATAGACTTCATTAGTATTAACCAATCTAGAAAGTTATACAGAAAAAAAAACCTTGATGATGTTTACAATGAACATTTGGAAATCAATGACATTTAAAAAGTCTGTATTTTTTGTAAATATAATCACAAATGCCACCGATTTGTGGCCTTCTATATATGTGCCTTCTATATATGTAGCCAAAGAGCAGGTCAATGGGCAAAGAGGCTTTCAGGCATGTATAGCATCTCTAACTGGATGACACGTTCTGCTGTTTCTCCTTGTCATACATACATTTCATAATTGCTGTCTGACAGGAAAGCATGGGCCCCATCTGCCCGACTGCTAAAGCTGGATTGAAGGTCAGAATATACTTCTACAGACAAGTGAATTTTGGAATAGAGTCAAGAGTCTTTTCATTGAATTAGATTCTTAGCAGATGCAATTGATATTAAAGCTGTTTAGGGAGGAAGGGCGGGAGAATATCAAAAGAGACATTGGAGAGAATTCAGAAGACAGGAGTGTAGAGTTTCTAGTTCAACTGTACATCCTGTCAGTGTTCCAGAAAAATCCAACTCCAACTAAAAACTCTGAGACAGGCATTTTCTCAAAGTTCCATTTATTAGAGTAGGTATACTGGCACATCTGGGAAAACCCAAATCTGAGAGTTCCGGACTTTCCCTCAGTAAATCAAAACCCTCAAATCTATCCCCTGCACCCATCAGTCCATCACATGGTCCAATCACCATCCGTCCCATCTCAAGACGTCACTCCAACCACTCCTTCTCCAGATGCAGGACTGTCATGACCTTGACCGAAAAGAAGAATACTATTTTGTCTAACTACATTCCCCCTTCTAAATCCCCCCTCCTACTTTCCCACACACAAGAAGGTGGCAGCATGGAAGCTTCCAGTGTTAATATGGCTTTCAAACCTGACATATCCCATTACAGGAATTGCTGATGGCAATGATGAGGTTATGGATAAGGTCTTCGAAATCGAACACTGATTGAGAAATTCTGCTTTTCCTAAAGGTTTAAACAACAGAAAACACAATGAAATGGAGATCCTAATATATATATATATTAGGATAAATATGTTCCTTTGGTTTCTCAGCAAAAACAAATAAAGCTCTAAATTACTCAACATCACAATTTCCTAGATGGACTGACAGGAAAGAAAGTGTTTCTAACTATCATCAAAAGATAGGCTCTTTTTTTATTCTTTAGAAAAATAAGGTTAAACAACAATTATAATATTTTTTCCAAAAAGCAGTTGATGTTTGAGTTGCTCTTACAGATTTTCCAGAGCTGTTGGCACAAAAAAAATAAAGGGAATCAGGTTTTCACTTGATTAGGAAAGCCAACACTGCTGCATGGGTAATTTTAATTAATAAACTGAGATAACATGTTGTGCCAATAGCTACAGAAACAAATCTCTTTTCTTGGTTGGATCACAGCCTGCAGGTGGTGGTGGCTGAATCTGACACTGAAAGCTTGCCTCTTCACATTGATATTACCAATCAGGCAAAGATGTTTGCATGTTTTTCTGGCTAAATACATAAAGTTTAACAATCTTCAATTGAGCATTTGCTTGAACAGCTAAATAAATTCCAGCATGGTGTGTGAATAAAACACACAATGCAACTAGTTGTTTCAAGGATAAATCAATCATGAGGCCTGAAGGTCAAGCAGTGACCTGGAAAATTAGCTTACCAGTGACTAATATACAAGGAGACAGTTTCAAAAGATGCAGAGGCAGAATGCTTAAAATGAAAATAAAGAAAAGTGATGAAACTGGTTTTTTTTTAAAGACCTAGACAGTTCCAAGAACCCATGATTCTGATCAACCATGGACTGGTCCTTTTAAGGCTCTGGAGGATTAGCTGTCAGGAGTTAAGAATCATGAATGTACATTTGTTCACGTTTAGGTTTATTGCTCAAACCTATACACAAGAATCTGATCAACTGTTAGCACTAAATAATGGAATTCAAGGTGGGAGTAGACATGGAATATTTGTGAACATGTAACAATTCTAGGCTGATTGCTCTCTTGACTTCATCCCCAAGCTCCGCCATCTCTTCTCCTACATCAGCAGATCTCCTAACTCTATCCTCTTATGTAAGTACGAAGATCTTTAAAAGAGTGCTAATTCAAACCTAGTGTTGCTATTATCTGTCATATCAACAACAGGTTTCAATATATGTTGTACAACTATAAACATGAAATTTCTTTCATTTATGCTGTCATTACTCTGGAATGTTTAATTTAATGTTCTATAATGACTGTCCTGTGCCCAACTACCTCCTCTCTTTATTTGTAGATTCATAATGAATTAATTGTGTTAGTCAAATTTGTTGGGATGGGGGGAGGTTTGCCCCCGAATCGTGAACCAGCACACAAGCAAACACACTAGGACTGAAATAAGACTAGCAGAGGAGTCTTGTATAAAAATATACTTTACTACAAAACTTTTAAAAAACACTGTATCTTTTAAAAAAAACATTAATAACAAGGTCTTATCCTGGTTAAATGAAGCCAGGCCGTCTCCCTAAATTCCTCTCCACAATACCGAAACCAGTCCTTGGGAAAAACTAACAAGACATTGAATGGCTTCGGTGTCGATACATCATCGAGGTGGTAAAAGGGCAGCAGCATAGGCTTCAAGATAAAAGTCACCTGTAAAAGCAATCCGAACCGCAAACGTGGCTTGAAGCTCCTGGCAGGGAATCTGTCCAGCATATCCCTCCGATATAGCAGCAAATATTCAAAAGTTGGCTTGCGTGCTTCAAAAGCAAAAAGCAAGCCAAAGGTAAAACTTCAAAAGGCTCCCGGCTATCTCAGCACACAGCTGCAAGATAGCTACATGGGAGTAACACAGCTTCTTCTCTGCTGCTATCTCTGCTGCAGGCGTCGGGGCTTCCCAGCAGAGTTCTCCTCCTTTCTTCCAAGTCTGCATCCAGGTGCCTCAGCACAGGTCTGCATTTAGGCCTAAAACTGTGTCTAGGCCCAACTAGCAATGAGAAAGGTCCGTGCTTATATAGTAAGCTAACCTGCAATTAACTAGGGCGGGGAAGGCTTGCAGTTAATTGCAGACCGGAGATGGCTTGATCAAAGTCCATACAGTTTGTAGTGGATCAAGTGGCCACAGCAATCCTGAAAACACTTTGACAAAATTATCTATTAAATCTACCCATTTTCATATCAATTTAAACATATGTTCTAGAGCAAGAATGAACATGCTTTTATAAAATAAGGTAGGCATGTCTATTCTATTTGGTAAATAGATTTTTCTTTTTGTAAAGAATCCATTGCTGATAAATTTTATACAAATGATTCAAAGATATTGTACATTTCTTCTGACTAATTCATGGGAGAAACATTGTGCCTAATCAAAACATTTTAAATTAACTATACTTAATATCAGTTTAATTATATGTAAAACATGATTGCATGGTGTCTTAACACATACTATGTGATTATTGTTAAATTAGGAAACATTCTATTTTAATTTACAATAACCACAACACATTATTCCATACTTCCAGGTCACTGCTAAGACATGCTATGAACTGGATGCTTTATTCTTATAATTATGTTATATATGCATTATGCTAAATAGAATATTGCGCTAGTATTCAGTGTCTAGCAATATAATATCTAAGATATTTGAAAAAGAGAGAAGGTCTGAAAGAGGGGAATGGCTCCAAATTTCCAATTGCTTGTCAAGGAAATTCTCCCTTTGTGGGGAGCAAACCCTTCAATAGCTTGATTCTTATAATTATATATATATACACATATACCTCAGAGGTAAGTTCTACTTACCTTTACTACCGGTTTGAAATGGGGCCACATGCAGAAGTTTCATGATGACGTTGGGGGTGGTGGGTGGTAGGGGGAGCCTCCCCCTGGTTTTACTACCGGTTCTATAGAACTGGTCTGAACCAGGGGCAACCCACCACTGATATACATGTTTGTGTGTGTGTGTGTGTGTGTGTGTGTGTGTGTGTGTGTGTGTTTGAGTGACAGAGGGGGGGAGGGAGAGAGACAAAATTTTAATGGCTAGAGATTTGTCATGTTTGTGAGGAGTCTGAAAAATGAAAATTTCATTTTCATCCTATATTATGAGGATGTTCATAATATAAGAAGTCTTCATAGATGGAGAAAGCTCTGCAGCTCTTTTTATACGTAAAAAAACCCACTATAAATGGAAGGTACTGCAAAAGTCTATGTCTTATTCACATATCTCTTCTCCCTAAAAGCAGGTAAAATGTTATCAGTTTCCACAGCACTTAAGTATGCCCAGTAAATATACTGAATAATGTATTTCAGAAAACGGTTGACTATGAGCCTGTAACAGTGTGCATCAGGATCAGTTCAAAGTGCTGGTTCTAACCTTAAAAATATTTTAACTGCGCTTTCTTAATAGTGCCTTCTTTAATATGCTTCTCTCAAAGGAAAGTATAGATTTCAGGAGAAGAAATTCCAAGGGAAGAAATTTTTGGTAGCTCAGGGTTGAACTCAAGGGTCTAGAGCAGATGTATTTCATAACCCATGGTGCTAACTCATCAGTGCTAAATAGTGAAGGAAGGATTTTCCTGAAAAAGAACTGGAAATTAGGAGCCATTTCCTTCTTTCAGACTTTCTCTTCACCCCACCCCCACAAATATCTTGGATATTAGATGGTTGGAGACTGAATAACAGGGTAAACTGTCAATCTTTAGAATTTTCTGAAAGGCTAATAAGGTGAGAGCCATCTGTATCTCCACAGATATATTAGGCAAGGCAGGTGCTACCACAGAAAAGGCATGGACATGGGTTAAACAAGATGGCACTATTTAATAGAGCCGAGGTGGCGCAGTGGTTAGGGTGCAGTACTGCAGACTACTTCAGCTGACTGTTAGCTGCAGTTTGGCAGATTGAATCTCACCAGGCTCAAGGCTGACTCAGCCTTCCAGCCTTCCGAGGTGGGTAAAATGAGGACCCAGATTGTTGGGGGCAATATATATTGTATATGCATAAGCTCACCAGTGTGCCTACCATCCCTGTCCTACTATTCCCATGTATTTGTACTCATTTCTTATGTCTGAACTTATACCTGTTTATATGTTATGTTTATACTTATGCTCATTTTCTCATACATGCTTGACAAAAATAAATAAAAATTAAGAAATAAAAATATGCTGACTCTGTAAACTGCTTAGAGAGAGCTGTAAAAAGCACTATGAAGTGGTATATAAGTCTAAATGCTATTGCTAATGGAAATGATCCGAAACATGTTCTTTGCTAGGCTTGGTTAGGTAGTAGCAGGAGAAAGATGATCCTACAAGTAGCTTGCCTTATAAAATGCAGGGTTTTAAAAGTGACAGCCAGCATCTTGAATTACATTCAGAAATCTATTGGGAGCCAGTGCAGCTTGCGGGAAGAGTGACACTACGTACATAGGAATAATGAGAGACAACATAAGCTTCTTGTGCTGTTGCATTTTGGATTAGCTGCAGTTTCTAAGTAGTCTTCAAGGGAAGCCCAATGTACAGAATGTAATAGTAATTCAAATGGGCTCCTTGATGGTTGCTTGCTTGTTTGTAGACATTTCATTACCAAGCTAGGTAACATCATCAATGCTAGTAGGAATTGGGGTTTGCTCTCATTTTATATATTAATAGCATGCCTTGTCAGTGTTGGTGGGAATAGTTTTGATGGTTGCTTGTTTGGGCTGTTCTTTATTGTTAGCTTGTTTGACAGTTCCTTGATTTGGATATTGTTTGCTTCTTGATTGCTGGTCTGATGTTAATCTTGATATTAATCTCTGTTATCTGGGTGTTAACTGCTTTTGAAATGTTTTGATGTTTATTTTTCTTTTTTGGTTTTTTGATTGTGTCTTTGGAATGGTATGTGGCAATGGTGGGATTCATTTTTTTTTTACTACTGGTTCTGTAGATGTGGCTTTGTGGGCGTGGTGTGGCTTGGTGGGCATGGCTTGGTGGGCATGGCAAGGGGAGGATACTGTAAAATCTCCATTCCTTCCCCACTCCAGGGGAAGGTTACTGCAAAATTCCCATTTCCTCCCAATCAGATGGGACTCGGGAGGCAGAGAATAGATGAGGGCATGGCCAGTCAGAGGTGGTATTTACCAGTTCTCCAAACTACTCAAAATTTCCACTACTGGTTCTCCAGAACTGGTCAGAACCTACTGAGTACTACCTCTGGTATGTGGATATTGTTCATCTCTATGTGCCTGTTGATGGCTGATTTGATCTTGTATAACACAAGCTGTGTAAGAACACTTATGTAGACAAGCACAAACACATTGCAGAAATCCTGAACAGCAGAAAAAGAAAACAGATTATCTATACAATATCTTCCAACAAAATGCAAAACCATGCAACTTTATAAAAAAGTGCCTGACCACTCAACCCAATATAGCACAACCAACACTTATCTGTGAAAAGATAACATTGCCACACATCAAAAACAAAAGCCACCGACTATTACAACCACATGGCATTACTGTAGCATACAAGCCAACTAAAGCCTTCCAAAACATCCAAAGCAAACCAAAAAAACCAGCAGCCCTGGAATAAAAAGCAGGATATAGTTCACAATATATAGTGTTAAGTGCAACAGCCACTATGCAGGACTAATAGGTAGAAAACTAGCAGAATGCCTCTATGAACACTAGCAGTCAGAAGACATAATGAAAACTCCTTAATTTCACAAGACAAGGATAGATATAATCATCATAATAATCATTCAACTGGGAAACTGCGAGCATCAAGCCCAAAAACTCTAGAGAAGGCTAGCACTCAAGCCACAAACAAGCTAACAATGAACAGCCCAAAGAACACCCAAGATTGCTCCCACTAACACTAACAGAGCAAGCCGCTAATATATAAACCCCACTTCTTACTTGCATTGATGTCACCTAGTTTGTCAATTAAGCATCTGCAAGAAAACCGCCAAGCTCATAGACCACCAAGGACCCATAGTTCAACCCTAAGCCACAAATATTATCTTCTATTAGTAATTCAAATAGGAAGTGACTGAGGCAAAATCATCATGATTAAGGCCGCCAAGTCCAAAAGCAGATGCAATTGGTGCAGTTACCTGACTTCACACACACACACACACACACCTATAGCATTTTCTACCTGCCTCCATAAGTTCATTTTTCAAAGGAGCTGATTATCTCTTATTAGTATGTAGGCTTTGTAGAAAGGAAATGTTCCAAGGTCAGCAAGAGAGTGGAATTTACTCTTAATTTATGTGATGAATTGTCTCTCAGTTCAACTTAATAGTCAGGAGGGTTAATTATAGGCTTTTATACTTATCAAGAGGATGCTGTTTCTTTTTTTAAAAAGTCAAATAGTAAACCTTTCATTTGTTTAAAGGTTATAGAAAGCATGGCATGAGATGATTTGCTATTATTTCTTCAACAAATAATATTTATTTTAATACCTCTCCGCTATTACAATTATATTACAATTATATATGGAAGAAAAACTACAGTTTCTTTTGTCTGCATTATTCAGGACATTTTATATCTGAACTTCAGAAACGCAAGACACCATATAGATTAGATGAGGCTGATAAAAAGCAACCCATCTGCTTGAATTTAAAAAAAAAATAACAAAAATTCTGGTAAGAAATTTACCAGAAGAAAATAACTTTTAATAAATCACATTTTCCTTCAGATACAGTTGGCTTATTGAACTGGAGTAAGAACAGCTCTTTCTGCCTCAGGTTGTCAGGTGCAAGGGATTAGGACCTGTCAAAGTATATTCATTAACTGGAATAGGACATGGTAACAAAATCAGCCAATGAGGGCTAATTGGGAGATGAGACAGACTGGATTCTGGCAGAGAATTGAAACTGAAACTATTCAGAGTGTGTGTGTGTTAATCTCTCTACTGTTATACTCTTGTGTACAGCAGTAGAGTAGCCCTGACCATGTCTTCTGATATGAGTTGAAGAACCACTGTTGGTATTGTAAATATACGTTATGTGTTATTATGAATATAAAGAAGTTAATGAATCCAGCTGATTCTGGATTTGATTTTCGCAAGAAACACTGACAGGACCATAGCTCAGGTTGCAATTATAAAAAGAGTTATCGCTCAAACCTATACACAAGAATCTAGTGATTAAAGTTCAGCATTACATCGGCACCAGATAAGGGTCAATGAAATTCAAGAGGACTTGGACCTGAACCACAGTGTAATGACTCTAAACCAGGAGTGTCAAAGTCATGGCATCACGTGATGTATCGGGACTTTTTCCCCCTTTGCTAAATTGGGTGTGGGCATGGCCAACGTGTGACGCATCCAGTCTGCGGGCTGGGAGTTTGATAGCCCTGCTCTAAACTTATAACATGCCTAACATTGCTCCCCAGTTCTCCCTGCTCTTGTCCTTCACAGGGCTTTTTATTTCAACATTACCAACTCAAACCCAAAGTCTAGCAAAGTTGTCCATATATATGGCTCCCACAATGGACTAAAAAGTTATGGCACCCTTTCAAGATAGCGACCCTTAGATTTCTGACTAAATGTTACTTTAACTCTGACTATAGAACACTAATCTCTATTCTACTAAAGTCAACATAGACAAGACTTCATCCTATAAATAAACTAGCTTTAGAGGACACAGCTCCATGACACAGAGTTTGCTCCTTCAAAACCATATTAGCTATGCCATCCCCAAACATCATGATTGACAATTGGGATCAGGTATGTCCACAGGGTTTATAGATAGATAGGTAGGTAGGTAGGTAGGTAGGTAGGTAGATATAGATATTGTAGATATTGTAGATGTAGATGTAGATGTAGATACACACACACACACACACACACACACGGGTAATTTTTAAAAAATATTATTTTATATAGTCAAAGATAAACACATCTGCAAATAAATTCAGTCTAGGGTGTTTGTTTTTTTTAGTATATTGTGAATCTGAAATTCTTGGCTTAGCTGTGATTTAATACAGCAATTAAAAAAAGATGGCATCTATGATGGTTTGATCTAAGCTCCACCTGTTTTTTAATGGATGGAACTTCAAATATTGTTGAAATATTGGGTTGTTTTGTGTTGTTTTTTACAATACCCTGCAAAGCACCATAGACTGAGATTTCTCTTCCCTTCTATCTGTTTAGACTTGTTACCAGAGAAATAAAACAATTTTAATAGCCAATCTGAAAGAAAACTAACCATTATTTCTTCCTCCAGAAGGGTAAGTATTTAGTATGTATTTGCTCAATTCTGACTCACTGAAACAAATGCTTGAGCAGCCCTGTACTTATCAACACAGGCCGTCCAACCAGCCGTGTGCATAAAATGTATAATTTTTCAATTAGTGACTGGGAGAGGGTTTAATATATCAGAAATATCATTTCAGATGTTTAATTTTAATGGTTCTCTGCATTATTAGAGTTTTAAAAATCTGTATGAATTAGTTTCTAAACAACATCTGATAGGTAGTCACATTTCTCAGTGATATAATAGGTTAATCTCTACTGTTCTTCTGAGTTCAGATAATATAATCAGATCATTCTAGGCCTCCACTGGAATATTCTATTTATTTTTGAACCAAAAGGGGGAGTAGGTTGGAGTGGGAGAAGAGGGATAATGAGAAAGAGAGAGTTGATAATAAAGACATGGATGATGAGGTGCTCTAAAAATGATTAGGCATGCAGGAAGAAAAGATTTAATTTGGGAGATTGAGAACGGTGGAGATATTTGCTTTCTGCCTACACACTTTTACTATTGCTCAGTATAACTAAAGCCTTTAAATACTTTATAAATTGAAGAAATTAACCACAAAATGCCTGAAGGAATCACCTACTATACATCATTTGTACATTTCTTCTATTAATGGAAGAAAAGCTACACACATTTGCTTTTCAAACAATTGAATAAATGAGAAGAGAATTAAAAAAAAATTACAAGTCTACTTATACTTTTCTGAAAGGTAAATCAGAAAGACAAAAGAAAGGACAAATTGAGTACTGACATCTATTCTTTCTTTTGTCTTTCTGATTTACCATTCAGAAAAGTATAAGTAGACCAGTACTCATATTTTTTTAAATTCTCTTCTGTATATGACAGATTAGATCTGGAAACAACCCGAATCTTTTGGAGGGGGGGGGAGGAGAGAGGGAGTGAGAGGCGGGGGGGTGAATGCATGTCCACTTGCAACACAATTTTGAAATCATACATATTTGTATATTCCAATAATATATTTTACAGTATAAATAAATGTCATTTGGTCATGTACTAGAGCCCTACATTACTCTACTGATTAAACTAAGCCTTTTTGAGCCTGGAATCTAATTTTTTGACAAAGTTATACTTTAGTACAGCTGGAAGAATAAGAGCTGGTAACATGATGAAGGGTAAGGAGAAGATGTTAGAGAACCTACACACCTAAATTGAATATAAATATATAAAAAAGTTAGGTTATCATAGTAAGATACATACTGAAATGAATGAAGGGTTCCTTTCTCCTTTAATTTTAAAAATAGCAAGAATCACTCAGTTTGCAATCCAGTTTGCTTATCAACCACACAGAACCAAGAAAATTTCTTTCTTAATCTGCTTTTGTAGTTTTCAATAACATGGGCTGTACCCAGGGCCGGATTTTCCTATAGGCTAACTAGGCTTCAGCCGAGGGCCTCAAGATCAAGAGGGGCCTACATTCAAATTGTATGTATTTTATTATCTCTCATGTAATTTTCAAACTTAAAAATGGGAGGTGAAAGGGCCTCATAAGTGGAATAGCCTAGGGCCTCTTTTCATCTAAATCCGGCCCTGGCTGTACCTACTGTATTGTGATTGTTGGTGACAGGCTATTCTGATCTTCTCCAATAATTTTATTTTCAGCAATGTTTTTCGCTTTCAATTTTTATCTTCTGTTTTACTCTAAAGAACATAAAGTGTTGCAGTTTCAGAATTCAGTAGATTTACTCAGGTTCTAGAATGTCCTTGAAAACGCCTTATTTACATAACCCAAATTAATAGACTTTCAATATGAGAGACAGGAAGAAGCTCTAGTGTTGTTGTTAAGCGTTGAATTGGGTTGAGCTTGCCTTGAACTGGGATTATCTTCCAATATCTGATTCAAAATATAAGGAAAAAACTATACAGAGTAAATTATTTTAGCCTATTAATAGGGTATCTATAGGGATTCTCAGTCATCTAAATCGTGGTAGTCCCAAAAATGCCTTTTCAAGAGGCAGCTGGACTTCCTTCATTTTTATTGGAGACATTTCACCTCATCCAAGAAGCTTCTTCAATTCTGAATTGAAATCTTAAGGAAAAACAAAGAAAGCCCAGTTGCCTCTTGAAAAAGCACCTTTGGAACAATTAATAAGGTTTTCCCACTTTCTGCTATTTGATTTATTCCACATTTAAAACATTTTTTTCCTTCTCTGTCAATTTAACACTTCCAGAGCAAATAAATTAAGGTCAATAATGATATCACCTAAAAGCAAAAAATAAAAGAAAAACTGGTACACATGTTGTTACACCTGGAAGCATCTTATGATCATTATTCCATGGAAATATGCAAAGGATGAGCCCAAATATTTTATTTATTATTTATTTATTAGTTTGATTTACATGCCGCCCTTCTCCGAAGACTTAAGGCGGCTTACCATGCATTAAGCAATAGCCTTCATACTTTTGTATATACCTGCTTAGTAGGGCTCCCCCCCCCCCCAAGCGGTGTTCTTTTTATACAAAGTCAGCTTATTACCCCCACAATCCGGGTCCTCATATCTCGTGCTGATGAAATGCTTTTTGGTAAAAAATAAAAAAAAAATTAAAAATAGGATGGGTAATTAAAAGCAGGAAAAAAGTGTGGCTTCACATTCACATTTTCACAAGCTGGTTATAAATTTTAGAGATGCTACTTAATAGATATCCATATCAGTCAAATATCCCTTAATGTGATTTTGCCTGATAAAATTTGGTCTTCTGCCTGTTTTGAAGACAATGTTTAATGAACGACTCAAGTGGCTCCAGATACAGAATGCTTTAGTTGCCTATTTAGCTAAAATGAGAAAAAGGCAAAAAAAAAAAAAAAAAGAAAGAAAGAAAGAAAGAAAAGAAAAGAAAAGAAAAAGAAAAAAAAAGAAAAAGAAAGAAGGAGGGGGAGACTCAATTTTTAGTTAGATCAATATTCTTCTTTCTGTATTGCCAGTTTAAAGTGATGTTCATTGAATTCTCCGGCAATTTCCAAGCCAAGCTTAAATCTGCTTACTTTCAGCAAAGCTGCCCTTAGCTCTTTGCTTTCCTGGAAACAAATAAAAGCTGAGCAGTTTGGGATTATTGATATTGTATTTTCTAGCTGATTGGCAGCCCCATCTCTTGGAATTGCAGGATTCCTGTGGAGATGAAATTGCAGTTAAATTCATTTGAGGTAGCACAAGAAAGACACATTCTTTACAGCTGGCATGGTAATAACCAATTATAAAGCGAAAAGAAAAAAGATTAAAGAAAGATAGATTAAAGAAAAGTAATGCAAGTCACAGGTTAAACTGGCTTTTATTTATCTGGTTTTTTCCGCCATCATCAGTTAAGAACAACTGTATCCTATTCTTCCCCAAAGTTCAAGAATATGTGTGAATAATTTAATAGACTTTTTTTTAAAAAAAGAAAAGATCTTGCACAAAAGAAGAGGAAAGATACCAAGGTCTTCCTTTAATGGGTTAATGTTCCCTGTTTTCCCATCACAAACCCATCATCATATAGCCTTTACTACCAATAGAACTCTTACTAAATATATCTAACCGAAAATGTCTTCAAATACAATAAGTGTTTGATTTTGTAACTAAACATAATTTCAAACAAATCAGGGAAGATTTGTTGGTTGTTTGATTCATTAGTCATATAATCAGTGGTGGGATTTTACTGGTTCAGACCGGTTCAGGTGAATGGTTAGCTCCAACTTTCAGCTGTGATCAAACTGGTTCTCTCTTTCTTTGAAGTGGGCCTAGCTGCTCGCCCCTACATTATACTTACCTATATTTCTGCTTCCAAAGCCCAGCTGATCAGGGGAAGCAGAGTGGATTGCCGCTCCTCAGCTGGTTTCCTTGCTCTCAGCAACACGGAAGTTTAATTTTCTGCAAACTGCACATGCAGTTGTAAAACCAGTAGTATCCCACCACTGCATATAATGGCAGCATGTCAGTAGAAATGAACATATTATCCTGCTTGACATGTACTTTCAACATCTTTTTTGAATTGTCATGACCAAAACTGGATACAGTATTCCAGGTGTGGTTTTAATAAGGATTTATAAAGTTATACAACCAAGGATTGTATTAACTTTTTTTGGCTGCTGCTGCAAACTGCTGTCTCATGTTTTAAGTGATAATCCACTGGAACTCCAAGGTCACTCTCCCATTTACTGATTTTGAGCCAGGTTTACCTAATCTGTATTTGTACCTTTGATTTTCCTGCCCAGATGTAAAACCTTGCTTTTCTCCACATTAAATTTCATTTTGTAGGATAGGGCCCATCGTTCAAGTCTGTCAAGATCTTTTTGTTGTAATTTGATGTTAATGACTTATTTTACTGCAACAGAGAGAGTCAGAAGTCAATGCTTATTTTTCTTTTTCTTTATTTTAATCCTTCCTCACTTTTCTCTCCCCCGGCCCCAATTTCCTCTCCATTGTGTTCTCATTTTCTTTTGTATTTTGTAACTTATTTTATCTTACAATTCAATAAAAATATTAACAGAAAAAAATCTTTTTGGATTCTGAACTTGTCTTCTGCTGTGTTGGCTATTTCTGCTAGTTTAGTGTCATCTGCAAATTGGATGAGTTCCTCTTGTGGTAGCCTACTGCTTACTTCCCTCCATGTAGATGTAGTACCATTAAGGAGTACTCACTGAGTACAGTTTGTGAGCCAGTTACAAATCCATATGGTGGTGATGCTGTCTATCCCACATTTTTCTAGCTTATCGGGAAGTAGGTTGTGGTCTACTTTGTCAAATGCCTAGATAGCTCAGCAGAGCTATCTAGGCATTTGACATTGTAATGCATTGTAATTTATGCATTGTAATTTAACTCCAGCTGTCTGCAATTAGTAAGTTTGAATCTCACCAGGCTCAAGGTTGACTCAGCCTTTCTAAGGTAGGTAATTGAGGACCCAGTTTGTGGGGGCAATAATATGACTTTGTAAAATATACAAAAGTATGAAGGTTATTGCTTAACGCATTGTAAGCCGCCCTGAGTCTCCGGAGAAGGGCGGCATATAAATCAAATGTTTAAAAAAATGCCTTGCTGAAGTCTAAATATACTATGTCCACAGCATTTTGCTGGTCTACTAATTTAGTTACTTTGTTAAAGAATGAAATAAGATTGGTTTGGCATGATTTTTAATTAACCCATGCTGGCTGCTAGTAATAACTTTATTTTTTTCTAGATGTTCACAGATCTATTTTTTTCTCCCAGTATCTTCCCAGGTATAGGTTTGCAATAAGCTGATTGGTCTGTATTTTCCTGGGTCTGCTCCCCCCACTTTTTTTTCAAGATGAGAACCAAATCATCTCTTTTTCAACCCTTTGTAGTTTCTCAGTGCTGAAGATTTTTAAAAGATATGATATGGTTCTGTGATAACATTTGCCAGGTCTTTCAGAACTCTGGGATGTAATCCATCAGGTTCTGGTGATTTATATTCATCAAGGAGAGACAGGTGTTCTCTTACCATTTTCTTGCTTATTTTAATTTTTATTTCTAATCTGTCTTTTACAATTATGCTTTTGGTAGGGTTGTTAGGGCTATAGTTTATTTTTGTCTGAAGAATGATGCAAAGAACGAGTAAAGCAACTCTGTTTTCTCTCTATTGCCTGTTACTTCCTTGACATCTCTCTTTAGTTGATCAACTGTTTCCATGACATTTTTCTTGTTATTTATATGTTGAAAGAAACATTTTTTAAAATTATCTTTGACTTTTGTTGCAAGTCTTCGTTCATTCTGAGCCTTTGCTTTCCTGACTTCATCTTTGCAGATTTGGGCTCTTTGCTGATATTCTGCCATAGTTATGTCCCTCTTTCCATTCTTTGTGCTTTTCCTTTTTGTCTTTCACTTTATCAGAGAGATCTTCGTGCAACCATGTTTCTTGGATTTCTTGTTTTTCTTTTTCAGTGGTATTGTGTTGGACTGGGCTTTTATGATCATATTTTTCAGTTTCCCATGCTCCTTGAGTTGTTTTCCTCTTTAATATTTTTTATCCATGAAATTTTACTTGGGCTCTCTTTGAGGTTCTTAAAATCATCTCTTTTAAAGTTTAAGACATTGGTTGGATTATATTATATTGCTTCTGTTTACATTGTATTGAATTCCAGTATGAAGTAGTCACTCTCATCTCTCTTATCAGGGGTGTGGAATCATGGCCCTTGTATAACTTGTGGATTTCAACTATTAGAATTCCTGAGCCAACAGGATTAATTGATTTATTAATTCCCAAGCATGGCTGGTTCAGGAATTTTGAGAATTGAAGTCCACAAGTCATAACAGGGCCATCATTCCCCAGCCCATGCTTTATATGATGAGAAGCATTTTGTGTAGGTAAAAATGACTCCAGATAAAGCTCTGCAGCCAGCACGTGAAATAATAATGGTTCATATTTTATATTTCCATCAATGAGGGAATATAATCATGTTTTACATATAATGATCCCATTAGGTAGATGATTAAGGATGATGATGAGAATGATGATGACGACAATGATGATAATGAAATTTATTTGCTGCCTATCTCACCACAGGGCTTCTCTAGGTGGCTCACAATCATAAAAATAATATGAAGAAATAAAAAGAAAGTTTAAAGCAAATGAAAGTAAAATAGAACAATAAAATAACCGGGGGGGGGGGGGGATACATCAATATGATTAGTTAAAAAAATCTTTACTGGTTACAAAAAAATCTTCCCTTAAGAGTTTTTTCAGCCTAATAGTCAACTGACGAGAAGGCATATGGTAAACAGGCTTACATGGTGCAGCTGTTCATAATGTATGTGTTTAGATTTAGCAGCAAAGGGGATTAAGGTTATGGAGGGTATGCAATACAAAACAAAGATCCAGTGGGTAGAAATGCATACAACTAAATGTTATCAGTATTATAATTTCTGAGATAAAAATGAGATTTCTAATTTGTTGAGAAAAAAGTTAACATTAATAGATTTCCCTTTTGAACTTTTGTTTGATAAGCATGGGAAATGGAAGCTGAAAAAAAATCTGAAATAAAAAAAAAACAACAAAAGAAAATTGGGGCAGCTCAAATACCATTCTAGATTAAAATGAAAATGGATACAACAAAGGAGTGGGAAAGGAGAGAGGAATAGAAAGAGGGAAGGAGGGGAGAAGAGAAGAAAGGAGAGAGATGGATAGAAGAGAGGAAGAAAAGGGAGGGGAAAGAAAAATAGGAGAGAGGGTTAGAAAGGGAGGAAGAAGAGAGGAGTGGAGGAAGGAGAGGGGAAGTAGAGGGGGAGGAGAGGAGGAATGAAAAAAGTAGAAAGGGACAGAAGAAGAAAGAGGAGGGAAGAAGAAGAGAAAAGGTTGTGGTAAAACAAAGAAGAGGAAATGGTAAAATTTGATAAAATTTGGTAAAATAAAAATGAAAGTTAAAGTGAATGATCAATGATTAATGATGGATAAGAGATAAATATGTTTATGAGAAATGTTTTTTTTAAAAAAAATATGTTAAAAAAACCCAAACAGTTTCATTTCTGAGCTTTAATTCATCATCCATCCTTGGTTTATATTTACAGTTGAATTCATTTATATAATATTTTGTTTCTATTTTAAGAATTGTATGGCATTATTATTTGTTTTCTAACTCAAAATAAGGAACCTACGTAACTGATATTAAACTTCTATGTTACTGAAATTCAGCAGTACAATTAGAGGTCTTTGTGAAATATCAGAAGGTTTTAAAACTTGGAAAAGCTTTTTTACATTTTGTGACCTTGATATCAAAGAATATATATTTGTGACCTTGATATCAAAGAATATATATTTGAAGAGTTTCAGTCTAAGGTCAAAGCAAAATGAAGTTTTCCTTCAATGACCTTGGAACTGAGCTTGGCTGTTTTAAGTGATGTCGTTCCAAAATGCTCCAACTATTTTGAGATATCTAACTGCAAAGCTTTGTTAGTTATGCTGAAATCCAGTTATAGTTTCAATGGAGATGTTCTTCGGGAACACAGGAAGGTTAAATTTGACAGGACATCAGGATGAACAGATTTTTTTTTCCGCACAAGCAGAGGGATATTGAAGTTACATAATTCACTGCAAAATAACATGATTATATTCTCCTTAAATTAGATAACCTGTCAGAGCATTTTAATGATCAGGACTGAGCAAAACTTTCCCAGTGAAGCAAAATGTGTTGTGGTCCGCCAGCAGCCTGTGGAGCTGGCAGTGGAGTCAGACAGCGAGGAGGCTGAGGAAGAACATGGGCCAGTCCTGGAGTCTGTGGAAAGTCTAGATGAGGGCTCTGCATTGGAAACAGAGATGGGGCCAGGGCCATCGGGAGTGAGGTCTGGACTCTGGAGCCTTCAGAGGCTGACAGTAGAGAGGCAGAGGAACAGGAGGAGCTTGTTCCTAGTGCATGTATGAGAAGAGCTGCCAGAAGGCAAGAGCAGCTACAGCAAAGAAGACGACTCAGGAGTAGGGCCAAGAGATGATTGGCCCTTCCCATAAGCCTTAAAAGACCAGCAACAGCTCTTTGGCTCTTTGTCAGAAAACAACGTTCATAGACTTGTTTTCATCTTGCTGCACTTATCTCTGGTTGGCATCTTCTGCTTCTGAACTTTTGCCAAGAGAAGCCTTTGGCAGTTTGCCTAATTATACCAAGGTTGATGATTAGACTGAAGAATTTGTGTTATGAAGAATTTGTTTTAATTTAGTTTGAACTACTAAATTAAGTAACTACTAAGTTAATTCTCAGCTGTTCTAATAAAGTCTGTTTGTTTTGGAACTGTTTATGTCTAATACTACGTACTTGGACCTGGGTCACAACAAAATGGTTTTGCATGCACACCCATATAAGAACAATAATAATAAAAAAACCCAGGGGCAGCTTCTGAAACAACCACCCAAAATTTATGAGAAGTGCAATAGCTTTCATGACTCATTTATGTTATTCACATTAACACATGTTACTAACCATCTTTTTGTAATGCTTTGCAGAGCCCAATTATTCATATGCCTATGGTCTTATAGAGAGAAAGACTGAAGGTCAAATAGCAAAACAAATACAGGTAGTCCTTAATGTACGACTATTCATTTAACTACTATCTGAATTTATCAGACACTGAAAAAAGTGACTCACAACCGGTCTTTATATTTATGATATCACAACATCCCTACAGTTGGGTGCTTGGCAACCACTATGTATTTATGCAGTGTCTTGGGGGTGGTGGTTATGTGATTGCTATTTGCAACCTTTGCAGGGTCTTTCAACAATCAAAATTAATGGATAAAGTCAGAGTCATTTAACAAGCATGTAAAATTGGGTATTATACACTTAACAACCAGTTGTATTGTGTTGAGGACTACTCTTAAAAGACTAATAGCAACAGCAATAGCACTTAGATTTATATATCACTACAAAGTACTTTACAGCACTTTCTGAACAGTTTGCAAAGTCATCATATTTCCCCCAACCATCTGTGTTCTCATTTTACTGAACTGAGAAGGATGGAATGCTGAATCAACCTCAGCCCATCAGGATCAAACTCCTGACTCTAGGCAGTCTGCAATATTGCATTCTAACCATTGTGCCATTAGGGGTCTTGAAAGAAAGAATAAATGAGTTGAGATAAAGGGAAAGAGTGGAAATATTACAATTAGATAAAGTTGATGAGATCACCAGAAAGAAAGAAGTGAGATGTTTAAAGAAAAGGCATTGTTTGAAGTGGTATATTGATATGGTGGAAGGAAAGATAATTTACAATAAAAAACCTGGGGAGAAATGTAGCTAACACAGTTAGTGTCACCTCCATGTAATTACAATTCCATTTTTTTTTGTTATTTAATACCTTTAAAAAAGTATAACTAGTTCTTTTTTCCTGACCTTTCCCTAATACTGCTTAGGTCAAAAAGAAATAACTTGATGGGCTGATATGAATAACCAATCAATAAACTTACTCCGATAGTCTATTTCTGTGATGGCGAACCTATGGCATGCATGACCAAAGTGGCACACGGAGCCATGTCACCTGGTACACATAGCATCACCTGTTCCTCTTCTGGGTTTCTGGCACGCATGGCAGTGCGGTAGCGCTGGAAACTGGAAGAGCAGGTCTTCCATTTTCCTGCATGAGCATGTGCTCCAGCCAGCTAATTGTCATGCGTGCATGCATGCCAGAAACCCAGAGGACTAGCTAGCCAGTGAGCATATGCATACCAGAAACCGGAAGTTCATTTTCAGACATGTGCACTCACCCTAGGGAACTCCTCTTCTGGGTTGCAGCCCAGAGGAACAGTGCCAAAAGGTTCGCCATCACTGGTTTATTTTGTTATTCAGAAGGCTGAAGTTTCAACTATAGGGGTGGACAATGCTCATTTCTTTTTCAAGGCGATTATGCCAAAACTGTCTGAAGATATTTTCATGCTCATATGACCAGCATGACATCATGGAGTTCTATTACCTTCCCACCATTGGAGGTGTAATCAAAAGCTAGATAACCATCTTTGGGCAGCTTTAATTTGAATTTTTGTACTTTACAGATTGTTAGACATGATGGTCTACCTGCTCCCTTTGAATTCTATGATTATATGTCTTACTGAATTAGAAGCCATCTGAGAAAGTATGTGAAACTTGGAAATAATAGAAGTTATTAAATATTATTAACAACGTACTTATTATACAAGCTGCCAAAGAACTATCAGTAAACAGCCGAAACAAAGAATCTCTAAGACCCCTCCCAAAGCAAGTCACCAGAATATAAACTAACAGCAAACATCACTCCTTACTAGCACTGATGATGTTACCTAGTTTGGGTAATGAAATATCTGCAGGAAAACAAGCAAGATCAAAGAGCACCAAGGACACCTCATATTATTCTTTATTTGCCCCATTATTGGCATTAACAATCTTTCTGAAATCTCTGTCAATTTTGCTTCTTTGATCTTTCCCAGCTGTGTGAACCTGGTACCAGGGGTGGGTTCTAATTTTTTTTACTATTGGTTCTGTGGGTGTGGCTTATTTTGTGAGCGTGGCTTGATGGTCATGTGACAATTCGTTAGGATTTAGCAGAGGTACTGGTCTACCAGGCTTTTAACTGCTTACAGAGCTGTACTGGTCTACTCATTTGTTTTTGCAGGCACCAGTCTACTATCACATTGACTTTTAACACTGGTCAGCTGTAGGGTGGCCCTTTGAAGCCCCGCGGCAAGAGTTTAAACAGTTTTTTTACTTCTAGCTGATCAGCTGGGACTCAGGAGGCAGCAATAGATTGGGGGTGGGGCCAAATAAAAGGTAAGAATAATGTGGGGGGTTCAGGGGGTGGGGGTGCAGGGGGAGAATCTGTTTGGTGATGTCATATCATCACCGCTACCGGCTCGGCGGAACTGGGAGGAACCGGGAGGAACCCACCACTGCCTGGTACCAATATGTGCTTGCAACAGACTATTTTTATTATTATTTTGTATACCATACACATTTTTTTATTCTAGCACCAATGTTGGCTCATGCATTTTTAAAGAACAACTAAGAAGTTAAAGGTATAAATTAATTAACTAAAGTTAATGCTAATATTAATTACCCATTAAAAGCCTGGCCAAAACATTCATACCTCCTAAATGCTAAGGCAGTATAATGTCATTCTTATTACTGTCTGGGAGCAATCCAGAAGATTCTTCACTTGCCAAAAAGGTAATGCCCCAAATAGAGACTTTTAACAGAATAACAGATTTGGAAGGGACCTTGGAGGTTTCTAGTCCAAACCCCCTACTCAAGCAGGAGGTCCTATACTATGTCAGATGGCTATCTAGTCTCTTCTGCAAAGTCTTTAGAGTTGGAGCACTCACAGCTTCTGAAGACAAGCTGTTCCACTGATTGTTCTTACTGTCAGGAAATTTCTCCTCAGTTCTAGATTGCTTCTTTCTGTTTACACTGCAGAATCTATTGCTTCTTGTCTTGCTTTCTGATGCTTTGGAAAATAGGTTGACTCCTTCTTTGTGGCAGCCCCACAAAAATTGGAACATTGCTATCATGTCACCTCTAGTCCTTTTCAGTAGACTAGACAAACCCAAATCCTGCGACCATTCTATATTTTAACCTTCAGTTCCCCCCTCAAATCGTCTTTGTCACTCTTCTCTGCACTCTTTCCAAAGTCTCAGCATCTTTTTTTATATTATATAAATATTTATATTATCCTTATATTATCCTTAATAGCCTTTAGCTATTAAAAGAATTTTATTTGACCACTACTTATGTTTTCTTTCCTTTACCTTACTTTCCTATCAACTATTTAAAAGTACGACTTTGCACTTTTCTATGTAAGGATAAACCAAACAGAATTATGCTACAAATAAACAAGATTTTCTTTCTTTTTAAGAACATCATTTTCCGATGCTAGACCTGTACTTCTACCTAGTCAGATTACACATCAATATTTCAGTTGAGTAAGTTCACATTGAATTATTGTGGTGATTTGTTTTTCTGTATCTATAGTGAATACTTTTGTGATATCTACTTTTTAACACATCCTTTGCATAGCACCATGCTTAAAAGAAATGTTTTATCTCTTTTAGTTTCAGGAGAAGAATGAAATAAAAGTACACAGGGTGTTTAGGTTATCAAGCTGAAGGAATCTGCCCCCAAAAGCATTGTAAAAATGATTGGGGATTGAAAGCCAGCGCTCAAACTCATGTTTTAATCCTGAACACAGGAAAGAGATGTAATTAGATAAGTACACAATAAGACTTAAGAGCCATCTCTAAATATACAATCAGAAATGCCACATGCTTTGTAAGAATGAAAATATCACATGAAGTATTAGTATGATTTTTATTGCACTGGTAAGACCACATACAGAATTCTGCACCAGTTGTAGCCACCATGATACCATTCATTAGAGAGGGTCCAGAGATATTTTCCTAGAAGAGTACTCAAATCCATTGCTCGAAATAAAATTCCCTATACCACCAAGCTTGAAATTTTAGGCTTCGATAGTCTCCAACTACACCATCTACATTCAGACTAAGCTTAGTTAATAAGATTATTTACCAAAATGTCCTACCTGTAAATGAGTACTTTAATTTCAACCGCAATTACACTAGGGCTATCAATAGATTCAAACTCAATGTAATTCACTCTAATTTTGATTGTAGGAAACATGATTTCTGCAATAGAATAGTAAATGCCTGGAACACTCTACCTGATTCTGTTGTTAGTCTCTCTAATCCCCATACCTTATACTGTCTACTGTGGACCTTTCATATTTTTTAAGAGGTCCCTAAGGGGGCGTACGTAAGTGCACGAGTGTGCCTACCATCCCTACTGTCCTCATTTATATGCAATCATTTTATGTGTTTATGGCCATGTTTTGCTTATTTATTTCCTTTTATTTGTGACAATTTTTTTAATGTGTCCATGTCTATGTCTATACTGTTACTTGTTTCCTTGCTGACAAATTAATTAATTAATTAAGGGAGCTAAGTATGTCTAGCCTATAGGCAACAAGGACTAGAGGTGACATGATGGCTGTCTTCCAGTGCTTGAGGGGCTGTCATAGGCAAGAAAGGGTCAACCTATTCCCCAAAGCATCTGAAGGCAGGACAAGAAGTAAATGAAAATGGATGGAAGCTTATCAAAGAGGATCCAACCTAAAATTAAGGAGAAATTTCCTGTCAGTGAGAACAATTAATCAGTTGAAAAGTTTGCTTCGAAAAGTTGTGGATGCTCTCTCACTGGAGCTTTTTAAAAAGCTATTGGAGAGCTATTTGTCTGACATAGTATAAATATCCTGCTTGAGCAGGGAGTTGGACTAGAAGATCTTCAAGGTCCCTTCCAATTCTTAATAACTCTTATTATTCCATTTATACAGTTTTCCATGGTGCTGAAAGACTTCCATTTAAACCTTAATGATGCTGACTCTCTTTCTGAGATTGTACACTAGGTACAACATAGATTCCTTTTTAAAATGCCAAACTATTTTATTATTTGTAATTTCTAATTAATTTCTGACAAAATCTAATGGATTTCTTATTAATTAGGGCTACCAGATCTGCACTGCAAAAGTTTAGATGATAGCCAAGAGATGCAAAAAAACGTGCTAGCTAGTAGTTGTTTAGATTTGTGCCTTGATATCATAATTGAATTGTGAAGGTATTGAGATTTAAGAGCGGAACATCTGTAAAGCTGATGCAATGTAAGGTTGATGCAATTAACCAGTATTGGTATTACCGGTTGTAAACTATGAAGGGGTCCACAAAAGATATACCACTTTAAAAGATATTTATTTAAAGCAGCCAGGAGAAGGGAGTATTCTGTCTCCTTGTGTCTGGTATCCGTTGCTGAGTTCTCCGTGTAGAGTTAAGAAGAAGTCTGATTGCTTGTCAGGTTTAGTTTATTAAAGTTTAGTTTATTAAATTTGTATACTGCCCTTCTCCTAGTGGACTCAGGGCAGTGCACAGCCAGGAATAAAAAACACTTCAATACAAAATTTAAAATTTGTAAAAGAATTAAACAATTTTTGACCCAGAAAATTTAAAAACCCATAGACAATTTAAAATTTAAAACCCGTAGACAATTAAAAACTAAAGGGGGGGGGTTACGACAGCCCAGCTTGACAAAATAAAAAAGTTTTTAGGGCACTGCGAAAAGCCCGGAGATCAGGTATCATATGGATCTCGGGGGGCGAATCGTTCCAGAGGGCCGGTGCTGCCACAGAGAATGCTCTCCCCCTGGGCATCACCAGCCGACATTGTCTGGCTGACGGCACCCTGAGGAGTTCTCTGTGGGAGCGTACTGGCCGGTGGGAGGCTATCGGTGGCAGAAGGCAGTTCCACAAGTACCCAGGCCCTATGCCATGGAGCGCTTTAAAGGTGGTAACCAACACCTTGAAGTGCACCCGAAAGACCACCGGAAGGCAATGCAGCTCACGCAGGAGAGGTGTCACATGGAGCACCCCCTTGCTCCCATAATCCCCTGCGCAGCCGCATTCTGTACCAGTTGGAGCATCCGGGTGCACCTCAAGGGGAGCCCCATGTAGAGAGCATTACAGTAGTCCAGGCAGGAAATGACGAGTGCCTGAGTGACTGTGCGTAAGGAGTCCCAATTCAGATAGGGACGCAACTGGTGAATCAGGCGAGCCTGATAAAAAGCCCCCCTGGCCACGGCCGTCATATGCTCCTCTAAAGACAGCTGTGCATCCAGGAGGACGCCCAAGTTGCGAGCCCTATCCGTGGGGGTCAATGACTCATCCCCAATAGCCAGAGATGGCGTCAACTGGCCATATTGGGACGCCGGAAGCCACAGCCACTTGGTCTTGGAGGGGTTGAGTTGTAGCCTGTTGTTCCCCATCCAGATCCGCATGGCTTCCAGGTACCGGGACATCACTTCCAGGGCATTGTTGGGATTTGTATACCACATATATTTCTGTATATATATTGTATATAAACCACTATTACTCTATATGTTTATGTCTCTGTGTGCTGTGATTTATTCCTGGGTTGTCTCCTAATTGTAGTCACTCTGCAAATGCTCTGACGTGAATAATGTATTCATTTTTCTTATTTCACATGACACAATAAAATATTAGCTAAGCAATAATATAAATTGGGCACAATGTGAACAACTATGGCAAAAACAATGGGGTTGGTCAGATCTATGTATTCCATGAACAGGGCTAGAAATTGGCTACGGGTCCCTAGCCAGGATATTTTTTAGCTCAACTTGGGAATTGTAGAAATTAAGCACCCTTCATAAATTCATCTGTAATGATAAAAGCTTGTTACATGATTTTTGTTTTGTTTTTGTTCGCAATACAGTTTATGTTGCTAAGCGAGACTATCATTAAGTGAGTTTTCCCCTTTTCTTTACAGGTTTTCTTGCAACTGTCATAACTATCAGTTATTTGCCAAGCATCTGAATTTTGTCATGTGACCATGGGGATGCTACAACAGTCATAAGTGTGAAGAATGGTCATAAGTAACTTTTTTTAGTTTGTGACTTTGCAACTTTGTCCTTGTGGCTTCAAATGGTCACTAAATGAACTGTTGTATGTCGACGACTACCTGTAATATAGTGGAAAACATTGATGAAAGGACAATATATTTAATGATCCATATAATTTTATTTCTTAATGGCAGTAGCCACCTTTTGTCAGGATTCCTTCTGTGTCATTTCTGGGATTTGTATAATATATTTTCTCCCTTTTTAAAAAGTTTTCATTTTTGCTGTCTTTTGGAAACTTTCACTAATATCCAGTTTTTAGATTAGCATCATCTGATCGACTTCTTTGTTTGGGCTGTGAGTTTATATTATTCAAAGCGGTTCAAAACGGAAGTCTCACCTAGAAAGCAGATATGAAAATAGGCAGCCATGTTATGCTTTTTGTATCGTGGTCAACCCCTAAAGTCTACTAAGCTTATGCAGCCAGACAATGACAGCATAATTTCCTGACAATTTTTCACAGGAAATAAAAGGAAATACCATGTTAAGCTCTCGTAGACTTAACACACCACACTAAACAAAAATAAGATGAATATGAGCTGACAATGTTGGACAAGCATGACGTTGTTATAATATCACAGCTTCACGGACTATGAACCTTTCAGTAAAATAAAAAGTATATCTATGACCATCATCACCCCTTCTAAGCTGTCTCTGTTATAGACCATGTAAAGAAATAGACTTGTTGAGAATTTAGCTCAAGAATTTGCTTGGAATAAAGATCACTATATGAACATGATTAGAAATACCTTTTATTGCCCTTAATAGACTTAATACTTGAGAATAAGAAAAAAAAAAGAGTTTTAGAAATGAAGGACAAATTAGAACCTATAGAGAATGCATATATGCATATAGAGTGCAAAAGAAACCACCTATAACATATTGTCAGTGCACTACAACATCCTTTTACTTTATAAATCATACAGTGGAAATCATTTCTTGCAAAAGTTGTATAAAAATTTGCAATGGAATGCTGACATATATCTTCTTGGATTGAGTAATTGTATATCTATATCATCTATCCTTCATCGTCTCTATCCTTCATCGTCAGAGCTTTAGCTTGCAAAATATAAAAATAATTGTATTCACTCTGATTAAAAGCACTTGTCAATATTCTAGAAGCCATAATATCCTGGTAGTCCTCGACTTACAACCAGAATTGAGCCCAAAATTTCTGTTGCTAAATGAAAAATGCGTCAAGTGAGTTTTGCCCCATTTTACAACCTTCGTTGCCACATTTGTTAAGTGAATCACTGCAATTGTTAAGCTATTAACATGGATGTTAAATGAATCTGATTTCCCCAGTAACTTTGCTTGTCAGAAGGCCACAAAAGGGGATCAAATGATCCTGGAACACTGCAACCCTCATAACTATGAGTCAGTTGCCAAGCATCTGAATTTTGATCATATGATCATGTGGATGCTACAATGGTCATAAGTGTGAAAATGGTCATAAATAACTTTTTTCACTAAATGAATTGGTAAGTCAAGGACTAACTGTAATTCTCTAAATTATTCTGATGACCCAACAATAACCAAGAAAGTCCTCGGCAGATGGCAGCACCTGTCTGACTTTGACTATGATTAGAATCTATACAGGATTGAGCCAGGTTAGTATTTGGATCAGAGAGCTTAAAGTACAACCAGCACCATAGGCTAAATAGGGAAGCTGAAAAGTAACCTGGGACAAGACAATAACAAGCAACTTTTATTCTATTGTCAAGAAAGCTTCTTGGACAGGTCCATGAAATCACCAAGAAGTTAAGTTTGTGTTTGAAAAATAAATTTGTAGTCGTCCTTGATCAGATGTGAATGATCTAATCATATCTATTTGATATAGGTCATGAATCCAATTCAGGGGGAAAATATGTGGGTTTGTGAATACTCAAGAATGCCTTGAACCACTGAATTAGTTCAAAAGCATCCAATTCAATTTTGCATGTCAAATTGATTCTAAAATTAGAATTGACAATTTGATTTAAAGGGATAATTCAATCAGATTCTCTTTGCACTTGATTTTCAAATTAAATATTTTTACCACATATACTGGTATGTATGTATGTATGTATGTATGTATGTATGTATGTATGTATGTATGTATATTACAGGTTTTTAAAGTGAGCTTCTCTTTCAGCACTGTTTCCCAACCAAAACTGTTAATTCCTTTTACACAGCACAACTCATGTACCCATAGAGCAAGAGGCAATTTAAAAATCTGGACGAGAAACCAGTTCTAAAGTTTATTTATTGCATGTCCTATTAATGTGTTTGGGAATAAGTCTCACTATACTCAGAGGGATAAATCTGTGAATAAACCTCTACGAGACTCTGCTGTTAATAAATTGTATACCAGGAACAATAATGAACTGATGCTATGCAGGGATGTTACAAGAACAAATAAATTGAGAATTGCAAAGCATTCTGCAAATGAGAACTACAGATAAACATTTTCATCACATGCCCAGGAGGAATGGGATTACAGGGAGAAAAATGTTTCATGTTGTAGTATGGCACTTGATCCCACTCAAGGAAGCCGTTCTGTTCTTCTCTGACTCCTGTAGGGAAAACTAGTGTAATTTGTGAATGAGGTTCTGATCCTTGGAATGTTTCTCTTTCATTGAAGCAAGATACTTAGCAACCCTTAAATTCCCTTTAATGTAAAAGCTTTTTTTTTTCTTGTAAAAGAAAAAGTTGGTGATCCTTCCTTACACCATTTCCTAGTAAACAACTTATGGGAAGCATGTAGATGCAGAAGCCAAAGGTTACCTGAAGCAGAGAAAATTCATGCTTGAATGGAACATCAAGTTTTTACAAGTACACTCGGCACTCATCTTTTCCAGCGACCATGAAAATAATTAGTGTAATAGTCTATGAGACACAAAGCCCATCTGGAAGCATGGTTTTATCAATAAAAAATGATGAAGTGCAACATCATGCCAGGATATTGAAGGTTTGATATATGATGGAAGGGATCAAATATGGGCTGATGAATTAAAAAAAAAAAAACTTAAATCAGGACCTAAAGTTCCATGTTGAGGACTTGTCCCAAAACAACTGGACCCCACAAATCTCCTTCTAAATTTAAGATACCATGACAAGACTGATAGAAAAATCAGAATCCAACACTTTAGTAGAAAAGAAGATCTAGGTCAGGGTGTCAAACTCGCAGGCCACGGGCCAGATGCGTCATGTGCTGGCTATGCCCAACTCTGCTTTAGTGAAGGGGGGGGAATTAATGATGTGTCATGTGACGACAATGTGATGACATGAGTTTGACATTCCTGATCTAGGTGTATGTGATGATATGTTGTGTGTAAGAGTTTCTTAATTCTGCAGTTCACTATCCTGTTTGTTATTGTTTGCTACTATTCTTCTTGCCACCTTTTTCATATTGGGAAATCTTTTGGAATCAAGATGGTAAAAAAACAGCTTTGGGTAGCTATTTGATTACTGGTTTAGATTTTTAGATTAGTAATCTCTGCTTAAATTAGTCAGGAAAATTGTGTTGATCAGCAGTGTATACAACTAATTAGTTGTACTAGTATCAGAAATATATTAAACAACCAAGTTAATTGAAGCTTTGAATGAGTAAACATTTGCAAATATTGTATTGCTGTCTTCTGGGATTATTGTCACCTATATTGACAAAAGTCCTGAAAGGGAAGAAAAAGGAAGAAATACATTTTCTCCCTCATAATATTACACTAAAACTGAAACAAGATCAAAATGCTGTGATACTATGTTGGAACTGAAGCCATTTGAGTTTGCTCTATTGCTACTGGTATTTCCGTGGTTTGCTAAAGGAAAAAGCAGTTGTGATTGTCATTGCATTGAAAAAGTTTAGTTGAACAGTAATTTTCTTACCCAAATCTGCATAATTATATTGCAACGTAAGTGAGGTGTGCATTCAACTACACAGTTGAATTTAGACTTAAAGTCTAGGGATATGGAACCTGATAGTTTTTATATGTTTCAGGTGTCAGCTTCCATTAGTGACAGTCATCTTGGGCAAATGGAAAGATTGTGGAAGCTGTCAAATGAAGCTTTTTTTTTTGGCAGGCATTTGGAAAGACTGATTATGTTGGAGCAATGGATCATGTTCCCCTTGTTCTACTTATCTTTCTGGATTGAAGCAAAAGTTTGTAAAGAGATTATACCTGGTTTCAGTGCTCACTATACTCTGAGGCCTGTGTCTTGATCTCACAAGACACAGGCCTCATTCTTACCACATTCAGTCAAAGCCTATTTTCAGATATTTCTGATCAGTGTGGGTGTAGTAGAATGGGCTAGTATGCACATTCCTGGAAGGTACACAATTCCATTTGCCAGAAGGCCAAAGAATATTTAGCCTTTGAAGCTTCTTCTTAAGTGAGTTGCATATTCCAATATGTAACATTACCACTGTTCATAGCTAGCACCAGCTTGATTTTTTTTTTAAAGAGTATATAATTTACTATTGGACTGGGGCCATTATATCAACATTAATCATCCTCTGGCTTTAATTGCTTTAAGCCTATTTTACATTTCCTGATGCTTCAAAAGGTGGAAGTGTTTTCATAACAGTTATTGATATAAATGGAAATGGGCCTGGAAGAATGGTATATTTGTAATGGGTCACTGAGCCTGCCTAATATGCCTTATTGCTAGATATGCTACATTAACTATCTCCATGTTTGCCTTGATCTTTGACAGTACAAGCATTCCAGAAAGGCTGAAACTTTTAATTAGAGACCTGTGCAGCTTTGCCTCTTACTAGTGTAATCATTAAATTGATTTTTCCAGTCCATCATGTAATTGTTCCAGCGAAGGAATCCTGCTTTCCACTCTCGTTCTGCTTCATCAATATTTTCTGTAAAACATGAAATGGGTGGCATTAATCTAAATTTAAATCTCTTTGTACATTAATTGAAAAATAATCCTGATTACCAATGCCATTTTCTCCTAAATACACCACACACCATTTTGCCCTCCTTCTTGTCACCTGATTTATTGCAAATCCAAAGGGCAAAGTTTTAAACTCTGGATTATAACGTAATCAGTTAAAATGAAGAATTATTCTTCTGGCCCAATATGCCACATCATTTGCATTTTCAACTTTCACACCCACAAATGACATTTAACAAGGAGCTTACAATTTACTGTTTGATGGCTGGGGTCCAGATGCAGACTTCCAGTTAAGGGATGCAATAAATTTTCATAAATTTATTTTCTTGACATAATCAATTATCCATATTACCAATTGAGGAAGAGTACTTAAAATATAGCAACATGATTTTGGGTATTATAATAGATCAGCAAAATAAGAAAGATTTATATAGCCAGCTGTTCAGAATTAGACAGGAGATACTAAGAAATGGCTAGAGCTCCACACATACTGCTTTTCTTTTTAATTTTTAATCTACTAAATTGATAGATATGTTAATAACAAGGAAGGAGAAATTATCCAATGATTTTTCAAGGTAAGTAGCTGTATTCAGAAATCTCTGTGACATCATCACACAAGCGACATGTTTATTTAATTGTATGACATAAGGACATGACACGCCCTTTGTGAAATGGCTTTATATTTTAAAGGTCTTCATTTGTTCTCACCTTATGCTTCCTATGGACATACCATATACTTACATACTAGAGATGTATTATTTCAACTCCTCCCCTTAGGATGCCACTATAAGGCACTGCATGCCAAAACATTAGACACAGAGGCGGTCAGTTTTTTCCCCTCATGCCATCACTCTACTGAACACTTAATTACCACAGTACTGTTTTACGTCTAAAGATATTTACCCATATAGTATGGCTGTATTACTATTATCCTTCTCATCTTTTCTACTACCTTTTGCTAATGATATGTTATGATTATATTAATTTGTTGTTTGAATGTACACTGAGAGTTTATGCACCGGAGACAAATTCCTTGTGTGTCCCCAATCACACTTAGCCAATAAACTATTCTATTTTGTCCTGCCTATCCTATCCTATCCTATCCTATCCTAGCCTATCCTATCCTATCCTATCCTATCCTATCCTACCCTACCCTACCCTACCCTACCCTACCCTACCCTACCCTACCCTACTCTACTGTGTTCTACTCTACTCTGAAAGCAAAATATCTCCTTAACATTAATAATAGCATCATTGTTGATAAAAAAAGTCAAGTTGAAGAACTGGTGTCATGTGGTTTTTCTTGGAATATATTGAAAGAATAAATTCTTCCAATTTAGTCAGGCCATTCACACATACCTTGGGCAACGTGGTAATTAAATAATGCAAGGACAAATCTCCAATTTTAATGGAACTATACTAGGGATATTTTATATAAGCTACAATTTGAAACAAATAATACTATGGTGTTATCATGCTCTTGACAGAACAAATGGCCTAAACTTGGATTGTCACTTTCCACTGAGATTTCTTTTAAAGAAATAAATAAGAGAAACGAGAATTCTACCAAATCCACCATGTACATGACTACCACTCTTCAAGGTGCCCTTGAACTATTTTAGTATTCTGTCTTAGTCATTGGTTCATACAATTTTATTAAACTATATTGCTTTGCGAAGCAGCTTTAAAGGGATTTGAAGCTTTGCACAGTGCTTGTACAAATGTGATTTTAGAAATAATGGGTCAAATTTAGATCTAATTATACTAAAGCTAGACCAAATAAAATCACCAGAACTTAAGAAACCTTAACTAACATGGATCCCCATTCTTTTCGGCATGTCTAATTATAGCTAAATCCATTCCATCATTTTATTCTCTTTTGTGATGCTGCTATTTTTATATTACTGTTATAATCTCTACATGAGCATAGTTGCTTGCTTTGCTTTTTTTTTGTACTACTATATCATAGTTCTGAAGCTTTAAAGCTTTATCATAACAGCAGTAATTTCTATATAAAACACAGTCCATTCTTTCAGCTTATCGATTTCTCTTGCTATTCCCTGTATTTGGGACTCTTAAGTGATGTTGTGGAATTCTAAGTTTCAGCTTGAATTCAGATAACATCATTAGTCTACAGAAAAAATGTCTGCCCTCTAACACAGTTCTATTTTTACAATTTTGTGTTATGAAAAAAGTACCCATAGCAATTAAGAGATACAATGGTCCACATATGGGATCTGGTATGGGTTCAGGTTACTTGAGAGACTGTCTCACCTCACTTGGATTGATCTGTACCAGGGGTGAAATGCTCCCAGTTCGGACCAGATTACCAATCTGGTAGAGATGGCGGTGGGTGGTTCGGAGAACCTGTAGCAAAAATCTCTACTCCCTCCCCCCATGCCCAGCTGAGCCGTGTGATCATCAGAGGCTTTTTTTTTTCACTTTTAAAAACATTTTTTCTACAACCTCTTCGGCTGAAAAAATGCTTTTAAAAGTAAAAAAAAAAAAGGCCTCTGATGATCACGCAGCTCAGCTGGGATCGTCAGAACTTTTTAAAAGCATTTTTTTACAACCTCTTCGGCTGAAGATGCTATAGAAAAAATGCTTTTAAAAGAAAAAAAGGCTCTGACAATCAAGCAACTCAGCTGGGATCATCAGAGCCTTTTAAAAGTATTTTTTACAACTTCTTCGGCCAAAAAAGTTGTAGAAAAAATGCTTTTAAAAGTAAAAAAAAAAAGTTGGCTACGCCTACCCAGTCACATTACCCCCCACACCAAGCCACACCCACAGAACCAGTAGTAACAAATTTTACATTTCACCACTGATCTGTACCGTTTGTGCTGATTGGACTCCCAACAGAGGCATGTTGGGAGTCTAGTCAGCTGTTAGAGTCCAGGAGGAGGGCTTTCTCTACTGTTGCTCCTTCCCTCTGGAACATCTTGTCCCCCCAGTGTGAGGTTAGCCTCAACCCTGCTATCTTTTTTCAAGGGCCTAAAGATGTGGCTTTGTCAGCTTGGGGACCCAGTGGGGGAAAGTGCAATGGAGCTGATTGATTGAGTAATTATAGATCACACACACACACCCCACTCCTCCCCCACCATCCCCATGTATCCTTGCGTTTAATCTCTGATTTTAACTTTTTATGTTTTAACTGCGTATGTAACTATAAGCTGCCCAGAATTACCCTATGGTAAGGTGGGCAGCCAATAAATTTTATAAACAAACAAACAAACAAACAAACAAACAAACAAAAATGGGATCTTGATTCTAGTGATCACCTCCATGACTTTAGGTTTCTAGGAAATCAACCGTCTTTCATTTTTCAAAGCTGTGGTAGGAAATGTTCAGCCATCCAGAAATTGTTGACCAAATATTCTTTACATTAATTACTGAGCATTTCTCAATCTTAGTGACTTTAAGAGTCCCTTGGGAGTTGGGTGGCACAGAAATGTAAATAGATAGATAGATAGATGATAGAGAGATAGAGAGGTAGAGAGATAGATAGATAGATAGATAGATAGAGAGATAGATAGATGGATGGATGGATGGATGGATGGATGGATGGATGGATGGATGGATGGATGTTTGGACTCCAACTCCCAGAATGTTAGATCTGGCGATGTTGGCTAAGAAATTCTGGAAGTTGGTCTCCATACATTTTGAAGTCACTGAGTTTCAGCAACATTGTTGCTATATGCTAGTGCTGTGATGGCTAACCTTTTCTGGACCGAGTGCCCAAAGCGTGTGCCCATGAGCCCCCAAAATACAATGCATGCATGGCCCATCCCCCTGTGCATGCGCAGCAGAGACCCAAAGACCAGCTGGCCAGTGGGAGGCATGTGCACATGCGCAGAAGAACTGAAATGGGGTGATGGCTCATGTGCCATCAGAGAGGATGCTGCGTGCCACCTCTGACACGTGTGCGATAGGTTTGCCACCACAGTGCTAATGGAAGGACTATCCAGACCATACCATTAAAATGTATTTCTCATTGCATGCAAAAGAATTCAAGTGTAAAAATAGGATTGGTTGAGGGGGGCAGAGCTGGGGGAACCTATCTAAAATTAATGGAGATTTATTTTAGTGATTATCTGTTTGGAATAAACTCTGTATTTGATTTTATAAAAATAATTATTTACCCACAAAGTCTTAAAATTGAAATTAAAATGTATTAGTAGCAAGATGAACTTGAATTAACCAATTTACTAAGTACAAATATATTTAGCAGCAAAATTACCCGTCATCTCCAGGACTTTAGGAAAAAGGATGTTCCAGAATCGGCATGTCTGAGCCCGCAATTTTATTTGAATCTTTGCGGCATTTGTGCTTAATGCTAAGTAGTTTTGTTCAGTGGTTGTGAAGACTGGCCATCTTGTCCCATTAATCTGATTTCCATTGGGTGTTCTATAAGATTAAAGAGAAGCATTAGGAAATTAGCTGGGCATATCAGCCATTAAAAAAACCCTGTTGATCATTCCAAACCTCAGAAAGTTTGCATGGGAATTATTCCATACTTCTATAAGTATATTATGGTGTCAGATGTAAATATCAAAATTCCCAGTGCCCTGGTGGCACAATGGTTAGAATGCAGTATTGCAGGTTAACTCTGCCCACAGTCTGAAGTTCAATCCTGGCAGAGCTCAAGGTTATCAGTTATGAAAATAAGCCCAAATTGTCAGGGGTAAAAAACAATGTCTTGGATAACAATAACAAAAACAAATCTACTAAATGCTTAATAAGATTGCTAATGTCTCATTCACATATGTGAATGACATTACATTACATTGCTTTGTTTTCTTTTAGGCAGAAATTTCTGTAACTATGTACAGTGATGTAGGTAAAATGATTAATAAATATACTTATTAAAGTATGTTTCTTTCTTTAAAAAAGTTTCATAATGGAAGTAAGCATCTTTTACCTGTTGAAAGTAGATAATGTGGGGGAAATGGGTCCGAAATATTGCTATGAACAGAATTTCCTAAGGGAATTTTATTAATGCAAGCTTATACATTAAAGATCACTTACTATGCCTTGATGTTTACAGTAGAATGATGGAATAAATCTGGGTGGATAGGAATTGTGAGAGAAGAGTTGACATGAAGAATGTTATAAAGAACAGTTAATGAAATTGGGTATGTCTAGTCTATGAAAAGAAAGACTTGGGAAGACATGATACCAGTGTTCCAATATGTGAACGGCTCCTACAAAGACTAAGGAATCAAACTATTTTCCAAAGCACACAAAGTTAAGACAAGAAACAATGGATGGAAACTAACCAAGGAGAGAAGCAATCAACCAATGGAACAGCTTGCCTTCAGAAGTTGTGGATGCTCTTTCACTGAAGGCTTTCAAAAAGAGACTGGACAACCATTCATCTGAAATGGTATAGGGTCTCCTACTTGAGCAGTGGGTCGGACTACTTTCTTTCGGAAGAGATAGTAGAGAAAGGGAAAGGGGCAGGATCATAGAAACAGAATAACAGAATTGTAAGGGACCTTGGAGATTTTCATACTGATTTAATCACTGACCCTTTAGTCCAATACAGACTGTTGAGATTGAATTGCATAAGGTCTCTGAAACTTCAAGCAGAATTTCAGGGAGATACCAGTGATTAAATATGAGACTTACTGCATTTTAAGAGCGCAGTTCACCATTGTTTTATGGTAATTCCACTTTTTGTCCTGACCTATGCATATGCAATAAGCTTTAATTTCTCTTGTAGGTTCTAAATCTTCACAGAAGGTGCACAGATAGACTTTTCACAAAAGAGGAATTGGCAATGCAATCTACTTAATATCTATAGGTAGTATAAATGGCTGCTTCCATGATCTTGCTTTTCCCTAATAATGAACATTTTGCATAATGGAAACACTTTGCATACCTGAGGAAGCTTTTCCCTCCAATAACATTGCCCTACCCATTTGTTCTGACAGAAGGGGATGCTGTGGACCCTGTCAGTCAAGGAATTCTGGTGGGGTCTATGAGAAATGACTTTTCTGCAATGGTTCCTGTCCTTTGTAACATTGTGGCATTCAGGTTGAGATCAGCCCCCACCCTCTTGGCCTTCCTAAAGAATTTCAGAACCTATGCATTTACTTTTAAAATGTATAGGCTGCCCATTTTACCTCAAGGTAATTCTAGCTTTGCCAATTGGCCTGGAGCCCCAACGGGAGCATTCCACACTGGCAGTGGTTAGTGGACTAAGAAGAAAAGCCCACCCCCACCAGAGATTGGTTATAGCAGGTTCTGACAAGTTCTGGAGAACTGATAGCAGAAATTTTGAGTAGGTCAGAGAACTGGTAATAAAAATTCTGACTGGCCCCACCCCCGTCTATTCTCTGCCTCCCAAGCCCCAGCATGAGGATTTTGCAGTAACTTTCCCCTGGAGTGGGGGGGGGGGAATGGAGATTTTACAGTATCTTTCCACTGCCATGCCCACCAAGCCACGCCCACCAAGCCATGCCATGCCCACCAAGCCACACCCACAGAACCAGTAGTAAAAAATTTTGAAACCACCACTGACTCCCGTCATATTTTATTCTGATTTCTAAGTTATTTAATTTTAGCTAATTGTAATGTTATGTTTGTATTTTGCTTTTACAACGCTGGTAAGCCACCCAGAGTACCCAGATAGTAAGAGGAAAGGTATATAAATTTAATAAATAAATAATAGCAGCAACAATAAAGTGCATAACTAAAATGCATACCACAGATCAAACTTGGATATCCCCAGTTAAGAAAGAATTAGCAGAATGTGTATGAACAGTGATTGAGATATAAAAGAGATGCTTCTAGTTCTGTTGTGCATAAATAAAACAAATGAGGAAAATGAGGCACTCCATTTTAAAACTTGTCATCCATTTTTCAGGAAGAAACTTTTTAGGAAGCAGGTACATAATCAAATCACAAAATAAAGGCTTAAAAACAACAACAACAAAAGCTTCCCTGAAAGTGGTTTGCAGAACTTTATGAATGCTATCTAATAACATTCAGAGAGGGCAATGTAATAAAAAGGCTTGAATGTGCAGAACTGAACTTAGTAATTTGGTATTCTTCTGCGTGGTATGGAGCCAGGAAAGCTGACAAAGAAAAGCTACCTCTTTCTGAGGGCAGGAAGGGTTTAAGATTGTTTACCTACCTAAAAGGAAAAGATCAAGATTGGCCATTTGAAGAAAATTTGGAGAACTGTAAATGTTTACTTCAAAGGTTTTTCTCCCCCTCATGTAGAATGACAGAGTTGTTAATGAATGCTACATTTACCTACTGGAAGACTTTGATAAAAAGGGATTGGATTTGAAATCCATGTTCAGCTGAAGAAAAGAAGCTCTTTTCTTCAACTGAACTGAATTTTTGTTTGATTTATGCACGGGCTGGATTGTCATATTTTAAAAGAACAAAGATTCTGTAACTAAATTGTGTGACACTGGTAAATACCCAGTGATGTCATTTATTTTACAAAATATACCTGTTGTTTTTGTTACAGCTACAAGGTAGGACACCTGTAACAGCTCTTCACAGCAAGTATTCAGATATAACATTGGAAAGTAACTATCTAATTTTATGTGTGGTTTCATTTAATATTTTTGTTGAATTTCAAATGTAGGCTGAGGATGGAATGAAGAAAACGCAAAACATGCCTCCTATAAATTTTATCTGCTCCAGAGCTTATTCTTACCAATGTTCCATGTTTGGATAAACTTCCCCTATGAAAACCTTTCCTATCATCTGTGCAGCTATATTGTTGATGAGGCCTCCATTATGTCCTGCAGAAATGGCACAGTATAATTTTGAAGGGAGCTGTGAAAAGAGCTACTGGAAGCATCACAAAGGGTTTCTTTCCAATGCACCCTTGGAAGCCTCTGAAAAGCTTTTATAACTGCTGGAGAAGGCTAAGAGGAGGCTGTCAAGTGATGTGAACGACCTTGAAACCTTCAGAGCACAAAATGCCTCCTAGTCAAAGCCTCCTCTCACAGCCTACTGAATATCATATTTTATTCTACTTGGCTGAGACTGTACAAGAAACAAACAAAAAGGCTACAATATGCAGTTAGTGGTCTGTGGTATGGGCAATTTATGCATTGGAATCTTCCTTTGTAGTGAACATAAGCAGGGCATACTTCGCTAATCACAGAAAATTTTAAAAAATGTATCATATGATTAAACTATGCTGAATCTAAGAGTGTGGGAAATGGTGGCTCAGAGGCTAAGACGCTGAGCTTGTTGAGCGAAAGGTCGGCAGTTCAGCTGTTCGAATCCCTAGTGTCGCAACGGAGTGAGCTCCTGTTACTTGTCCCAGCTTCTGCCAACCTAGCAGTTTGAAAGCACGTAAAAAATGCAAGTAGAAAAATAGGGACCAGGGACCACCTTTGGTGGGAAGGTAACAGCGTTCCATGTGCCTTTGGTGTTTAGTCACGCCAGGCACATGACCACAGAGACATCTTTGGACAGTACTGACTCTTCAGCTTTGAAATGGAGATGAGCACCATTCCCTAGAGTCAGGAATGACTAGCACATATGTGTGAGGGGAACTTTTACCTTTACCTTTACCAGCTAAGAGTGGGGTAACATTTCAGAGAATTCACCCCTGTTCTTGGAGCTGATTTAGCTACTAGGTAGACTCTCGTGCAATTCAAGATGCTCGCTACCAGCTTTAAATCTCCACATGGCTCAGGGATGGTTATCTCCAAGACCACTTACTGTGAAATAAATATCTCTATCTTATAAGATCAGCACCATCCCGCTGATGGTCCTATTCCCTGTGGAGTTCCATCTGCAAGGATCCTGTAGACAGGCCTTCTTAAGAGAGGCTCCCTTCCTGTGAAATAGCTTGTCTTCATATACCCAAAGTACTATCAACCTGATGAGCTTCTGTAGACAGGTAAAATTTGGCTCTAGGAAAGAGAACATTTTTTTTGGGGGGGGGGATGGGGATGATAAGGTTGGGTATGTCCTGATAGGGTTATTTATGTTGTAATCTGCTCAGACCCAGATAGAGTGGAGTAGCAGAGAAATCCTGGTAATAATAATTTAAAAACCATATATTAGACAGAAAAACAACAAAGAAATTAGGAAGACATGTCAGAAAGCAAGTGACCTGAGACTTCTATTAAAGCTGGGAATTTAAGAAGAAAATGGGTCTGAAAAGTTAGGGTTTAACTTCTTTGCATTCCATTCTTGTTTTGACACCAATTAAGAGTGCAACTTCTGTCTTTTTCCTCATAAGATGCTCATAAATACTAAGAAGATAAAATATGGTCTTTTCCATGCTAAGAATAGTAGTACTCACTAATTTGGTGAATGAATGACTTCACTTGAATTCCAGGAGGCTCATAAGTCTAGTATCAATCATTAAATTGTCTCTTACTGTTGCTCTCTTTGTTGAAAAGGAATTATGAAGAGGGCAACTGAGTTCCAGGCATAAAAAGAATATGATGGTTCAAACTACTTTGTCCCAGTCATTCTTGCAACATTATTTTACCTCACAGAGACTTCTTTAGAGACAGTCTCTTGTGTGTAGTTCAAGACTGAAAAATAAATTGAAGCCTGGGGAAGAAGTCTCTGAATAATTAGGAGCTCTTCATGACATCAATCTTAGAAACAAAATGGAAATACAATAGACGTGTGGGCAATATTCCAAATTCAAAATGTTTTGCGCTTGAAACATTCTTTCAAATTCAAAATAACTCCAGAACTATTTCAAACAGCTGTTTAAAATTGAAACAGTGTATTTCAAGTGGAAAATATTTGAATTCAAAATGTTTTTTCTTATCCTTAAAATATAACCCTAAAAACTTTAGATGTAATGAAATGCATTACATGGTCCTGCAGTTGCAAATAAATACATCCATTATTTTATAAGAGTAACTAGAATAACACAGAAAGTAGAGTATTCAAATTATAAAATCAAAATGTTAAAAGAAGGTAAAAATTAAAATTAAATTTAATAAGTAAATCAATTTTTAACTTTAATCATACCCTGTTTCCCCCCAAAATAAGACACCCCCTGATAATAAGCCCAATAGGGCTTTTGAGCACATGGCAATAAGGCCAGGCGCTTATTTCAGGGTTCAAAAAAAATATAAGATAGGGTCTTATTTTCGGGGAAACACAGTATTATTTTGATGATTTGGTTCTGCATTTCTAAATATATTACTATTATAAATTTTAATACTTTGACAATAATAATACAGAGAAATATGACTTTGGTTTATTATTTAGAACTGTTTTTGGATAATTTTGAAATAAAATAATTATATTAGCAGTTGTTCTTCAACCTAATGTCATCCAGATGTCTGTAACTCCCAAACTGTGGACTAGGTTGGCTTTCAATTATGTTAGTTTAGAGTTTTGGACAGTTTTAATCATTTATCGAAAGTTAGAGATTGAAAAAGGATGATATGCGAAATAGTGATTTCAATATTATGTATATTAAGAAAGGATTACTTTCCTCTTTCCTTTCTCTTAGTAAGTATGCATTTGATTTTCAATCCAAATTTTATAAAACTTTATTTTGAGGCATGAATAATCTCAAATCACATGTCAGTGTAATAGTTATAGAAATTGCATAGGTCAGGAGCTGTTCAAACAGGCATAGTACTAACACATATATACATATTTATAGGGCTTCTTGTCCATGAAAGAATGCTTTCCGTAAACACAAAAGTATCTTATTCTTTTAACAGAAAACATTTGAGTTAATGGGATTAATCTGAAAATCCTTCACAATACAAGTCGATATAAGAGGCTCTTGAAAATGTTCATCATTCTCTCTTTCTTCTCTCTCTCTATATATACATATGTAACATATATATATATATATATATATATATATATATATATATATATATATATATATATATATATATGTCTGTGTAAGTTTTCACGGGTATATATGTGTGTACAGGTGATATCTCGGGTTTCTTCCTGTGTAATTGCAAACATATCTTTGGAACTATTGCAGCGACGTTTCGATGAAATCTCATTCATCATCTTCTGGCTGATGTTCTCGATTTGGTGCCTATGGGCAAACTGTGTGATCTTAACTGATATCCCTCTTTAAAAGAAGGCAGAGGTGTATTCTGATTGGTTGACAGTGCTGCTTTATTCTGATTGGCTGATGATGTAGTTGTATTTTGATTGGGTGGAAGCACTGTTGCTGGGATGTGGGTTGATGGATAAGATATGTTGGAAATGGTGGCAACACAGGTCTCCTTGTTGTTGTTTGGCTTCGTGTCAACAATGCAGCTCACCAGCCCAAATCCCCCTGCAACTCAGACTAAGCCGAGCACAACCAAGCCCCCACCCAAACAGAACACACCCCCAGCCAATCAGAGCACAACCAACCCCCCATCCAATCAGAGCACAGCCAAGCCCCTAACCAATCAGAACACACCTCCACCCAATCAGAACACAGCCAAGCTCCCACCCAATCAGCTCCCACCCCCACTAGTAGTTAAAAGGAAGGGGCAGCTGCAATCTCACATTGCTCCTGAAAGCACGAAGCCGAGAACACCAGCCTGAAGATGACGAATGACACTTCGTCGAAACGTCGCCAAGATACTTTCAATTCTATGCGAGAGAAGACCCGAATAACCAAAGACCTACATACAAACACCCCCGAAAACCTCAGAAAACAAATATATATATATATATATATATATATATATATATATATATATATATATATATATATATATATATATAACAATAGTTATATGTATATATAATTATTAATCACTGATTTCTTAAAAAGTATTTATTACTTTTGTGACATTATTGCCAATAGTTAAATAGCTTGAATCAATGTTGTTGAATCAATCAAGTTTATCAGAAATCTGCACTTTGCATGGGAAATTAACATAATGTAAATATATATAGTGCTCATTATGGTTTCCTACTACTATGACCGACACAGCTTCAAGACACAACACAATCTGTTTCTAGATTCTTTTATCAACTGCAACATTAGTAGAAGGCTTCTCAAATATAAATAGAAAAGTATGAACATTAATTTTAAATCTCATTCTTAATTATCATTTTTTTCTTCACTGCAATTTTGAAAAGTAGTGTTAATCCTAACCCTAACCATTTCATTACAAGCTGTATAAACATCCTGTATTTATCTTTATTTACTGGTTGAAAGTACATCACAGCTCTAGCGAACTGATTATCTAATATTAGCAGAGAACTACAAATCTTCCAGGGGAAAAACAATCCAAAAGAAACTGATTCTCCATTGTTTTCTCAGTGATGCCATCTTAATCTTAGAGTTAGTTCAAACCAGATCAGTACTAAGGCAAAGGATCTTAGATATAGAAGGTCAAAAAAAAAAATTGCTGATTTTTCTCACAATATAATTGGAAATAATGTTCATGGTTAAGCCAACCTCATATTTATATCATATCACAGCTCTCAAATTTAAGAAAGCTTTATGTTTAATCATGAATGAAGGCAACTATACATGTCCCAGGATAATATTGCAGGATCCAATCTGGGTTAGTCACTGAGACCAGAGGTTTAGTCTTCCAAGCTTTTGAACTATTGGTGGAACCCCAAGGAACTCCTGTCTATCAGAATGTGTGCTTTGGGCTATTCTATGCATAGAATTTTTTTTATTTTTTTATTTTATTTTATACACAAACAAACATTTCCTCCATAATGTCATCTTTTGAGGATTCTTCTGTCTTCATTATCCTATTACAACATATCTCCAAAAGTACAATATTCTAATCATACCATTTTTTACATAACTATTAATTTACTTTTCTATATCTCTTTTCTAACTAATGATCAAATTTATCCCATATCTTAAAATATTCTGAATCCTCTCTTTTTTTAATCATCAAAGTTAATCTATTAATTTCTGCACAATCTAGAATTTTTTTAATTACTTCTCCTTCTAAAGGTATTTTCTCTGCTTTCCAATTTTGTGAGAAAAAAAAACAATCCTTGCAGCTGTTATTACATGTATAATCAAATAAATATTTTCTTTATATGCATAGAATTCATGTGGTGCCTGGTTATGTGTATCTTTTTATTTGTTGATTGGGGTGCTGATTGTCAGCTATTAACAACAGTCATTGGCTATTGTTTCCTTGTGCTGCCAAGTCCTGGGCTCCTAAGTACCTGATAAACTGGTGGTAAATCAGCACTCCTGTTGACTGACAAGGGGCCCATTTCCAGGCTTCAATCATTTCCCTGGCTATCTTTGTACCTGTTCAGCCAACAATCTGCAAAATCGAACATATGTCCTTGTTCATTGCAAATGTATTGTGAAGGCATGTTTAATGCTTCCCGACAGTTGTCCTGGAGGAGAAATTTCGAAAAACCCTATATGAAGTTTCTGTGATATGAGAAATTACAACCCATGTTCTTCTTTATTGCCAATTCTACAGGGACACTCTTCACAATTTGATCACATCCTTTTTATTTAAATTTCTGGGCACATCTTTTATCAGCACTGTCTGTTAAATAAATTTATTTCTCTATTTTTTTTAAAAAAAAAATATTATGCAAAAGCTTTACCCACAAATGGTTGCTAATAGTTCTTGTTAGGGGAGAGTTTTGTGTTGTTAATTTTATTGATTGTGGGTTTTGTTTTGTTTTTAGTCAATGAGCAAAATAAAATTTTATCTGTATTGCTTAAAAGAAAGGAGTTTTTTATGTTTAACATATCTGAGTCTATTCAGAAAATTATATTATCTTTCTGGTGTCATGCATGAAAGTAGAACTCTTATACTTGTCTATATATAGATCAGATACCTGCACAGATACACATCCTTTACTATACAATCTTCAAGATCCTTAACTGAATTTTTCTGTGATTTCTCCTAGACTCTATGTTTTGTTTTGTTTTTTGATGCAGAAGAGAAACCTAAGTTTCTCTTCTGCATCAAAAAGTTGAAAAGTTCTAGCTGCTATCATCTCTTAGATGTATTTATAGTTATCTCATCTCTCAACCACTGCAATTGATTGATTCCAGCAGGCATCAACTTTTGATTCTGGTGCTGGTAGTAACACAGAGAGTCCCAAATGCAACCATTCTTTATGTACAAATTATTAAGACTACTGAAAATAACTTCACCCAATAGGTCTTTTTAAAAATATGATTTGCAGTAGGCCGAAAGTCAATAGTAGCAGACAGTTCCTCTTAACATATATAACACTTGGCTTCAGATAAACCATAGCTCTCATCTAAACTAATAAAGTACAATGTGTAGTTGTCCAGTAAATCAACTTTAAGAATTGAGGCTTAGATTTGGTTCTCAAATTTAGGCCTCCATTAGAAATATGGTTTGTGCCTATCCAGGATCAATATGCCTTTCTAATCCCATGACATCTGCAGATAAGCCCATTTCATGCTCAACGCTGCTTACTTAAACTTATGGTTTGATATTATAGAACAGTTTCATTTACATTTAAATAACTGAAATTTTTCTAATCTTTTGAGACTCAAAACACATGGAACTAAATATATACAAGGAAAGTCCTGCCTCTTACACCTCCCTATGTAATTGATGTTAAAAACGATGAATAAAAAAAGTATCACAACTCTTTGATTGTCTTTTGGCACTGTTTTCCACATGAGATGGTTACAATCAGCAGATTCCTGATATCCACACATTGAACACAAGCATTATGAAACAGGCACGATAGTTATAATGGAATGACTGAGTAATCCAATCTGCTTCTATGCAGTGAAGGAGGTTTGTCATTGTAGTGAAAATTGTCCTGTAAGGGGTAAAGATTCTTTCATGTGACTCTACAAGAAGTAGGCAATACAAAGTTAGTTTTGGAGGAGAGTAGCCCAGGGGTGAAATGCTCCCAGTTTGCCCTGGTTCAGATGAACTGGTAGTGACAAAAACTACCAGTTTGGGAAAACTGGTAGTAAAAAAAGCTACTGGTTCGGGCAAATCGGTAGTAAAAAAAAGTTACCGATTCGTATGAGCCGGTAGTTAAGAAAAGCTATTTCCGATGATCAGCTGTGCCACGTGGTTTATATTCATTAGCGAAGCTAAATCACGCAGCACAGCTGTTCCCCCCCTTGCTGTTCTACTTACCTGGTGAAGTCTTCTTTTTCTGTGCAAAGCGTGGGTTTGGTGCATGCTACACATCCATACACAGCATGCTTTTGGCGCATGCTGCTCACGCACATGTACAGCACATTTGGTACACAGCACACATGCGTGGCCAGCGAACCAGTGGCAAACCAGTTCAGATTTTGCAATGAACAGCTTAGTAATAAGCTGTTCGATACGCTTTTTCAGCTGAAAAAATATCTCTTTTTTCCAGCTGAAACCTATGATGCCTTTGTTCTTTTTCTTATCTGTTATTATATATGATCATGCAGACATTTTTTTTAAATAAATACTTTTAATGAAGAATTTTACCAAAAATTCTTCTCTAGGTCCTCTACATTGCTGAAGACAGTATCAGAGCACTTGATTTCTGGGTACAGTTCAAGGTGTCGACTGTCATAAATGTTACAAAAGTCTTCATGTATAGAGCCTGATTGTTTGAGTAACTTCTTTCCAATGATATCTAAGCATGAGAAGCATCATTTTACCAAACGCCTTCCAAAATAAGCACACTGTCATGATCTGGCAGGTACACATTTTCTTGTAAATAATATTTATATCAGCTGAATTCTTGCATGATTAATTTTTTTTTTCCAGGGGGGAGAAGGATCAGAAAAATTCTGTCTCTGCAGGATCTATACAGAATCTAGATTTTCATTAAGTATGAAATAAAGATTTAAGACAGGGGATTTTTAGTAGAGTTTAAAAACATGTTTGAAAAAAGCACTGAAATAACAGGCTATCTTCTTCATGCTCACTTTAAACTCTGCTCTCCACGCCCATGACCATTGTTGAAAATTGCATCTGTGTGATGGGCACCCAACCTAGGACTTAGGTATTTCAGGTATTGCTACAATTGTTCTATCTAGGTCAATGTTTCTCAACCTTGGTTGAGATAGGGCAGCGCTGGATGGGGGATTCTGGGAGTTGAAGTCCACCCATCTTCAATCAACCAAGGTTGAGAAACACTGATCTAGGTCTTCAACAGAAATGATGTGTTGATAATACACTACAAGCCCATCATTTCTAATGCATAATTCATTCATTGGACCAGTGATGAGGTCCACCATATTACTTATCCCATTCCCCTATATACTGGTATAACATCCTATTGCTAAAACAGCTCTTCCCAACTTTTCTAAAGGCTGATATGCAGCTGTTTGCTGAGCCTCTGTTAAATTCTAACTGTAGAACAAAGTGCTTCCAACTTTGTAACATTGATAGGAATTCCACTTTTGAGGGGACTTAAGAGTTGAGCCACCAACATAAAAAGATGTTTCTGCTTCTCCCCACCCCCTTAATTTAGGGCTGCTGGATTAGAAAGAGCTTGATGTGTCTAGCATTCTAATGAAAGAATACTTCACAAGATATTGACAGGATTTGGACACACTGAACATTGGATGAATGTCTATAATAAAGCTTCCATTCTTCTGTATCTTATTCAAGCTAAGAAGAAATACAGTTAGGAGGCTGACATTCTCAGCTTTTAGTAAAAGAGTCTGTCAAGGAAGCAGAATAATCTAACCCCAGGGCTTTAGAAACTCTGGATGTCTGGCAGCTAGTAGTAAGCTATCCCCTTAAGCAAAAGTTCACTAAGAGTTCTGCAGAGTATTTTCATTCATCATTGTGCACACATAGAATAATAGAGCTGGAAGATTTTCTGATTCAAACCCTGTCTAAAGCAGGAATCTTTACACACACACACACACACACACACACACACACACACACACATTTAAGCCTCCCAGAATTGCTGTGGATAGTGAAGTGGGGGCATATAAATTAAATAAATTAATAATTCCTCAAATCATCCCAGACAAATGAGAGGTTGAATCTTTGTTAGAAAACTCCCAGTGATTGAGCATCTAGGACTCCAGGAAACAGGCTGTTAGTGCTCACAATCAGGAAATGCCATCTTATTCAAGTTTGGTTGTGCAAAGTTTCCACCTATTGTATCATGTCCCACCCTTGGGTATCATGAAGAATAGATCTGTACCCTGATAGTGACAGCACAGCGAGTAAGACTTGAATCCATCCAAAAATCCACACAGATTTTTCTCTCTCTCTCTTAGACACTTCAATGCCAACTATGTAATTACTTGTGTAATTGAACAATACAAGATGACTCTGCATGCACCCATTCAATTATTGTCTTTTGGGGTTGAGTCATTTAGATTATGATCAGAACATACTTTCTCTGGTCATTCTAACTGAAAAGAGATTCAAAATGTGATCATAACAAATATGAAGCAGGAGAAGCTATCAACCAGTGGAAGAATTTTTTTCTTCTCCATTGTGAGGTGGAGACAGCAGCCAGGAGTGGGTTCAGCTCGTGCCAATCAGATAAGGACTGAGCCTGTCAAAGCTAAATCCCGCCCCTTAGCACGGGGCTTCCCAGCTTTGCTCAGTCCTTCAGACTGGACTGTTGTGTGGAAAATTTCTCCTTCACCCTTTTTTCCTATGATCTTCAAAATTTTTGGATTTTTCGGCTTTTGACCTTTGGACCGTTCTCTTTGACCATTCTGTGGCTCTCTGGACATCTGATTGATTTCTGAGTGAGGAGGTTTGCCCCTTACAGGATTCTCCCCCTTTAAGTTTTAAAAATTTTATCCCTCCACTGGCCATTTAGTGGGGGTGGTGGAGCGTAGCGCTCCCGTGGGGAGCTAGAGCCGCTTAAATTAGCCTAATTAAGGCTCCTGGCATTTAAAGCGAACTTGTTTAATTCAGCGGAGCTGTTGCGCTCCCGTTTCACTCACAGACGCCTCCATTTCAAAGTTCGTTTATTCTGAGGGAGAAATACCGTTCTTCCCCTTTAAATTACTATTTGAGGCCGTTAACTGCCTCAGCTGTTTGTCGGACCTCGCTTAAATAGCGGGTCCTTTACTGCCTTCCTTTCTAATTTCGGCAGAAAGCCTCTTGTAGCTAAGGCTTGCTGTTTTATTTAATTGAGGCGAGTCCTATTGGCACTGTGGAGATAATTACACTCTCTCCGGCTATAATCTCCATTAAATTGTGAGCTTAAGTTGGGGGGAGGGAATAATTCCTATCCCCCTCAGTTTAAAAAAAAAAAAAAATCGCTGCTGCCTTTGCCTGCCTCAGCGACTCCTTGGACCTAGCATAATTGGCAGGTCCTTTGCTGGGCTCTTACTACATTTCAAGGTTTGCCCCTTTGAACTGAAATTAACTGTGGAGCTCTCGCGCTTCCCTTGATTGTGGGCGTTGCCGCCATTTTGTGGCGAATTTTTCACATAACGACCTTGATTTTTTTCTGTGTCCCTTTGTAATTAGGACATAACGCCTCAACTTCCTTATTGAAATCTTACAAATTTCCTAGAGAAATTAATACCTTGCTGGACTGTTGCCATAATCGGAATTTCAAGGGCAACAAATTTATTACAATTATCAGAAGCAATTTAGGCGGCCATTTTGGTACTTCAAGTGAGAGTGATTTATACTCATTGTCCTACTTTAGCCATGCCTAAAGCAACAGGCAAGAGCAAACATGGCCGCAAGGCCTCTGTACAGCAGCAGTCCTTGTCTGCTCAAATAGAGTCGGGGGTCTCCTCTATAGCTGAACTTTCAGGTCCAGAAGTCTCTGAGCCCAATAATGCCATGACTCTTCACAAAGGTGCTCATCTGTCTTCCTCCCATGCTAACCTGCGCAGGGATAATTTTTTAAAGAAGCGGGGATCTAAAACTAACGTCCTCCATATTCCATCGTCTAGGCCTGACCCTATGGTCTTGGAAGTGGATCCTCTGCAATCACCACTTACCCCTGACCAAATTTCCCTTCAAGATTGTCCCTTGGACATTCATACTGATGATCTCTGGGGTCCAGGCATTAGAGTGGATTCACTTACTTCAGATCCTAATCCACAAACTACAACTAATCAACCTCCTCCACTTGCAGATTCTGCTCCAGTTAACTCTCTTCCGAGGGTCGAGCCAATGTCTGATCAATTTCACACTGTCCTTCGACCAGAGGACATTCAAAAGATGATCACAGCAGCTGTGCAACAGTCCTTAGCTGCCCATAAATTGTCTCATTCTGACCAAGCATCTGCTATATCGGTTGTATCCCACTCATCGCCCTCTTCAGAAGGCGAAGGTGAAGACGACTTGTTATCTATAGCTGCTTCTCATTCTCCAACTCCTTCTGGCGTGAGTCGTCCTTCTCTCTATGCTGATCCTGATTCTCAGGAACCACAACTATCGGAAGACGAGGATCTGCCTCCGGAACAGCCTCCTTTTACTGGTCTGTTTCCTCAAAACCTGTTTAAATCCCTTTTATTTAAGGCGATTAATGCAGCTCAGTTGAGTAATTCTTCCCATCCTAAACCTACTCCACCTGAGGGTACGCTAAATCCCTTATTTGCAGAGCCTCCTAAATCAGTAACGTCAATACCTACACCACCTCTCTTTCTAGACGTTATCAGGAAACAATGCGTTTCTCCAACTTCGGCACCTGTACCATCTACCACAGATCGGAAGAATTTCTCCGTTTCATCTGATTTATCCACCTTACTTCAGATTCCCACAGTGGACGCTCCGGTTGCTGCATTACTTTCTCATTCTACAGCTCCAGGTGATCCTGAGGAGAATCTTCGTCCTGAGGAACGACGATCAGAGCAAGTCCTCCAGCGAGCTCATTTGGCGGCTTCATGGGCCATTCGTTCTGCTTCCACCGCATCGTTCTTTAATCATTCTACACTTCTTTGGTTACGTCAACTTCAGGACAAGCTTTCTACGTCTGATCCTAAACTTCGTCAAGACATCAACAAGATAGTTGCAGCGGTTCAATTCTCTGCGGATGCAACGTTGAATTCTGTTCGCTTCGCTTCCAAATCCTTAGCCTCAACTGTAGCTGCACGTCGACTGATTTGGCTGCGTCATTGGCCTTCTGACACCCGGCATAAATGGCGTTTGGCATCTGTTCCCTTTTTGGGGGAAAAGTTGTTTGGGGAACCTCTAGAAGCTTTCCTAATAGAGACCAAGGACAAAAGAAAAGTTTTACCCACCTTTTTTCGTAGGGGAGATTCCAGATACTCACCTTACCCACCTCGTAACCAGTTCCGTCCTTCGGATGGGGGTCCCGGATCTTCTAGGGGTATGAGTCAGTTTAATTCCAGGCAACGAGGTTTTCAGGATAAACAGGGAAGGGGTAGACCTTTCATGTCAAAACGGCCCTTTCGAGGGGGAGGGGGTCGTTCATTCCGTCGCCGTCGCTAGTGATGTTCCGGATCCTCCCGTGGGCGGCCGATTGGGCCTCTTCGCCACCACGTGGGAACACACTACTTCTGATTGTTGGGTCCTGGCCTCCATTAGATCTGGTTTGGCCATCGAATTTGTCTCCACCCCTCCTTCTTCCTTCATCCGTTGTCCCAGGTCGAGTAGCTCCGAGCGTAGATCCCTCATGAAATCGGCTATTGACCATCTCTTGAATATTAGGGCCATTCAACCGGTGCCTCATGAGGAGTGGGGCCAAGGGTTCTACTCTCGGGTCTTTCTCGTTCCTAAATCCTCAGGTGGGTGGAGACCCATTCTGGACCTTAAGCGTTTGAACCAATTCGTGGTGTACAGACGTTTCAAAATGCAATCTTTACGATCCATTTTAGACGGCATTCGGAGGGGCGATCTCCTCTGTTCCATTGATTTAACTGAAGCTTACCTGCATATCCCTATACGAATTGCCCATAGAAAGTTCCTTCGCTTCTGTTACGAAGGGAAACATTTTCAGTATAGAGCTCTCCCCTTTGGGCTTTCATCAGCCCCACGTACCTTCACTAAGATATTGGCGGCTCTAGCAGCTTCACTTAGACTCCAATCTATACGTCTCCAGTGTTATCTGGATGACATCCTGATTATGTCATCTTCCTCCCTTCAAGCCCGGTCGGACCTGGGTCTTACCATTCAGACACTGTCGACCCATGGGTTTTCTATTAATATTGAAAAGAGCCATCTGACCCCTTCCACTAGGATTGTTCACTTAGGAGCAATCATAGATTCTGCTGAAGGCAAAGTTTATTTATCAAAAGAACGTCAAAAAGGTTTGTCATCTATGGTGACTACTATCATATGGGATAAGAGGGCTTCCCCCTTAGTCCTTTCTAAATTGTTAGGCAAGATGGTTTCGGCTATAGATATTATCCCCTGGGCTAGATTCCACTTGAGGGAGCTTCAGTGGTTTCTTTTACCTTTACAGAAGTCGGGGAAGGGCACCTCTCCGACCAGAATCTCCATACCCAGGGAGGTGCTTGCATCCCTTCGATGGTGGCGCTCCAAGGCCATTTCCAAAGGGTGTTTTTTCCTGGACAGAGACTGGATAATTGTCACCACCGACGCCAGCAAGCTCGGATGGGGCGCACATTGCAAGACTCAAGTGGCTCAAGGCAGGTGGTCCCCCAAAGAAGCGTCACGGAGCATAAATTGGCTGGAACTCCGTGCGGTTGTTCTTGCTCTTCGAACCTTCCATCATCTAGTGGCGGGTGCTCATGTATTGATCTTAACCGACAACGTCTCCACAAAGGCTCATATAAATCGCCAAGGGGGCACCAGATCTCGGTTGCTGATGTCGGAAGCCAAACAACTTTGTCTTTGGGCGGAACGTCATTTACTCTCCCTCAAAGCAGAACATATTTCGGGAGAGTCGAACATTCAAGCGGACTGGCTGAGTCGTCAGTTGCTGGATCAATCAGAATGGCATCTCCATCCACGGATATTTCAGGCAATCATGATTCACTTCGGAAGACCGGTGGTAGACCTTTTCGCATCCACAGAAAACGCTCAGCTACCCAGATTTTTTTCCCGGTACCGTGTTCCTCAGGCAGAAGCAGTAGATGCTCTACGTTCTCCATGGCCTCCAGGCCTCCTGTTTGCCTTTCCTCCGATCCCCCTCCTCCCGAGAGTCCTCAGGAAGGTGGTTTGGGAAAAAGCGGAGATAATTTTGATAGCTCCGCACTGGCCTCGGAGATCATGGTTCTCCGACCTTGTGAACCTGTCAGTGGCTCCTCAGTGGACGCTTCCTTGTCCGACCGATTGCCTCAGCCAGGGACAAATACTACACCCAGACCCCCAGTGGCTACAGCTGACCGCTTTGCGGTTGAGCGGAGCGAGCTCCAGCGCAGCGAGGTCCCACTTGATGTAATTAGTATAATCCAGGCCTCTCGTCGTCCTTCCACTAATAGAATCTATTCGGCCACATGGAAGGCGTTCTGTGACTGGTGCTCTTCTCAGGACATTGTTCCGCTTAAAGCTTCTGTGACGCACGTTCTCAGGTTCCTGAGGGCAGGTTTACTTAAAGGACTTGCACCGAATACTTTAAGGCGACAGGTAGCTGCAATCTCGTCATTGTTATCCCTCAACTCCCTTCATCCTCTATCACAACATCCACTTGTTAAGCGTTTTCTTCGAGGGGCATCCAACCTATGTCCACCTCCTTTACACAGATATCCCACTTGGGACCTGACTATTGTGTTAAACTCACTCACGGGTCCTCCATATGAACCTTTACAAACGGCCAGTCTTCGACTGCTGTCATGCAAAGTATCCTTTCTAGTAGCAATTACCTCTGCTCGCCGCATTTCAGAGCTTGCGGCTTTGTCAATGAGGAGCGATTTATGTATTTTTCATGAGGACCGAGTAATTCTAAGGTTAGATCCCACATTCATACCAAAAGTCAATTCAACATTCCATCGTTTACAGGAGTTGATTCTACCAAACTTCTGTCCGCATCCTTCGCACCCTTTGGAACTGAAATGGCATACGTTAGACGTTCACAGGGCCCTTCGTATTTATCTAGCACGTACAGCGGACTTTCGACGATCCGAATCCCTCTTTGTGTCATTTCTTCCTGCATCCTTGGGATCCAAAGTATCCTCGTCAACGATAGGTCGTTGGATCAGGTACACAATAGCTACTGCATATGAACTTCAATCTTTGATTCCACCTTCGGCGATAACGGCTCATTCGACAAGAAGCGCTTCAACCTCGGCAGCCTGGACAACTCAAGCTTCTCTACTTGAAATTTGCAGGGCCGCTACTTGGACTACGCCATCACCATTCATTCATCATTACAAAATCGACCAATTTGCGTCAGCTGAAGCTTCGTTTGGACGCAGAGTGCTTCAGAAGGTTATGGGTGATGGAGAGTCATTGGTCCAGACTGTCCCACCCTGAATTTGGGACGTTAATCTTAGGTATGTCCCACTCCTGGCTGCTGTCTCCACCTCACAATGGAGAAGGGGCGTTGGTCCTACCTGACACGCACCTTCTCGTTGGGTGGAGACAGCAGCCAGTCCCTCCCTTACAGTCTGGACGATTTTAATTCTTGTTTGTAATTTCTTCCACACTTAGCCTGTCTTCATCCTTCACAAAGCTGGGAAGCCCCGTGCTAAGGGGCGGGATTTAGCTTTGACAGGCTCAGTCCTTATCTGATTGGCACGAGCTGAACCCACTCCTGGCTGCTGTCTCCACCCAACGAGAAGGTGCGTGTCAGGTAGGACCAACGCCCCTTCCACTGATTGAAAACCACTTCGGTTTTCTTCCACTGGTTGAAAACCACTTTGGTTTTCTTCCACTGGTAGAAAACCACTTCGGTTTTCTAAGTAAAATTAGCAAAACTTTACGTAAGCTATATTTATTGGAAACAGTCTACTTGACGGAAGATAGGATTTTGACTAAGAAGCAAGTTGCATTACTATTTACTGGAAGAAATATTCTAATTATCCAAGAGATGTTCTATATGCTGCCTTCATTGATTTAAAGTCAGGATTCAGTTTAATTCACAAAGACAGGTTTTGGATGAAGCTGGCAGCTTCTTCTATTGATTGAGCACTCCTACTTTTGATCATGAAATTGTGTTAAAATACTTTCATGCTAGCTGAATTTCTTTCCATGCCAATCTCCATCCAAATAGGAGTGAAACAAAGTTGTATATTAGATCTGTTCGTTTTAAACTTTTATATTATTAACTTTCATACTCAAAATGTAGTCCAAACTTTGAAAATCAATCCATTGTATCCTCCTAAATGGCCAATAATTCCACCTTAGTACCTCTTTATGCTGATGACACAATAATCCTCTCCACAATGCAAGTACACTTGGAGTGAAGTCTTCAATTCCCTTTTTTATATTATAGAATGGAAGGACTCATTATCAGTTATTCTGTGACAAAGATAGTGGCTTTCTCCAAAAGGCTTAACAGCTGCATCTATTGCTGAAAAAGAAATAAAATCTCTGTAGAACAAACTAAAGTCCTGGGAATTATATTTCAGTCGTTCGCTACCTGGAGGGAATAAATAAAAGCTTTCTTTCATTGGGCCCATAAGACCACTAATTCAATTTTGTCTTTTTCTATACAGCAAAGGCATTACTTATGCACCTGCTGTTATAAACATCTATAAAGGTAAAAGTGATTAGCCTTTTCCTTTACAGTTTCCAGATTTGTATTTACAAAGAGTCAAGACTTCTTAAAATGGTCCAATCCCTTTCCTTTTTTAGAATCTTTATTCAAAGTTCTTTTGAAATCAAACTATTTATCTTGGTCTTTGGAAGTGGTTCTCTAGGGGTTATGTAACCTTCCTCTTTTGTCATAACTGATCTTCAGTGAGATCTCTGTCTTGCTCTATACTTTTGGATAGTTTTCAATCATCTTGGGTGTTATTAGACCAGATTTCCTTAAATTTAATATTTGGTTTCATTTAGGTTCAAGAGAGCCAACTTGGAATTGAAACTTCTAATCTTCAGCAAAATTGGAACACAGTTTCTCATCTTATCTGGGGAGAAGCTGTATGGAAGACGATTTATGCCTGCTAATTAGCTAATTGTAAGAGCCTCAGATAGCTCGATGGGCTAGATAGCCTGTTATTAACACCCAGCTGTCTGCAATTATGCGAGTTCGAGGCTCAAGGTTGACTCAGCCTTCCATCCTTTCTAAGGTAGGTAAATTGAGGACCCAGTTTGTGGGGGCAATAAGCTGACTTTGTATAAATATATAAAAGTATGAAGGCTATTGCTTAACACATTGTAAGCCGCCCTGAGTCTCCAGAAAAGAGCAGCATATAAATCAATTTTAAAAAAATTGTCATCTTATCCATGCTTGACTGGACAGCCTTCCCCCTTGTTGAGATTGTTGTTTGCCATCTAAACTAGTTGGTGGAAGATACAACAACATCCCATCAGAGGATCCATTATCTTCATATGCTAGAGTCAATGATGTATTCTTATTACTCTGCCATTTTTACATGTCTTGGTGTTCTGATTTAATAAACACCTTGCTCCTAACTCATCTTGGATGTTCTGACAAGAGGAAAGTTCACATCCTGGTGGCAGATGTTCCTGCACAAATTATCTTGAAAGATAGCCAAAATCTGTGCAAATGTTATTGCTGATTAGGCTTAGGATTTCCATTTTTTAAAAATATTTACATTTATCTAATCCTCCCATGTCATGGGACAAAAATAATCATTTTTTCTACATATTTGTATATTTTAAGCCTATTAATTGTTTTACTTTCAGATCATTTCTTCTTCTGTTGTATATATTATTTCTTGACAGCTGGCATTTGACTATAATTAAGTAATCCAGACTTAAAACAAAGTAAAGCATAACAAAAGTTGGAAAAGCTTTGAATCAGAGTCCTGATTTTCTGTCTGTTGCTGTTGGGTGATTCAATAGTGTCACTCAGAATAGTTAACAAGGCTACCAAAAACTTAATCATTGAAACATATTCAATATATTTAGGCTTTCTTATGCTTAAGACACTCAGCGTTTCTTCATGGATTTAGATTTAGCACCTAGATCCATTAATATTACTGGGTGTTAAATATGTTTGTTTTTTTATAGTTATTTCAATTGGTGTAATACAACCCACTGACTTTTTTTATAGTTATTTCAATTGATGTAATACAACCCACTGACTTTATGAAAAAAAAATAAAAATGAAAAAAGTTGTATTAGTTTTTTATTTTCTCAAATTAGCAAATTATAATATTTGTGTGTGGGGGGGGATGACCACAGGATTTTAGTAAGCATTTTTTAATGAATAAAATTAGGAATTCAGGACACTTACAATTTTTGAATGCTCATATTATTTCTGAAGTCATTCTTACTATCAGTCTTATTATCAAGGCCTGTTGATGTGTGATTTGGCATAATGAGTTGTCTCTCCGGATTTTATTTTAAAATTCAGAACATTTCTCTATTCCATCTAATCATTTATCATTTCATCAAATGATATCAAGGATTCCCTGTGCAGATCTGTATCACTTTATATTTAATTCATGCACACAAGCCATGTCTCTCTAGAGTTTTCATATTGATAAGTTTAAAATAAAAGGCAAAGGATTGAAATATTTTATTCTGCAATTATGGATCCCGTTCATAAGTATTTCATGTAGTAAATCTCTAGGGATGTTTCACTTGGAAATATGGAAGCTGTTGCTCTTTAGTCTCTTTGTCATATTTTATCTTATTTGTCCTTAATCCATGCACAGAAACATCTTCTAAAGGAAGAGCAACTTGAGCTTGCAAAACAATATGAAATTGCGGCATATGAGATATGTTACAGGTCTCTTCTGCTAAGGAGCTATACTTGGTGGCACCTGGTGGCTACACTTTTCTGGCAGGACATCTACCTTCGGGAATTTTATTGCCCCTGAGGCAGGGGTGAAATGTAAAATTTGTTACTACCGGTTCTATGGGCATGGCTTGATTGGGGGGGAGTGGTAATGTGACTGGATGGGCATGATCAACTTTTTTTTTTAACTTTTCAAAGCATTTTTTCTGCAAATGCAAAAAAATGCTTTGAAAAGTCTCTGCCAATCAGGAACACAGCTGGGATCGTCAGAGCCTTTTCAAAGCATTTTTTTAACCACCTCTTTCGGGGAAGAGGTGGCTCAAAAAATGCTTTGAAAAGGCTCTGAAAATCCCAGCTGTGTTGCCTGATCATCAGAGCCTTTTCAAAGCATTTTTAACCACCTTTTCCCCAGAAGAGGTTGCAGAAAAACTGCTTTGAAAAGCCTCTGAGATCCCAGCTGAGTCACGTGATCATCAGAGGCTTTTTTCTAACTTTTAAAAGCATTTTTTTTTTTGGTGGAAGAAGTTGTAGAAAAAATGCTTTTAAAAGTAAAAAAAAAAGCCTCTGATGATTGTGTGGCTCAGCTGGGCATGGTGGTGGTGGAGGTGGTGGGTCGCAGAGATTTTTGCTACCTGTTCTCCGAACCACTCGCCACCATTGCTACCGGATCAGGCGATCCAGCCTGAACCGGGAGCATTTCACCCCTGCCCTGAGGTGATACTGGCATCATCTTTGATATCCTTCCAAAATTCCCTCAAAATGTGGCTGTGACAAGGGCTTGGTTTTCAGGGACTTATAGAAGGACAATAAGGATGGTGCCAGTCTCTAAACAAATTAAAATCATCATCATCATCATCATCATCATCCCCCCATGGGGTGTTGCCTTGATGTGGTGGGGGGCTTAACTACTCCAATGAAGCTGAGAGCTGTGCTGGTGGTAATGTAAACTACCAGCAGGTCCGACCATGTCAGAGAGGTCTAGGCTGAGGAGCAGAACTGAGTGCACCTAACAACCCATGCAATGAATCATGGTGAAACACAACCAAACAAAGCCTATACCAGCTCAGTCATCACTTGGGTTAACAAGGACTGTGTCAGGTGTTGGGGAAACTGGACATCCATCAACAAGTGGGCTACAGGCCATGGGTCCCATAGCTGAGCAACCAGGGTATGGGCCTGCAGAGCGACTGGAAGATGAAGCAGCAGAAATACACCATGTCAGAGAACCACAATGTAATGAAATGCTACTACAAAGCAGAATCAGAGAAAGGAGGCTACCAAAAAAGGATGTACCAATTATGGAAACAAGAATACCCAGACTCAAGGATAACTGAATTATGATTAGCCGATCAGCGATGATTCATCACTCGGAACAAAGTGCTCAGTGAAGTTGAACTTGAAGAAATATGGAAAAATTTTGAAACAGGAACACAGACTGCTGAACAGCAGGCTGCTGGAGTGGCAGAAGAAAATACTCCAATAACATCTGGAGCAACTGAACAGCCTGAATTAAAAAAAATGCAGATATTTTGCAAGAATAGGATCAGCAAAGGCCTGAAGTCATCATCGAAACACCAGGAGTACTCAATGCCAGACAGCAAGAACTGAAAGCTAAAATGGCAACTACTCAGTTTTGGAAAGACCTGTGGGAGACTGAGAAATGTTACAACAAAAATACTGGGTGGATCAGAGACTTTGAGACGAAATTCTCCAAGAACAAAATGGACCAACTGAAAATAACTACCAAAATGATAAGCAACAGAGTGAAAAAAGTCAAGAACATCGCCAGGCAATGATCAACTGCATGGCTTTTGGCTCAAATACCTGATCAGCCTGCATGGAAAAATGGCCAAACAATTCAATGAGATGCTGCAAACAGGAAACATCAGTGAATGGTTAACAGCTGAGAAAACCTACTTGATACAGAAGGATCCAGCAAAAGAGGCAACACATGCAAATTACAGGTCAATAACGTGTCTGCCAACTATGTTCAAGCTGCTGACTGGCATCATAGCTGACAGGATCCAGGACTACCTAGAAGCAAATAACATCTTGCCAGTAGAGCAGAAAGGAAACAAGCGAGGGAGCAGAGGCATGAAAGATCAGCTCCTGATTGACAAAATGATTCTAGAGAATTGCAAAAGCCAAAAAACAAATCTGCATACAACTTGGATTGACTACAAGACAGCATTTGACTCATTACTGCACAGCTGTATCATCAAATACCTGGATGTCATCGGAATATGCAAGTGCACTAGTACTTTCATTGCAACTGCGATGAAGCACTGGAAAATGGAACTGTTTTTTGGATATAAAGCTATGGACTGGCCAACATCAAAAGAGGGATTTTCCAGGGTGATTCTTTGTCACCTCTGCTGTTCATCATCGCCATGACCCCTCTGTCAACAATTTTACAGACAACTAACCTGGGTTATTAAACTGCTAAAAATTCACAGAAAATCTCTCACCTTCTATACATGGATGACCTGAAGTTATACGGAAAATCAGAAATTGAAATACAGTCACTGACCAATACAGTTCGAATTTTCAGCACTGACATCAGCATGAAGTTCGGCCTGGACAAATGCGCCACAGTGGCACTGAAGAAAGGGAAGATCATAGAAAGTGATGGAATTGAAATGCCCAATGGACAAACCTTCAAGTGCCACCAACCTGAAGCCTACAAATACCTGGGCATACTGCAGCTGGACAATATCAAGCACTGGCAACTGAAAAATGTGGTCAGCAAAGAATACGCGCAAAGAGTCAGGAAATTTCTAAAAAGCAAACTGAATGGTGGTAACATTATCAAGTCTATAAATATCTGGGCCATACCCATCATCAGATATACTGCTGGGATCATAAACTGGACACAGGCAGAGCTGAACAGCCTGGATAGGAAAACAAGAAAACTGATGACCATACACAATGTGCTGCACTTACGTAGTGACGTTGACAGGCTATATTTGCCCAGAAAAGCAGGCGGCAGAGGACTTCTGCAAGTGAAGCAGATAGTTGAAGAAGAGAAGCATGCTATGGCAGATTATGTGAAAGACAGTGTTGAACCAACTCTGCTGGAGGTCAACAAGAAGAAGCTGCTCAAAGTGCAGTAAACCAAGACTCAATATAGGAAAAGAGTGATGCAAACTCAGGCTGACCGCTGGTGTAACAAAGCACTGTATGGACAGTTCCTTGAGAAGATCCAAGGAAAAGTAGATAAGAAAAGACCTGGTTATGGCTGACCAACGGAACACTGAAGAAAGATACAAAAGGCTTGATTCTTGCAGCCCAGGAACGAGACATCAGAATGAATGTAATCAAAGCCAGAATAGAAAAATCTGCTGATGACCCCAAATGCAGACTCTGCAAAGAAGCAGATGAAACCATTAATCGTATAGTGAGCGGTTGCAAGACAATAGCTCACACTTACTACAAACAACGTCACAACACAGTCTCTCAGATGGTCCACTGGAACTTGTGTCACAACTACCATCTGCCTGTAGCAAAGAACTGGTGGGATCATAAGCCTGAAAAAGTGATCGAAAATGACCATGCAAAACTACTGTGGGACTTCCGAATACAGACTGGCAAAGTTTTGGATACCGTGGATATACCCCGGGTATCACGATTGTGGAGAAGAAAAAAATGTGGATCATGGACATTGCCATACCTGGTGACAGCAGAATCGGTGAGAAACAACTTGAAAAAGTCACCAGATATCAGGATTTGAGAATTGAACTGCAGAGACTCTGGCATAAACCAGTGCAGGTGGTTCCAGTGGTACTTGGCACACTGGGTGCTGTGCCTAAAGACCTAGGCAAGCACCTAAAAACAATTGGTTCTGACAAAATCACCATTGGTCAGCTGCAGAAGGCCACCTTACTGGGATCTGCTCACATAATCCGCTGATACATCACACAGTCCTAAATGCTAGGGAAGTGTTCGACTAGTGATTTGGGATACGAAATCCAGCATGGTCATCTCGTTTGCTGTGTATACTGTCATCATCATCATCATCAACAACAACAATTAAATATAATATTTTATCAAATTTAATATTTTATAATAATCCAGGCAGACAGGCACATGCCACATAACAGACCGGACTTAACAGTTGTCAATAAGAAAGGCAAAAAAGTCTGGATAGTGGGTGTGGCAGTGCCTGGAGACAGCAGAATAGAAGAGAAAGAACTGGAAAGATAACAAAATACAAAAACCTACAAATAGAAATAGAATGAGGCAAGCAAGGATAATACCAATAGTAATAGGCATCTTGGGTGCATTCCCAAAACAACTGGAGCAACAACACCATAGGCATTGACAAATTTGCCATCAGTCAATTTCAGAAGGCAATTTTCATTGGAACAGCTTCTATCTTGTGACAATATCTGTAACACCATCTAACATCTTGATTTGCCTATCCCAGATCCTTGTAAGGACTTGATAGGTAGACAAAAATGCCAAACCCAGTCTGAACATTTGGCTGACTGTGCGATGATCAACAATAACAAGACAATAAAAATAGATAAATAATAAATAATAACTGTTGCACTGAAAATATAAAACCTTAAACATCATCATCATCTCAGGATATTCTTTCTAGATTTCATTTGGGAGACAGAAAAAATAGCTATAGAATAGATACTCGAGTCATAAACAATTGCAAATACCATTCATAATTAGAATGGCTTCAAATTCAAATGTATTTTAAAAATTATAAATGATGCACCTCAATTATTTCTCTATACTTTACTGCTAACTTGACCTCCACAACATGTATAATCCAGAAACCTGAACAAATGTGCACATAATAACATTAATACAATTAGTTACTTTCTAATTGTTTTCAATAGGAAATAAATGTAATTATATTTGGCTACAATCTTATACACATTTACCTGGAAGGTGATCATACACCTATAATTAAATTTCTTCTTCAACATATAGATTGGTCTGTTTGCCTGGTATTGGTTTAACACAAATATTTATAAGTGAGATCTAGTATACCTTATTCAATCAAAAGTCATTCTTTAGAGAATAAATTTAAAAACAAAAATAGTAAGGATTGGAGAGGGTTATCTTCATCTTACCATGCTTTCCACTAATTGCTTTCCTATACTATTCTTGCAGTAGAACCTATATGGGGATATAACAATTGTATTCATATTAATTTATCAAGATTAAAGTTGATTTTTCCCCTGTTGGGTGTCTTTTGATACTGCAAAGTCAGAAGAATGCTGACTAATAGGGTGTAAGATGACATCTGTCTTGTTTCTGATTACCTGAAAGTTTCATTCCCCTGAAAACAAATTTCTACTTTATTATTTCTTTCTGAATGTCTTTAGAATTTTAGTCAATGGGGGGGGGGGGGGTTCACTCTTTTTATTGCTGCCAGGTGACCCAAGCAGTGGTAGGTTTCAAATTTTTTTTACTACTGGCTCTACTGGGTGTGGCTTGGCAGACGTGGCTTGGTGGGCATGGCAGGGGAAGGATATTGTAAAATCTCCATTCCCTCCTCAATCCAGGGGAAGGTTACTGCAAATTCCTCATTTCCTCCCAATCAGCTGGGACTTGGGAGGCAAAGAATAGATGGGGGCAGGGCCAGTCAGAATTTTTACTACCGGTTCTCCGAACTACTCAAAATTTCTGCTACCAGTTCTCCAGAACTGGTCAGAACCTGCTAAAACCTACCTCTGGATCCAAGGTATGTGTATGTTCTGCATGTTACCTTGTTCCAATTCTAAGAAGCTTCTTAGTCTGAAAGGTTTCCAGATTCATATCTTCAGGAATTTATTTAAAATTTGGCACAGAAAGGAAGGCAACAGAAAAACATATAATGTTAAACAAAGGAAAAAGACATCAATATGTTTTATCTACTTTGCCCAGGAGTAAATTGCAAAGCTTCCATGCCTATTAATGAGAATCATAACTTATCAGCTTCACACAAATGGTTTATATCATAGGTATTAGTTAATGACAAAGGGACAGAAAATATTTTTGAATACATGGGATAAAAGAGAGGAAAACATTGCAACATAGGTAAAAAGAGATCTATGAGAATATCTTTTGAAGAAACGCTTAACAAGGGGGGGTTCCTATAGTCCTCCTCCTCCTTCTATATTGCGAGATCATCCAATTAATATTTTTTTCAATGACCTTGGGACAAAAATTCTAAATAATGTTTAAAGTACTCTAATTGGGATTGCCTGATTTCACTATTTGGGAGAAACCCAAGGATTTTAGTGAACAGAACAAGGTATTGTTTTTTAAATTTTCATTGACTTAGACAAAATTACAGTCATTTTTATTTCTTCAAGCATATTAAACAGTACCTTACTCAATAGCCGTAACTCGTCAAAAAGGATAAACCTAAGTCTAAAACAAGGTTGGCAAACACTTGATACTTTTTCATGCCCATCTCAAAGGAAAATGTAAAGGTTTCTCAAAATATAAAGTAAGAATGATCTGAAATGATCAGAACCCAATTAACATTTCCAAAGAGGGCTTGCTTTAGAGAATGTACAATTCTTGCATTTCTCTAGAGCCATAGCAACGATATGTTGTCAACTTCCTTCAAATGATTTTTTCCCCTTGCATCTGATTTGTCCATTACTTTGTCAGGCATTTTGAAAAAGAAAAGGAAATTTCACTTGTACCTGGAAAATGGTGCTGAATAATTATAATGACTAAAGTAATGTAAAAGGCATAACCTAAGCAACTTTTGAAACTGGTTGACAAGTATTTTCTTTATGATAAATAAAGCTTCCCCTTACAAGGGTTTTGCTGAGTGTATCAATGACGGTGATTGATAGTACCAGTTACCGTCACTCATGCACTTCCAAAGGCTTTTTGAAGAACGCCAAAAGTCAAGAAGAAAAATGAGGATAAAATTATGTTTTAAAAAAGGAACCAAGTAAGGAACCAAGCTGTCATCCTGGCTCTCTGAATTTAAAATAAATCATGAGGAAACCAGAGCCAAGAGAAAAAAAAAAAACATGCTTTGATTAATATTCATAATAACATCTACCAAAACCAAAATGGGCTTTGAATCAAAGTCAAAGTGAAATACTAAGGAGCTTTCATCTGACTAATATACTGTAACTTTATCAGTCTCCAAAAGTGAACTGCTGCTGACACTTACATGAACATATGCAAACCTTTCATAATTATTAATGATAATAGTTAATTTCTGATACTACTGGTGGAGAAATTGATATTTTTGTATCTTTTTTATAGGAATCCATTGTTAAAACTCTTCTATCCTTCCCTTTTGAAATCTGAGAAAGCATTTGGTATTTAGCACAGTATATTAACATATCATCTAGAGATAGAGAATTTTGGAAAGGTCATTCAAGTTTGATAGAGAACATTTTTTCATTGCCGTAGCTGAATTTTACTTCATCAACCATTTATATTGGCTTCTTTTATACAATGGGTTCATTTTACACATCCTATTATTATCATCATAAATTGCATCAATCATTTGATGTTGACATTGTATGCTCACTCATCGCGGAAAAAAAATCTTGTAGAACAAAGCAGATATCTAACCAAACTTGCCAAAGGCTATGAAAAGCTTTGTTGGGGTGAGTGGAATGATAGTTTGAGTAGAAGCAGAGCCACAATGGTTATTTCCAGAGCTTGAGCAGCTGTGCTAATTCTGTTCTGTTGCTTCTCTAGAATGGTCTTCTCTGGGTGGGAAGTGCATACGAGCAAAGTAGTCAATTAAAGTGACATACTCTGTTCCTTACATGAAAAGTGCATGAAGTTCAATCAGTTCAAACATTAAGGCAGATAATATCAACTTCAAAACTAAAGGAAGCGTGTAGAGGTCTAACACATATATGATGGTGTTATTAAATATTCATCTTAAAGGAAAAGCAATTATCTTGTGAGTAGACTGCCTTAGTTTATTTTAGCTATATAAGTAGGAAAAGAAATATAAGAAGTAGTATTTATTTACTCAGGCTGGGTACCACTATGGTATAAATCCCAAATGCTGAATGGAATAAAATGATGTGACATCCTGTTTTCAAACTCTCTTAAAGTGGCATGTGTTTCTCAAGCTTATTAATTCAAAAATCTACTTAACTTTTACCTCTGAGAATTAATTTGGATGCACAATTGTTTATTTGCTTTGCTGCTGGTGCGTATATTGCTATTTTTAAAAGAAATATTTACACTGCAAACTGCCTATAGTCATGAGATTGCAGTAGCGTACAAACAACTGTAAATGCATAAATGAATTACAATGTCTTTGATGGGAAAAATGGTGACACTCAGCAAAATAAGCAAACAAATGAGCAAATAATAAATAAGTGTACAAATGTTTAAAAATAAAATTATTTCTTCATGTTTCATAGCAATTTAAAATTCTTTGAGAAGAAGGAAAATAAGACTCTCAAACCACAAAAGTCCTTGTCATCAAACTTTATTTTGTCTGAGGGCAAAAGTTTCAGGAGTGGGATAGAAAGGTTTTCAGAAAGTTTAACTGTGTGCACAGCATATTCTAACTTCTAGAAGTTGTATTATCAATATTTTATTTTGTTTGATAATCTCTCAAATAATTGACAATATAGAACCCCTTTTTTCTGCTGCAAATGTCATTCCATTGGATCAAAAAGACAGTTTAACATATTTTAAGGGCATATACTTCAAAATCTCTTGGCTCAGTTAAGTAAAAACTGGCATGCTCTTTTCATTTGTAATGTTTTAATCTTGAACATTCCATACTATCAGAAAAAAATAATTCCCCAAGTATTTATGATTTTCTCATAGCAAAAATAAAAATAAAAATAAAAAAATGGAAAAATAGGGCTCCATTCCCTCCCCTGATTTATGCTCCAGAATTTGGATATGTTAGAGTACCACAAGACAGATCAAGTTAATTCTTTGAGCTAAATGTAATTAGTAGATGATGTTAAGACATCATTTTCCTAACTAAAATAAATAGAGCACATTTATCACTGTTTTATGAAGATTTCAGAGTTATTCATAACAGCATGCTTGTGAAATTATGATGTTATGTTGAAATAATAATAAATGTTAATTATTAAAATTTGTTTTGCTAAGTAATAAGTCGTAAGTAAAATGGTTCATGCTGAAAGATGCAAACCACCTCTTCTTTGTGCCCATAAGTGGATTTACCATTAATAGTTATGATTTTTCAGTGCTCAAGAAAGTGCAGTTCCTCAATATTTGCTTACAAACTAATTTAATTCAAACAACAATTGGATTGACTTCATGAGTGAGACAATGTATGTGCTGTTTTCAAATGTGTTTGTGTGGAGATCTGTTCTTTTCTCGGCCCAAGTGTACTGCAAAAAGTAAAACCAAAAATAACATTTGCAGCAAAATGTATAGCGCAAAACAAATGAAGTGGTTTAGTGACTGATGTAACTACTGAAATACTACTGCTCATTTTTTTTCCCCTTGCAATTTTACATAAAATTCAAGTGTGAGATATCTGAGAGTTCAAAGCTCTACCCATTTTCCCATGGTTGGATTAGTTTTCTCTTCCAACTGTTCCCCATTTAATTTTTAGTTATCAACTGGTTTGAACTGACTAGAAGTTGGAATGAAAATTCAAGCCATTTTCAGTTTACCTTGGCCATCAGTATCAAATAGAACACTGTTATATCCTTGATCCAAACAAGGTTCCATTTTAGTTAAGGACACAATGTTCACATTTCTTGTGTTTGTTTGCATATATGTGCAGGAACCATCAATATCTTTTATTCTCTTGAAACTTACAAAGTATGTTTTTAAACCAAGATTTCATTTGTCTGAAATTGTATAGGTTTCTTGCTTGAGCAAGAAGTTGGACTAGATGATCATCAAGAGTTTTTCCAACTCTGTTATTCTGAAACAGAAAAAAAAAAAAGTGTCCTGTCCAATTACTGTAACTATATGACTTTTACCAGAAAGCTTTTTCAGTCAGAGAGTTTTTTTCCTTTCCTTTTCATCCCTATATCTTCCATCAGTTTTTTTAAAAAAGAGATGGCTTCTTGTAATTTTTCAGGGTTAATTAAGGCAACAGAAAAAAAAAAGATTTGGGATCTATATTTTAGGATTCCAAATGAATGGCTGTCTTGTTTTACAACATTAGCAGATGAAAGCCTATATCAGTCAATCAATAAGACAGTTCTGAGTCAAGGTTATATAAGTATCCAAAAACCATATTGAAATCCAATAGACAGAAAATGGACAACAAAACATATTAAAACAACAACAACAACATAGAATAATAGAGTTGGAAGAGACCTTGGAGGTCTTCTAATCTAACCCACTGCTCTATACCATTTCAGATAAATGTTATCCAGTCTCTTTTTGAAAGCCTCCAGTGACCCACAACTTTTGAAGGCAAGCGATTCAATTTCCATGATAATAAGGAACATTTATATACCCCTATTAGTATTTATTGTCTAGGTACCCAATAATCATTGTGATAACGTTAATTTTGTGCCAAAATTGTACCAACATTTCCTTTAAATTTTTTCAAGTTCTAAAAATCAGAAAAGGAGGACTTTGTGTTTCTGCTTTTTTTCTCAGGGTGCTTCAGAATTTCTTTTGAATTTGCTTTGTGACATTTTGAGCTTTGTTTATGACAGCAGGTTGTTGCAGAGGTTTTTAATGGTGCTGAGGTTTTGGGCACATATATTTCCATCATGTTGAAGCCTCTTTGCCTTCCAATACTTTCTTGTCTGAGAAAAACCAGTAAACCAGATTTCTTTCAGATTTAATTGAAGCCAGGAAGGAGGAAGACAACTGGAGAGAGAATTCTGAAAGTGTTCTGAACTTTGAATTCTGAAAACAAAATAATGCATTGGCAGATGAGCCATTATTATTTAGATGTACAGTACAAATTACTTTGCTTCCCTCTCTGTCATTATCATGTTGTTTCTGTACACTACTACTAACATAATTTGGAATCTCTCAAAATGATATGCTACAAACCACCTTGCTTTAAAAATATTGATTTACTGGGTATAAGACAATCCCTGATCTGAAACTTCTCTCTTCCCTAACTAAAGACCTAAACTTTGATATTTGAATTGGAACCTACAAGGAGAAGTTGTGCTTACAAAAAAAATCTAAAACCTCTTCCCAAATTAGGCCAGTTAAAAAACAACAACAACAATGCAAGGTTGTCAGAATATTTTCTTTGAGGAAAAAAACCCATTTGTTATACTACAAAAGTGACAGCATGAGACAAAAGAAAAAAAAATATATTGAGTGAAGAGTTATAGCAATATAACCGTTTATATTTATCTGATCTGGATAGGAAGCCCAGACTTATTTACAGATAGAAAGATACTGATTGTAGGGCTCAATAGTTCTATTTTTCTCCAGTATTGGTATTTCTCCAAAGCCTATAAGTGTTATGGGGGTGAGTATTTTTGTTTGAAAATTTAAAGTCAAGAATCTTCACACCATTTCAAATGTAAGCTGCAGCTCTATGTGCTAAGAGTATTGCATTAGCTGGCAGGGTATGGAGCATATCGAAGTCTTACTAGCTTTGCAACCTAGGAAAACAAATAAACACTATCATCATATGTTGCCATTGCACATAGTCTAATATTTATGGCAAATATGAAAAATACTGTTAGCTTCCAAGGCACAGTCTATACTTTAAAAAAATATTCCTTGAATTCTGCATATTGGAAAACATTCAATTTTGCATATTGGAAATATTCATTTGATTTGCATGAGTGAAAATGGGAAAACTCAAAGCAGTTATTGTTTGATAGTTATATTTTATTTAATATTACAACATATTTATTTTGATGGAAAAATTCACATAAAAATGTTATCATACCAAAAGATATTATATGAAATATGTATATTAGGAAATATGCACCTAAATACAAAGAAATGAACACAGAGGTCCCAACCATAGATAATATGGTAAAGAAAAGGGTTGGAAGTCTGTCCATTGGTAAGATTTATTTGTTTCTTTTTTATTTGATTTTGGTATCATCCAAATCCAATTGACGCTGGATATCTCACAGCTTAAAAAGAAACATTGAAAAAATAAAGCATATAACAATAAATAATTTGGTAAATCCCATCAGCAACAAAGAAATCATACATTGAACAAGGAACTGCAACCATCTTAGCCTAAGACATAAAAGAACCAGGAGATCTTTAAGGCCCTTTGGAATGACAACAGGGTTGGAGAAATCTAGATCTCTGAGGGAAGCCTTATTTCAGAAGACACTCACCATGATAAAGAAGCATGCTTCTGGGATCTTGATAGATAGCATTGCTTAGTAAAAAGGAATCCAGAATGTTACAACTTTGTTGAACAAGCCCTGCTGATACCATAGGAGACAGGACTTTATAGATCATAATCATAATCTTGAATCATGTCCAGAAGCAAATTGGCAATCTGTCAGCCCTGGAGGCCATCTTTTCTTTTGGATCTTCAGTCTGTGGGAAACTTGGAGTGGGGTTTGTATGGAGTTGGTAGAAGTATTTAGCCATAACAACATTCTTTTCCTCTGAGAGTCAAGGATGTCCAGCCTGCACATGGAGTGGCATGACTGGAATAGTGGATTGATTGGACAATTTGATGAACATGTGAGTCCAGGGAAAGGGACTTTGACTTTCCTTTGGGTGGGGAAAACCCGGGAGCTTTCAGATTTGGGTTTTCTCAGATGTGCCAAAATGATATCTCTAATAAAATGCAACTTTGAGGAACTGTTGGCCTTCATTGGTTGGGGGTGTTACTTGGAACCCTGACATAATCAGTGCAGCTCTCAAAACAGGGATATTGTATGGGCTTACTGAGGAAGGCCCACCACTGTTTATGCTTCTGTGTCCTGGACCAGCTGAATTTTCTAGCTGATGTTCAAGAGCAAACCCATGTAAAACATGTTGCAATAATTGAGTTGTAGGGTTTTAATGGTAGTATGAAGGACCTTCTTTTCTAGGAAAGGGTGAAAATGCTACATCAAATGAAACTGCAAAGACCTTCCTGGCATAGAGCTGCTACCAGTTCATAGAGTAGGAACTGTGAGACTTGAAAGACCCCCAGATTGTGCACCATTTTCAAATGGGGAAGTGCTACTCCATCTCTGAAAACAGTTCCAGATTTCTGGGGTACATGGAAGAGAAGCTAGCAAAAGAAAGGCCAAATTTTAAAATGGGCTGTATTCACCTGGGACTATAGGAAAAAAAAAAGATTTCTGAAAAATTCCCCAGTGTATCCCAATAGAAGGAGCAACCCCATTCTTTCTCTGGTCATAAAACCTGGAGCTGAGTATATACAGCCAACCTGTGTTTCCTAGTGCAATATAAATAAATACAACATGAGATAAGAGCAGTAACACAGAGGAAGAGTACAACAAATATGAATATACCATGATTAAAATATCCTCCCTACCTTCCTCTCTCTCTCTCTACCTCCATCTCCTTTTCTTTCTCTTTCTCAGGCACACACGCACACACATACACACTTAAATACATTATGTAGGTAGATATACAAACATGAAATGCATACTATGGCCACTGTTTATAAAGGAGTTGGAAAGAATTTCAGAAATCATATTCTGCTTTCTCTAATTTTCTTTTCAAAGAGAGCCTATAAACTGACATGGAAATGGGGAAAAAAAACTTAAGAAAATCGAACTTGATTGATTTGTCAGCTTCTAGATGAATGTGGATGCTCTTCATGAATTTTTATATCAGAAATAAAGGAGGAGGGGAAATGCTAAGCAATTTTATCTGTTGCATATAATTGATCTAGGTACATTTCACTTCTACCATAGACATATCTTTTAAAAATGTACTCTGAAATTTGGATTGGAATTTTAGTCATTTTTATTCTGTACCATGCAAAAAGTTAACCTTAAGACAAATTAATGATAAGAATATCAATAACATACTTACTGCACAGATCAAAAGAGGGCTCTGAAAATATTTACAGACCCCTCACAACCTGGAAAAAAACTGTTTCAACTCCTACCCTCAAAATGACACTATAGAGCACTGCACATCATCAGAACAACTAGACACAAGAACAGTTTTTCCCTGAACGCCATCACTCTGCTAAACAAATTATTCTCTCAACACTGTCAAACTATTAACTAAGTCTGCACTACTATTAATCTTCTCATTGTTCCTATCACCCATCTCCTCCCTCTAATGACTGTATGACTGTAACTTTGTTGCTTGTTTCCTTACAATTTATATTGACTGTTTCCTAATATGATTTGATTGCTTATTTGTACTCTATGACTATCATTAAGTGTTGTACCTTATGATTCTTGATGAATGTATCTTTTCTTTTTATGTACACTGAGAGCATATGCACCAAGACAAATTCCTTGTGTGTTCAATCACACTTGGACAATAAAATTCTGTTCTGTTCTATTCAACTTATTGAGAAATTGGTCAGGAGACCTTTGTTGTAATAAATTCAAGAATTAATTCACTGATTATTGGCTGTTTCTCAGATTGCCCCTTAAAGACACATATACACATGACCCAATCTTTGCTACTACACTCATGTCTGAAAACATGAAATATATTTGGATGGATGGATGGATGGATGGACAGAGAAAAAGACAGTTCATACATGGGTTTTCTACTTTGTTATAGTTTCTTATATTTAATGTATATTGATTCAATGTCTTGATGCTAATGGTAATTTCCTACAATTATTCCTTGCCTTTCAAATTTTCCTCTTTGTGTGTTAAAGAACATGATGGTAGAAGAGCTGAGAGCACATGGAATGTCATACTTCGCAATTTGAAACACTGGCCTTCAATTACACCAGCTGTTGTGATGATAAATGAAGGTTTAGTTCTCTGGAAAGATAGTAGATGACTAATAATACCAAAGCATATTCTGTCTTAGTATAATTTAACCCAACATTGTCATCTTTTGAAAGTATTGGGAGGTATCTTGTCTAGAGAAATAACTAGCAGATTCTCCATTGCAAATATTATACTCAGTCATTGATATCAATATCAGTATCCCATATTATTTTTAACATCATTGCCAGTATCTGTGAAAAATTGTATTAATATCAATAATGGGGCATGAATAGCCAGATGTCATTCTTATAATCAGACACTGAAAAAATACTTTCAATTTCTGAAGAGAAATAACAAAAAAAGTTGCTGTATTATAAAATAAGACAGTCCTTACCCAGTTTTTGCAAAATTTGCCCAATACTTCAGTATAGATCTGCTCAGTACTTCCTCTGCTTTAGTATAATTAGCTCTTCGCTCTAGAGGTAATCCAAATACGAACTCAATTTCATAACCATGTGGAACTCCCATCCATTCTGGCCAAGCAAGTTTTGAAGATCTGTGCTCGAAGTAGTAAAAAAAAGCATTGTTCCCTGTCAAGGCAAATTGTTTTATGAACTCTACTGCAGGACATGTGAAATAGTAATCCCCAACAATATCATCCATGGCATCACGATAATTGAAAATATTCTTCTCATCTTCCCAATCTGTGTAGTGAAAAGCAAGAGATTCCAATCCCATTTCATTTAATTGTGGAAAAGCAACTTTCAAGCCTGCCTGGAATTCCATTTCATTGATAACACTGTTGTTATCTTTGCTGAAGCCAGGAGCACCGTACACAAGAATAGTGGTGCCTTCATCTTTGTTTACTCCCATCAAGATCTGTGTTTGTTTAAAGTCTCCATTTTTCAGCAATATTTCTGGCATTTGAGCAAGAAAGTCACCATCAACTGTGGGACAAAACTGCAAATGTATAAGACCGGTGTATATTGACCCAGCTTCTCCTTTCTCCAATAGCTCTTGGGGTTCCTTGTTTTGAAGACAGAATATGATCTCGGTTTCATTTTTGCCAGTACAGTGGAGGAGTTCAGCTAGAACTAGAGTTCTTTTTCTTGCTTCAGATGGTAGAATTGCACCCCAAGGAGCATTGCCAGATCCACTTTGCATGATCGCCCTGGTGAAGAGAGGATAGCTTTGAGGAGAAAGAAGATGAAAGCTAACAGACCCTGCTCCAGCACTTTCTCCAAACAAGGTCACACTTTTAGAATTACCTCCAAAGGCTCCTATGTTGTCATGGATCCATTGAAGTGCGAGCCTTTGATCAAACAAACCTACATTTCCTGGGGCATCTTCATTTCCTGGCAAAGCCAAGAATCCAAAAGGCCCTAATCTATAATTCATTGATACTACGATGACTCTTTCCACACGAGCTAGGAACTTGCCATCATAAACAGAGAGTGAAGATGTTCCACTGTGAAAGCCACCTCCATAAATCCATACCATGACTGATGCATTTTTAGGCTTGGGAGAAGGAACCCATACATTGAGATAAAGGCAGTCTTCACTAAGTTTTGTGTTTGGATTCCACATCTCTGACCCCTCAAAGCCAGGGAAAGTATTATCTAGGAGTTGAAAGCAAGAGTTGGCAAACTTGGTGGCATCCCAAGTTCCTTTCCATTCTTCTCGGGATTCTGGCTTTTTAAAACGTAATCTACCAATAGGTGGTGTTGCAAAAGGAATCCCAAGAAATGCAGTTACTGTTCCACCAAGCACAGGTAAATGAATACCTTTGACCATTCCATTCTTAGTAGCAATGATAGTGTCATCTCCAGCAGGAAACACTTTCTTGACAAACATACAGAACAGAAGAAACCACATGATAATTTTTGTGTGGTTCCATATCCCATTGGCATGCATCATGAATTCTGAAATAAAAGAAAAAAGAAGAGCTTAAGCAGAAGTTTCAGATGCAGAAACACAATGAGTCATTGCATTGGGGAGCTGTGTTGTACAGCCTCAAGAGACTAACTAACAGCTGTACTCAAAGCAAATGCACTTCAAAGACAGTCCAGTTGGCAAACTGTCCCAATTTCATTATTTACAAAGTATAACCAAATGGAAGTGAAGAAAATATAACAAAAGCATCACCTGCAATACCATTTCATTTTGAACACTAAACTGAACACTCCCATAGTCACTGACAATTAGCCAGAGGCTTGCCAGGATCTAACTGAGAATATGCATTTTCACTCACATGATCTTTTGCCATGCAAATTCAGATGACAAGCCCAGCTCCTCCTTAATTTGGAGATGTACCTGGTATGCTTGTTTGAGTATAAAGGATGCAGACTATGAAAATGATACTTGGAAAACTGTTCCCGAGCTCTTGATAAATGCTGGAATCTAATAAAACCTGGAAAATTTAGGGGAACTAAGTCTTGAAACAAGTTTGTTCCAGCAATTGGAAAACCTATTTATAAGGAATAGTTAATGGGTTTGAGCTACAAATATCATTTAATATGACTTTTATCTTGGAATGTGTATAGCTATTTATAATTTTCACTATAATGCTGACAAAATAATATTTTGGATTATTCAACACAGACTAGAGCCTTGCATGGAAAAGGAAATACTAGATGTATTAATGGTGAATATCTGTAGCTTGGGTGTAGGATGAAGTTGGATGTTCATTCTTCAAGGTTGTGGGTTTTCTGAACCCACAAGCTCAGAGAATAAACAAACTAAACAACAACCCAATAAAGGAACCAACAATATCACTCCCACCAACACTGGCAGGGCTAGTATATCAAATGAGAACAAACCATTGATGATGTTAGCTGGTTTGGTAATGAAATGTCTACAAGAAAACAACCAAGCTCTTGTTGATCAGTGCCCCCAATGCTTTTTCCTGTAAGGTGGCCATGATTCTGATCACCAAAGGTTGTATGTTGAATTGGCTCATTTGTTCTGAGTATAGAAAAAAGCTGATTAGAAATAAAAAACTACATAATTCTTAGAAGAACTTGCTGGGAATGTTTATGTCTAGGAAGAGGTTGGTTGGGTATTTAAGTCCATATGTGTTCACAGTGACTTGTTTGGTAGGAATGGATGTCTCTGTATGTGTGTTTCCATGTATATGTGGATGTGTATATGGGAACGTACAATCTCTATTGGCTGTGCTTAGTAATGTATCTAATTTATGCCTAGTTTGGGAATCATTACTTGAATAACAGTAAAAAAAGTCATATTTGTATATTCTTAATAAATAACATAGGGAAAAAGTTCCATAATAATATGCAGTAAGTTAGACATTTTGAGTAATTTCCTCTTGAAAGAAAGATGGAAAGGGGGAAAGGGGGAAAAAGTATTCTATGTTCTCATTACTGTCATTTTAAACAATCTGTTCTCAAGTCATTTGAGTAATGCTTCTATCCTTAAAAGGGGCAGAGTTAATTTCTCTGGAAATACAGCTGCACAACTCTTGAAGGGCTGTTTTGCTCATTGCCAGCTAAGATTCTGAAAGCTGAGAATAGAAAAGAGGAACATTTTTCCTTTAAGTGTTTCCTAAGTGTAAGTATCAAAGGAAGTGAAAGACAGAGAAGGATTATCAGGGACAATATTTCACTGATTCAGTTGAATGCAAGAGCAAATGAAAAGCCACACTACAGGAGCCAAATACTGAGGAAAGGGACTGAAAGGAAGAGTAAATTTTATGTTCTGCAGTCCATAAAGAAATATGAAATATTATCTTTAAATGTACACATTGAGGATCTTACAGGAACAACATGTGCATGCATGAATGTTATGCTTTAATAGTGGGATAGAATCAAGATCATGTGAAGTTCAGGTACTGCTTTACAAAGTCTTAGTAAGACTACACTAAGAATACTGCATCCAGTTCTGGTCACGTGAGAAAAAAGGATGCCGAGACTCTGGAAAGAGTGCAGAGAAGAGCAACAAAAATGATTAAGGGGCTGGAGACTAAGGAGTTGGGAATGTCTAGTCTAATGAAAAGAAAGACTAGTGGGGACATGGTAGTACTGCTCCAATATTTGAGGGGCAAATATGAATAGTTAGATGAAACTATTTTCCAAAGCACCAAAAAGCAAGACAAGAAACAATGGCTGGAAACTAACCAAGGAGAGAAGCAACCTAGAACTAAGGAGAAATTTCCTAATGGTGAGAGCAAGTAACCAATGAAATAACCACAATAGAAGTTGTGGGTGCTCTGTCATTGAAGGCTTTCAAAAAGAGACTGGACAACCATTTGTCTGAAATGACATAGGGTCTGCTGCTCAAGCAGAGGGTTGGACTAGAAGACCTATGAGGTCCCTCCCAACTCTATTATTCTAGGTTCTAGGTTCTTTCCAGTCTGATGGATAATAGAACTGGTCTGGGGAATGTGAGAAATCCTTAAATGTGATTTGAATGGACTGAGTCCTCAAACTTAGTTTCAGGTGGGGGAATAGGGATGCCTCTTGCCAGGGAGCAAGACAATGGAAATGACAGTCTTTCTGTACCATTCCTAATTTCTCCAAGGTGTGACCAAATCAAATATCTGCTCGCTGATGAATAAAGCAGATGATGATGGGTTGACCAATATGGTAGAATTTCAAATCAACAAGGGCACTTGGGAACCAGCAAAATATCTATGGATCTAATTTTCCCTGAGGTGGAGATCATTTTTTTTTCAAAACTAGATATAATATCTTACCATCTGTATTGTTGTAAGACTGATCCCCAAGACCCCATTTACCAAGTGCAGCTGTTATGTGGCGAGAAAAAGATTGCAGCCATTTGTCACATAATTACACTGTAAATTTAAGGCATCTCAAATAATCATAACAAACACACCATTATTATTATTTTTAAAAAGGACCTGATCCTATTTCTGTGGTAAAGCACATTTCTGCAGATACTTGTTGTTAGTTGTGAAGTCAGGTCCGACCCATCGTGACCCCATGGACAATGTTCCTCCAAGCCTTCCTGTCCTCTACCATCCTCTGGAGTCCATTTAAGCTCACGCTGACTGCTTCAGTGACTCCATCCAGCCACCTCGTTCTCTGCTGTCCCCTTCTTCTTTTGCCCTTAATCTTTCCCAGCATTAGGCTCTTCTCCTCCTTCTCATTAGATGGCCAAAGTATTTGAGTTTCATCTTCAGGATCTGGCTTTCTAAAGAGCAGTCAGGGTTAATCTTCTCTAGGACTGACTGGTTTGATCGCCTTGCAGTCCAAGGGACTCGCAGGAGTCTTCTCCAGCACCACAGTTCAAGGGCCTCAATTCTTTGACACTCAGCCTTTCTTATGGTCCAACTTCCACAGCATACATATATTGCAATTGGGAAAACCATAGCCTTGACTATACATACTTTTGTTGGCAGGGTGATGTCTCAGATCTGTCAGCATCTGCTGACATCAGATCTATTTGATGTCAGCAGATACTAGGAAAAGGTCCTAAAAAAGTTGCAACTGTTGACCATGCTGTTGAAGAAACAGAGTAAGTTGATATGAGATGATTTTTTGTGTTCCTTATAGGGAAGAGGACAGGAGCTGATTCAAACAAAGCACATTCAAATATAACTTTCCATATTATTCTTGCAATTTCAATTTAGCAAGAATGACAAGTTTAATTAGCAGAAGAACTGCAAGTCTCTATTAGGTAGAGAGTAAGAAAGTTGACATTGATGAAAATGTGCAGAAACTGTTATCTAGGCAAAAGGGGTTAAAACATTTTTAAAGTCCAGACCAATGAGATAATTTTGGGAAGCGATTTCATTTATACAATATAAAAAGGAGGAAGTACAGCATAATCAAACCATTAAGACTCTGTTTAATTAATATTTAATCTCAATAAAAAATAATAATCTTGGCCTTCATGTGGACTTGATTCCTGGTCTGATCTACTAAACAGGGCTGACAATTAATATGGAGTGGCAAATTTAAGAATAGATGTAACTGAGATTAAATTACATAAAAGCTTTTGCTGAAATCCTGTTATACATTTGCTGTTGATGGGTTGATTTATACCATTTGTTTATTATGTTGATGTTGATGTTGATGATTATTATATTTATATACCGCCCTTCTCCCAATTATTTTCAATTCACCTATTTTTTTCCTTCAATACACAATACACCTATCTTTTGTGTGCTTAGTTTTTTACTCATTTATATCTATTCAAGTCTTGGGTTTATGCTCTATTTTAAATTTTCTTCCATATAAGAATATCAATTACTTTTATATAACTTTCTGGTAATCCTCCTAACTATTTGTACAAAGAGTCCTACAGCCTTCCTCGTATATAGAAAACATAGCTCTTTTTAATGATAGCTAGCCATAGATATTCAGCGGGAGAAGCTACTAGGGAATAATCCTGTGACATCTAAAGAAGGACTTCTTTTTTTCTTAGATACACATCTGTTAAATAGACAATGATATTTAGTCCTTTCCCAGCCTTTGCCTGCAGAGATGACAGTGGCAATGTTAGATCATTCATTTGGAGAACTGCTACATCAAAATTTCTCAACCTGGGCAACTTAAAATGTGTGGACATCTTGAAGATGTGTGGACAACTCCCAGAATTCTTGAATTCAAAGAGTCACTCAACTCCTAGAATTCCCAGTCTTCAACTCCCATTGCTGGAATTTTGGGAGTTGAAGTCCACACCACTTCAAGTTACCCAGGTTGAGAAAAATTGTGCTAAGCATTTAGATAACAATAAAAATTGGATGGGGAGGGGGGAATGACATTATCCAAAAAAGAGAAAGGAAAAAGGAATACATACCCGTATTTTTTGGACTATAAGACACACTGGTATCATATGAGAATGAGTTTTTTGCCGTCCTCGGCCCTCGGGAGCACTCTGCAGGCCTCATTTTTCACAAAAATGGGTGAAAAAAGGGCTGGTTTTTGTCCATTTTTGCAAAAAAAGGGACAAAACCCACGCAGAGGGTTTGGGAGGCCTGCAGAGTGCTTCTGGGGGCTGGGGGAGAGTAAAAATGCCCCCATTTTTTGCAAAAAATGGGCAAAAACGTGCCTGTTTTTCACAAAAATGAAACAGGTGGTGTGGGGCTTCGGGAGGCCAAAAATGGCTGTATTCAGTGTATAAGACGCACCAACATTTTCACCTTTTTTGGGGGGGGGAAAGATGCGCCTTATACTCCAAAAAATACAATGACTTTTTTTTAAAAAAATTGAAACACACTACTATTTATATCTACCTAAAAGAACATCCTTTTTGCATTTTGATAGTGATTACTCTTAGATGAGGATAGAGACATATTACAAATAAAGTAAAACAAGACACCTCTTCCCACCCAAAAAAATCAAGGCTACGTATTTCTATCAATATTAACATTGGATTCCAGTGTTATAATAAACTACACAAGGACTTATATTCACATTTGGAAGATATTGATTTGAATTGTACATGCTTAGATTTACCAAAGGTGTAATCCATTTTTGCTCTCATAACATGATAATATAAACTAGAAAGAAAGAAAAAACATGAGATGATCCTGACCACTAAGTATAGAGTTGGATTGAAATCTAAATTACACATTTAATTAAAAACTGCTTCATGGTTTAAGATATTAATCAAAACAATTTAACTTATTTAAGAAGGTGAGGGGAAACATGTTGAAACACTGGTCTGCATCTTTTCTACATTACATCATATTTAAACCATATATTGATATTGTTTCCTGACTGCTTATCTGTACGCTAGGACTATCATTAAGTGTTGTACCTTATGATTCTTGATGAACTTTTCTTTTATGTACACTGAGAGCATATGCACCAAGACAAATTCCTTATGTGTCCAATCATACTTGGCCAATAAAAAATTCTATTCTATTCATAGAATTTAATGGGATTATTTACAAGTAAGTATGTTGAATGCGGAATCTAGATTTGAAACAAAACAAAACTTTCCTTTCAGAGAAAAACTAAACATTCAGTTAAGTACAGCTACTTACAACATCTATAGAATGCCTACTGTTTAATTCCATAAATTCAGAATTTATAAGCAAAATATTTAGACCTGTGTGCTTAAATGAAGGAATCAGCATTGAAAAGAAAAATAAGACAGGAAAAGAAAAGAATAACATGTTAGTTCATAGTCTGTTGTTCTATTAATATGAACACCGCACAAGTACATATAGCAATGTGCTGGCTGGCAGCCAATGTTAGCTATCAACTATACATATTGGAATCTGTCATAATGTTGTACATACCAAATGGTCTATGTAACACTTTTTGAACTGTTTTAATTTTCCACCAATTAGCAGTTCAGGTTAACCATGCTGCAAGTCCACGTGTGTGCATCTTAGCATATAGTTGTACAGAAGTCAAACATTTGTCAATAGGAATTTGATTATATATACTGCTAAACTTTATATATAAAGTTTAGCTGTAGGTGTCCTTAAATTGACACATTCTAACCCAAAGCAATTCAAAATAAATCTATCTAATTCTCATAAGATTAAAATAATTAGAAAGTTTCTTTCATATAACATCCAAATTGAAACACAAATTTAGATATGTTTATTTTTAAATATTTGTTTCCATTTAGCCTTACTCCATGGAAGTAAAGCAGAATATACTTCACTATTATCATTCAACGAAGCAACTCAAATTGATCACAATGATTGCTTCCTCTCCTTGTAAATCTTTAGTCAACCAAGAAATCTATATACAAGGCAATGTGACCTCAATTTAAATTCAGAAAGTGGTTAAATTAATAAATGATTTTATTAAAGTTCACTTTAATTTACTTAGCCCAGAATCCATTGAATAATACTATGGTTCAATACACCTGCCTGCTTTCTTGTTTCATCATTTCCATTTGCAAAATAAACTTGGTATTCTCAGCAGAACAACACATGGACAGAACATAGCATTTTAGCAGAGTGCAATTCTGTGCATATCAAGCTTAACTATAACTTATGCTGATAGAGATCAATGTAAATAGAGAATCTCTTACCCAATTCGCGTTCTAGAGAAGCCAACTGAGAGAGGGGGAGAGGGAGGGAGAAAGAGCACGCAATGCTATTTAATACTTCAGGAAACTGCAGTGTTCAGCTGCTTCTATAAAGCTTCCAAATTGGACTGCTGACATTATAATCAACTGTTTAGGACAGTGATCGCGAGACTTGGCAACAGGAATCTGATCTGAAGGCAGGCAGTCTTTATATCGGACATCTGTTCAAAATAGCTGAAAGACTTGAGAGTTAACAGAGGCAAGGGATTTGAACATTCCATCTTCTTTGATTTCTCAGAAAACGGGAAATGAAAGAAGTACACTTTTAGTTTGAAAAAGCTACCAACTCCCTTTTACTTCTAGAGAAGAAAAAAGTCTGAGAAAAAAAAATATTGTACTCCCACCCCTGCCCCTTTTTGCTTTTGTTGTCTTCCATTCACAGATAAGAATAAAGAAAGCATTGAACTATGTTCTTGAACATCAGAAAACATGATGGGTCCTAAATGGAGATCACAACATTTTTATGAATTTTCAATTTTGTTTTGCTTCTTTTTTGTAAAGAGAAGAAAATGGGAGAAATCAAAAGAGAAATATTCAAGAAGAAAAATAAGAATATTGAGAGGGAGGGAGGGAGGGAGAAAGGGAGGGAGGGAAGGAAGGAAGGAAGGAAGGAAGGAAGGAAGGAAGGAAGGAAGGAAGGAAGGAAGGAAGGAAGGAAATATTGCAGGATGTGTATAAAATATTAAAACTGTTACAACATAACAGTTGAAAATGGGTACAAACATGACAGAGTCTCTCCTGTTGGTTTATGAAAATAGGAAAATATATTGTTACATTTTTTTAAGAAAATCCTCCATATCAACATACTCCTCATTAGATACTTTCTAAGAATAACATTATTAATATGAAATTGTAGCAAAACATATAACCATTTCTGTTCCTTTTACCAAAACCTTGATTTTTTTTTATATACTTTGCCTTTCAGGATATATAATCCTTATATAATGTGCTGAAAAAGAAACATTTAGCAAAACATGATACCTATTTTTAGAGAGCAAAGAATTCGCTGCAGTCTTTGATATTTTTCATGAATTTGATCACTGCAGACTATTTTCGGATTTATTATTGAATGATTAGCCTCATGGAAAAATGATGCCAAGGAATCACACAAAAAGAGTAAGTTGAAGTTTTGTTTTGACTTTTAATTAGCTCTGCAATGTTAGACTTTTCAAAAATCTGAATGCACATTGCCTAGCAACTTACAGAAGACCAAAGAAGGTTGTGCTTGTGTGCGTATGTGAGTATGTGAGTATGTGCCTGAAGGAAAACACTTAGCATGACCTAAATTTTTACGGGTTTCACTGCTGGTGAACTTGATTGATTGGAATCTTTTTTCCCCCTTTCTCTTTTGAAGTATTTCATCGTAAACTACAGTCTTTTCTATCCAGGATTCTTTAAGAATTGGTTGTGGTCTTTTTTCTTTCTTTTTTAATGGTTTACATTCTTCCCTTGAGTTCCTTGAATCATGGCCAGGGCTTTCAATTAAGTTAATAATATTCAAGCCTATCAGTGTTTTGTGGCATTTGAGACATTCCATAGATTACATGTGATGGAATATCATATTAACACTGTCTTCTGGATACAGTTCAAGATGTTGATTATCACCTAGAAAGATATTTCCTGAATAACTTATAGAAATTCCTTTATCTATAGATCCCACACATCCTGGACATAAAATGTTTCAACTTCTCCCCTCAGGATGTTCCCCTCAGGATGTTGTTTTGGCATTACAATGCCAAAACAACCAGACACAAAGTTAGTTCCAGAGGTGAAATCCAGCAGGTTCTGACATGTTCTGGAGAACCAGTAGTGGAAATTTTAAGCAGTTCAGAGAACCGGCAAATACCACGTCTGGTTAGCCCCAGAGTGGGATGGGAATGGACTTTGCAATATCCCTCCCCCAGAAGAGGGGTGGGAATGGAGATTTTGCAGTACCCTTCCCCTGCCACACCCATCAAGCCACGCCAACCAAGCCGCACCACGCCCACCAAGCCATGCCCACAGAACCGATAGTAAAAAAATTGGATTTCACCACTGGTTAGTTCCCCCTCACCCCATGCCATCACTCTGCTAAGCACCTAATTCCCACAGCACTGTCTTATGCCTAAAGATATTTATCCTTATAGCAGAGGCTGTATTGCTATTATCATTCTCATCTTTCCCATTACCTTCTCCTGTTGGTATCTTATGATTATCATTTATTTGCATCTTATGATTTATGATCTATGCCCGACCACTATGTTGTTTGTATATACCTTCGGGCTTTCCCAAAGGCCCTTAAGACTTACTTATTTCAACAAACCGGCCTAGTTTGATTGGTTTTAATGGGTTTTTTAAAATTTTGATATTATTGATTTTTGGGTTTTAAATTGGGTATTTTAACTTGTAGATTTGAGGTTTTAATCCTGAAACGCTGATGATTTAATTTAATTTTATTTTTTTTCTAATATTTGTACTATATGTGTTTTAATTTGGCTGTTCACCGCCCTGAGTCCCCCCAAGGAGAAGGGCGGTATATAATTTGAAATAAAATAAAATAAAATAAATAAATACACTGAGAGATAAATTCATTCTTTGGCCAATCACACTTGGCCAATAAAGAATATTCCAATATTCCAATTCAATCATACTCTTTCTGCTCATGCTGCGAAAATCAGCATGGCAGGCATGCTTCTGGTACCTTCTTTGAAATAATATCACCTGGAGAGATACAGATGAGCTGAAAATACAGTTCTAAGAATTCCCTTTTGGTGTAGGAAAAGGTAGTCACTCAAAACTTTTTGAAGAGTGCAAGGCAGGGCCTTGTCTTTGATCTTTTTTGCTAGTCTATTTCTGCTTCTGCAGGATTGAAGGTCTACAAATGAGTTCATTTAATTCACCCATGTTTTTGACAAGACACTCACTTTGTTTAAGGCCTCAGTTTGTAGAAAATGATGCTAATGCACTGAGCTTAACTATATTTTGTTTGCTGCTCTCAATGCATTTTGAGTGCATTTAAAAGCTCTCAAATGAAAAGTTTAACACTTCCATGCTCCCATGTATACAAATGAGATGCAGATAACATTTTACCTGGACTAAGTAGTAGCTTTAAATGCTTGGAAAAAGAGATTGGAACCCTTGACTGGGACCAAGTTGCAATTATTGTTCTGATTATTACTTATTCTTTTGAGTCCAACAATGCTGTGAATGGCGAAATGAAGCTCGCAGATGAGATCATACTAAATGCTTTAAAAGGATAGAACTCATAAATCAGTGTAAATCTGTCCCATTTTACTTTCCAAGTTAGCAAGGAATATTATCATCCGTCTCCATTTATAACATATTTTAAAGAGATTTATAGAAAAAAATAGAGTAATTTATGCTATATTTTCTGATACACTTATTTATTGTACATTTCCTGTAATATTTTATGCAGTTTTCTCTGAGATCATTCCTTAAAAAAATCTGTAATGCAGACTTTCATCCTATGCAATCTACATATAAAAAAATTCTTAAAACAATTGTAAATATCTTTTTTGTACATAACTTTTAATTTTTCCTCAGATTTTCAAAAACAAATATGTTTTTGTATGTGTCCAGACTTTTGGACAAATTTTCCATTTATCTAGAAGGCTCCACTTGTGGATCTTATACCTCTGCTTCAATAGAAATGTGTAACTGATTTTTTTTCATACCTAAAAGGAAACAATGGACAGTGCCAACTTACAAATTTGGAAGTAATCATAGAAGTATTTCACACAAAAGAACAATTATGTCAAGTCCAAGTAAATATTGTGATCACAAAAAAAGTATTCTAAGACTTGAAAAGATTTAGCCAAATTTCAGTTTCCATAAACTGATGTTTGAAGAGTTTTGTGAACAGTCTTGGCTGCATGCTTGAGGGTTTAACAGTGAAAGCATTGTGAGGATAAAATTATTGTTGCAATTTCAATAATTTTATTTAAAATTGGTGAAAGACAAAGTAATTCATTGTAAAAGTCCATCTTAGAGACAAGGTGTCAATCTTTAATTAATTGATGAGTGTTTCAAAAATTTTAATCAGCTCAAATGGATTTCCTCTTTTATTTGGGGAACCCTTTTTTAAAAAAACAACAACAACCCATGTTTAATATATGTGCGTAAGTGACAGAATGTGATGGCTTTCCCTGACATCTCCCCAGATGCCTCTCCAGACACCAGTTTAGCTAAGGAAGAGCGAGTTCCAGGTTTATCAGAGGGGGATGTAGAGGAACATCCAGAGGTTGTCAGAGGCTCTGAGTCATGAGTCAAGAACTGCCGAGCAATCACAGGAGTCACGAGATGAGTAGCTGACTGAGCTAGGGATAGGAGGGGCACAGCTGCAGCTGTGGCCTTAAGAGGCTTTGGAGGAGAGGGCTTGCAGCTGCAGCTGGCAAGTGGAGATGAGGAAGAACTGCCTCTTCTTCCTGATCCAAAAGTGAGACAACAAAGATCAGCCAGGGTAATTGTGGAGCCTTGCCCCTCAGGATGGACAGCACCGGGGAGTAGCTATTTAGCTTAGCGAGTGGAGTGAAATGACACTGGAATAACATGTCTTTTTCCTTGCTTTGCATTCATCAACCTCTGTTCTTCTTGCCTTGAATCTTGTTTCCTGACTCAGACTGTGTACCTTGTCCCCGATTAGTGCCTTGATCTTTTGACATATTTGCTTCACAGTTTTTGCTTTTACCTCATGGACTTGTTTTAGCATTGCCTCCGCCTTGTGGACTTGTCTTGCCTGTGGACTCATGCTGGGTTTGTTCTTGGACTGAACTGTGAACAATTGGGGGGTTGTGTAATTGTTGGCATTGGGATTTTTTGGAAAAACTAGTTGAGCCTTGGAAATACTCAAATAAAACCTTTACCCCACATGTGATGTGTGAATGTGTGAGTGGGATCAGGACACAGAAGATAAGTATCATTTTAGAAGAATTGGCTCCCATATTCTTATATACATGGGGGGAAAATCTCTGAGCACCAATCTAGTGATGATGCAGAAAACACTCAATGGCAAGTCCTGTCTGAAAGAAGCCAAATGTCCATTAGCAAAAAGCTGAATATAGATCTTCTATGTAGACCCTCTACCACAAAAGGTAGGTAAAACATCAAGAGCTGGAAACTGCAGACCCATGTCTTCTCCAAGTCTGGCGAGCTACAGAGATGAATCATCCATCCAAATCCCTACAAATAATTCACCAAGAGGCTAAAGGACATACAAAAGAAGACATGGGACAATGTCTTTAGAGAGACATACCAATGACTCGTAAAACAAAATGATGAATTTAATGGGTCTTTCCAGGCCAAATTAGAACAATTAATCAGTGGAACAACTTGCCTCCAGAAGTTCCAACACTGCTCCATCACTGGAAGTTTTTAAGACGTTGTTGAATAACCATTTGTCTGAAGTGGTGTAGGATTTCCTGTCTAAGCAGGGGGTTGGACTAGAACTCCAAGGTCCCTTCCAACTCTGTTATTCTAAATACTAAATTATAGGTTCTATCCTATAATCTTAGCAGCAGATTCAGTGTTACACTAAAATATCTCTTGGAGCAACTTGCAAAAATTAACTTTGACATTTGCTGAAACACATAATACATGGCACAAGAAAAAGAATTCAAAGGGGAAAATATAATTGACAGGTTTACTCTGTGTGAGCTAAATCATAAAGTAAGGCAACAAGTAAAGGAAGACTATACAAACTCATAAAAAGCAATAAAGGCAAAAGGTAGCATCATAAAGTGTCAAAAAGAACTGCAATAGGAAAGAGGGCTCTTGAAACCTTTCAAGAAAGATGATAAATGTCACTACAACCAAAACTATAGAAATTGAAAAAGAGTACCAGTTTCATTGCCTCAAAAGCAGCTATCACAAAATGTTATCATTCAGAGGAATACTCAACAGTGCCAAAAATTGAAACAAATGAGGTTCTTCATGAAATAAGACTAGAAAAGTCAAACAAAGCCCCAAGCGTAAATGCAGTTATCTCAGAAGTTTACAAATGAATGAACACTTGCAAAACCACAGATCAAATTCTTCAATGACTGCTTAGATGCATGAGATATTACCAAATGGAGGAGGAGGAGGAGGAGCAGGAGGAGGAGGAGGAGGAGGAAGAGGAGGAGGAGGAGGAGGAAGAGGAGGAGGAGGACTTCCAAGCAATTATAAACTGCCACCTGATCTACAGATGTTCTACAGGCCAGAATCTTTTTACACATGTCACAATCAACAGATTGGAGAAAGTCTGAAATGAGCATCAGTCTCAGGAGCAAACTAGCTTCCACAAAAATTCTTTAACATTGACCGCATACCTACAATCATGCAGATCATAGAATGAGCATGGGATATCCATATGCCCTATATCTAATGAAAACTTATTTGATAGTATACAGTCAAGTGAAGTTATAAAGGATTTAAGAAATCAAAGCATCAATGAAAAAAAATAACCCGGCTATTAAATATAATAATGAAAGCTGCTCAAACAATATTACATCATTTATATTCCATTAAAAGCCCAACAAGGCAATAGAAATCTCCCCTCACAGCAGTCCTTCAGAAGATTTAACTGGGAACCAGGGGTGAAATGCTCCCAGTTCGGACCGGATCACCCGATCCGGTAGCGATGGAGGCAGATGGTTCAGAAAACTGGTAGCAAAAATCCCTGCTCACCCCCACCTCCATGCCCAGCTGAGCCGCAAAATCATCAGAGGCTTTTTTTAAAAAAAAAATTTAAAAGCATTTTTTCTACAACCCCTTTGGCTGAAGAAATGCTTTTAAAAGTTTTTTTTTTTTAAAAAGCCTCTGATAATCACGCGGCTCAGTTGGGATCACCAGAGGCTTTTAAAAACATTTTTTCTACCACCTCTTTGGCCAAAAGAAAAAGAAAAGATCAGCAGAGGCTTTTAAAAGAAAAAAAGCCTCTTCTGATCAGGTAACTCAGCTGGGATCGTCAGAGGCTTTTAAAAACATTTTTTTACAACCTCTTCACCGAAGAGGTTGTAGAAAAAATGGTTTTAAAAGTAAAAAAAAAAAGTTGATCATGCCCACCCAGTCACATTACCCCCATCACCACCAAGCCACGCCCACAGAACAAATTTTTGATTTCACCACTGCTGGGAACAGAGAAACAATATTGTAAATGGTAAATAGGCCATTTACCTATAGTTTGCCAATTACCATATGATTGTCAGTTACAATGTCAAAGAAGCTGAAAAGCATTTAAAGCACCCCCATGAGGTGAGAAAAACAGGTGGGCCTGAAAAAGATAGAAACAATACCTAATATATGTACAAACCATTTTGTATTACCATGCTATGAAATTTGGAAATGAGCAGATAGAAGAGGCAAAACTGAACATAAAATTCTTGGATTTAATGATTTTCAGTAACTATTGACCAGCCTCTAAAATTCCCATTTTTGGAGATAGTTGTTGGGAAATGGTTGGTCTTCAGTGGATGAAAATTTTGGAGGAAACAGATTACTTAGACACTTCTATTTCAGTTTCAAGTCAGTTTGATGAAACACCAAGAGCTGAAAGAAGGCAGAAAAGCTAGACTAAGTCAAAAAGACGTAGAAGTGAGTTGTACATTGCTTCCAAGAAAAGCGACATTTGAATTCAATTTGAAATAAACCTTACTCTTAGAAAGAAAATATAATCATTTGAAATTAACCTAGTGAGGTCCTGTACCAAGTCTGGAGGCTATGTGAATTTGGCTGGGGTGATAAAAAATATTGTTGTGACCCCAGCCCCAGAGGCTGATTTATCTTCGCATGCTGATTCGGAGGATGATATGGAGGAGGAGGAAGCTGGCACGAGCTATGTGCTGGTAGGTCCATCTTCACTGGTGAGTCAACAAGAACTGACAGTTGCTGAAGTGCCTAGGGACCTCAGCCAAATTGAGGAGGAAACAGAGGCCGGTAATGATGAGGAGGAGCCCTATTGGTTGCAAGAGACAGATGTAGGAGACGTTGTAAAGAACAGCTATTGTCACGTCCTAAGAGATGTGGTCAGGAGACGTAGGGCCACACCCTACAAAGTATAAAAGGGGTGTGACTGGGCTGGAAAGGCGTGGTGAACAATTTGTTGGCGTTTTGGATGCAGTGGAGTTACAACTGTTAGTTTGGAGTTTTGCATTAGACTCCAAACTTTGAGTTAGTTTGGAGTCTGCATTCCTGCATTAGCCTGCTGGCTGTCTGCTGAGACCTTTGGAACATTGCCCAGTAACTATTGGACTGATATACGCTTTGAAAGAGAACTATTTATTAAAGGGCCAGCTTCTGTCTCTCTAGCCTGTGTTTGTTACTGCCGGGCTATTGGAGCCTCTGCAAGGCCATTCGTGGGAGGGGACAGAACAGATATTCAATCCTAAGCAGGCTAAGTGGCTGTAGATATTTGGGGGGGGGGGGCGAGGGAGGACTAGATCTGTAAATATTCCACTTTGAGTCTAGGATGAGGTTGTGTAATCTTGTGTAATCTTGGATTCATAGTTCATGCTCAGAGAGCAACTGTGGCCAAGCAGACATTTGCATGGTACATTCAGTTGCACCCATTCCTGGACTGGCAAGCTGTTTGCTCACCCCATAATCATCTGATGAATGGATTGTAATGCAGTTTATATGGAGCTGCCCATGAAGACCATTTGGACACCATAACCAGTCCAAAACGCAGCAGTGTGGACAATTATGAGCATACCTCTTTATGGTAATGGACCATATGGATCATGAGTGGCAATGGTTATCAGGAAAAGGTTCACAGATGGTAAAACTAGCATAACAGTTGATTTTCTTAGAAACCAAGTCCTCTGCTTAAGTTGATTTCCAAGTTTATACAAGAAAGGTTAGGCAATGTTATGTGTTTGTTATTATTTCATGTGAAACCATGCATAAGCTCTCTTGTTTAGTTATTTGTGAATTGGACAGCTATATAAATCTTCTAAATAAATAAATACTTTCTGAAGTATTACTTCCTGAATATGGTATATTGCAATTTTAACAAATGGAAAGTTCTGTTGTACATGAGAAGCAGATTCTTTTTTTATATAACTTTTTAAAGTAATAGAGTCTGTATAAGCTAGTCTTAAACATTCATTGATTGTTGAAAGGTACGATATAAATCATTATCATCTAAATATGGTTATTTGGAATAATTCTGATCTTTGGGTTAATATTTAGCTGCAAAACTTTTCTGAAAAGTTCCAGAGTTTTTGGATAGGAAAACAATTACTTATACATGAACATTTTCATTTTATCCTAAGATAGCCAAACTAGTTAATTCTGCTAAACACTTCTTTTTGTTCTCAACAAACTGTCAACACGTTTTATGAGAGATAGGTTTAGGATAATACGCTATAAATTGTTCAAAACAAATTCTTGAACAAGATACTGAATTTTTTCCCCCCTCAAATCTCCAGCAGCTTTTCTCAAGACAAAACTGGTGTTAACTTAACTCCCTGTCTTGTTTTGGATACAACAATTGAGAAATATCCTCATTGTATTTCAGACATCAATACATTAAAGAGGGTCCAGAGATATTTTACTAGAAGAGTACTCAAATCTTCTGCTCGAAATAAAATTCCCTATACCACCAGGCTTGAAATTTTAGGTTTGGATAGCCTCGAACTATGCCCTCTATGTTCTGACCTATGCTTAGGTCATAAGATTATTTACCAAAATGTCCTACCTGTAAATGAGTACTTTAATTTCAATTGCAATAACACTAAGGGCTATCAATAGATTTAAACTCAATGTAATTCGCTCTAATCTTGATTGTAGGAAATATGGCTTTTGCAATAGAGTAGTAAATGTCTGGAACACTCTACCTGATCCTGTTGTTAGTCTCGCTAATCCCCATACCTTTTACCTTAAACTGTCTACTGTGGACCTTTCACGTTTCTTAAGAAGTCCCTAAGGGGGCATGTGTAAGTGCACCAGCGTGCCTACCATCCCTGTCCTACTGTCCCCATTTATATGTAATCATTTTATCTGTTTACGGCTAGGTTTTGCTTATTTATATCCTTTTATTTGTGCCAATTTTTTTCATGTGTCCATGTCTATGTCTATACTGTTACTTGTTTCCTTGTACTTGTTGACAAATAACTAAACAAACAAATAAAAAAACAAACAAACAAAGGTGGACATTCCCAAGTAGTTCTGCAGAGATACAATCTAGGTATGTAAACATATCTGTTAGACTAGCTTTGTTTCACCCTATGCACTCTGAAGTCTGCATGCTGCGCCAGTTGGAGGGGTTAGGAATGGGAGGCACCATGTTGCGGTGGTTGTCCTCCTTCCTCTCTGGCCGTACGCAGTCTGTGTTGGCAGGGGGACAGAGGTCGACCTTGAGGCACCTTGTTTGTGGGGTGCTGCAAGGGTCGGTCCTCTCGCCTCTTCTGTTCAACATTTATGTGAAGCCCCTGGGTGAGATCATCCGTGGTTTGGGGGTGAAGTGCCATCAGTACACTGATGATACTTAGCTGTACATCTCCACCCCAGATAACCCCAATGATGCCCTTGACATGATGTCCCGTTGCCTGGGGGACGTGCGGATCTGGATGGGGAGAACCAAGCTCAGACTCAATCTCTCTAAGATTGAGTGGCTGTGGTTCCCGGTATAGCCAGCTGGTTCCATTGCTGACTATTGGAGGTGAGATCTTGGCCCCCTCAGAGTGGGTTCGCAACTTGGGTGTCCTCTTGGATACATGGCTATCTTTAGAAGATCACGTGACGGCTGTGGCCAGGGGGGCTTTCTATAAGGTTTGCCTGATTTACCAGTTGCATCACTTTCTGGACTGGAATACTTTGTGTACAGTCACTCATGCCCTCATCACTTCCCATCTAGACTACTGTAATGCTGTCTACATGGGGCTCCCCTTGAAGAACACTCGGAGGCGCTAACTGGTCCAGAATGCGGCTGGGAGGCATGCAACACGGCACACCCATGTGACACTCTCCTGCGCGAGCTGCACTGGCTCCCAGTGGTCTTCTGGGTGTGGTTCCAGGTCTTGGTTACCATCTTTAAAGCACTCCATGGCTTAGGACCTGGATATTTACAAGATTGCCTTCTGCCACTGATGGCCTCCCACCAGCCAGTACGCTCCCACAGAGAGGGACTCCTCAGGGTGCCGTCAGTCAAATTATGTCAGCTGGTGACCCCCAGGGGAGAGCTCCCTGTGGCGGCTCCCTCCTTTTTGAATGAACTGCCCCGGAGATTTGTATGATTCCCGACCTACGTACCTTTTGTCCTGCCCTTAAGACACTACTGATCCAACAGGCTGGTCTGGCTAAAGTATGAATTTTAAATGGGTGTTTTAGCCTCTGAGTTTTTATAGAAGGCCAAATTATTTAATATGTTTTAACAAGTTTTTAAATTTTATGATATTTTATGTTGTTTTACTATGGCTGTGTACTGCCCTGAGTCCCTCAGGAGAAGGGCTGTATAAAAATTTAAATTATATATATAATTTATATATATATGTATGTATGTATGTATGTATGTGTGTATGTGTATGTGTATGTGTATGTGTATGTGTATGTGTATGTGTATGTGTATGTGTATATATATATATATATATATATATATATATATATATATATATATATATATATATATATATATAAATAATTTATATACACACACACATACATGTTTTTCTGGAACCACAATTGAGCGAAAGTAAGAAAAGTAAGAAAAACAATTGAGTAAGAAAATATATTTTCTTACTTACGAAAAGTAAGAAAATATATATATATATATATATATATATATATATATATATATATATATATATATATATATATATATATATATATATATATATATATATATATATGCAGGGGGTTGGACTCCAAGGTCCCTTCCAACTCTTCTCTTCAATTCAATTCAATTCTGTTCTGTTCTGTTCTGTTCTATTCTATTTTATCGTATTCTATTGTATTCTATTCTATTAACTTCGATTTCATCACTTTGTGAAACTGTCAACAAGTGGAATATATCTTATTTCATACCATGACAATAGTTATAGAGACATTAACAAGTGGCTTCATTTTGTTATGATACCTTGTGCCAAAATGAGCTATAGAGCTATTACTACATTTGCCTTTGACAAGGACCTTTATAACAGCATCTTCGCAAATCACCTGATATAATCCATTGTGTCACTACAGTCTGCAGGCTGATTAAAACAAGACAACCATGGCAGAAGTATGCATGCTTTTAGGTAACTTAATAAGGGATCTGTAACTTAATTTAGAATCTGTAATAAGGGATCCCTGGTGCTGATCTCCAGTTCCAAGGACTGTGAAATAGTGATTAAGCTGAATAATGATAAAAACCATAAGAAAACAGCCCCCAAAAAGAGAGTTTAGCTTTTATCTTGCTGCATCTAGAATATATGAGAGTCTTTTTTCTCTGTCTGAAAAAAATTATAAAAAGATTACAATTATAATTCTTTCTTACACTGTTATTTTTTTCCTACAGACAGAAGGGAGCTCTTCTAATGCCAGGTCAAGTTTCCTCCAGGTTTTGCAAGAATTTTGTCCTTCAAAACAGTGGTGGGTTTCAAAATTTTTTACTACCGGTTCTGTGGATGTGGCTTGGTGGATGTGGCAGAGGAAGGATACTGTAAAATCTCCATTTCCTCCCGATCAGCTGGGAATTGGGAGACAGAGAATCAATGGGGGTGGGGCCAGTCAGAATTTTTACTACCAGTTCTCCAGAACTGGTCAGAACCTGATGAAACCCACCTCTGCTTTAAAACAAAGAGACTTCATGCCTCTCAGCTATTTTACTGTGAGATACAAGTTTTATTTAAATTTAAGAACTAGTTGAGGCATTTTATTTGTTGTAATTTAGTTTTTAATCTACTAACAGACCACCAACCAAAGTTCTTGTGTGCATGATAGAGCAATGCAACGAGACATGATAATGCCTTATTTCCAAGGCATTCCTTGGAATGAAAGTGTAGCCAGATGTGAACCTGCCAATGAGATGTTTCTGCCAATTCCTACTGGCCATATTTCTGAGAATGTCTTAACATTTTACTCTTGGTCTTGTTTCAAATCAATACAAAATAACAATCCATGCATGACATAGAGATATAGAAAGAAGGATATATAATTTGAGAATAGTCTATAGATATTCTCAGTCATCCAGATCATGACTGATCTGGATATCCCAAAGGTGCTTTTTCAGGAAGCAACTGGACTTGAATGGGTTTTTTTTTTTAAGATGTTTTGCTTTTCATCCAAGAAGCTTCTTCAGCTCTGACAGGATAGTCCTTCCATTCCCCAGTATCCTGTCAGAGCTGAAGAAGCTTCTTGGATGAAAAGCAAAACATCTTCAAAAGAAAAAAAAAGTCCAGTTGCCTCCTGAAAAAACACCTGTCGGATAGTTTGGGAATAGTATATATAGTTCACCACAAGCTTACCATGAGTCATCTTTTGCTTTAAAGGCTACTGTAACAAAACCAAGGTTTCCAAATCACAACAAAGTAATTGTTTCATTGTAGTTTGCATTGATCAGAGTCTACCACAGCTACTATCTCCAATTCTGGCATTCCAACCAAGGGTGGGTTCTACTTACTTTTACTACTGATTCACAACGGGAGCATGCATGTGCTTCTGTGCATGCACAGATCACCCATGATGATGTCGTGGTGGGTGGGTGGAGCCTCCCGCCAGTTTTACTACTGGTTCTATAGAACCAGACCAGACCAGGAGCAACCCACCACTGATTCCAACTCTAAGGTACATTGACCCAAAGGAGACACCACATGACCAATTTCTCCTTTGATGGGACTCTTCAGACATGGGTCTGAACCAATCATAGGGCATTCTCCTAGTGGTCATTCTAGTTGAAAATATCACATAGCAAATACATTGTGTAAAATAGGGGAAAGGTCATACAATCAAACAAAGGCATGTGTATATTGCATTACAACTTGAACACAATCTATTATTTATTTGTTTTCTCTAGCCGCCCATCTCAATCTGAGTGATGTGGATCATAAATGTAGAAACAAATTAAAAGCAATTAAAGCAAGTTAAATTAATTAAATATGTTGATGCTGAGTAGAATTATTCGAATAGCTGTTAATACAACCATGGCTTTACAAAAGTATTTTTCTTCATTGTTCCTTTAGTATATTTCTCAATTTCAGCACAACTAATTAGAAGCATATATTACTGGCCAACACAACTTTCCCAACTAATGTAAGTAGAAACATTTTCCAATAGTCGGATAGTTATCACAAGTATCTTCCACAAGTTAAAACACTGTATCTCTTTGCTTCTAATATAGAAAAGAGAATGAGAAAAAGCAACACACATTTATATTCTAAATGTGTTGAACACAACATGGTCTTCTAATTCCTAAAAATGTTTGGTTGTGACCAGGTTTAATTATTCATATCATGGAATATTGTTGTAGTTCAGAAAGGATTTTCAGGAGTGATCCCACTATCCCTTCGGTAGTTCTTACTCATGGGAATTCATTACCTGCTTCACATATCTTTCCTGTAGTGTCTTTTCTTGGATACTCTGGAATTGCTCTAAATCTTAGGCACAATTCTTTTTCTCTCAATTCCAACAATGGCAGATTTTCTAAGTCCTTTTTCATCACTCTGTTTATTATTTCTTTTTTACTTTCTAAAGTTTCCACTTTGTCATTAATTTGTTTAATTTATCCTGTAAGATATGTTATCTATAGATCTTATAGATTCTTCATCAATATTATTATTATTTGTAGCTTCTTTGTTAATCTCTTCTTTCAATTTTACAAACCAATTTCCTTTATCTCTGCATATGCAACCAGTTCACTTTCAACAGCTTTGACTGAATCAGTTACATGCAGTCCTATGTCTTCAACAACTTTGGTAATATTTTTGGAGTGATTACATTTTTCGTCCTTTGCTCTACTGACTCCTTTCTTCTTCTTCTTTTTTAAAATTTAATTTATATGCCACCTTCTCCAGAGACACAGGGCGCCTTACAATGCATTAAGCAATAGCCTTCATACTTTTGTACATACCTGCTTAGTAGGGCTTTCGGCCCTCCCCTCAAGTGGTGTTCTTTTTTATACAAAGTCAGTTTATTGTCCCCACAATCTGGGTCCTCATTTTACCTACCTTGAAAGGATGGAAGGCTGAGTCAACCTTGAGCCTGGTGAGATTCGAACTCACAGTAATTGCAGGCAGCTGGTGTCACTTTAGCACTACTTAAGCTGCTGCGCCACCCAGGCTCTTCTTTCTTCACCCTGCCTTGTAGGGTTTTCTGGTGGCTGCGATTTTTAAAATTTGTAATCCAAAAGTTAAAGTAAATCAATTACAATCCTAACACTAAAAGATAGACTTCTCTTTTTTGTTCCTTATTTACTTTCTGTTGTCCCTAAGACTTTAGTGCAGTAATGGCGAAATGGTGGCATGGAAACATTGCACGCATGCTTGTCAGGGCCGCGTTATGCAAAAGCCCAACTTCTGGGTTCTAGGCTGCATGCGTGCCCAACAATCAGATGGCTGCCGCACATGTGCAAGCCAGTTTTTGGCATTGCCATGCATGCGAAGGGATCACGCTCCGGAAAAGCCAAACTTCTGGGTTCTGTCACGCATGCCCACCCAACCATCAGCTGGCCGGCCTGCATGCACACAGGTTTTCAGCACTGTCACACGCATGAAGGACAGCTGATCGTTGCATACACATGCACATCAGAAACCTGGAAGACAAACAGGCAAGACCTCATGTGCCAGGTGACATCACTTTGCATGCCACTTTGGACATAGATGCCATAGGTTCACCATCATGGCTTTAGTGCATTCTGTCTTTCTGTAGTTTTAATGACATGGTCCTTCTCCTGTTATACTTACCTTCTTGTTTTATAAATTCCATCAATTATGTTTTCTCTTTGATATTTTTAGCTTTCAAATTTATGCTCTCCACTTTATCCATGTACAACTTTATTTTTTTTTTGAAAACTTTTTAATAATAATTTTATTAAAATTTTTGGAAAGACAATAAAAGTTAAACAAAACGCCCTCCCTTTAAGAAAATGACTTCACATCTTCATCACAGTTATAAACAATTTCATAATCTCTTCATTTTCCCTCAATTAACAAATATAAAACTGTTCATCTGATAACCCCCTCTTGGTAATAGGCAAAACAAATAAGCCATATCATTTTATCCAGTTATCAGCAAAACAAAAACAAAAAGACAGCTCTAAAATAATAAACGTTTTTAATGTGTTTGGCATGTTTATTGTACAGATTTTTATGCATTCAGGTACTCTTAAAATCCAGATAGTAGATAGTTATATTTACCATCCTGCCTATATTGTATGTATGGGAACCATTCCTACTTAAATTTAGTTAAATTTGTGTATGGTATTATTTTTGCTATCGCTGTGTCTTAATATCAAATATCAAATATTTGTCAAATATTGGCAGGAGTGTTTTCTTTTAGTTTGACAAAAGTGTATTCTCACTGTTATAAGCATAAACAGTATGTCATTAACTTGTAATATTTCTTGTTTTTTTCTTTCTGAGATTGTGCCTAATAAAAATAGCTTGTTGTCAAAGTATTTCAAATTTAAATTCCAAAGTGTTCTTCATTATACTATGTATATCTCCAATACTTTTGAATTCTTTTACAAGTCAATCACATGAGATAAAAAATTCCTTCTATCATGGCATTGCCAGCATTCATTATTGTATGATTGTTCATCTTAGATATAATTAATGAAATTGTGTACCATCTATAAAATGTACTAATTTTCTCCTAAGTTACAACTTGGAGTAAATGTGATAGGTTCATCCATAATTATTCCTATTATTATATTTCTCAAACTTTGCAATCGGTTTATCATTAGCTTTGATTCAGATTGTTTCTGTTTCACATCTAAGTAAGAGTTTATACCTGTATATACATCCTAATATGTGTTTTGTATGAGAATTTCAAATTCTTTTTAATGTACCCCCTTCCTTTCTGTGGTCTGATTTTATCCTTTTGGCTATTTGTAAATACATAAACCACACATATATATAGTTAGGCTTTCACTAAATAGTATTTATGTGTTTTTAATTTATTTGTGGGATCTAAGTGAACCATATCTGCATATGCAACTACATTTTTCTTGCAGTCATTGTCTCAATTTTTTTTAATGTTTGAAGGCCCACTGAAAACAGCATAATGTCTAACCTTAGACATAGAATCCATCAATAGCTGCATATACTGTATGGTATGAGAACCCAGGTATACATAGTGTTCCACAGTAGCATATAACCTCAGCTCTCTAAAAATTGCTAAGTGTAGCCCTTGAGTACCAAAATCTTGCTTACTCCTGACAAAATAGGTTTTGTTAAATTATGTTAAAAACAAAAATCAGGGGCTTACAGTAATAATGTATTAGGTGAAACAAAGCTAATATTGCATCAGCTAGGCTTCCAAGGGAGCTTATCTCATGATTCTGATGCCCTAGATAGACTGTATCTTAGTATTCCCTCTTTCTTGGAATGGCAGAAGTAACCCACCATCATTAGTATCTATTGAAAAACAAGAACAACATGTAACCCTTGCCCATCTTGTCCTGGTATTTAAAGCTAATTACCTTCTGAGACAAAATGGATGTAATTTAAAAGTGTTGGAAATGATTTCAGCCAACAAAAACTTGGATTGGTAAAAACAAAGAGATTATTTCAAGAAAGCAGTTTGCAAAGTACGGTGGGTATCCCAGCAGAGATCTCAACAAGAAGTTTGAGCCAGGAAACCACACCCTTTAGATTTCAGAAGCACACATTATATACAGCTCTATTCCAAAGCCCCATTCCGTCCTCCTTTGGACCCATTGGATAGGCCCTCCGGGGTTACAACTAATCTGAAAAGCCTCAAGAGAATACATTATCTCTCTCTTTTGTTTATTCAAATTACTTTCTCCTCAACACCTCCCGTACCTATCCATACCTATCTGTTATACATTAACTTTTAAGATATTTTGTCTATGTAGCATCTCTCAGCTTCCTAGCATTAAGGAATGTCTCCATGCACCCTCAGCAGTGTCTCTTTCTTATTCCAAAGAACAAGATAATGCCTACATGTTCTTCTCCAAGCATATGCACCAGAGACATGGGAGCAGTGCCCTTTCTTATACCCACAAAAGTCTTAGTTTTTAGTATTCTAATTACTCTAGTCATATAATCTAACTACATTATAAAACTCAGTCATATACCCTAATTTAGATTTACATCTTCTTGCAACAAACAGACTCCTTTCTGGCTGTGTTATCTTTTCCTTCCTTTTGTCTTCCTAATTGGCCACTCATCCCCTATTAACCATACAAAAGGTGTGTAGATTGTTCTGGTAGTTTGAGATAGAGATGCCAATTCCTGGAGGAAACAGGATGGCATTTCAGGGAAGAAAGAAAAGAGTTTATGAAGGATTTAGATCTTAATAGAGGAGGGATGCAATTGATTGCAGGCATATATTCTTATAGAAGCATATGTCTACAAATGCATAACAATGAAAAGGAAAATACTTTTACAGCAGTATAACACACACACACACACACACACACACACACACACACACATATTACAATAGAACAAATGTCTATAGAATAAAAAGTTTCCATTTATTGAGTCCTGAAGGAGAAGGGCGGTATAGAAATTTAATAAATAAATAAATAAATAAATTTATTACTATTCCCTTCATTACTATTTTATTTTTAAATTCTCTTCTTCCTTACAAAAGGTAGCAACAGATCAAGAAAATATCAGAGACAAAATATTTACAATGCAATCTATGCTAGGTGCCAGTAAAGGGTAGCCCTGAGCAAAATCAGAACCACAAGTTATTTACTTTTGGCCTACTACATTTGAAAGACCAGGCAAAGGAAGAGGCAGACCCAATACCTTTTTCAACATTGCAGCATGGGTGACCTTCTCTTTATTTATCCCTTGTTACTAGGTCAACATGACAGAGTTGTTATCTCTGAGACAGGATCAGTGAATATAAACAATTTGGTTTACTTGGCCAATGATCTCTGATTCTTCTCCCCGTTACCACAGAGTCAATTCAGCTTGCTATGAATATTTTCTTAGAAGGGCAGTTCACATGGTGGGCAGGGGTGTCAGGTATCTAATAAGTTTAATAGGGAATGCAGCTCATGTGTGTATGGGGTGGTACCTTATATTATGACATTGCACTCAGGAAAGAAATGATTTTTCCCTCTCTCTCTTTTTAATTAAATGGCTGTGTTGACGTAACATCCTTAATGGAGATTTTTAAATTAACTTGCTTGTACAGTACATTGAATCACAATTCAATAATAAACTTAGCATGTTATATGAATACATATACTAGTTCTTTTTACATGTACTAGTTAAACATTTGCAAATGCAGCTGAAGTGATTTCCTTCCAATCATTTTAAAGGCAGTCCGCATCTTATGATCATAACTGAGCCCAGAATTAGTTCTTTTGGTTGTTAAATGGGTCACCATATGACTATGCCCAATTTTATCACTTTTTAGTTATAATTGTTAAATTATAGTTGTTCAGTTATAGTTGCAGTTGTTAAGGGATCAGTACAGACATTAAGCAAAGCCTTCTTCTTCTTCTTCTTCTTCTTCTTCTTCTTCTTCTTCTTCTTCTTCTTCTTCTTCTTCTTCTTCTTCTTCTTCTTTTTGGATAATTGCAGCATCACAAAGTTACATGACTGGGTGCGGGGAATAGAGTGTCAGAACTTAGGAAATAGGTCATATGAAGGTCTGTGGTAGTTCCATGTGGTCATTAAGTGACCAGTCATTAAGTGAGGACTACCTATATATCTTTTTCAACTCCTTATGGGTTTTGACATACCAAGCAGATCTTAACTACATATTTCAAAATAATACGTTTCCAGCGGTTAAACAAAACCCCTAGAAACTTGTTTTGCTTTTTTCAAATGAAAGCAAGCTTTTTTGGAAACCAAATTCTGAAACTATTATCAACTTTGCATTTCTTCCAGACACCTCTCTGTTTCTTCAAATAGGGATAGGAAGAAATACAGTTGGAAGCTATTCCTCTGTCCATCTATCTATAACTAAGATACTTATACTGGTAAAACAACCAATATTATACTTAGTACCTGTATTTCACATTGTTTACCCACTTGGACTTCAGTGCTTGTTGAGAATGCCAGATGTCCAGAGCTGCAATATCAAGTTTCTGCTGTATAATTCATATTACAATGCTATAATATCAAATGGTGTCAAAAATTAGGAGGAGGTGAGGGCTCTCCAATGTAGTCTTTTGCAATAAAGACATCAATATTTTTTCAGACTCTGGAATAATCTTAATAGCTGAAATTTCATGTTGATTCTTTACTTATACCTGACAGTTATCAACATTTTGAAGCTTATAATTAATGTTGTTTCTGCTAATGTTGGGGGAGGGGAGCAAAGTTATGTTAAGTTAATAGACACTTAACAGTATCATTAATACAGTTAACACAGGGTAGCTAAAATATTTGTGATTTGTGAAAACCCAATACAGATAAACACAGAGCTTTTCTAAAATCAAAACTGTTCAGGGGTTATTTATAGGAAGGGGAAGGAAGCCAGGTACAACTAAAGTGGAGGAAGGAAGGAAGGAAGGAAGGAAGGAAGGAAGGAAGGAAGGAAGGAAGGAAGGAAGGAAGGAAGGAAGGAAGGAAGGAAACCTAAGGAAGGATACAAGGCAGTGTAAGTAGTATTATTTTGAAAATGGCAAGATTAAATTTGATGTGGAATTATGCACAAATGATGGTGTATAAATTTTTATTGAAGCTACAGTTTTAATTTTGCATATTAAGGGTAGGTCTATATGGTTTGCAAAGCACCTTTGAAGAAGTATCTTACTCGAGGCAGTCAAAGCAAGATTCCCTTCAAAGTACTTTGCAGTCAAATAAAATGCAATCATACAAATTTTATCAGACACAAATATTCCAGCTTGATACTGTTTCTGCAGGGAAACAACCAAGCTGAGAGAGCACCAAGGACCTCTTATCTCAACCCTGAGCTACAAATATTCTCCTTTATTGGTTCTTTCAACTTGCTAGACAAGGGTACAGTGAAATTAGGTAGTGCTGAGACAAGAGCTGAATTTCTTGTGGGAACCTGGCCATTTTCTTGAAATCTGTATGTTGGGGTGTGCACATATATTGAAATCACATTGTCTATCTTGGTTTGATTCTTAGGTATGTTTATCTAAACAGAGATATTATATTTGGGAAAGAAGGAAGGAAGGAAGGAAGGAAGGAAGGAAGGAAGGAAGGAAGGAAGGAAGGAAGGAAGGAAGGAAGGAAGGAAGGAAGGACACATGATACATTGTTTGCAGGTGCTTTCCTATCAGTATATCCAAACCAAGAAAATGCAATTAATTGATCTGGAAAATCCAATGCGTGCCATTTCATGCCATTATTCAGTTCCAAAATCTTTTCCAATTCATTCCAGATAAGCTGAAAAAATAGAAGTCAGGCACCAGTTATGTGTATATTTATAGAACCAGTAGTAAAACTGGTGGGAGGCTCCACCCACCGACCTGATGTCATCAAAATGCTTCTGTGCATGTGCACAAGAGCATGCAGCCCCATTGCAAACCAGTAGTAAAGGTAAGTAGAACCTACCCCTGGAGAGTTGCATGAAGTAAACATACACATAACCACCCGCTTTCCAGTGCCTGACTTCTATTATATATACATACATAGGATCAGTGGTGAAATCCAAATTTTTTACTACCGGTTCTGTGTGCATGGCTTGGTGGGTGTGGTGTGGCTTGGTAGGCATGGCAGGGAAGGATACTGCAAAATCTCCATTACCACCCCACTGCAGGGAAGGATACTGCAAAATCTCCATTCCCATCCCACTCTGGGGCCAGCCAGAGGTGGTATTTGCTGGTTCTCTGAACTACCCAAAATTTCCACTACTGGTTCTCCAGAACCTGTCAGAACCTGCTGAATTTCACCCCTGCACAGGGTATATATGAGAGATTTCATCATAACAGGAAAAAGATCTGGTAATATGAGATTGAATGTTTCTAACTCTATCTCTCTGCCTCCCCCAAACACCTCTGTTTTGAATACCATACATGCTTTGTCCATAGTATGTTTTATAATTTATAACAAATTTTCTATCTAAGCCAGCTGCCTTGAGCTAATTATTTGGGCCAAATTTGAGCTACAAAACTCAGTATGCAGTTGGCCACATTTATATACCCAGGTCTGTATATCTATGAAACATTGAAAATAGACAAATTTTAAATCATGCCTTTGCAAAGAAACTAACTTAAAAAGAAAGGCAGGGAAATATTTTTGTGGTTTTTTTTTTTTTTTCTGGCAGCTGCAGGATGTTTGGTCTCTCAAGCGAGCCTGAGGTAAATTGGTAACCTACGAGTTAATTAAAAACAGTTTTTAATCCTTTGGTGGGCAACTGGTGAGGAAATGAAAATGATTGCCATTTTCTTGATTGATAAGTGATAATGAGGCAAATGCCACCAAGTTATGTTATCGCTTTTGTGCATACTATAATGGAACTATATTTTCAAGACTTTCTGAGGTACATATTACTCTTTTCAAAGGATCCTCCAAATTAGAGCACAGAAAGCAGAAAGAAAAAAGAGTCACTTATCTCAGGTTCATTTTGTCTATACTATTTGCTTGGCTCTCTGATTCAAATACCAGCAATGTTCACTGACTATGAAATTCAAATACATACAGCTGTAAAGAAACCACTTGTCTGAAATAAAACTTGCTATGAATGTGTGAAGCTATTGTGAAGTTGGAAATGCTAAGTTATCCATTTTGTGGGAAGCACTGCTTATATTTAGGACTTACCTGTGGCATCCTTTTGTGAACTTTGTGCTAGGTGTAACTTACTTACCCTTCCTTCCTTCCTTCCTTCCTTCCTTCCTTCCTTCCTTCCTTCCTTTCTCTGTCTCTCTCTTTCTCCCTCCCCCCCTCTCTCTCTCTTCCAAAAAAACTTTTAGTATATTGCAAAGTCTTATAAGCAAAATGCATTGGAATGAATATTTAGTTTCAAATTATTTGATCTCATGTGAGCAATTTCTCACATGGGAACAAGAACATTATTTGTTTCCTCTCCAAATCAGTATAAAATTTAAAAATGGCACTAGATTTGCATCTAGTGCTCCACACTGTAGCTAATATAAAGAGCATTATAGTTTAATAAAAACAAAGGTTGGTTTTCTTTGCAAATGTAAAGACTCTGTGAGGAATTCTCTAGGCTCTCTAACTGTTCCTTTTTAGATTAGAAGAAGGATTCTGCCTTTAGGAGAATAAGCCCAAGATTAGATTTCCGCTTCATCTCTCGCAAATTTTCATGCAGTTCTTCTTTTCTCTGATGTCAGAAGTTCAACACCAAGGAAAGGGAAAGAGGGAAATTTATGATAGGGCTTTGGAAGATCAGGATAAATACTGGAACTGCTGAACGACTTAAAATATCAGTTTCAGCACAAGTCTAATACAATACGTTCCTTCTCATTGCTTGCAATGAAGAGGAAAATTAAACTTATTTGGGGCCAAGAAAGGGATAGAGTTGCAAACAGCCTTTCCGCCATACTTAGGTTTACAGATTTCTTGCCAGAAGGGTTTTGGAAAATGCAGTGTTTGTGGATGGAGCACTTGATAACATTGTTCTGTTCCAGAAATTTAAAAAAGAAAAAATGCGTTGGGGGAAAAAATGCCTTGCCTCTTTGATCTGAATATATAGTGGACCTCTCCTAGCTAAATTTATAATATCTCTCTCCTAGCTAAAATCATAGAATAAGCAGTGTTTGGATCACTCCAGTAAATGGCCTTCTCTGGAGAGATCCAGGAAGAATATTACTTTTTAAAAACTATATTTAGGACTTGCAGTAAGTTAACGGTGTACAGCCATGATAAAACAACATATACCATAAAACTTTAAAAGCAATTTAAAATGTATTACATAATTTGGCCCTATTTTATTTTTTTAAAAAAACCCAAAACTAAAATACCCAATTTAAAATCATACTTTCATTCCTCATGGAATAATAGGGTCTTGAGGGCATGGCGAAAGGTCCATAGGTCGTGGATCCTACGTATCTCCGGGAACAATTCATTCCATAGAGCGGGAACCCCCACAGAGAAGGCTCTCCCCCTGGGGGTCGCCAGTCGACATAATTTGACCAATGGCACCCTGAGAAGTCTCTCTCTGTGAGAGCGTACTGGCCAGTGGGAGGTTATTGGTGGCAGAAGGCGATCTTGTAGATACCCAGCTCCTAAGCCATGGAGCACTTCAAAGATGGTAACCAACACCTTGAATCACACCCGAAGACCACCGGGAGCCAGTGCAGCTTGTGCAGGAGAGGTGTTACATGAGCAGTGAAACATCTTCAAAGAAAAGCCAGGAAGTTCAGTAGCTTCCTGAAAAATTACCTTTGGGACAATTTTTCTCAGTAAGGACTGGTTAAGGATTACAGAGGAAAATTGGAATGAAAATAAATTATTTCTTTTCAGCACTGAAACGCAAAGGACATTTACCAAGAAGTGCCACATCTACCATAGGATGAAGAATCAACATCGCTAGGATAGATTTTCTATAGCTCACCTTACATTATAAACTTTAGTCTGAGAAGTTAACAGAATTCAGATAAAACTTGACTTTTCCTGTTTTTGAAGATCTGGGTACCAGCATATAAGAAGATGTTTTTATAAACTGAAAATTAATTGAAAGGTAGGGATGCATGCGCTAAAAATGGACATTCATTCAAAACACTATCTCATTCTGCAATAGTCCCCAGTACCATTCATTAAAAAACAGATAGTCCTGAGTGTCATTAAGAACTATTCCTGAAATGGTTCAAGAAATAATGTTTTTCAAACTTGACAACTCTAAGATGTGTAAATTTCAACTCCAAAAATTGCCCAGCCCACATACACTGAACTAAAAGATCAAGGTACAGTCTGGGTATGCTTTTTGATCTACTATTGTCACTAGTGATAAATTGATTTCTATTGTTGTTGAATGAATTACAGCTGCAAATTAGACTTTGATTGATACATTTGACCGAGGTTCTGTCCATTTTTCTCAGACTGCACTTGTATGTGGTATTTTGGAAAATGCTCTGAAAATTATAATTGGTTTAAAATGAATTCTTACAATTATTTAGATTATAATAGTATGCCAGTGATTTTTCAGCTGTACAGGTTTTCAATCCATTTCTTGACCCACTTCATGTTTCTGGAGTTTATCTTTAAACTCATAGTCCCAGTTACCCAAAAATGTGCCTTGTCTTTCATACAATCTGCAATCCACACCTAGTTCTTAGAATACCTGTGCTACAATTAATACCTAACAAAAACAAGTGTGATCTTCAGCAAAATATGTTTCACTGAAAAATGCTCCTGTTCAGCCATTCAATTGATAAAAGTTTGCAGACTTAAGAGGGAACTAATAAGGTGATTCATTTTCCCATTGTTCATTTACAGAATCTTACACAGAGTATATTAATTAGTACTGTACTGGATCAATCAGGTATTTAAGATCTCTTCCGTGGTTCTTCTGAATAGGTAAGAGATTAGAAGATGGTAATGGATTAGGTATCTATGTTAAATACTTCTCCCTCTGATTTTATCCTCAGTAAACAGGTTCCAGATCACATCAAAAACTGCATTTGTATTCAAGCAAGTGAGAACACAATTCCCTTCTAATACCTTCTATTTGGCTTGATCCCTCTGTGCTTTTAGTGGTGCATCTGACATCATTTAATTTAGATCAACATTCTGTTCTCATATTGGCTCTCCAGATGCTTATGGTTTGCATAAAGGAAAGCATAAGCACAAGAGTACACTTAATCTTTTGTTTCTCCTGGGATATGTAGCAAGTGGAAAATGAGCTTAATCAATAATTTTAATTCTTTTTAATTTATGTTCTTGGTTTTATATAAAATTTGCACCTACTCTAACAAATATTTTAGATTAGAGCTTTATATCATTTTATAGCCACTTACAGAAAAAAAAGAGAGAAAGAACTAGGGATATTTATATAGAATACTTATTAACTCAAGTGTAGACTTTGCCATTGCCAAGTCAGGCAATGGACACCAGAAGAAATACTAGATTTTTATTTTACTGATATAATCTATAATAACAGAACTTTGAAAGCATGTCAACATTTTTCCTTCCCTTCCTCTTATATTAAAGAAAGTCAGGGTGAGGCAATCTTGAGTTTCTTTCTTACATCTTCTACTGGACTCAGTTAATATTTTTCCAAAATTTTTGCATATATTTCTTCAAGGTCGTCTCGGTATTCTTCCACAATGTATAGATATTGGAAACACTGAAATATGGTGGAAATATTATTTCAGTGTCCATTTAATGAAACAGACTCTAGAAAGATTATAGAAATGGTATGGTTGTGGGCAGTGGTGAAATTCAAAATTTTTCCCTACCGGTTCGGTGGGTGTGGCTTGGTGGGCATGGCTTGGTAGTCATGTGGTTGGGTGGGTGTGGCTTGGTGTCATGTGACTGGGTGGGCATGGCTTGGTGATCATAAGACTGGGAAAACCAACTATCATACTTTACACAAAAATAACACAAAAGCCACACAACTGATTCACACACAACACAAAAGCAGCTGGACTTCACAGAAAATGGCCCCTGCAACAAGCAGAGTCACAGAGAACTCAAAAACAAACTATCACACGTTACACAAAAATAGCAGTTTGGGCAATAGGTAATCAAAAAAATGCTTTAAAAAATTAAAAAAAAAGTTCTGAGGATCGCGCGGCACAGCTGATTGTCACAGCTGATTGTCAGAACCTTTTTTCTCCTTTTTTAAAGCTTTTTTTTTTTTTACTATCTATGGCCTGAACCAGTAGTAAAAAAAATGCTAGAAAAAAAATTAAAAAAATTCCTAGGATCAGCTGTGCCATGCAATCGTCAGAACTGGTTTTTTTTTTTAACTTTTTAAAGCATTTTTTTTACTACCAGTTTGGCGAACCAGTAGCATTTTCACTACTGGTTCGGGCGAACAGCCCTGAACCCGTAGCATTTCACCCCTGGTTGTGGGATATAACAACAGATTATTTCTATCCTCATTTTTGTATAAGAGAATCAAGACAGGGCAATCTTTCTTTTCTTTCATACTCTTCTTAGGGCTGAACTGGTGCTTCTATACTCACATTTCTTCTTTGAGATTATCTCCATATTCCCCTACGCCTAATCAGGAAAATTAATCTTTCCCTAGAATGAAGATAAGGTTTTCTTTAAAATCTATGTATTTTAGGAGCAACCAATAAGTGTTATAAGCTAAAAGGTTGGAGATGTCATAAACATGCAGAACTTTACGGAAAGGGAATATTATATAAAAAACTGTATGTATATAACATAATATAATTTAACACGTCATATAAATACATTTATGAAATGATGTTATGTTATTTTGAAAGATATGCTTTGGCATATTTTTATTGATATTAGTGTTTATTGTGTTTTACATAAGCCAGTGCTTATATAATAAAGCAGAGAGAGAGAAGTAATAAAGAGAAAGAGGGAAATGAAATTACTTCTATTAAATATTTTATTCATGTCCTACCTGCAAACTATTTGCTATAGAGGGGAGTGATGTGGGAATTATATTAGCAATAGTAGAAAAGACCTTCCCAAGAGAAACTACTTTTCTAAGATCTCATCTCTCAATTCATAACTATAGCTTTATATTAAATCCATCAATATGGAAATTATATAAGGATCAAATTTCCAATTTAGTGATGTACATTCTTTGTCACTAGGGGATGGATTCTTTTGTTGACCAATAAAGCTTTACTCACTGATTTTGTTTTAAATAAGGGGAAAAAATACAGCTCAGATTTATATAAAAAGAAAAATCTTAGTAAGCTTTCAGGAAGTCCAGGCCATTAAATGTCCCTACCATGGACAGCTGTAGATATATAGTATACAGGTAGTCATTGACTTATGATCATGAGCCAAATATTTCTGTTGCTAAGTGAAACAGTTGTTAAGTAAATTTTGCCCTATTTTATGACATTTCTTGCCACAGTTGTTAAGCGAATCACTATATTGGTTAAGCTAGTAACATGGTATTTAAGTGACATGGTATTTACTTGTGGGAAGGTCACATAATTCTGGGACATTCTTAAGCAGTGGTGAAATTGAGCCAGTTCTATCTGGCTCAGGCGAACCGGTATCGCTGGTGGTCAGAGGGTCCGCCCACCTGCCCAGACATCATCACGTCCCTTTTTTTACCCTCTGTGCATGTGCGCAAGCTCACATTTGTGAGCCAGGAGCAAAAGTTAGTAAATTTCACCCCTGCTCCTAAGTATCATAAATATGAACCAGTTGCCTAGCATCCAAATTTTGATCCCATGACCATCCGTGAATGGTCCTAAGTGTAAAAAATGATCATAAGTCACTTTTTTTCAATGACGTTGTGACTTTGAATGGTCACTAAAGGAACTGTTATAAAACGAGGACTACGGGTATATAATGTTTACATCTTTTAAATCAAAAAGAAGAGAAATGCATTTTGACTCTAGAAAAGATGTCAGGATGCCAACGAACAAAGGAGCAGGCATGCTGAAATTAAAGAGGCTGTGTGGCATTATTTATTTATTTATATTACTGTAAACATATTTTAAATCTCAAGAGGAGTTATATCCCCCCTGTTTTTTTTTTTAACTGCAAAAAGGAAGTAAAACAACAGTTTATTGCAGTAATACTTCACACTGCCCTACTTCTGTAAATTGTCTTTAAGCTCTAGGGTAAATCCAAGAACATTCATGTTTTTAAATTGGATACAAAAGTACTTTCTCTGCTGCAGCATAAATTGCTACATGCAGGTTATCAGATATTTTTAAACATATTGCTGTTCAGCAAATTGCAAACATTGTTAAGCATTGCTTTAACTAAAGCTGTTATTCCTAGTATTCATGTTAAGGTTTTTCTTTTAATGCTTTGGGGTTAAAGGTTTAACAATAATTAAGTTCTTAGCTATCAGCAGTGATTCCTGGGTTCTCATCTGGAAAGGCGGATAATGCATCAAAGTGTAGGATAAGGGACAAATAAAGTTAGAGTCGCCAACACAGGATGATGCAGATTACACCAGAAGACATTCTGAGCTGCCTACAGTTCTGTTCCTTAGGTAACTTTGACAAGCCTAGATGGCAAGGAAATAAATCCTCCAAGTGTTCATGGGTCAACAGTTTGTTTGTTTATGCCACCTCCTGACATCATTCATTGGAACAGAGGTAAATCCATCCCAGCAGAAAAACCCAGATTTTATTTATTTTGTTGCCTTATCTTTTCTCTCTTCTACCTTCTTTCTTCTCTATTTCTTCTTTTCACTTTTCTACACTCTGTTTCCATCCTTCCCTGCCATGCTATTCTTTTTTCTGTATGTATGTCTCTCTGTGTATCTTAAGTGTGTAATTTTGTGGTGTATGAGAGAAAAAGGGGGGAGGGAGGGAGAAGGTATAGAACAATAAGACTGGGTTCTACTCCCAATTTTTGTAACTAAATATGCCCTTGTAGTGGATGTATGGTTATACCTCTAATTCATTTTAAAGAAAAATGTATTCACAGGTCTAAAAATATTTGAGATTCTTCATAGCAATAGCAATAGCACTTAAACTTTTATAGTGCTTCGTACTGCTTTACAGCACTCTCTGAGCAGTTTACAGTGTCAGCATAATTGTCCCCAACAATTTGGGTCCTCATTTTATTGATCTTGGAAGGATGAAAGGCTGAATCAACCTTGAGCCCCCTCAGGATCGAATTCCAAGCTATGGGGACAGTTAGCCTGCAATAATACATTCTAACTACTGTGCCACCAAGTCTCCTCTTTGGATAGTGCATGGCTATCAAACTTGCGTCACATGTTGCCTGCACCCACACCCAGTTTAGCAAAGGGAAAAAAAGTCCCAATACGTCATGTGACACAGGGTGATGACACGGATTTGACACCCCTCAACTAGTGTATTGTTCATCATAGATTTTCCTTCCTCCCTCCCTCCCTCCCTCCTCCTTTATTAAAACCTTGAATCATTTCAGCGAGGTGGGCAGCATATAGGTTTGGTAAATAAATATATAAATAAGAACCTATCCATAAATCACAGTTCAAATCAAATTTATGAAACCTGATTCCTGACTCATCCTATGTCAAGGTGCCACAATCAATCCTGAAAGTCTGGTTGAATTTATTAATTTTAGTTGTGATAATCAGCACACACTGGAGATAACTCAGGTTAGGAAAAGATTGCTGCAGAATTAAAAACATGAATAGCAGAGTGCTAGATCCCCCACCTAATTCTAATCTCACTATGGCCAGCCAAATGTATCTAGAAACCCTCAGACAAGACATTTGTATTCTCTTCCTTCTTAATCTCCTGCAAGCAATATCAGGAAACATGCCATCTCTGATCCTGGAAGTAATATATATCATGAGGCCCTTGATAGTCTTATCGGCTAATACCTTTTAAAGCTGCCCAAGCTGGTAACTAATAGAATCTGTGATAAGAAATTTTATAGTTTAGCAATGCATTGTGTAATAGAGTACTTCTTTCTCTTTGACCTCTATCTTCTGACAATCAGTTTCATTAAATTAAAACAACTTGAGTGAAAGAAAAAGATATGCCTCACCATTTTTATGCATCCTAAACCATCAGAGAAATGTTCCCCATTGGGGATTTTTACCTACCTCGTAAGAAAATCATATTGCTTTCCTGATGATAATATATTCATACTATTGCTCAAATATCAGAAAAAAAGAGTCTTTTTTTAATTAGCTGGCTCCGTAGAGAGATAAGTACAATAGAATGATGGAAAACTGTTGTTGCTAAGTATCAGCAAGATTGCTGTTAAAACAAACAAATGTCCTTTCAATTCTGAAGTTTTTTTCTATTTTTTTAATCCAACAATTTATTCAACTAATAACAAATAATTCTTCCTCCACTTTGATCTATGTGCGTGTATGTAAACAATATATAACATTGACCACTTCTGGAACATACAACATGTTATCAACTATCGATAAGTGATAATCTGCTTTTTCTTAGTAGTCTCTGTTTTTAATTTTGAAACTGAATCATTTTTTATTTAGTGATAGACTTCAAATGTAAGTTCAATTTTCAAATGCAGTGCTGAAAAAGGATTTTGGTTCAGGCTCCACCTGTTTATAATATTTATTCACAAAAAGATTCTCTATTAATTTTTTTCCCCCTGAGATCCACTATTAACCAATATCCTGTCCATGCTCTTTTAATGAAATTGTACAGCTATAAAGGATTGGAAATAACTATAATAGGCATCAGTAATTCCATTTCCATGAGCTGCATTATTATTGGTTTGAACACAATCAAATCCCCTTTGCTTGCAAGATCTATCACTGAGCAAAAAGACAAATAATGCCTTTTGAAATTTGAGAAATGCTAATCAGAGAAAAAAAAATGGAAACAAATTAAACTTTGCTATGGGTGACGGCAAACAATACCTTTATGTTCAAAAAAGACATTTTGAAATATAACTGCATTTTTCTTTTAAAGAATATTCCCTACTATTTAACATTGAGCTGAAAGTAATGGAAAACCTGAAGAGATTTTGTTAGGTTGTTGTCGTTTTTTCCCCTTTAACCATGGGAAATAGGTGCAAAACACTAACTGAGGAAGTTTTCCAAATTTAGAATTGTAGTTTGAATGAAAGCAAGGATTCCAGGAAAAAAGGTAAAATATTCATGGAAACACGAGGAAAGAACTTTTATACCATCTATCATAATTCAAACACGTAAATTCTTTCATCTATAAAAGTTACATCAATACCAATTTCTTTTCTATCTATTGCAGAAAACTAACATGAAGATTCCTAAACTTTCAACTCATCAATTTATTTTTTTAAAATTTGATTTATACGCCGCCCTTCTCCGGAGACTCAGGGCAGCTTACAATGCGTTAAGCAATAGCCTTCATACTTTTGTATATTTTTTATACAAAGTCAGCTTATTGCCCCCACAAACTGGGTCCTCAATTTACCCATCTTAGAAAGGATGGAAGGCTGAGTCGACCTTGGGCCTGGTGAGAATTGCAGGCAGCTAGATGTTAAATGCTGCCTTAGTAGGAGGCATTAGCCTCCTACGCCACTCAGGCTCCCACTCAGGCTCAGGCTGGGATAAAGGATCATTGATCCTTTATCCCAGCATTCCTCCTCCTCTCCAACCAATAATACAATTTATTCCAGATTTCATAATATTCTGCTTCACTCTTTGAGTTCCAAAGCCAACCTGTCCATTTCAGTGCAAATTAATATCTTAGCTAATACTTCTTCTTCTGAGGAGATCTCTTTATTTTTCCAGGTTGTGCAAAGGCCAATGTTGCTGCCATTAGAATAGGTAACATTAGATATAGATGGTATATACTTGTATAGCAAAAAGGAACTGTATTTGTTACAAGGTAAAACTTGACAGAAATGTCTAAACTGGAAAAGTCACACCATGTCCAATGTTTTTAATTTTATTATTATTAAAAAACTTAAAAAAAAAACAAGGAGAGAACTTTTATATTGTTATATTGAGCAATCAAGTGCACGGGATCCTCAAAATATTAAAATAGGAATAAAGTAGGTTTCAGAAATCTTCTCATCCACTCCCCATTGATCAGCATACCTTTCATTCTCTGATGAAATTCTAGTGACATTGAAAACATGTTACATTTTTGATCGCCTGGAGAAACAAAATGTACCTTTCTCTCACAACAGCTAGCATGACTTTCCTTCCCTCTTTTTTCACTGATAAAATCTGTTCTGGTTCTTGCAACTCAAAATCAAACAGGATACGCAGATGTTTCGACAAAAAGTTTCTGTTGATGGGAACAATGATCAAAGTTCTAAAAAAACACAAAACAAACAGGGAGGGAATATCTTCCTCTGGCTTTGGTCCTGAAAGTACAATTTTTCGTTTCTATATAAAAAGCATTTCAGATGGGTTTTTGTTGGGATCACAGCAAGAAATAATTGTGTTTATCTCTACTGTTTCATGCACAGAAATTATGAGCCCATTTCCACCTCAGCAAATTCTATTTTTTTTTTAGGAGGGAGAAAAGTATGCATACTAAATGTATATAACATTGCATCTAATCCCCCCACCCCCCAAAAAAGAGAGACATGGTCTGGATCCCCTGGATCCCTCTGACAATTTTACTAATCTCCATGACTTCATCTTTAACTGCCATTCTGACAACACCATTCTGGAAAATTCCCAGGAATGTTCATTGTTCAGGTTAGTAATTGTAATATTTGTGTACAGTTTCTCATAAATAATAACAATGAAATTGTCTATCTATTGAATACTTCTAAAGAGTTTCATGAAACAAGTCAGCATGGATTCAAAGAACACTAATTTCATGTTTATAAGAAGTCTGTGTATGCGATTTGGAAAGTTGAGCGTGTGGACTCTTTCACTTCCAAACCAAAAGGGCCCAAATAACTATAAAATGGCCAGCAGGACATGGACAGATCTCAATACCTGGTCATATCATCACTCACATTCTTCAGGATCATATTTGTGGCAATAGCAAAATAATAACTTTAAACTGTGTTAGCTATGGCCAATTTTGAGGGCATATATCATAGTTAAGATACATGAGAATAAACCCAATGAAGGAACTGATGTGACCAGGAAAATATATATATAGCAGAAAGAAAATAAATATATAGAAGAAAGTGCTACATGCCAGTAGAACTATATAAGAGATGATCTACTTCTGATTGTGTCTGTGTTTGTATTATGTATTACATAATATATTTATGTAATTACAACTTAAGTAATGTTATTATTGAATATTACAATGAGTGAGTATCATATAAATTCAACAAAATTGGTTTCATAATCTAGGATGAGGGTAGTTTTTGAAGTCTCTGAAATACTTCTTGCATTATTTTTCTCTACCATATGCTCTTGTTTTGTGTTCAGCAGTAGCTTCTATGAAAAGTAAGACAAACATTCTAGGACTTTTGAGAAAGAAATGTGAAGCTAAAGATGGTACTTCAAAGGGTAAAGTCAAGACAATACTGCTAAAAGTGGAACAGGTAAATAAAATGCCAACAAGTAGTATGGTTCTTTGTAATTCTTCTTCTGGAAGACGAAGGACTTGAGATCACCAGCAAGTACTCCAAGCAGTTGCTCCTCATAAGGAGAACACAAGATAGCAGTCTCCAGCTGGTTTAGAACTCATTGTAGACAAAAGAATAGTCATCTTGCTGAAATTGTGATCAGTGTCAGTAAAAGGACACTGCATTCATATACTTCTTTTTCTAATAACTTTTGGATATTCCTTAATTTCTTTTCAGCTATTAGGACCCTTTGTATACTAGTTGAGTTTCCTTTAATCCTTAGAGAAAGATATTTTAAATTTAAGGACTTTTAAGAAGTTTGTTTTGGAAAGAATAGCAAAAGGGTGATTAGAAGTTTGATTCTGGAACGTTACAAGTGTTCCAAAGAACCAGATGGATTTGAAATAAGATTTTGGAACTATTCCTAAATATTCTTCCCATGAAAAATGCTTATTGTTTTGAATTTTCTTTTTTTTTTTAAAAAAAAATGATAGAATGAGATTTTGCAGGTTGGAAAGTAGGAAGGAAATAAAGATCGCAATTAAAAAAGAAAATTTGATTTACCAATACCAAATCAAGGAAAATATTTTAACATTGGACATATTAAAAATATTTTTGAACAATGGATCTTATGAAGTTGTGTTGTTTTTTTCAATATCTGACTCTATAGACTATGTTTAAAAGATATTATGGAAAAAGACCAAGTTACATCTGACAAGATTGAGAATGATTTGAAAGTGGATTTAAAAATGACAAGATGAGAATGATATGGAAGAAGATGCTACTCTGTATATCCAAAGAAGCTTGCTGATGATTTAATAATTAAAAGGGATATATAAATAAATCAAGACTTGGATAATTTTCCTACATTGGACCTAACAAAGAGACTTGATAAATCTTTTAAGAATTTTGTGAGAAGGGGCAAAATAAAAATGAAAAGAAAAATAAAGTTCTAGCAACTTATTTGAAAAACTAAAAATCAAGATTACTAAAAGTAAAAGGAAGATTATAAATTTGGTTAAAATGTGTGTTTATCTCTGGTATCCTTTAGTGGGCATTAAAAACCAAGTCCTTAAGAATTTATTTAAAGGTAAGAGATGGGATATGGGAAGATTTTTTAAAGAGATGATGTTAAATTACTAAAGTTACTAAAAGCTAACTTATACTTACTATAGTTATTTTAAGTTACTAAAGATATTTTATCGCTAGAGAAAATATCTAGAACATGGGGACATGTTTTATTTTATTTTAAAAGAAAGTGATATGTTTATATTTGTGATGAACATTGAAGTCATTTCTTTATATATTTTTATTTCCCTTCTCTATATTCTTATATTTTCTTTCTTTTATATTTTTTCTACATTATTTTTCCATTTTATTCTTTTACTGTATATATTGTATTTCAATCCATTTTTACTTTTTTAATTGTATTTTTAATAAAATTACTAATTAAAAAGAATAAAAATCAGGCAAATATTTCAGCAATGAATTTCCAAAGTTTGCATAATTTAAGGTGCATTATTAATCCCATTCCATATTAACAAAAGACATGACCTTCTCTAGAAGTTAGTGCAAAAATTATACAAAAATTACTGAGGTTTTAATAAATGACAAAAAGTAAATAGAGTAAAGTGTTTAAAGCTTTTCTCATGGTACATTAATAGAGCATAGGAATGTAGAGATAAGTGTAATTGGAATCCTGTTATTCTTTCATATGTTAATACCTAAATTACATTTCTGTTTGATCTGCATTTAAAAACTAATGGACTATGACATACTGTGTTAGTTATGAATGTCCTTTTTTAAAAAAAGTAAATTTCTAAAATACTTTTTTAAACCTTAAAATAAAATTGTTTATATTTTTACTTGCAAACACACATATTTGATTTTGGATTATTTTTTTTTAGTCAAAAGCTATGTTATCAAGTTTGGTGATGTTGAAAGGGATGGATGTCTGAGTTATATAGCCTCGTTAAAAATTGCAGAATAAATGGAATTTTCAGCATCCTTGCTGAGTTTCTGTATGATTAAAAGAAGCAAAAATTGTTCTCAACTTTGTAGCTCTGTGTTGATGCATGTTGAGGCTGCTGAACTATACCTTATGATAAAAAAACAAAACTTGAGAGATAGAAAACATATTTTAACAACTGGGGAGAATCTGAGCAGCCATTTTACTGAATACAATTTTTGAGAGCAAAGGGCCCTAATGTAAAGTTAGAATAGCATATATAGAGTAGGTTGTGTACATATAAAGTATATGTTATATACAGTAATGTTAAAAAGCCAATGCTATAGACTGTTTCTTGGTAAGTAGTGAGTTAACAATTTTATGATGATAACTTAAATCTTAACTGTGAACAAACTTTTGGCCTGTGTTGCTTCTGCTTCATTAGTGAGTATTAGTGGTAGGGATGTTCAGGCCATTTCAATTGTCTTTGAGCTGTCTGGTTTCCTAGAGACAAGTCTCAGGAATCTAAAAAAAAAAAAGAGCTAGAATCTCCTTTCATGCCGGTACTTAGATGAGCAATCCAATGTAACTCAACCATTTGTAGGATTAAATAAGAGTTTATAGAAGAAACAAAAGCAAGCAATGGTTTTAATTGTAGTGGCAATGGCTTGCTTGAACAGAAATTTCTCCAACATTCTTCCATTTTTATAAAGTATAGTATTATATTTATAATAATCTGCAACTGGTTAGTAAAATGGGCAGAGATATAGCCCCTTTGGGAATCTGTAGCTTTGCTTAATGTGAGGTAGGTAGGTAGGTAGGTAGGTAGGTAGGTAGGTAGGTAGGTAGGTAGGTAGATAGATAGATAGATAGATAGATAGATAGATAGATAGATAGATAGATAGATGATAAATAATGATGATGAATAGAATAGAATAGAATAGAATAGAATAGAATAGAATAGAATAGAATAGAATAGAATAGAATAGAATAGAATTTTTTATTGGCCAAGTGTGATTGGACACACAAGGAATTTGTCTCCAGTACATATGCTTTCAGTGTACATACAAGCAATAAGTGACAAATCATGATCATAGTAGATATGATATAATGACAGACAGGCAGGCAGACAGAAAGAAAGAAAAATGGACAGACAGACATTAAAGAAATAGGCACAAAATAACAGGATTGCAGAAAACACAGGTGCTCTTTTCAGCTTGAAATACTGAGGATTGGGCAATTGGTTCTTTAGTGGCTACCTGCCAGCTTCCTGAGTCTTGTGCATGTAATAAATTCCAGTGTGTTTCTTGGATTGTTTTGTACTTCCCTTGATTGAGTTCCACTTGTTCATTGAGCACAGGAGCTTTTGTCAGCCCCTTGAGTATGACTGGATTGGACAGTCTTGTGCTGCTTGGTTATCCTGTGCAACAGATTGCTTGAGAAATCAGTGCAGGAAGAGGGAAAAGATTACAGAAGAATGGTGCTGGGGCCAATTTTATTTATTTATTTATTTATTTATTTATTTATTTATTTATTTATTTATTTATTTATTATTTGTCAACAAGTACAAGGAAACAAGTAACAGAATAGACATAGACATGGACACATGAAACATTTGGCACAAATAAATGGATATAAATAGGCAAAACATAGCCATAAACACATAAAATGTTTACATACAAATGGGGACAGTAGGACAGGGATGGTAGGCACGCTGGTGTGCTTACACATGCCCCCTTAGGGATCTCTTGAGAAACGTGAAAGGTCCACGGTAGACAGTTTAACTTAAAAGGTATGGGGCTTAGAGAGACTAACAACAGGATCAGGTAGAGTGTTCCAGACATTTACTACTCTATTGCAGAAGTTGTATTTCCTACAAGCAAGATTAGGGCAAATTACATTGAGTTTGAATCTATTGATAGCCCTTGTGTTACTATGGTTGAAGTTAAAGTACTCATTAACAGGTAGGACGTTATGGTAAATCATTTTGTGTACTAAGCTTAGATCGGAACATGGACTCCATAGTTCAAGGCTATCCACGCCTAAAATTTCAAGCCTGGTGCTATAGGGAATTTTATTTCGAGCAGAAGATTTGAGTACTCTTCTAATAAGAGTGGACCCTCTCTAATGTATTGATTTTAATTCATTAAAATACATTAAAATCCTAATGTATTTTCATTGAGCTAGATATGTCTGTGACTGAACTGAGGGATAGGTAGAGAAACTGCTGTTGTTGTAACTCTGCCTTTGCTTTATCATTACGTTATACAGAATCTTTGATAGAAAGCACAAGTTTTTGAAGTACTGAAAGATTTTATAAAATTATAAAAGATGTGAAATTATCCTCAAATCTAGGGGAAAGCATACGAAGAGTGCAAGTTAAGAGATTAGATTTGGGACTGTACTACTTTTGACTACAAAAGTATGACATTTTACCGGAATCACCATAATCCAGTAGAAGCCATCAAGTAATACTGGAGACCTGGAAAAGCGGTTCAGTTTGATACTGTAGAGTGAATAACTGAAGAACTCCCTAGAAGGGGAACAACTGAGAATATTGTTTTGGTAATGGGTTGTTTCAAAGAATGGTCTTGGATGTTCTGGCAGATCCTTCATTAGTGTGATTGTTATACATTGTGTTAATAAGTGGGGAACACTTTTACTGTTTGCAGTAAAAAAAAAAAACTGGGGAAGAAGTTGTGCATTTGAAGACTGTAAAATGTCATAAACTTGCATCTCCACAATATTCATCTCTTTCCCTTCCTGAGTATTGGCATTGTCAGCAAACCAAGCAGAACAAATCTGAGTATACATTAAACATTTATAAGATAAACTTTCAATTTTAAAGAAAAGTGGAAAGTGCCTTGCTGTTTAATGCTACCATTTACATGCTGGTTAGGGAAATCTGAGAGTTGAAATCCTCACATCTTAAAGCTGCTATGGTTGAGAAACATTGATTTAGAAGATGAAATGGGCTATAATGCGTTTATCCATGACTTGATATTGTAAATCAGAAAGTATCCCGGTTGGCAAGGGTAGGTAAAGGTAGAAACTTTATGTGATTTACTTATGCTTAGCTATTGATTCATCCTGTGTTAAATTTAGTCTCTGTTGCACATCACATCATATAGCCAGATCAGACTAGCTAAAGAGTTATCTATCTAGACTATCTAAATTTTGGATAGAAAAGCAATCCTGGTACTCTAAAGCCTTTTTTACCTTATGATTGGGAGTTAACCTAGGGCAGAGGTGGTATTCACTTTTGCTACCAGTTCACAAATGTGAGTATGCAGAGAGCGTCAAAAATGGATGTGATGGTGTCTGTGTGGGTGGGCGGACCCTCCCATAGCCACTGTATAGCCATAGCCACACGTATCGTCCAAACCGGATAGAACTGGCTGAATACACTGGCAGGGGTGTGAAACTTGATTTCATTGAGGGCTGCACCAGGGTTGTGTTTGACCTCGGGCGGGGTGGAGGGCCTGGCCAGCTTGACATCACTTGTGTCAGGGGCACCTGTGCTGGCCCCAGTGGTCTGCCAATGAAAATAGGATCCTGAGCTCCATTTCTGTCTGTGATGACCTCCTACAACCCTCTGCCAGAGAAAACAGAGCTCAGGAGGGCCGCCTGTTGCCCTCGCAAGCCCATTTTTTGTCTGCGATGGTATCTTGCAATCCTCTACCAGTGAAAGTGGAGCTCAGCCCTCCCAGGCTTCATTTTCGCTAGTGAAGGCACTATGGGCCAGTCCTTCACTGCTTCCAGGGCAACCTGTAGGCCAGATCGAAGGACAAAATCCAGTCTGTGGGCCTTGAGCTTGACAACCCTGACCTAGGGTAAGGAAAATAACATTGTGAAATTTGGTGAGTTGAAATATACAGTAACTCAGGCTGAATTATATAACCCATTTATAAATCATATGATTGTACTCATTAATATAGCCTTAGATTATTGCCTATAGCGCACATTTATAGAAAATTATCATACTTTGGGTGTGAAGATGTAGCTCTCTGAAGAAGTGAAGTGAAGCTTGGAAATATAGGGAAAAAAAGAGGAGTACCTTGTGGTAATCAATCAAGGTGAGGAATTTAATTATAGTGGCAATCACTGTACTGTTGGAGAATCTGAAGGTGACAGATTGTCCTGAAGAAAATCTATGTAGTTGCTAAGAGTTGACATTGATTTAATGGTGCCTTATCAATCAATTACATTTATATAAAAGATAAGAAATTATTATATAAAGTATTTTGAGGACTTTTATAAAATGTTCCTAGTGCTGACCTAGCAATGGTTATAACATTCAAGTTTCAAGAAGAGAAGGTTCAAAGTAGTACACTGTTATGTATCCTTTATCGCTTCATTCTTGTTGTTAACAAGCTTATTATTTAATAAGCGTAGTACAGCTTATTAAATGGTAAAACATTTATGTAACAAAATCTACCATGTTGTTATCAACATTGTTAGATTAATTACAAATTCATAGACAATTACATATTTCATAAAGGCCATGGAATTCTGTCAGTTTGAATATGTGAACCAGACATTGAAGGAAGTTCTAAAGAAGATGTACTATCCTTCCCCCTACTTATGACCTTTATATTTACCAACTATTTTTTTTTTAAATTAGATTTTATATGCCGCCCTTCTCCGGAGACTCAGGGCGGCTTACAATGCATTAAGCAATAGCCTTCATACTTTTGTATATTTATACAAAGTCAGCTTATCGCCCCCACAAACTGGGTCCTCAATTTACCTACCTTAGAAAGGATGGAAGGCTGAGTCAACCTTGAGCCTCGAACTCGCATAATTGCAGACAGCTGGGTGTTAATAACAGGCTATCTAGCTGTTAATAACAGGCTATCTAGCCCGTTGAGCTATCTGAGGCTCCTGATCTTCCAAGAGAATACCATATATCTTTTATGAGATACTGTTAAGCCTTGGCTGATTTTAGGATTTACACGATCACCTATAATTTCACAAGCCACTGTTACTATATTATGGAAACAGTTGATGTTAAACAACACATTAGTAAGAGTTTTGAACAAATAGAAGAAAAAGCAGCGTTCTGGAGAAATAATTGATTGTGGAAATGATACACAATAGTGTATCTCCCATTGGAACTCAAAAGCATAGCCATAGTAGAAATGGAAAGCACTTTTCATAGCAATAGATTTAATCAATCCTTTTCTATGTCTGTTAGAGTTACAACCTGAATCCAAGTCACTACATAATAGTTAAATATCTAACATATTAATTTAAACTTTATTTTTTTCTGAACTGAAGAAGCCTTTTGGATGAGAAGCAAAGGATTTGAAAAAAAAAACAAGGAAGTCCAGTGGCCTTTTGGAAAAGAACTTTGGGACCTCTTTGTGATTTTCAGATTCTTGTTAAATGAGATTTTTCCCCCCAGAATATTGGACCTGACTTCCAAACACCCTCTGAATTTAAGAGGAAAATATTTACCTTATGAAAACTTTCTGGCTTGCAGAAGAATACATAAATTTTGAACTTCACGCTTGCAGGTGGGAAACCTGTATGCAGCTGTAAAGTTAATTTTTATGTTGTCCTTAACTATTTGAATGAACTACCCTACTTGAATTAACTACCTGTTGTTAAATAACAAGGATACTACTAATCATCTGGTTTGTATTATAAATCTATGACTTTGATCCAATCAAGATTTTGTTTAAACGTAATAAACATATTCATTGGTGGTTAAAATTGTGATATGTTTCTATAATTCCAGGAATAAAGACTACAAGTATTTATGCATTTAATTCTGTTTAATTTACAGGTCGGTGTAATATGTTTTGTAATTCTTCAGTGGATATTTGTCCTAAAATACAAGTATGTAAGTCTAGGTTTGTGTTTCTATATGCCTATAAATTTGTCTATGTGTATGTAACTATATATGCAAAGAAATATGTGGGCTTTGGCCTCCAAGTGTATATAAATCAATGCAATGGATCCTGGTTTCAAAATATGAGGGATGATTACAACAATCTCCATGTATCAACTCTATACCAACAGCAAGTGTTCTTTTCACTAACATAATAACTCCTCAACTTCAAATACAGAAATGTACTTTCTTTACTATAGAACTATAGAGTTTAAGGCAATTGCTTTTCAACCTAGGTGGGAAATTCTAAAATCACAAGTTTAAAGATTATTGATATATGAAAACCAGAAGTGAAAGTCATAGATCAACAAGGGAATGCAAAGACAAGAAACAGAAGATAAATGATATAGGGAAAATTGGTCCACCAGAGTGGATAATAAAAATTACTGTAACTAAAGGTATCATAGGATAAATATTACTGAAATAGAAATGAAATAGGACATTTGAGAATATAAGAGAGAATAATAAAGGACATATAACTTAATTCAAGCCTGCATCCAAGTGGAATCGAAAAACTTGTAGGAAGAGATTATACAACAACCTAAAAAGCATCCCATTTTGGGGGAGTGGATATTTTAAAAGGAAAGACAATTTTGGGAACTGATTTATCTGGAAGAATTAACTTTAGATTTAGCTTACTTGAACTTTCTCTATAGAATAGGAAAATGTCTATGGAGATTCTTAGCCATCCATGTCATGATTGTCACAAAGGTGCTTTTTCAAGAGGCAACTGTTTCTTGAAAAAGCACCTCCGGGGTATAGAATAGGTAGTACATTTATTTATTTTATTTATTTGTTCAACTTGTATGCCGCCTTTCTCCGAAGACTCAAGGCAGCTTACAATGCATTTAAAAAACATATATAAAACATTAAAAATTAAACCATTAAAAACAATTAAAACCCATACACACCATTCATGGCCGGATCGTGCCAAATCACAACAACAAGATCAATGGCCCCAAGCCTGCCGGAAGAGCCAGGTCTTCACCGCTTTTCGAAAGGCCAATATGGTGGGGATGGTCCAGACCTCAGGAGGTAACTGGTTCCAGAGAGCTGGGGCAGCCACAGAGAAGGCCCTCCCCCACGGGCCTACAAGCCGGCATTGTTTAGCTGATGGGACCCTGAGGAGACCAACTCTGTGGGATCTTACCGGTCGCTGGGAGCAATGTGGTAGAAGGTGGTCTCTAAGTTATCCTGGCCCTGAGCCATGTAGGGCTTTAAAGGTAATAACCAACACCTTGAATTGTGACCGGAGACCAGTAGGGAGCCAGTGCAGCTCACGGAGAATTGGTGTAATGTGGGTGTACCTAGGTGCACCCACAACAGGTCTCGTGGCTGCGTTCTGGACCAACTGTAGACTCCGAACACTTTTCAAGGGTAGCCCCATGTAGAGCGCATTGCAATAATCTAACCGTGAGGTGACAAGGGCATGAGTGACTGTGAGGAGAGCTTCCTGATCCAAGTAGGGTTGCAATTGGTGCACCAGGTGAACCTATGCAAAGGTACATAGCAGTACATAGTAGTACATAGCAGGGCTGGGTTCTAAATTTTTTTACTACTGGTTCTGTGGGCGTGGCTTATTTTGTGGGCATGGCTTGGAGGTCATGTGACTGGATGGGAGTGGCTAGCGGTCATGTGACCATGTGGCCATGGCTATGTGTATAGGGACTACTCAGAGGGCTGAAAAAATTCCTTTCTGACAGGTCCTCGAACTTTTGACTGGTCCTCACACTTATGACCATCTTCACATTTATGCCCGTGCAGCATTCTTAACAACCATGTCACTCATTTCACAACTGCTTCTCTTCACCATGGTGAAAAGATAGGGCAAAAAACGTAAAATGTGAGGACACTCGTAAGTTCGAGGACTGGTCAAAAATAACTTTTTCAGCCCTCTGAATAGTCCATATGCACAAAAGGATACAGCAATAGAGAGGGATGAAGGAAGAAGAAGAAAGATGGAAGAAGGAAAGAGAGAGAGGGAAGGAAGAGAAGGGAGGAGGGAAGGGAAGGGAAATTAGAGTAGGAGTGAGGGTAAGAGAGGGAGGAAGAGAGGAGGAGAAGGAGAAAGGAAGAGGAAGTAGGGAGGAGAAGAAGAGGGGCGGGAAGAGAAAGTAAGAAGGAAAGAAAAAAGAGAGGTGGTAGGTTTGAAGAGAAAGATTGCTGTACAATAAAAAAGATGAAAGGGAAGAAAGGCAACCCCAAACAAAGATAAAGATATTAAGATAAAGAATGAATTGTTAAACTTTAAAGAATAAAAGAGAACAAATATGAATTAATAGCAATAATTAGAAACACACATACAAACATACAATGTATTTTCTTTGAACAGAGTATTTGGCCGGTTCACAGATTTAAACAGTGTTTAGTCATTTCAATTAAATCTACAATTTCTATATTTCCTTTTTGCCATATTTATTCCTCATCTATTTTTTTTAAAAAACCAATATTACCCTTCATCCTCATCTCTAATCTTAATAAAATTCCATTTTTCCCTTCTATTCTATATTATACCCCTTCCCATTGTCATCTATTTTTATATCCATCCTCACATTGGTTAATTATGTAATTATGTAATACAGTTGTTTAATACAAATTCAACATTTTAATATAAATCAATTAGTTATAGAACTATCTTTTTTGTATATTAATCAATATGAACATGAATATTCCAATTATTTCCATTCAATCCAACTTCTTACAAATCAATTAATTATATTTATCAATAATAATAAACTAAATAATTTCCCCCATATATTCCTCCAAACCACAACTTAAGCATTTCTGCTTTCAACACAATATACAATTAATAGTATCTCAATTATTACAATTCCCTAGTTAAATAGAGTTTTTTTTTCTTTCTGTTTTAAAATCTTGAACTCTCCTCTTTTGCCATTTGCCCTAAATTTCCCATTATTTACAGTTTTGCACCTACCTTTTTTGGTGAGGAAAAAGAAAAAGAAATCTCTCTCTGCCTCATTTTGTCACGTTGCAGCAAAGACCCTGCTTTTTTTCAGTTTCATTTTTTCAGCATAGCTAGGGGGAAAAATCTGCTCCAGCACTTTTTGCAGCTAGCAACAGAGCCCTGCGCAAAACAGCTAAGAGCAAATCAGCTGAGTCGTGAGGTTGATCTAATCAACTTGTGCTAATTAATCTATGCTGAAGCTGAAAGGGGCTGTTTTTTCTATTTTTGCAGGCACCGGTCTACTCATTTCTTTTCTTTTAACACTGATCAGCTGTAGGGCAGCTCTTTGAAGTCCCGCGGCAAGAGTTTAAACAGTTTTTTTCCCTCAAGCCATCAGCTGGGACTCAGGAGGCAGCAATAGATTGGTAGTGGGCGGGCTAAGTGAATGGCGACCAGGCCAGGAACCGGTTCGGGGGCGTGGCCAGCCAATCTTATTACCGGTTCTCCAAACTATTAAATTTTTTTACTACCGGTGTGAACCAGGAGCAACCCATTGGCACATAGATAATACATAGTACCCAATGGCAGTATCTCCAAGAGGGATCACTGAGTTCTAGTGGACAATCACTTACACATGATCCAACAATGTGCTGTAGCTTCCAAAAAAACGAACAAACCCCACCATCCTAGGCTGCATTAACAGAAGGATAGAATCGAAATCACATGAAGTGTTAATACCACCTTATAATGCCTTGGCAAGAGCATCATAATATTGCATCAAAGTTTGGTTTTCACAATATAAAAAAGGACATTGAGACTCTAGAGAGAGTGCAGAGAAGAGAAACAAAGCTGATTAGGGGACAGAAGGCTAAAACATATGAAGAATGTTTATTGAATTTGGGTATATCTAGTTTAATGAAAAGAAAGACTAGGGATTACATGATAGCAGTGTTTCAATATTTGAGGGGCTGCCACAAAGAAAAGGGAGTCAACTTATTCTTCAAAGCACCTGAAGATAGGACAAGTAGCAATGGATGGAAACCAATCAAGGAGAGAAATAAGGAGAAATTTCCTAACAGTTAGAACAATTAACCAGTGGAATGGCTTGCCTTCAGTAGTTGTGAGTACTCCATCACTGGAGTATCCTTTGTCTGAACTGGTGTAGCGTCTCCTGCTTGAGCATGGGTTGTGTTAGTATTGTTATATTAAACAGTTGACTAGATATAGAAGAAATAAGAAACTTGATTATAAGAACCTGGCACAAGGACTGGAGTTCTAAATAATTTAGACATAGAAATGATAACTAATTAATTGGGCGACTGAGAAAAAAAATCCCAAAACTAAACAAAGTAATTCCTGCCTTCTTAACAAACTTGCTTGAATTGTTAGGGGATATTACAAGGATGTTATCTGAATGGAACACAATTAAATTGTACAGCAATATAACCCTAAAAATATGTGTTCTGGGCTAGTAAAGCAGTACATTTTACTTCAGGGCCTGTTTCTAATAAAAGTATTATGAATGTGTTAATTAACAGCCCAAAATGAATGAATAACATATTCTATGAATAACGTATAATATTAAATACAGTGGCTATGTATACTTATGGAGTCCCAATAATGTTGATTGCATTCCCCCCCTATGATCAAATAATTGTAAAATTAAAAGAAATATTAAAACAGATTCCCTCTATCTCTGTCCATGAATACATACATACATACATACATACATACATACATACATACATACATACATACATATATATATATATATATATATATATATATATATATATAGTGTATACTTTATATGTGAATAAAATGTAAGTTTCTTTCACTAATCTCTTCTGAGATACACACACACATATGTATATTTATTTATTTATTGTTTATTTATTTATTGGTTCAATTTATATGCCGCCCTTCTCCCGAGACTCAGGGCGGCTTACAATGCATTAAGCAATAGCCTTCATACTTTTGTATATACCTACTTAGTAGGGCTTTCGCCCCCTCCCCCCAGCGGTGTTATTTTTTAATACAAAGTCAGCTTATTGCCCCCACAATCCAGGTCCTCATTTTACCTACCTCGAAAGGATGGAAGGCTGAGTCAACCTTGAGCCTGGTGAGATTCGAACTCTCAGTAATTGCAGACAGCTGGTGTTACTTAACACCACTTTAATCTGCTGCTCCACCAAGGCTCTTTGTGTGTGTGTGTGTGTGTGTGTGTGTGTGTGTGTGTGTGTGTGTGTGTGTGTACAGTTTTAAACAAATGTTTATTCAAATTCTCAAGTCATAATTTCTGAGGTATATCTTCTCTACACTTTTAAAACATACTTTACCTGGATATAATCGCTTCTCTAAATAATGTATTACTGTTTTATTGTGGTATTTTTTAATAGAATCATGCAAGTTAGAAGGAGCTACGAAGTAGTCTCCAACACCATTTTTTAAAATATTTTTTCAAAAATATATAAGTTTAAGAAATTTACATTTTCTTAAAAGTTGGGTAACCTTTTGGAATAAAATTTTAGTCAAAGATTAAGAAAATGCTATTGTACATTGTTTAGTACCATTGATTTTGCTGTAATCAAATTTATTTTAGTGGCTCTTACAGATGTTTCTCTATAGGGACAAATTTGGGTTGGGTTTCTGTAACATTTTTCTCATCATCATTTTCAAAGTGCTATGAATAACTAAATATATTAACTGCAGGGAATGTTCTGATCTTTTGCTATTTGAAAAAAATTGAAAAATGAACAATATCTGTTTCCAAATTGTCTTCATAGGCCTTGACTTTACAGTGCTTTACTCAAGTCCCTAAGCATAAAGTCAATTTTAATTTATTTGATAAAATTGAAAAATTAATATTTTATAGAGACTGAGGCAGATCTTGAATGTGCTTCGTTTTATGAGCTAGAGTTTTGCAATTACTAAAGAGTTACATTTTATTTCTTTAACCCAACAGTATAGTCACTATTTTATCAATTCCCACTATAAAATATTATATATCGTTACTCTGGAGCATTTGATAAATTCATTTTAGTTTAGTTTTCAATGGATTGATTAAAAACACAATAGAAACTTGTCTGCTTCATTTTAATAAAGTTGAACAGTAAGTTTCAGAAGTAATATATGTAGAATATATTTTGACTCTGACTGCCTTTTATCAGAAATGGTGAAAAGGATAGGACAACCTGCACTGAATTAAAATCCTGTCCGAATATAAAGATCTTCATTCTATATTTCAAATGAGCGATACCCCTATATGCTTATCCTCTCTCTCTTGTCCTGTTATTCAATATTTTTGACATTCTAAAATGTCAAATGTTTCATATTATTTCATGAATCATGAAAACACGACTTAATCTTGTAACACAATGTGGAAAATATAGAAATATGTGTGGCATGGCAAAATAAGATCAACTTGGTAACCTTGCCCATTGGGAGGTCCATTCATTCTGCAATCACTGAGTTTAAAATAATTTTACATTCATCTGAATTTTTTATATCATTGACAACTAATTGAGAAGTGAGAAAAAGCAGACTCACACAGTTGTTTTCATTATATATGTTGGAAATACATTATTTATGTATTTAGTACAACAACTACTAACCAGTAGATGGCAGCATTTATAAGTATGTTATTATATCCCTGGTGTACTCTCTATGTCCTTTTCTCCTATAAAGGTTTCCTGTCAGAGTTAAGCAGCAAGGCACATGTGGACTGTTTGTTCTGTAGGGCTATATATCGAATTTCTAATAATATATGGATATTAAAATCAACACAAGAAAAGGGTTTTATTTGTTATTTGTTGTATAAAATATTTTCTAGAGCAAGGTTGGACTCTCTGGAAATTGAGGAAAGGATTAAAAAGCATGCAACATTTTTATATCAATTAATCCTGAATGGCTGGTTCTTAAAATGAAACAAAATGAGTTAATTAAGGAGGAAGGTTCAGTGAGGTTGGCTCAGTTTCTTTCAACAATATTAATATTGTAGGCATGGCATTTGAATTACCAATATGTTCATTATGCTACATTAAAATTGTTCTTTCATAGTGATGGATAAAAAGGCATTGTGTGATGAAGATAACTGAAAAGGATAGCAAATGAAAAACCATGAGATCAACTCAACAAGTAAAAGTTCCTGGGAATATCAAAAGATGTTAAAGCCTGTCCCCAAATTATTGTAATGTTATTGTTGGCTCTACTAACTGGGAAGGTGGTCAATGCTGCAGTAGAAACAAGAACACTATGATTTCTAGTCTTCTGCATGAAAACCAGATAGGTGACCTTGTACCAATAACATGCCCCAACCAAATGAGACTTACAGGGTTGTTATTGTGAGAAAAATGGGTGGTTGGATCATTATATACAAAATAAAAGGTACAATATAAATCTGATGATGATGATACCTCGGTGGGAAGGAATTTTCTTATTCTCCTATAATTTTGCCCTAGGTAATTGGAGAAGAGCTAACCATGATTCTTTTCATTATGCTCCAAGTTCTTCACTGTATTCAATGATCCATCAAATTGCGGAAGCTATTCTGTTGGTCTTTTTTAAGAGGAAGCCTGAAATTAGTTCAGAGATGTCACAAATCCCAATGCAGTTCTCATTTTGAAGCAATTTCCAGACTTAACACAACTTTTAAAACTTTAAATCTAGCATTCTTGCAACTAGATCTTCTACTGAATAGCTAGCAACAGATCTATATGCCTTCTAGAAAGCTCTTAGTCTTAAAGAGTCTGTATCTTTTGCATCAAGGCCTATTTTTGGTGAGGTTTGCTATGTTCTAGCTGTCTTTTGAATTTAAGAAAGGGAAAACTGTGCTTTAGAGAACTTTGAGAACTGCAGTAAAATAAAAACACAAGAAATAAAATAAAACACAAGAAACTCTAGAAAGGTACTGGTATGCCAATTTCTAAGTCAAAAGCCTAAGGAAGCGTCCAAACTCCTTTAGGGAGACTAAGAGTAGGGAACACAAAAAAGCAATAAAATAGGCTGGGAGACAAAAGGAGCAATATAACCCAAAAATATAAACTAACGACTACACATAGGGGGAGATGACAATTAAGCCAAGAAGAACCAGCTTAGTGTAGTGGTTAAGGTTCCTTGCCTAGAAACCAGGAGACTATGAATTTTATGCATGAAATGTCTTGGAGGCTGACTTTGGGTCAGTTACTCTGTCCCTCTCAGCCCAATTCTCTTTTCAATGTTGTTGTTGTGAAAATAGGATGAGGAAAGAATATTGGCATGATCACTTCTTTGAGTTGTATATTTGAGTTGTATATGAAGACAGGCAGGATAAAAATCTTTTAAAAATCAGTAATATGATGGTGGTTTTCATATTCTAGATGGTTTATAGGACTTGATAGCTGAGGATATTTTTAAGGTGGCTCTCTTCCTTTCTTAGTGGCCATTTCCAGCCAGCAGTCATGGGATGAGAAAAGTGATTGCTTCTTCCTTATTCAACCAAAATTGGATCTAGATTAGGTTAATCATCAAGAATAGTATTTCTCAACCTTAGGAACTTTAAGGTTTGCATGATGGCTAGGGAATTCTGGAAGTTGAAGTCCACACGTCTTAAAATTTCAAAGCAGCGGCTGCCAACCTTTTGGGCAACAGGAACTGGTTCTGTGGAGAGAGGTTTTTCCACGGTGTGGATGGGGCATGGTTTCACATGCTGCCTGCATCCCGTGGATAGGATTTCACTTGTTTGCACGGGACTTCTGTTGTAAAGGATCTAGAAGGAACACACTGCCAATCCCCCTCCTTGTGAAGTCCATGAGGAGTAAGGTCATGCAACTTCTCAGTGGTAACCCTGTTTTATAAATCACTAAGCACTTGGAAAGATAGATGGCATCTATAGGTATTCTGAAAACAAATGAAAGTAGCACCATTCCAGATGCATTCCAAGATTGTTAAAATAAGGATCCAGATTGTTGGGGCAATATATTGACATTGTAAACCATCCAAATAGTGCCGTAAAGCACTATGGAGTGCTATATATGTCTAAGTACTATTGCTATTTAATCAGTTTCTTTTTTGGAAGAGAGCTATATACATCCAGAAGAGAAAACATTCAGACTAATATATCAAAAAGAAAGTTCCCTTATTGGATCTGAAAATTTACCCTCAAATAAAGACTGGAAAAATATATATTCAAAGACTTTTTAAGCATAGTCGGGTTGTTTGTACCTTCTGTTCCAGGTCTGTCAAGCCCCAAGAACTAGGAAAGACACATAGAGTTGCTTCTAATTTCTCTTCTGTAGAAAGAAATCCTGGCAAACTAAAGCAACTATTGTAAAGATATTGTTGAAATCTAGGCTTCCTGAATCATTAAAACAGAGGAGAAGTCCCAAAAACCTCTTTTATTGCAATAGCTGTGAATTACATTCATTCACAGCTGAATCCCAATTAGTTGCAAAAAGTCCTTCAGGAGAAGTCCTTCAGGATAATCACCAACCTTTATCTCCCTTGAGATGCTGTCAAAGACCTACTTTGCAAAGGCACACGGAGTCCAGAATCAAACAGAGATGCTGATTGGGAACAGAATTAACAACGTTGCTTTCCTGCAAAGGGCCCACGTGCCTTTGCTGATCTTTTAAGCCTTGTGGGAGGGGCCAATGATCTCCAGGCCTTACTCCCAAATCGTCCCTTTTGTTTTAATTGTTCTTGCCTTCTGGCAGCACTGCACATGTGCACACTAGGAACAGGCTCCTCCAGTTCCTCTGCCTCTCTTATGTACGACTCTGGAGGTTCCAGAGTCTGTGCATAACTCCCAGATGGCCCTGGCCCCATCTCTGCCTCTGATGCAGAATCCTCATCCGAGCCTTCCCCAGGACTGGCCCATGTTCCTCCCCAGCCTCTTCGCTGTCCAATTCCACTGCCAGCTCCACAGGCTGCTGGCAGACCACAACAGATATACTCTGAGAATTACTAAGGAAGAGTCATCCTAATTCTCTTTCTCCTAACCAAACTATCTAAACTTAACTACCTCTTGGATGTCTGGACTACATCCCTTCCTTCCTGGGGGTCCAGACTACATTCTACTACAGGAACAGATGTAACTTCTTCATGGTGATCCCATGTATAGCATATTGCAATAGTCCACATGTGAGGTAACTAGGGCAAAGTTACTTTCTTGCATGCAACATCTTTCTACTTAATGAACAAGTAACTTAATGGACAAATAACTTAATGAACAAAGAAGCTCTCAACCCCACTATACATTAGACTTCTTCATGTGCCAGTTGAACAGATGCATATGCTGAAGTCATTTACATGTGTTCACTCATAAGACAATTCCACATTAATTCATGATTATATTTTAATCTGAATTTAAATACAAACTGCAGTTCTCCTTCTTAAAAAAAACTTATAAAAACTATCTTCTCCCTAAATACACATAATTAGATAGCTATTAAGCCTGAACATTAATCCAAGAAGAAAGGAACAGATCAGATTCCACTAGAATTTGCAAGAGTATATTATTTCTGTTTCTTGTATTAAGTAATTATCAGAATTATGTAAATGAAATTAGCAAATATGAAGCAATAACCGCCAATTAGCCTCATAGAGAAGAAAGACATTTTGTTATCCCTCTGTTAGTTTTCTGCAGCTTACAGACCTTTTACTTTTTCTGAACTTTACTTGAAGGTTCTCAAAGCAAATGGAAAACTGCAACTTATTTATAGAATTTATTTACCTCTTGCATTATGGGATGTTATCATCTATTAAATTTCAAAGTCCTGAATATTTATCACCAATTAACTACCCTTGACTAATTACAAACACATTTAATGTATTAGACATCATCTAGGGAATTAATTTAGAGGTGCCTAATAATTATAAATAATAAAAAATATAAATGTTAGACAACATGTAAGTATTCCTGCTAGATAAAGAAACTGTTTAGCATTGTCATTCATAAATAAGTACATTGCCTAGCAACCTGTATGTAGGTAGATCACTATCCACTAAGAAGATCACACCATGAAATCAGCCCCACAGTTGGTTTACAACTACTTTTATTAACATCGCCTAAAATAAATAATAGAAATTTAAAAGTGGTTTTGTGGTGGAATCTGGCACTGAGTTGAGAGAAGGAGTCTGTCAAGTTTCCTGTCTCTAGGTGAACACCAGTAAGCATAACACTCTGATCAGCTCACTTTGTGTTCCTTGTACAAATAAGAATAAAGCACACAGGATAACTGCTAGATAAATAAATTTAGGAATGATCTCCCTTCAGCCTTTTTCTCCCCACAAGGGACTCAAGGCTACTCAGCTGTTTAACTCTTCTCCTCAACACAGCACCAGATTCTACCACATATTTTGTTGTACCTTCACCACCTTCATATAGTTCAGTGAATTAAAGATTTCTATCTGAGGAACCTCTGAAAATTATATCGATATTTTGAACTTTACAAATTCTTTAGTCCCTGTCACCTTGCAATAAACTCTGCATATCTTTGATCAAAATCAAATTTCCGTACTCTTCATACATGAAGTTACATATACAGTTAATACATGTCAGTATAATAGTAAATGCTACTCTGTTTCCCTGAAAATAAGACAACCCCTGATAATAAGCCCAATCGGGCTTTTGAGAACATGCACTAAAATAAGCCTCCCCCCAAAAATAAGCCCTTATTTTATTTTATATATATATATATATATATATATATCTTTCTTTATGCCAGGGATTTTCCTACATATATTAAGATGTTTCATGGCCTAATTTTCGGTGAAATCTCAATTCACCAGCTTTTAGGCCTTTTTAAATATTACAGCAGCTATATGCTATCTGTTTGAGTTTATGTGGGAGACTAGAATGGACCCATTTCTGCCTCGTTAGGTTTTTTCAACTAGCCATACCCACTTTTCTTAATTCTGCCCTGTAACAGTCAAATATTTATTATTTTATTTTCGTAGGTCTTTATGTGTATCTTTCTTTATGCCAGGGATTTTCCTACGTATATTAAGATGTTTCATGGCCTAATTTTCGGTGAAATCTCAATTCACCAGCTTTTAGGCCTTTTTAAATATTACAGCAGCTATATGCTATCTGTTTGAGTTTATGTTTTTATATTAATATTATTATTATTATTAATAATAATAATAATAATAATAATAATAATAATATAATAATAATAATAATAATAATAATAATAATAATAATAATAATAATAATAATAATAATAATTAGATTTGTATGCCGCCCTTCTCTGGAGACTCAGGGCGGCTTACAATGCGTTAAGCAATAGCCTTCATACTTTTGTATATTTTATACAAAGTCAGCTTATTGCTCCCACAAACTGGGTCCTCAACTTACCTACCTTAGAAAGGATGGAAGGCTGAGTCGACCTTGAGCCTCGAACCTTGCAATAATTGCAGACAGCTGGATCTTAATAACAGGCTATTAGTCTGTTGAGCTATCTGAGGCTCATGCTGAAGTAAAACAGCAAGAGGAGCCCCATCTTTCTCCATGCACCCCATAATAATATGACCTTCCCCAAAATAAGGCTAAACACTTCTATTCTATTCTATTCTATTCTATTCTATTCTATTCTATTCTATTCTATTCTATTCTATTCTATTCTATTCTATTCTATTATTTCAGGGTTCAAAAAAAATATAAAACAGGGTCATATTTTCAGGGAAACACTGCATGTCTATTCAGGGATTACCCAACCCACTTTGTGGCGGATCCTCACATTAGAAGGTAACTCAATCTGCAAGAGAAGCAATTCATCCTGATTCATCCCCAGATATCAAGCATTATTTGAGAAAACCAGAACTCCATTCTCCCCTTAGAAAATGGAAGGGGAAAAATATAACAATGGGTATAACTTTTTATACATTTCATTGAGGTGGGGAAAAAGTTGCAGGCACTTAGACCAATACATTGAAAATCAAGCTTACAATGCAGCTTGATCTCCAATTTAATGCGCAGGCAATCTTGAATTAAGTTTCTTTGTATTCATCATTGCTAACTACTCTTAATTTTCATAAAATAATAATGTCATGAAAATTGGATGATGTTTACAGGAACTTTATAAGGGGATGAGGCATACTAAATTTAAATAAAAGTGGCTCATAGCTTCTCAAGTTAACATGCATATTGTTTGTGGCAATTTTTAAGGATTCCACAATGTTTCCAGTTTTCTTTTTTTCCAGTGAGACCTCACCATTTTTCCTCGGTGTGTCCAGTGACACCCTCTAATATAATACAAAATGCTCATCAATCAGTGAGGAAAGAGATGACAGTTGATAAATGTGGCACACAAAGGCAAAAGGTAGGAAGAAAGGGATGTGTGGAAGATTATATTGATGATATTTTAATTGTTAAAAAAGCTAGTAATAAATAAAAAAAATTCAGAGGGGGCAATTAAAAAACAAAGCAAAAGTAAAAGTAAAGTAAGTAAAAAAAAGATTTAGAACAATTTGAAAATTGTAATTAGAGAAAGCAAAAGATTGGAAAAAGAATGAAATTATAGAAATAGAAGCCATCTGAGTGACTTTGTCTCATCTTAAATGTTAGATGAGATGCTGTATAAAATGAAGAGAACAAGGGATAGATTATCTGTTTCATTGTCAGGTTCTTCCATGAATATATGCCTACATCTCATTGTGGCTTCAGGGTGATCTATAGTGAAGGAGAAGCATAGGATAGAGAGATTAAGAATTCAACCTCACACTCCTGTTTCTTCTTTGAATTAACAAACTGCTTTGTAATTTTTTTGTAATGAGCCTGTTTTGCATATCTTTGAAGGTAAAGTTTACAGTCTCAAAATATGACCCATCCAGAATTAGGTACAGAAACCTGACAAATGTATTAATGGTACAATAATGAGCAGTTAAATAAGACAAACCATTAAGCACACTTGTTTATATGCTATTATTATTGATTATGTATAAAGCAACAAATTATTTTAATCATATATGTCAAAATATAGAAATTATTATTGGAAAACATAGATTTCTTATAAGGAAATTCAGATAAATAAAATCAGAAAGTGATCTTTAAACCAAAATGATGTCAGGAATAAAACAATGCTGATGCATAAAAACATGAATTACTTTAACTATCATCTTTGTTCATTCCATTTTACGTTCTTTATTCAATGATCAGGTTGAATAAAGGTAAAGTCACTCTTAATTTGAACAGGGAAAGGATAATATTTAAAAATAAACAAACAAAAATTGATCTAAATATTTTTGAAGCATTAGCAGAAATAGCCTAAGCCCCAGTAACAAGTGTCCAAATAGAAGAAAGATTATGAAGAGGCAGAAAATCCTGTCTGGAAGTTGTTAATATTCAACTGAAAGTATTTCTATTTATTATAACTGTATTAGAACATTCACTATAATAGTTAAAATATGTTTTATTATCATAAATGTCAAAGGGAAGGCAGCAAGAATGAAAGCAAAACAACAGAATTAATTTGCTAAGTGTGTATTAGTTTTTAGCAAAATTCTGATTAAATATAACTGTACAGAAAGTGACAGTTAATACCTTCTGATGAGTGCAGGCCAGAGGTGGGTTTCAGCAGATTCTGACCAGTTCTGGAGAACTGGTAGCAGAAATTTTGAGTAGTTTGGAGAACCAGTAGTAAAAATTCTGACTGGCCACCCACATTTATCCTCTGCCTCCCAAGTCCCAGCTGATCGGGAGGGAATGGAGATTTTACAGTATCCTTCCCCTGGAGTGGGGTGGGAATGGAGATTTTACAGTATCCTTCCCCTGCCATGCCCACCAAGCCACACCCACAGAACTGGTAGTAAAAAAATTTGAAACTCACCACTGGTGCAGGCAATACAGTGTAGATCAGATTTTGTCTTCAGTAGGAATCTGAATGTTTATTTGTTGACTTAAAGAAGTGTATAATAAAACATATAGACTAATACAGAAAGTTTCATGGAAATGTGAAAATGAAGATTGTTTTCTCTATGCAAAAATGGGTAAAAGATAGAGAAAGTCATAGGTGGGTGAGAATATTGAGATGAAAAGCTTGAAGAATTAAAGATAGTATATGAAATTGTGTATAGATATGGCTCAAGGACAGAAAGGTATAGTAAATAATGTTGCTGTAAACAACTTTTAGTGTTCTTTTTTTTATTTGATTTATATGCTGCCCTTCTCTGAAGACTCAGGGTGGCTTACAATGCGTTAAGCAATAGCCGTCATACTTTTGTATATTTATACAAAGTCAGCTTATCTCATTTCTCTTATCTTGGATCCTTAATTTATTATTTCTTATTCTTTTTCTGTTTTGTGCTGAAAATTGTTTACTTTGAATGGAAATAGCCTGATTAGTATACTATATATAGTAAGTATACTTACTATAGTTCTTATTGCACAACTGCATATGGCAATTTTCAGACCTTCCAAAATTCTTGTTTCCTACAGATTTATAGCAATATTTCTCCACTTATAATCTCTAGAAGTGTTGAATATATTTTCAAGGGTCAATATAGGCAACACATCTGGAAAGTGCTAAACTGAAGAAGGTTGGCATACAATCTAAGTGTAAATTAGAGAATTATGAAAACAAAAATAGGATACAAATTCAGTAAAACAGATGACGATTGACTCTTATCTCCCCACCTCAGAGACAACACCAAACATGAGTAATAGATTTACAGCCTGGGGTTCCATAAAATATGACATTGCAGAAGCCAGTAACATGATTGGCTCTTCTCCAACCCTCCAAAGTTTCCCAAGTCATTTTCCAAAACAGAAAAGCAGAAAAGCATCATAGACAACCTTCTCAAACAAGTTTCAGTTTAGCATCTTCCAGATCTATTCCTCATAACTACATTACTCAGCTTTTCCCTCAGGTGTGCTTTTGACTGCAACAAACCCTTGATCTGCAAATCCTCCATAGCAATCAACAGGTTAATTTGACAGCAGAAGTTGGCCATGTTGATATTTTGGCAGCCTTTCCTATAACATCAACAGAGCATCCAGAACAGTGGTGTGTTGCTACCAGTTCGCCCCGGTTCTTCCAAACCGATAGTGGAAATTTTGAGTAGTTCTGGCCTCTGCCTGGCCCCGCCCCCAATATATTTGCTGCCTCACGAGTCCCAGCTGATTGGCTAGAAGGAAAAAAAAACTGTTTAAACTCTTGCCACAGCACTTCAAAGGGCTGCCCTACAGCTGATCAGTGGTAAAAGGCAGTGTGGTGTTAGAGTTCCAAAAACAAATAGGTAGACTGGAATGCTCCAAAAACAAATGGGTAAACCGGTACAGCTCTGCAAGCAGTTAAAAGCCTGGTAGACCAATACCTCTGCTAAATCCTAAAGCATTGTTACATGACCATCAAACTGCACCCACAAAATAATCCACGCCCACAGAACCAGTAGTAAAAAAATTTAGAACCCACCCCTGATCCAGAAGAAGTTGTTGCAGCAACTACTGCCTTCAGTGTTACAGAAAAAGCTACTCCTCCTAAAACATCAACAGAATACCCATAAATGGAATAGGCTCTCACAAATGAGCAAATTCCTATGGCAAACTCATCACTTCCAAACTGTCAGAGTTTGTAAGGAAAGTTAGACTGTGACGCATCACCGGGAATGTGGCAAATGGTCATGACCTTGCAAATAAGAACCATAAAAACGTGTGATCCAAATGCAGTAAATCTGCCAGCCATGCCAAAAGCAAAGTGCCTAAGCACTTTTCATGGGAGAAATTTCAATCTATAAACACAAAACTGATTAATATAAGAAAAAAACTAGCAGATATGAAAACAACAGTTTTGATATACCCAGGGTCAGGGTTCCAAGTAACAGCCCCAATGAAAGAAAACTTCAAGGCTTGAGTTTCCTCAAAGTTATATTTTATTAGATATGTCATATTGGCACATCTAGGAAAACCCGAATCTGAAAGCTTCCAGCTTTTCCCCACCCAAAGGAAAGTCCACATCCCTTCCCAGCACATAGTCCAACACATGGTCCAATCATAGCACCATTCCAACTGGAGATGCCTCCAAGTCACGTCACTCCAGGTGCAGGGCAAAATGTCCTTGACTCGCTGAGAAAGGAATGTTATTATGACTATACAATTCCATACAATTCCCCCTCCCAGTTTCCCACAGTAGTAAATGTGGCAGGCCTGAAGATTCAATGCAAAAGATGGCTTCCAGGCCTGACACCAAGTGCTTGTAGTAATGCAGAAATCCATCACCAATTTAGTATGTCTATCCCATTGAACTGCTATCTCTCTTTTGATTCAGAGATCAGAAAGCTGTCAATATACTACTCTGATTTCATCTGTTATATATTAAAATTCTGACAAGTAAAAAGTTGTTGGACTCAATTTTATGTACAGTAGAAGCAGAAGTGGGTTCTAAAAATTTTTACTACCGGTTTTGTGGGTGTGGCTAATTTTGTGGGTGTGGCTTGATGGTCATGTGACAATTCTTTAGGATTTAGCAGCGGTACTGGTCTACCAGGCTTTTAACTGCTTGCAGAGCTGTACCGGTCTACTCATTTATTTTTGCAGGCACTGGTCTACTCATTTGTTTTTAGAGGCACTGGTCTACTCATTTATTTTTTCAGGCACTGGTCTACCCATTTGTTTTTGCAGGCACTGATCTCTATTTACATATTCATCTTGTCTCTCCCCCCCCCCCCCTGTTTTATTGGTCTCTATCTACAACTAATCTCTAATCTATTATGGCATCGGATATTTTTTTGTTGGAAGACCAGAGTTAGCTATATATGATAATCAGTAGTTCCTTTGGTAAATTCTGGTCAGCTGGAAGAACAGAAGAAGTATAGTTAGCAAATAAGATGATCCTTATTTGTTTGTTTATTTGTTTTCTGTGCTCTGTTTCCCCTGTTTGGAACACTGTTAGCCTATTTGCTTCTGCTTGCTTCCTATATTATTCCATATCATTCAGTACAAGGATCAAAAGCTCAGAACGTATAACTTTCTCAGTTAAATTCACTCTTAATTGATACCTCATTGATCATTATCAGAAAGGACATCCATGAATAATGTTCATTAAAGAATTTAATCTCTTGTTAGTAATTTATAGTTTGCAGTTAGTAATCTGTAGTTAGTTATTTGTAGCTAGTAGCTGTTATTTCCACATGTTTATAGAATGTAACTACATTGTGGTATGATGGCAGCAAATACGCTGAGGTTCACGAAGCAATTCAGTTTTGCACAAAAGAGCTTGTAGTTATTTTTTCCAGTCATGTGATCTTTTAGTTGGAAATGTGAGGGGTTGAGTTTGTGCATCAAAACGGAAAAGTATGTGCTGTACCACTGAGCTATGAAGTGTCAAATCTTCAGAATTTCAATTAAGTCATCAAATCTTTCACTCTGGATTATTCTCATATTTTTCTAAGCAGTGGCTCCTTTACATGGAGAGCCTCTCGACTCTCTTGCTTATGAACTTATATTCCATTAATCTCATAATAGCACATCCCTGTTTTGTAAATAAAACTGCTCTATTGCTATTTTATTAAGGATATGTTTCTTCAATACTTTTCATGCCTTTGACGAGGCTCTTTTGGAGACTTTGCAAGTAATGTGTGATGGGTAGTAGCCAGGGGTGGGTTCTATTTACCTTTACTACTGGTTCACAACAGGAATGCATGCATGCGCTTTTGCGCATGTGCAGATTGTCAATTATGACATCAGGGCGGGTGGACGGAGCCTCCCACCGCTTTTACTACCGGTTCTAAAGAACCGGACAGAACCAGGAGCAACCCACCACTGGTAACAGCACACAATTCTCTCTTTAGAGAGTGACTCTTGGCTCTCAAAAGAGGTTCATAAGCTAGCCCACTACAAAGACAAGTTAAACAACTATTCCTTGAATGTGAATTTATTATAACTTTATACTTTATCAGCCTTCTTTTTTTATAAGTTCAAATCTTCTTGGCAGGACTTCTTAGCCATTTCTATTTGCAAATGCCAAAAATTGTCAATCAATTTTGCACAATACTACTGCATCTCTTTCACAACTATCCTTAATTAAGCTGTTCCTTTCCTCTTTCTAGAAGAGGTATCAAAATACCAAAATACCAAAATGGTCACTCTTTTAAATCTGAGTTTTTATTAGCTTCTCTTTAATCTTTTATCTGGTGCAAAATCTGCCTCCAGCTTTTCCCCAATGTAGCAGGCTTTCCTAAAATGAAAAAAAAAAGTGACGAAGGTCCTTGTTTTACAGCTGCTTTCTAATTCTTATTTATTATTCAATTCTCATTAGGATGTATATGCTTATGGCTGCTTGTTGATTGCAACCCCAACATGAGGCATGGAAGTAAGATGGTTTGCCTCTGATTTACATGATTATATTAATTGCATGGTAGAAATTGGGATGGGAGCATGAACTTCAAATAAACTCCAAACAAAATAATTGCAAGACAAATTCAGATAACATTAGGCATTCTACAGAGAAACCTATTTTGAAATTGGCTTTCTTGGTCATACATCAATGGCCTATCATTAGAAGCGTAGCATTTCATGTTTTCAACAAGTCTTAGAAAATTACATTTCACACACATACACACACACACATGCATGTATGTGTATGTATGTGAAATATAATTTTATACATATTAATTTCTGGAATCTTAAAAAATGATAATATTAAAAGAATATTATCTACCTGTCCTTAACAAGGTTTTGGAGCTACATCTTTCTGTTCCTATCAGCTATAGTAAATACCAAAGTTCACTGCCAGGTAGGCTCGCCTATTATAGTAAAGGATTTGTACTTGGAAAAAAGCACTTTGTATATAAGAGTGATTATTTACATATTAGCCCACAAGTGTCACCGGTCAAATGGATGATTAGTGTGAAAAAAACCCCAACTTTGTTTCTCAACTTTGTTGAACACCATGAGAGGTGATCTAGTTATGTGATCGTATAAGTCAAAAGGTAGAGGTTGAATTTCAGTACATTTTTTTGGGAAAAAAAATTTATACAGGATTGTACTGGGAGACAAATTCTATTGCTAACTTTCCTTCAAAAATTGTCGCCCTGCTCCTACCCCAAAACATACTCATAGTCAACAAAGGCAAGAAGTGGAGGATAATTCTGCCTTAACATGTTGTGGCTTTGCATACCTTTCTGGTTGCCAATATGGTTCATCTGAGGATGATTCATAGGCTGGGAACATAACAACAGATTGGTCTACCACATGCTTATAATTAAGAATTTATAATTAGAAACTGAAGCTGGACAAAACTATTTTGTGTATTGTTTAGTTTAGCAAACACTAGTTTTGTTAATATTAGATATGTGCTATTATTCTAATAGCTAATTATAGACATGTTGATACTAATGGTGGGAATTTAGCAGAACCCGCATCTGTTTCTGTTTCAAGTCCTATTTATTTTCTTTACCTTTTTTAAAATGTTTGGTATTTATAATTAATTTTATGTTTCGATTTTGGTACATGAAAATAATGTATATCTTTGAGAATAAATAGGAAGATATTTATAAGTGTTATTCAACGGCTGAAGGAAAAGAAATCTGGAAAAAGTGTACATATTTCCATATGTGATTACAGAGAAAATAATCATTTATGTAACTTTAAACTGAAGATATTGAAGGTACATTGTACTGAAAATTGTACTGAAAGGTACATTTTTTTCCAGAGATGGAAATCTACCATATTGCTGTAGAAGTCTCCATAGCTAATGTGTACAGTATAATATACATGATGGATCCAAACATATACAGAACTTTAACAATTTATTTTATTCCTTTTGTTCCTGTTTCTAGCAATACCTAATATCCTCAGATTCTCTCCTTAATGTTATTTTTCCTTCCTTCCTTCCTTCCTTCCTTCCTTCCTTCCTTCCTTCCTTCCTTCCTTCCTTCCTTCCTTCCTTCCTTCCTTCCTTCCCCTTTAGTTGTACCTGACTTAAGCAACAAACTTTCAACCTTTGTAGCATGGGTTAAAATATCATACTGGAAGAATGTTAATAATCAACTTCCTAATACACCATTAAAGTTTGTTGGCACAAGATCCTTGCAGGCATGACTTGGGCATATAGGCAAATACAATCTACTATCATAGACATTTTTTCAATGCATAAGATGAAGATTCAAAATGAAAAGTACATTACTATTAAAAATGCTCATGGGAAGTTATTTGTCAAGCCTATGTATTAGCTCTCATAGTTCAAAACTTTTTGCTTCAGGAGAATATGAGCGGCATTTTATAAGTGAGCTAATATTCTGCTTGTGAGTTCTCTTATGTATTTACTTTATCATCCAGAGAACAAAACATTATATTTTGCCTACTGCAATAGGCCTTTTCATTGACTCAGATTATTATTGTTGTTATTTTTCATATTCTTAGGTATCACTCAAGCAATAAGGTGAACAATCAACTATTAAAGTATACACTCAGAAAGGCAACACTATAAATTAAAATACCTAGGTAGATGAAAACACACCGTAATATAATCATAATATAATACCAGTGAGTCAGACCTTTTCTTTTCTCTAGTGATGGTACTTGAGAAATGCCTATTTGATTATCTTAATGTGCAGATAACTTTGCGTGATAGAAAGCACATCTTTTGATATCTGGATTTCGAGTACTGTTACTACTTGTTCCATATTCCAAAGAAGTGCTCTTATATAGTTTAAGAAATAAGATGGTTTATCGCATTTTGAAGGGCAAGGCCAGCCAGGCTACTGAGTGCAGTGAAGAGCAGGCATTCCACCAAGGATGATTTCATGCTGCAAACTTCTAGAAAACAGTTTTTAGTCCTGTAAGTCAGACAACAAACCAGTATGTGTTTTAAATACACAAAATCTTTATTGGAACTAAAATGCCAGCTTTACCTATCTAGAAGATTACAGAAGACTATAAATGTACAGTATATTTGTCTACAAGAGAATAGTTGTACTCTGCCAGCCATCTGAGCTATCTCAGAACCAACAGCACAAAAATCTATGAGGGTATTTTGCTTTCCATGAATTGGACACATCATAGCAGAGCAAATCTGTACACAATACTTTATTGCAACTTACACTTTCCTCAACAATAAGCTATTGCACTGGGTCAATTCCACCCTCCTAAGCTTTGCAGGATGATGTTGCCACATACGTATGTCTTTAAGACTCATTAAGTATTCAGTTCAAACAAAAGTCTCACATTCTATAAAGTAGCATGCAACACTTACCTTTTCTCAAAAGTTCTTTCACTAGTTAGGGTGTGATGCTGCCTCAGTGTGGTTGTTTCTTTTCTAGTTGCTGCTGAACTCTGGACAATGCTCCAAACTCCAGGCAGGGCCCCCATCAGGATATGCTGTTCATCATTGTTTGTAATCCTGGCAGTTGAAAGTCTTCTTGCCTGCTTATAACATCAGCCAATCTCCAGATGTCATTTCCACTTCTCCATCTGTATGCTGCTTGTTTATCATATTTCCTACTATTTATTTATTTATTTATTTATTTATTTATTTATTTATTTATTTATTTATTTATTTATTTATTTATTTAGATTTATATACCGCCCTTCTCCTTGCTACATACTACGAACATTCCTCTCCATTCTATTTTAGGATTTGCTTTTTCTAAGCTAAGAGCCTAAGTGAGTGGAGCAGTGGTGGGATTCAGCCAGTTTGCACCACTTCGGGAGAACTGGTTGTTAACTTTCTGAGCAGTTTGGCAAACTGATTGTTGGAAGAAATTATTAGGGCAAAGAACCGGTTGTTAAATTACTTGAATCCCACCACTGGAGTGGAGGCTACCTCTAGACATCAGGACATCCTTGAAAACCCCAGGGTGAAGCTCAATTATCTCAGGCACCTGAAACACTCAAACTTGGGTGAGACTTCTGCATGATTGCACGACAGAGAATATATACACCTGTCATTCGGAGATGGTTACATATCTACTCCTGCAAATGTTAACGTCATTTCAATGTGCCTTGTCTTCCACCCATCTCCCAACAGGAAGTTGGGTCAACCAATCAGCATGCAGAATTTCCATACAATGCATAGTTAAAATTTAGGAGTTATACATGTTGGTGTTTCTGCAGCCTATGCCTACCCTTAAACGTTCCTGCAGCATAGGTATGCATTGATGCCTATGGGCCATTGTGAACAAGTCTAATTCAAGCTTCACTTGGATGCCTGTGAATAAATGTAGGTGACAAACATTTCTGCCTGACTGCAGCTACCTTTCCTAAATGCAGATAACAATCTCAACTTCTCTCCCTCAGAAAATCATGATCCTATTTCTCAAGTGTCAAATATTTCTTTAGTTAGCTAAATTCAGTGGCTGCCCAACTCCAGTGAACTCTGGCCAGGATACAGAACTAAACCAAACACATAACATAAAAACAGTGAGGAATATTAAATCAAATTCAAAAAGAAACCTGAAGTTCTCCTAAATTTTTTTTTGATATGTGCTCAAGACCATGGAAATTGACAGTTTTGCTTTGCCATTTTAACTCGATTTGAAACTTTCATATGAGCAGTTTGTTATGTGTTGGATAGTTATATCCTGGTCACAGATTTGCTATTATATCTGATTTCTTCAATCTCCTTGTGCCAACAACATAAGCAATTTGATTTCTGTGTGCTGAGTCTGGTGCTGTTCATGTATACGGCATCATTTTGTTGGTTTGAAGATTGTTTTAGCAATGAAGAAGTCAATGGATTGACAGAAACTTAGAAGCCTTTCCCTTGTTTCATTTCTACCGGACTATTCTATTTTTCTCTGTAAATAATTCCAGTATTGATATTTTAGTCCCCAATCACAAGTAGATCATCTCATTTCACATTTTTATTGATTTCATATTGGACATGAAACTCACCAGTATACTTATCTTCTACATCAGTGAAATCAAACTTATATTATTTTGTTACCAACTTTTTTTTTACTTAAGTACTGTCTTTGTGACATTCTTCCTGACTATGAATGCAGCACATTTCTTCTTTGCTTTTCAGCCCCAAGCCATAAAAGGGATAATTTGCTGATTAGAAGTATCCAATTCCATTCCATTTCAGCTCTCTGATACCTAAGATGACAATGTGTAGTTAATTCACTTCATATTTCACTTGTTGAGCTTTCTTTTATCTCTCTCTCTCTCTCTCTCTCTCTCTCTCTCTCTCTCTCTCTCTCTCTCTCTCTCTGTCTGTGTGTGTGTGTGTATATAGATGATAGATAGATAGATAGATAGATAGATAGATAGATAGATAGATTTTTCTTTAGTAAACATAAAAACTCAAATCTCCATGAACAATGTACAATTGATTTTGAACAACAACAACAACAACATTCTTAGCATTAATAATAATCACATAGTAATAATAATATTTGCTTATCCATACTAATAAACTATTGCTGTATAGTTAATTATTCTCTTAAACTTTTAAATTTCTAACTTCTGTTGCTGTTAGCTAACCATTGGTAAAACAAATTCCATGTCATAAAATATTCTGTTTCTTCCTTCTCCTTTATTTTAAGTGTTAATCTATCTATTTCTGAGCATTCTAGTTTTTTTTAATTATTATTATTACACTTTCATCTTTTGGGATCTCTTCATTTTTCCACTGTTGTGCAAAACAATTCTTGCTGCTGTTAACACATGTAAAATTAAATATGTATTCCTTTATTGTACTTTTCTGGTAAAATACCTAACAAGAATATTGTTAAATCTAGATGTTGCTTTACCATTTTTTTCTAACTATCTTGTTGAGCTTTCTTGTGTTCATGCTTCCCACTCTAATTCTATCTTTGCAATTTCAAATTTTCTGCATGTCAGCTATCAACAGCTAGGTAACCCAAAATATTTAATCTAAGCTTTTAATTATTGTTGTTAGTTGCAAAGTCATGTCTGACACATCGTGACCCCATTGACAACTTTTCTCCAGGACCTCCTGTTCTCTACCATCCCCCGGAGACCATTTAAGCTCACGCCGACTGCTTCAGTGACTCCATCCAGCACCTTATTCTCTGCCGTCCCCTTCTTCTTTTGCCCTCAATCGTTCCCAGCATTAGGCTCTTCTCCAGTGAGTCCTTCCTTCTTATTAAGTGGCCAAAGCTTTTAATAAACACCACTATTACTCCTAAAGATTGCCAGCTTTTTTCTCATATATGTTGAATGCCATCTGACCTGAGGAACCATCACTTTATCTTGTCTATCCATGTGGTTTTCTTGGTAAAATACAAGAATGATTTACCATTTCCTTATATCACATAATATGAAATGAAGCCTTTCTAGCTTTATATATTTTGTTTGAAAAATAGATTCTTTTAAGATTGATGGAGAGGATATCCTGATTATTATTTCAGACAATTTTATGTTACTATCCTTCCATTTGAATATTTACATCACAATGCTAATTGTGTTCACTTCCCTCTTTGTTAGTAGTGTGTTTTATTTCTTTATTCGTGAACATAGTTAATGCAGCATGTAATTATAGGAACAGCACTTGGAATTCAAATGATAATTCCTAGAATTATGATGATTTAATTTGAATGATTGGGAAGACATCCATTTTCTTTTTCTTGGGGTAAGATAAGCAGCTCTTGAAAATAATAGGTGTTATTGGATTGTTACCAGAAGTGTATGAGAGAGAGAGAGAAATCCCATCTGGCATTTCTTGTACAAGTAAGAAAATGAAGACAGTGTTTTCAAAAGCAACAACCCTACAGCATGAAAACTGATGTCGTTGCTGAGATACAAAATATGAATTCTTATAAAAGCAGAATCAAATATCATCTTAAGCAAAACTCACAATCTGCTGAACACTCTCAAAGCAGCCTGTCAATATGAGAAGTACAGCCATAGTTTTCTACTCTTTTGAGGAAACAAGTTAATGATTATAGAAATCTTAAATATAACTTTAATAACTATTTTTTCAATATTATTTCCCTGCAAAATTCAGGAAAAAAATATTCCAGCTCATACAGTATGCATTAAATGACTGTACCCATTGCCATTCTTGCTGCCACAAATGCACCCTTCTATCTTCCCCATGACTAAAAGATTGTAAACTAAAGAATGACTTTCTGCAGAATAGCCTGATAATGTTCCAGTGTTGCATTAGAGGCATAATGGATAAGGCACCCTTGCTGCAGTAAAAGTAGATAAATTCATAGAGGCCATAAAAAGGTCTTTTAAAGTGTTGGTGAAAAGATGTGAGATTTAATTGGGATAACTTTTTGTCGTGCAATGCTATTATTAGCTGGGAAACAGTTCAGTCATGACTGGCCTTTCTGCTATTAGACCATTTTTGGAAGCAGCATAGTATACTGCTGCAGAATCAATGCTGTAGAATTCTCATTTGATTTTGCACTTCTGTGTTTCCAGGTTTATAGAATTTAGAGGAATAGATTCTATTTTACAGTTTGTTTTACCTGCAAGAGTAATGGTGGAGACTTTTGACAACACAGTCTTCCAGACAGGGGCCTGGATTAAGAGACTGAGCAATCCCAAACTGTACGGGGGAGGAGGAAGAGGTTCAGGGAAGCTCCACCCCAGAAACGTTCAGGATATATCTAGTACAGGGTGTCAAACTCACAGCCCATGGACCGGATACATCACACGCTGGCCACACCCACCTCCATTTTAGCAAAGGGGGAAAAGTTGCAATACATCACATGATGACAATGTGTCATCGTGAGTTTGAACCCCTGATCTATTAGGTAAGAAAGTTATAGCTTTTATCTGGGAAAATTCTGCCCATTTTTACAAATAAAGGATTAAACTTAATGGGATTTTGGTACTCCATGTCTAGGCTTGGTCCTGACAAGAATAGTGAAGTCACGCAATGGAGCCTGGGGTGGGTCATTTAAACATTCCCATATCAGCTTCCTTGATATGTTGAGAATGTGCACCTTGAAATCATCAATCAGTACTCTTCAGCTGAAAGAAGAGAATCATGGTTTTTGGTCAATGTCCCGTCCTTGGAATGAAGTTTCTATATGACAAAAACCTCACTCCTAAATATGCCTTCCTGTCTTCTACCATCCTCTTAAGCTTATCCCGTCAATTTAAGCTCATACCAACTACTTCAATGACTCCATTCAATCACCTCGTTCTCTGTCGTCCCGTTCTTCTTTTGCCCTCAATCTTTCCCAGCATTAGGTTCCAGTGAGTTCTTCTTTCTCATTAGGTGGCCAAAGTATTTAAACTTCATCCTCAGGATTTGGCCTTCTAAAGAGCACTGAGGTTTGATTTCCTCTAGGACTGATGGGTTTGATTGCCCTGCAATCCAAGGGACTCGCAGGAGTCTTTTCCAGCACCATAGTTCAAAGGCCGCAAATCTTTGGCACACAGCCTTTCTTATGGTCCAACTTTTACAGCCATACATTGCAACGGGGAAAACCATAGCCTTGAATATACACACCTTTGTTGGCAGGGTGATATCTCTGTTTTTTAGTAAGCTATCTAGCTTTGCCATAGCTTTCTTCCCTAGGAGTAAGCGTCTTTTAATTTCTTGGCTGCAGTCCCCATCTGCAGTGATCTTGGAGCCCTGAAAATAAAATTGGTCACTATTTCCATTTCCTCCCCATCTATTTGCCAGGAATTGAGAGAGCTGGATGCAATGATCTTAGTTTTCTTAATGTTGAGTTTCAAACCTCAACATTAAGGTTTGCACTCTCCTCCTTCACCCACATCAAGTTTGCACTTCCTTCACCCACATCAAGAGGTTCGTTGGTTCTTCTTCATTTTCTGCCCTTAGACTGGTATCATCTGCATATCTGAGATTGTTGATATTTCTCCCAGCAATCTTAATTCCGACTTCTGATTCATCTAGCTCCACCTTTTTCATTATGTGCTCTTCTTATAAGTTAAATAGGCAGAACGACAGTATATAGCCTTGCCAAACTCCTTTGAACAACATATCCTGTGTATTGTGTGTACATTCTCTCTCTCTCTCTCTCTCTCTCCCTCACAATAGGCAAACTTATCATCTGTCTCTCCTCATGTCCTCAACACCCTCCACAGATTAATGATCTGATAAAAAGACTAAACAAATCAATATGATTACCATAAAAAAGCTATTACATGGCTCATTACATTTAACTTCCTTATAGGATTACACACAGACACACACACACAGAGTATATTTACAGTATATATATATATATAAATATATATATATATATACAGTATATATACTGTTAGATCGGCGCAGGAAAGAAGAAGTGACCAGCAAGGTTCAAGTAACAAGTTTTAATAACAAGAACGGAACGCCTGTGCGCTGCCGGAGCTCTCCTTATATACACTCCGGCAGACGCACCGCCCACTGACAGGGATTCAAAACTCCCGCCGAAAGGATCTTCAGCCAATCCCAGGCGGATGCCCTTATAAGGACATAACACTCCTCCCCCCTAGTTCTTAGTCAGTCGATCAGGGAAATAGTCACTAAGATAAACAGGACGTCTACGTGCCCGCGTAGACCTGCGCAGTTCACCGTCAAGATGGACACTCTCCCGGACGGAGGGTGTCTGCTCTGCTCGGGGCTTCTTCCCCGGTGCCGGGCTGGGTCTGGCCGTCGAGGACGCGGGCACTGTGTCCGAACCTCCGGCCGGGCCACGGACCTCCGCCTGCGGGCGATGCTGGTCTGCCTCGTTCCTGCACGGATCGTGGAGCCGCCGGTGTGGATCCCCGCTCTGGACCGGTCCGGAACTCCTGAGCCACGGTAGGTCCCTGGGTCTCCCTCGGGTCCCTTCTGGGCTGGGGTCGCGCCGGTCCGGGTCAGGGTGCGCGTCCGGTGGTGGTGGTGGTTGGGTTACGCCCCCGGGTTCTCCGATCGAGTCCGGCTTACTCCCGGGGCGGCAGGCGGACGGAATTGGTGACTGGTCGGCTCTGTCGGGGTGGCGTAGGCCTACCTTGCAGGGGTGGTGTAGGCCCTCTCTGCGCGGTTGGTCTGATGGTGGTGCCGAAGGTTCCCTCTGGCCGCTGGGCTGCTCGACCTGGTCGGGTTGGTGTTGACCTACCCTGCCGGGGTGGTGGAGGCCTTCCTTGCAGGGTTGGTTTTCTGCGCGGTCGGCGGGTCGTTGTGGGGCCTTCTGGTGAGTTGGATGGAGGTCCCCATCCCTGGAGCGTCGGTTGCCAACTTCGCAGGGTTGATGTTGGCTTCCCCTGCTGGGTTGTCCCCGGTCTACTTGCCTTGCCGGATCTGATATTAGGTTAGGTGCCGGGGTGTTTGTTCTTCCTTCGGGTCGCCGGTCTCCCTCGTCTGGGTGGTTTAGGCCTACCTCGCCAGGGTGGTTTAGGCCTACTGCGCCGGGGTGGTGTAGGCCTACTGCGCCGGGGTGGTTTAGGCCTACCTCGTCGGGGTGGTTTAGGCCTACTGCGCCGGGGTGGTTCAGGCCTACCTCGTCGGGGTGGTTTAGGCCTACTGCGCCGGGGTGGTTTAGGCCTACCTCGTCGGGGTGGTTTAGGCCTACCTCGTCGGGGTGGTTTAGGCCTACCTCGTCGGGGTGGTTTAGGCCTACCTCGTCGGGGTGGTTTTCGCTCACTTCCCTCCACCTTTTGCGGAGCTGGTCGAGATGACGTCTCACGATCTGTCCATCGTCCAGCTCAACGCGGTAGGATTTGGGACCGGTTGTGCTGTGTACTGTAGCTTTAAGCCATTTAGGCGAGCCGTGGAAATTAAGAGCGAAAACGGCATCACCGACGGAAAACTGGCGCAGTTGGCGACTGGCGGATGCGGGCACCTCAGAGGAGTATTGCGGGTGCAGTCTGTCCAGGGGTGACCGGAGTCTCCTGCCCATTAAAAGTTCGGCGGGGCATTTTCGGGTGGCAGAGTGAGGCGTGATATGCTGGGTAAGCAAAAAAGTGTCAATGCGCTCCTGCCAGTCGCCCGGGCCCATCTTGGCGAGCGACTCCGTCGTGAGCCGTACCATCCGTTCAGCCTGCCCATTTCCGGCCGGTCTATAAGGGGCAGAGAGAGCATGGCGAATGCCCAAGCCAGCCAGGAAAGCTTCCATGGGCACGGACGTAAGTTGGGGCCCGTTGTCTGAGACCAGAACGTCTGGGAGTCCATGGGTCGCGAAGAGTCGCCGAAGGGCACGGATGGTAGCTTCCGTTGTGGTGGATGCCATGGGGACAACTTCCAACCACTTGGAGTATGCATCAACCACAATGAGGAGGTGGTGCCCATGAATGGGGCCAGCAAAGTCTATGTGAATGCGCGACCAGGGGGAGCTCGGAGTCTCCCAGGGCATCGGGTCAGATTGAGGCGGGGCGGCTCTGACTTCTTGGCACGGGCTACACCTGGCGACCCAATGTTCAATGTCTTTGTCCAGTGTCGGCCACCAGACGTAGCTCCGTGCCAGGGCTTTCATCCGGACAATGCCCGGGTGTCCTTTGTGCAGCGCAGTAAGAGTCCTTCGTTGAAGAGTGCTGGGAATCAGCACCCTATCTCCCCATAGTAAACAGCCGCGCATGGTGGACAGCTCCCCTTGCTTGCGGCTGAACGGGATGAAGTCGTTGCAGTCAATTTGAGTTGGCCAGCCTCTCAGGACCCAGGAGTGGACTTGCCGGAGGATGGGGTCAGTTCGCGTGTGCGTCGCTACGTCGGCAGATGTCACCGGACAGTTGCTGTCGTTGTCTATATGCAGCAGCTCGAGCGTGGGGGCCGGGTCTTCCACGGATTCGGCGGATGGGCACCTGCTCAACGCGTCGGCGTTTGCGATGGCTTTACCAGGCTGGTGGACGAGGCTGTAAGAGTAGCCGGCGAGGAAAATGGACCAGCGCGTCATCCGGGGGGACATGAAGGCTGGGGTCTGCTTGTCCCCTGCTAGTAGGCCGAGGAGAGGCTTGTGATCGGTGACAATGGTGAATTGCCGTCCATATAGGTATTCGTGGAAGCGCTTTACCCCTGCAACAATAGCCAACGCCTCTTTGTCCAGTTGGCTATAGTTGCGCTCAGCACTCGACATAGTCTTAGAGAAAAATGCGATGGGGGCTTCACGACCGGTGGGCAGTTCATGGCTGAGCACAGCGCCAACTCCGTACGGGGAAGCGTCACAGGTCAGTCTGAGGGGCAGTGTCTCATTGTATTGAATGAGCACACTGTCTGAGGTCAGAAGTTGCTTAACGGCTCTGAATGCAGACTCTTCCTCACGTCCCCACCTCCAGGAAACCGCCTTCGCCAGCAAGCGATGGAGCGGCTCAGCAACAGTGGCTTTCTGCTGGAGGAAAATAGCGTAGAAGTTAAGCAATCCAAGGAAAGCCTGAAGCTCCGCTTTGTTTTTGGGGCTGGGAGCATCATGGATAGCTTTAACTTTTGATTTGGTGGGGTGGATGCCAGAACTATCTATTAGATAGCCCAGGAACTCGACTTCCTGTACCCCAATGATGCACTTGTCCCTCCGGACTCTCAAGCCCTTCTCCCTGAAACGCTGGAGGACTAGCCTCAGCCGGTCCAGGAGTTGAGCCTTTGAGTCCCCAGAGATCAGTACATCATCGAAATAAGGCACCACCCCTGGAACGCCTTGGAGAAGGCGTTCCATCATGGATTGGAAAATGCCAGGAGCTGCACTGACTCCAAACTGGAGACGGTTGCACTTAAACGCGCCTCTATGGGTGACAATAGTCTGTGCCTCCGCCGTTTCCTGATCTACTGGCAGTTGCTGGTAAGCCTGGGCCAGGTCCAGTTTTGCAAAAATTTTGCCCTTGCCGAGTGAGTGCAGCAAATGTTGCACTACTGGCACGGGGTATGCGCTCTGCGGCAACGCCTTATTGATGGTCACTTTGTAGTCGGCGCAGATGCGCACAGATCCATCCTGCTTCATGGGAGTCACAATGGGAGTCTCCCATGAAGCATGATCGATGGGTTCCAGGATACCTTGGGCAATCAGCTTATCTAGCTGAGCGTCTACTTTAGCCCGCAAGGCAAATGGAACCCGGCGGGGCTTGAGCCGAATTGGGGTTACCCCCTTGTCCAGATTAAAGGAGATGGGTTTCCCTGAAAAGGTCCCTAACTTACCATCGAAGACTTCTTGGAACTCTCCGATGAGTGAGTCGAGTTCGCCTGAGCTAATCTGGTGGATGCCTCCAATAGAAAGCCCCAGCGGCTGGAACCACTCCACGCCCAGCAGGGTCGGGCGGCTATGCTCCACGACGGTTATGGGAAGCTGGCCCTGAAACTGCTTGAAGGCGATCCTGAGGTTGGTCCGCCCGATGACGCCGATGGGGTTGCCGCCGAAGTCCACCAGCTTGGAGTGCAGAGGTTCAAGTTGGCGCTTGGAGAGATTCGGCTTCAGTCTTTTGACCTGGTGCCAGTCGATGATCGAATAGACGGAGCCGGAGTCGACTTCCATTGTGCACGGCAAGCCTTCTGCCAACAGTGTCCGTGGAATTTTGTGGCACTGTTGGTGCTGGTGAGGGCGATCGTTGTCTGGTTCACAGCGCCGCCATGAGAACTGTTGCGGTCGTCGCGCTTTTGCTGGATTGAGGACCGTTTGGACGACCTCTGGGAGTCGCGACGATTTTCTGGATTCTGGGGCTTGATCGACTCAGGAACAGGATCAGAGGCTCTGCATGCCTCTGCGATGTGCCCCCTCTTAAGACAGCGTCTGCAGGTGGCATCCCGCCAGCGACAGGATTGGCGGGGATGGTGTCCCTTGCAACTGCCGCACAGAGCGGCGCGGCGGCCATCTTTTTGAATTTCCCGCCTGGGTGGGCGGGAAACTTTCAAAACGGTCGACTCTCCCTCTGAATCGGTTGGTGTGGCAGAGTCCTCGGACGATTCAGATGCCGGTTTGTGGATCTTATGGATCCCTCGGGACTGGAGCATGGCAGCAGCGGCGGTCTCGGATGTTTCAGCAGCCGTAGCCTCCTCAAGAACGTCCTTCAGGGACAGTCTTTTTCTGCTCAGGAACTTCTTTTGGAGGTTGGCATCTCTCATCCCGAAGACGATCCCGTCGCGTAAGGCATTGTCAACGTTCTCAAATTCGCAGTTTGCAGCGATTTGACGCAATGCCGCCACAAAGTCCTTAAGCGATTCGCCTTCCTTCTGATTCCGTTGGCGGAAGGTAAAGCGGTTCGCTATGGGGGTGCCCGTTGGTGCATAGTGGTCTTGCAGGGCAGTCTGCAGATCCACCCAGGACATGACTTCAATGTCCCTGGGTGCGACGAGGTTGACGGCGAGTTCCAGAACGTCGGAGCCGCAGTTAGCGAGGAAGAGAGCCCTCTTCCTCTCGTCGTCTAGGTTGTTTTTTTTTTTTTTTTTTTATTGAAAAAGTTTTACATTACATTTTATAATATGAAACCCCCCCCCTTCCCCCTCCCTTTCCCACCCCCCCATCCTATCCCTTCTATCCCTCCCCCCTCCCTTGACTTCCGCTATTTGACAAACATTAATCTTATCATATTCAACATTCTTTAAAGGCGAGATCCCTTTGCATAAGAAATTAACTATTAACACTTCACTAGCATTCACATACTTATAAATCTAAACATATTAGATTAAGACAATTTAGCTAAATAAGCTTAATACATTCTCTTTAAAATTTAATCTATACCTCAGTTATATACTCTTCATTTTAATAATGATAATTAACCATATAACTATACCTTTCATACAATTATTTAAGTATACTAACATTTAGTGATCTTAAATTTTAAACTATACACCTATTATAAATTCTTCAGTTTAATAATAATAATAAACCACGTAACTATCCATACATTTACTTAAATACATTCTAATTCTAATTCAACTGAGCACTATTTGAAATTTCTTGCTTTGATATTTCTTCTTCATATAGTCAACCCATTTCCTCCATTCCTTGACAAAAGCTTCATGGGTCCTTTCCTTTAGGTATGCAGAAATTTTTGCCATCTCTGCCAGATTAGACATCTTCAATATCCATTCCTCTATGGTAGGCACTTTGTCTTTCTTCCAGTATTGACCTATCAGTAATCTGGCTGCAGAAATCATATACAATATTAACCTAGTATCAATTACTGAGAAGCCCTTGACTATTCCCAACAAAAAGAACTGAGGAGAAAACTCCAACTTCTTCTTCAAAATGTTCTGCATCACCCACCAAAGTTTAATCCAAAATGGTTTCAACTTCCTGCATGTCCACCAAATATGAAAATATGTTGCATCCAAACAATCACACCTCCAACATTTAGGTTGAACATTTGGATACATACGTGATAATTTTTTGGGATCTAAATGCCATCTATAGAACATTTTGTAAAAATTTTCCCTTAGGTTCTGTGCTTGCGTAAATTTAACGTTCTGGACCCAGATCTTTTCCCATGTTTCTAACATTACTGGTTGATCAAAATTCTGTGCCCATTTAATCATGCAGTCTTTAACTAACTCCCCCTCTGAATCTCTCTCTAACAATAAATTGTACAATCGTTTAATATGCATCGGTCCTTTACATTTTATCTGAGTCATCAAGTCCTCTTCATGTAGCATTAATCCAATTTTCTGATCTTCTCTCCATCTCGCTTGAAGTTGAAAGTACTGCAACCAAGTTAAGTTGACTCCATCTTCCAACAGAGTATTCCAAGACTTCAAACACCAACTGCCCCCATCAATAAAAAGTATCTCTTTGTACAACAACCCCCCGAGTGACTTTATTTTTGGCAAAATATGCCCAAGATCCAACCACAAAGGTATTTTGTAATCCAATTGAAGCTGGTGCTTCTTCCAAACTCTCAGCAAAGCGTGTCTTAAAATATGCCTATTAAATACACTGTCTCTCTTATCTTTATAAAGTAGATATGCATGCCATCCAAATTGCAAATCATGGCCTTCTATATTCAAAATATCTCTTTTGGTTATTCCAATCCAATCTCCGACCTGTATCAATGCTGCTGCTTCATAATATAAACGTAGATTTGGAACTTTAAGGCCACCACGTTCACGTACATCTTGCATGATCTTAAATTTAACTCTTGGTTTTTTCCCACTCCAAATAAATTTATTTAAGCCTGCTTGCCAGTCCATCAGATATTTATCATTTTTAAGCACCGGAATCATTTGAAACAGAAACAGAAATCTAGGTAGAACATTCATCTTAACAGCTGCAATTCTACCAAGCAGAGAAAGTTGCAGTTTTTTCCATGTATCAAGATCTTTTTGAACCTTATGCCAAAGTTCTTCGTAATTATTTTGAAAAAGTTTTTTATTAGATGCTGCAACTTGAACCCCTAAATATTTCACCTTTGTAGCTATTTCAAAGCCTGCCACCCTTTCAAGCTCTTTCCTTTGTGGTTCCAACATGTTTTTAACTATCATCTTAGTCTTTTTCTGGTTCAGGCTAAAACCTGAAACCAGACCGTATTCCTCTATAATGTTTTTCATCTGTATGATAGATTCCAAAGGTCGTGTTAGGGTAACAATCAGATCATCTGCAAATGCCTTTGTTCTGTAATCTATTTGCCTTACAACTATTCCACTCATTTTGTCCGAGTCCCGTAGAGCATTCAGCAGCACTTCTAGCGTCAAAATAAACAATAGTGGAGATAATGGGCAGCCTTGTCTTGTCCCTTTCTGTATATTAAAATTAGTAGTCAAACTGCCATTAATAATAATCTGTGCTGTCTGTTCTTGATAAATTGCCGAGATTGCTTGTATAAACTGATCTCCAAAATTCATCTTATGCAAAATCTTTTTTAGAAAATCCCAGTTGACTCGATCAAAGGCTTTCTCCGCATCCAAAAACACCAGCACCGCAGAGATCTGTTTCTTTTCATCAAGATATTCCAACAAATCTATGAGTTGCCTGACATTGTCTTTCATGTATCTGCCTTCTATAAAACCAGCTTGGTCTTCATGAATCACATCTTGAATAACTGGCATCAATCTGTTGGCTAATACTTTAGCAAAAATTTTATAGTCCGTGTTCAGGAGAGATATTGGTCGAAAATTTTCAGGTATAGCAGAGTCTTCTTCTTTAGGTATCAATGATATAAAAGCCGTCTTCCACGAGGGAGGTATTTTTCCCCCCTGTTGAATATTACAAAACAAGTCTTTAAGAGGCTCTATCAGTTCCTCTTGCAAGGTCTTGTAAAAAACTGCTGTCAAACCATCTGTCCCAGGAGCTTTAGATAATTTCAATTGTTTTATTGCATATAAAATCTCTTCCGATGTTATAGGTCGCTCCAGTCTGTCACTTTGTGTACTAGAAATTTTTGTAACTCTCTTCTTCTGCAAATATTCATCGATAAGATCTTCTTTAACTTTATCGGCTTGATACAATTTCGAATAATAGGTTAAAAAGGCTTGATGTATTAAGTTTTGCTGATGTATTCGTTTCCCTTTATACTCAATAGCATTTATCATACGAGAATTTTGCTGTTTCCTCAAAATATAAGCCAACCATCTGCCAGGTTTATTAGCGTTACAAAAAGTATTATGTTTAGCATACTGCAGATTAGTTGCTGTTTGTTCAGCCATCAGCATTTGAAATTGATCTTTCAGGAGTTTTATAGTTAACAATACCTTTTCGTCAGTCGGATTCTTAATGAGCAATTGTTCTTTATCCTTTATCTCCGTCTCCAAGTCCAATCTCGACTTCTGTCGAATTATTTTATGTCTAGAATTCATATGTATCAGTACACCCCTCATATAGGCCTTGCATGCATCCCAAACTATCTCGATGGGTGTACCTTTATTCAAATTAATATAAAAAAATTCTTTAATTTGTTCCTTTAACTCCTTAATATACTTTTCATGTCTGAAGATATTCTCATTCATACGCCAAGATCTCCTTTCTCTCTTGCCTGGGTTCATCTCAATCCAGACTGGACTGTGATCTGTTAAAGTTCTAGGAAGAATTTTTGTTTTTGTCACTACATTAAGTAAATCAGTAGTAGCCAGCATAAAATCAATTCTCGAGAAAGATTTATGTCTATCTGAAAAGAAAGTAAAATCCAATTCATCTGGATGATGAATTCTCCAAACATCCTTCAACTCTAATTCTTCTTTCATAGCAAAAAAAGTCTGTGGTAACTTATTCCCTTTCTTGGCAGATGTCTTTTTATCCAATGTTACATCAATCACCCCGTTCCAATCTCCCATGATCAAGAAAGATTTGTAATTCCACTGCAGAATTTTCTCATTCAACATTTTATAAAAACTTTCCTGTTGCTGGTTCGGGGCGTAGATGCCAATTAGAAGCACTTCAACATTCTGTACAGTTATTACGACAGCAACATATCTCCCCTCATCATCCGCTTCTATAAGTTTAGCTGGTATTCTTTTAGCAATGTAAAAGACAAGTCCATTTCTTTTGGCCCCACTAGAAGATATAAATTGTAATCCAATTTTTGAGATTAAAAGCTTCTGGTCCTGGGTTCTTATATGAGTTTCCTGTAAGCAGACAACATCATTATTATATTGTTTTAGATAGTGAAATATTTTTCTTCTTTTCTGCGGTGAATTCAAACCATTCACATTCCAAGATAAAATTTTAAGTATCATTTTGACGATGGCTGAAGCTCTCGAAGCAATTCGCGAAGAGTTCCCGCAACCGCCGACGTCTTCGGTCTTGCTCCTCCCACAGCTTCTGAGTATAACTTTTTCCCATTCGCTTCCTTCACCTCCTGTGGTGTCTTCTCCTGATATGTTTCCAATCGTTGTTTCCCTGCCGCTCTGGTTATACGTTGGTTCTGGGGTTCTTGCATCAGTAAATCCAAATCCGGTTCCACCTCTCTTGTGGCTCTAGATTGCTTTGGTTTCACCTCAGGGATATCTATTAATGAATCTTCTAATACACCTCCTACTGCACCTAGAATTTCCTCCCTTGGGGCTTCTTGACCTTCCTTTAGCAGTCCCTGTTGAAAAACCTGCTCAACTGAGATATCTTCAATAGGTATAAGTGTAGAAGAGCGAGGTGAAGGAACTTTTTTCAACACATTGTTATAGAACTGTTCCGCCTTCTCCACCGAATTGATACGATATCTCACATCTTCAAATCTTAAAACAATACCAACAGGGACATCCCACCTAAATGGAATCTGACGCCGCTTCAACTCATTCACAAGGAAACCAAAGTCTTTCCGGTCTCTTAACATCTTTGGTGGTAGTTCTTTGAAAACCCCAATTTGATTGCCACCATGTAGAAGCGTAGACTGAAAAGAGTATTGCAAAATGTCATTTCTCAATTTCCTCTCAGTAAAGTAAATTACCACATCTCTTGGCAAATTTCTCTGTTTTGTAATGCGTGAGTTGGCTCTATACAACTTGTCTATTCTATTATCCACCACCTCTGGTTCAACTTTCAAAATCTTCGCCAACACCTCCACACAGGTTGCCCTCAGGTTTTCACGATTATTTTCTCTTAGGCCTCTTAATCTTAGAGCAAATTCCATATTTCGAAATTGTAGCATGGTAATCTCCTCTTCAAACCTCTGGCTCTGCACCCCCACCTTAAACATCTGTTCTTTTACTTCCTTTTTGTTTGCTTCAACTTCAAGATTTAAATCCTCCACTTTTTTCTCAATCACCAGTAAAGCATCAGTAAGAACCGTGGCTACTTTGGTTACACTCTGCTGTAATCCTTCAGTTTTTTCTTCCACCAGCTCCTTAACTTCCCCCACCACTGTTTTCATTTCTTTTTGATTTTTAGTCAACCTTTCATCCAATTTACTCATTTGGCCAGAAAGTTCTCCCATATATTTATGTATGAATGCTTTCAAATCTTCTATATCACAATCCTGTGTCTGTTTTAACTGCTTTGAAGCTGACACTGGCTTTTCCTTTGTTTGGTGTGTGGGGGAATCCCCCCCTGCTCTCTTTGAAGTCATGCCTGTACAGAGCTTAAATCCAGGCAAAAAAGAAAAGAATCTTCTTCCTTTTCCTGATCTCCCCAGGTTTACAAAAGAGGAGCAAGTTCCATTAACTTTTATGAGGAAAAGATACTTTAAAGAACTATTATTGTAAAAAACTTGTAAAACTTGTGAATAAACAAAGTCCAATTACAGCCAAACACACTTTCGCTTTCTTGTTTCACTTTCTCCTTCCGCTTTCACTGACTCTGCTTTAATCAGCCGCCATTTTCACACACTTTAACTTCAAACAGCTTGCTTTCCAAATTTTAAAAAAAACTCATTAAGAACTTTATATTCATCAGAGGATCTCACCAAGCTAGTTGTTTTTCACTTGGGAATTATCTTCGTTCGTTTCGGTTCCTCTCCAGCTTGTTCTGACAGGCAGAAGTCCCACGCCGCTCGGAACTTCAGCAGCTTAAATAGGGAGCCCCAACAAAAGCGCTTACCAGGGCTTAGAAACCACCCTGGCAGCACTTCTGGGGCTCAACCTTTGCTGCCCACTCTCGCTCCCCCCCACTGCAAAGGGGGAGCGTTCCAAGCCGCTTTTGGAGTAAAAAAGCGGCTCTACAAGCGGCGGGGGCGGCGGACGATCAAACGAGCCGCCCAGCGCCGAAGAGATCGAAACCGGAAGTCCCCGTCGTCTAGGTTGTTGTAGCCGTTTCCCCGGAGGAATTGGCGGAAACGTATCATATACGAACTCCACTTCTCCCGGCTGGGGTTGAAGGGAGCCAGCGAGGCGAACGGCGCTTGCGGCGTTGCCATTTCTCAGACCGCGTCGAGTGACTTCAGCTCGTTATGGCGATCGTGCCACGCGGAGGTTCTTCTCTAGACCTTCGTCGCCAGTGTTAGATCGGCGCAGGAAAGAAGAAGTGACCAGCAAGGTTCAAGTAACAAGTTTTAATAACAAGAACGGAACGCCTGTGCGCTGCCGGAGCTCTCCTTATATACACTCCGGCAGACGCACCGCCCACTGACAGGGATTCAAAACTCCCGCCGAAAGGATCTTCAGCCAATCCCAGGCGGATGCCCTTATAAGGACATAACATATACCACCCCCACTGTTTTGAAATTCCAGTCTTTTGTTTCTTATTCTGATTACAATTATAGGGTACAAGAAGATATTAGACTTTACAGCCTGACAGAAATTCTTCATACAAGAAATATATACATTTTATATCTTTATCTGTTAAGTAAAAAAATATTGTAATAAATTCACAAAACAAATAGTATGATACAGACATTTTTAGGAACCAAATATCACTTTAAAATCATGGATTCTTATATGTTTTGGGAAAAAGAAAAATATTTAGGAAAGGAAATTAAGGAAATAAAATTGTAAATTTACCTGTATATATCATTTTGCCCTCTTCTTATCACATGGATTATTGAATTACAAAGATTGCAAACCTTTACTTGTACTTTGCACAAAATAATAAAATGTTACTTATTAAACAATATATGTCCATTCAGACTTTTGCTTGAAAAAGAGAAAAGCTTCATATAAAGCCATTCACACAGCTCTTCTCTACTTGACAGAATTTGTTAGTTTTATTTCTTTTAGGTTATGTCCATTATAGATGGAAGGAAGTAGATTAAGCAAATGGGTAGTCAAGGCAGTGGTATCCCACTTTGGGTATCTTTCACAAGGAAAGTTGAAGCCAAGAACTGAAAGTCTAGAAACCAAACTCAATATACCATATTTTTTGGAATATAAGACACACTCCCCCCCCCCTCAAAAAGGCTAAAAAATTTGTGTGCATCTTATACATCAAATGTAGCCCCTCTCACCCACTGGCTCTCACCCTTTGCCCTCCCAGCAATTTGCCTCCTTGCAGCAAACAGCAAACAGCCTGTTTCAGTTTCAGCTTCAGCTTCAGCTTCAGCTTCAGCTTCAGCTTCAGCTTCAGGACAGCTTGATTAGAACCAGCAGCTGATCATTGGTTGGATTGGCCTCCTGACCATCACCTATTTCAGGCTATAGGGATTGCCATTGCGTACTGCTCATTGCAATCCCTGCCGCCTGGAAAGGGTGGAAAATGGGGCACGCGGAGGCTGAAAATGGAAGCAGCAATAGGCTATGGCAATCCCTGCAGCCTGAAACAGCTGATGGTCAGGAGGCCAATCCAACCAACAATCAGCTGCTTGTGCTAATCAGGCTGTGCTGAAACAAAAAATGAAACTGAAACAGGCTGTTTGTTGTTTCCTGCAAGGAAGCAAATTGCTGGGAGGCAGGGGCAGATTTTTTTTTCTTGACCTAATCAGGGTGTGCTGAAAATGAAACTGAAACTGAAACAGGCTGTTTGTTGTTGCTGCAAGGAGGCAAACTGCTGGGAGGCAGAGGCAGATGGTGTTTTTTTTTCTTGTTTTCCTCCCCCAAAAAAGGTAGGTGCATTTTATAGTCCAGAGCATCTTATATTCCAAAAAATATGGTAACTAATTTAATCCACACTGAGCTAACCAAACCATAGGAAAAGAGTGGCAGAACCTGGGAGCAGAGTTAAAAGAGGAATCAGCCTAGAATCCCCCTGTAGCCACAAGCAGATTTTGTTTGTTTATGGCTATATAGGGATTCTAGACTGACCCCGCCCTCCAGCTTTTTCCACTCCTTCCCCTATACAAACTTTCAAAATACTTGAAAATAGTTCTATCATTTTTTATTTCTCTTTATGCTTACTATACCTGGTCCTAATTTAATTTTCTCTTCTGTTTTCCTGATGTCCGTCAAAATCTAGGACTCCATCTACGGCATTGTAAGTGGTAAACAGACATGAGTTAGTAATGAAATGCTCTTTCAAAGTGTCAGTTATGCAATAGATTTGTTCTAAAATTAGAAAACAAAATCCAAATGGCATTTGCAAAATCCCTCTGGCCAAAATTTAGCTCACAATATTTTAACTGAACATTGAACTTGTGTGCTTAGCCTAGGGTGCCGTGAGATGTGTTATGTACAACGTATTGTTGTTTTTCCTGATACCCTTTCTGAATTTATATAAACTGGAAAAGTTTTTCAGCATTTAAACAATTTAAAAGAGGATGGGATTTTAGAGCTTGAATTTGTCTGGCAGGTCAAAATCTCCACCCCTCTCTCTCCCCCTCTCCCTCTCTCTGTCTCTCTCTCTCTCTCTCCCTCATCTACCCTTTTTCTTCACTTTCTCTCTCTTGCCATTTCTAATAGAAGAAACTCACAGTAGAATTGTATTCAGACAGTTGAATATAAGTTCCTGTTCACTATGACAAAGAGGATGAAAGCCTCACTCTGAGCCCCAATACTAAATAACTCAGGATTGATGTTATTGTCCTTTTCCAATGCTATTATTTCATCTTTCATAAGGATCCTACAAATGGGAATACCAGATTGTTTGCAGCAATAACACAAAGGACAGTTCAAAATAATTGCATCTTCTGAAGTCCCCCCAGTTTCCCACTTTTAAAAGCAGCTGGTGGAGGCTTGTATTTTAATCAGAAGAATAACAACCACATTAACAGAATCCGTTCCACTATCCACTTCCAGTCCTCCCATCTACTCGAACAGATTTATTGGGAAAGTGTATGTCTGTATGTATATAGGTATGTGTAGGTACATGTGTATTTGTGCATACATGTATTTGTGGGTACATGTACATGCCTGGACAACACTCAGTAGTTTTCTTGGCAAGGATTTTCAGAAGTAGCTTGCCATTGCCTTCTTCCTAGTGCTGAGAGATAATGACCGGCTTGAGGTCATTGAACTGACTTTGTGCCTAAGAGCTCATAGTCTTTCAGTTTCTAGCCTGATTCCTTAATCACCAAACTGTCTCTCATACACATATACAAACACATATGCTCCAGTGGTGGGTTTCAAAAAGTTTTTACTACTGGTTCTGTGGGTGTGGCTTGGTGGGTGTGGCATGACATGGTGGGCATGGCTTGGTGGGCATGACAGGGGAAGGATACTGTAAAATCTCCATTTCCTTCCTATTCCAGGGGAAAGATACTATAAAATCTCCATTCCCTCCCCACTCCAAGGGAAGGATACTATAAAATCTCCATTCCTTCCACACTCCAAGGGAAGGTTACTGCAAAATCCCTATTTCCTCCCAATCAGCTGGGACTTGGGAGGCAGAGAATAGATGGGGGTGGGACCAGTCAGAGGTGGTATTTACCAGTTCTCGGAACTACTCAAAATTTCTGCTACCAGTTCTCCAGAACTGGTCAGAACCTGATGAAACTCATCTCTGATATGCTCACACACACACACACACACACACACACACACACACACACACAAGCATATGTATTTGGAATTTTTCCCTTTTCAAGTCTTGCCCTCCTTTTCAATTGAATTGTATATTTCCAGGAGGCTAGTCATTAAAATCAGGACAGTTTTGACAGGAAAGGGGCTCAAATGCCCCTATTTCCTGCTATCCTTGATGAAATCAAAATGTCTGTTTCAGTGGGGGAAAATACATCAAGTAATCCAGTGACGAATTTTCTGCATCCCATCTATTTTTGGTGTTCGGAGTGGAGAAAGAGTTCAACTTCTGTGTTTAAAGGAGTTTTTCAGTTGCTTTATATTTAAATGTCATCCATTCCTGAGAGAAAAAGACATTCAATATAATTGGAAAATAATTTTCAACCAAAAATCATTTATTAGGAAGCTGCAGTAGCCAGTGAAAATATATTCTTTCCCCCGTACTCCTGAATAGCACTGCACTTTGAGATAATGTTCTAATTAACCTAATTGCAAACAGTACATTGAACTGAGGCTGAGATCCCAAATGGCAGAGCAACAAGAGGCAAGACACTGAAAGTCCTTGCTTTCTCTACTTACATTCAAAAATAGATTTTATTACAATAATAAGGAGTAAATCCTCTTAATAAGCCAAAGCTTGAACCAAGAGGGTGTTCCCCCCCACCATTCATTTGATGGCAAGGCATAAATTAAGCATTCCTTCTTCAATTTAATTAGTATAAGCCATCATTATAATGTAGCACATAAGTGTTTGCTTTCCCTGTCTCAGGCAATCCTTCTGTACTCCAGAGATTTACTGTAAATCATTGACTGTTAATTTTCCTGGATTTTATTAGAGCACAGTTACACAGTCAACTTCTGAATCGGAATCATCACATACTTACCTAACACAGGAGAATCCCACAAGTATGAAATTTCATGAAACAACACCCAGATTTTATGATTTAAAAACAAAACCCCTGAAAACAGTGACATTTCTCACAACCTGCATTTCAGGAAAAGAGTTGAGTTTAAAACCCAAACACCCTGTAAGAAGGAGGGTGAGAATCGGCAAATCCTTGGACAGGCTTGGCAGTTATGTAAGCACTCACAACTATTTGGTTTCAAGGCCACTAAGCACAGCACAATACAGCCCATCCCAGCCATATATTTAATCAGTGGGAAGCACGGAGAAAGAAAGGTTATGGGATTAAATTTTTATATCTTTTCATGGGAAATGGGCAATACATTTTGTTTGGTGGTTTATTTTCCTTTATACAACACTTGATTCAAAATGACTCTGAATGACTCCTATCGAGCAAGGAGAAACACAAGAATAAATCATAGCAATCCTTATGAACAGCAAATATTTCCTAATGTTGCCAATCTAATGGTATGTGGGAATGACCCTGGAGGACAGGGGAAGAGTTGCTGCCTAAGGAATAATCAGATAAAAGACAGCAGAGCCCAAATCTGGATAATGAATGGGTAAGAGACTAAGAAGAAACAATAATAGTTTCTTCAGCTGTAAAGGATGATTAGGGGACTAGAAGTAAAACATATGAAGAATGGTTGCAGGAATTGGGTATGTCTAGTTTAATGAAAAGAAGGACTGGGGTGACATGATAGCAGTGTTCCAATGACTAAGAGGCTGAAGCTATTCTCCAAAGCACCTGAAGGCAGAACAAGAAACAATAGATGAAAACTAATTAAGGAGAGAACCAACCTAGAACTAAAGACAAATTTCCTGACAGTTAGAACAATTAATCAATATAATAACTTGCCTCATTGTGGGTGCTCAAACACTGGAGCTTTTTAAGAAGAGATTGGACAGCCATTGGTCTGGAATGGTATAGGGTTAAAATACACAAACATCAAACTATGTAGGGCATAGATGTGATAGATGTGACTGAGCGTTACAGAGAGAGAGGTGCATTTTGTTGATGGCTACATATTGTTAATTGATTTTTCATAGTATCTATCCTCTCCTTTTAATGACTTTAATTTAAAATTTAAATTTATTGATTGAGAACAAATGGGTATCCTAGAAACTTTTACAATTTTAAATTGGGCATCCACTTGTCTGGAATGGTATAGGGTCTCGTGCTTGAGCATGGGGTTGGACTAAAAATACCCTTTCATCTCTGTTATTCTGGTATTCTTTGTCATTTTTGTCAATGAACACTTTGTTATCCTAGTTTGAAAATATCTCTAAATCTGAAACAGCATGTCTAATGGTACCTTTTCTCCTGAAGTACTTCATAAATGTTGTTATTGTTTTTGTTATCCTTGAGCAAGTTTCTTCAAATATGAAGCACTTTCCTCAGGCTGTTGATGCTGGAAACAAGTAACCTCAATAGTCACTGGCAGGAAATAATGTCCCACAAGTAATGCCACTTTCCTTCTTTTTTCTTTTTCCATGTTTGCCTTGAGCTTTCCAAAGTGTCTTCCTGGCTTCATTTTATTTTTTTATGCAAAGAAGTCCCATGTTTCAGGAGGGCATTAAGAACAACGCTGGTCAGTTCAGAATCTCCTAATGGGGCCAAGAAACATTTGTTTTAAACCTTTGGTGTGTATGGTATATGCAGGGAAAGGATTAGCTATCAGCATGCTGACTAAAAATCCACTCTTGTAGTCTTGTTTTGTCTGCAAGTGTTTCTGCAAAAAGGATTTAAGTTTGGTTTCATAAAAGTAATAAAAGGATGATGCATTTCAGTCTGGCTTTGCTGAGCTGCTTCATTTAGGGGACTGCTTCAAAAGGTCTCCCAACAGTGCTCAAGAATTCTGTTCTATTCTGGGCACATGCTGTTGTGGGCCCATTATCACAGCTTGCCTTCCTGCTTAACGTTATGGCTAATGCCCTGGATTTCTGTCCCTTCGTGATATAATATAGAAATACTTTTAGGAAAGTTTGTGTTCAATAGAAATAATAATGTGCATAGCTGAATCCATTCCTTAAAAATTATCTGTCCAGAAAGTCCATGGCTTTAATATGATTTAGTTTCTAGGATGAACAAACTCAAGTGAGCAAAAAAAGAGAGACAATATTGTGCTCGATTGGAAAATGATTATTACCTTTATCAATTCAACTCTACTAAAGCTGTTCTCTTTATTTTAATACAAAATACAGGTAGGACATAGGTCAGTGTCTTCTCTTTCTCCATTTTGATTTTATACACTCGTGGATTTATACATAAAAGGATATGCACAGGTCAGTTTATAACAAATGAATGCCCTTCATCGTATATGATATTTACTTAATATGAATTGAGATAAATTCATATTTCAGATCTTTCTCTCTTTGGACTCTTAGATTCATTTGATTACTTATGTTTGCAGTTCACATTCATTGAACTGATTCTTGAGAGCTAAAAATGATGTAAGATTAAAATTTTATAATTGGAAGTGATCTAAGAGGCTTCAGGTCTGATCACCTCCACAATGCAGGACCCACTATAAAATACTTGATAAATGACTATCCAGACAAGGGATGGGCAACTATGGACTGTTTATAAACTGTGGACTTCAAGTCCCAGAATTTCTGGCTCAGGAATTCTGGAAGTTTAAGTCCACAGGTTGAAAAGTGGCCCTATTTGTGTATTCCTGATCCAGATTCTGAAAACCTCCAGTGAAGGAGAAGAAACTATTCTATGCAGTAATCTATTTGATGATTGATAGTTCTTATTGTCAAGTTCTTTTTTAAATCTAATCTGTATTTACATCCTTGAAGTTTCATCTCATTCATTCTAGTTATATTCTCTGGAACAAATGAGAATATGTCCAAACCTCTACAATGAGTCTACCTTTCAGATTTTTGAAGACAATTATTGTGTCCTCTCTTCACCTTCTCTTCTGTGAACTAAACAGGTCTTTGAATTTTTCCTTGTAGGAATTGGTTTTCAGTTTTTTGGCCAGCTAGATAGCTGTTCTCTAGATATGATTGTCATATTTCTCAATGTCTTTTTTTTCGTTTGGGATCTGTAGCATTGAATGCAGTACTCCAAACATCTATGGCAGAGTAGAGCAAGATCATTACTTCTTGAAACCTGGACTCGATGCTTCTTTGGATTCCCTTAAAGGCCTTCTTTGCAGTTGCATTAGATTGTTGTGTTATGTTGAACTTGTGATCTACTAGTGCACCCAAATCTTTCTCACATGTGCTGCTTTTGAGCCAGTTCTCTCTCCTCCACCATCCTGTACATGCTTCTTTTCATTTATCTTAGCTAGAAGCAGGATTTTACATTTCTCTCTGTTAAATTTCATTTTGGTTTATTCTACCCATTGTTCTAATCTAAGTTTTCTTATAATTTTCTCTCTCTCCTTCCATGTATTAGCCACCACTTAAACTGGGGGAATGGACTAACGGATGGGCAGTATTTAGTATTTCTGAAAAATCCGTAATAATAGAATTTAGAAGAAAAGCGATATGCTGTAGTTTTGTTTGAGGGAGAAAGAAATAAGATCTGATTTTGCTATGCTATCCTAGTTAATGGAACTATGTATACAATTCTTCTTCGGGGATAAAGTAACTTGCTGAAAGTAAATAGTTCCCTGAAAAATTATGGACAAGATTTTGAAGTGCTCATGGCTGGGCTTCAAGGCAAACGGAAGGGAAGGGCTAGAATGAAAGTATATCTCCTTTATACAGATAGCCTCAAGTAGAGGAAGAAGGCTGAAGAAAGAGTAACAGAATAACAGAGATGAAAGGGACCTTGGAGGTTTTCTAATCCAACTTCTTGCTCTAGCAGGAAACCTATACCATTCCAGATAAATGGAATGTCCAATCTCTTCTTAACAACCTTCCAAGTTGATGCACCCACAACTTCTGAAGGCAAGCCATTCCATATTCCAACTGTCAGAAAATTTCTCCTTAGTTCTAGGTTAGTTCTCTCCTTGATTAGTGTCCATCCATTGCTTCTTTTCCTGCTTTCAACTGCTTTGGAAAAAAAGGTTGAACCCCCTCTTCTTTGTGGGAGCCATTCAAATATTGAAACACTACTATCTTGCCACTCCTGTTTTTAGCACCAGAGAATGCCAGCCTACATAATGGGCATCTTATAGCAGATTTGCCTACAAGGGAATTGTCAGTAAAGTTATGCACTTAAATATTACAAACTTAAGCTAATTATATTACATGGAAAGAAAATACTGTATTTTTTGGGGTATAAGATGCACCAGAGTATAAGATGTACTGGAGTATAAGACACACCTTAGTTTGGGGAGGAAAATAGAGGGGGGGGGGAATCTGCCTACTCCCGGCACATTAGTTCACTTGCTGATTTTGAGGTTGGGGCTGGTTGGCACTGTGCATCTAAAGTACAGCTGATTGTCAGAGGGAGCAGCAATTAGAAAAGCAGGCAAAGCATAGAAGATCACTTTGCTCGTGTTGGAGCTGAAAACAGCTTCAAAAGCACAGCTGATCCTCGGAAGGAGGTCCAGTGACTAAAGCAGGCAAAGCCAGAAGAGGTAAGGGAAGATCAGCAGCTGTTCTGGGTAGCCATTTTGGGCACCGCATGGGTTTACATTAGGAGTATAAGATGGACCCAAATTTTCAGCCTCTTTTAGTACGGAAAAAAGTGTGTGTTATACTCCAAAAAATATGGTAGTGAAATTATTGGTTAAAGAAGATGATAATGGCACATTGTTTAACTGCTTTAATGGACCACTGAATACATTTGTTGTGAGTAGGAAGGATCTTCATGTCAGTGTTGACTCCTGGTGACTACCTGGACTACTTCCTGTGATTTCCTTGGCAATTTTTTTAGATACAGTTTGCCTTGCCCACTTCCTTCTAGGGTTGAAAAAGAATGACAATGTCACTCACTTTTTTTTTTAAACCTAAGGCAGGACTAGAACTCATAATCTCCTGGTTTCTAGCATAGTGCCTTAACCACTAACTGGTTCTCATATATTTTTTTCTGTATCTGAAAAATAAACTAAGAAACTTGCCTATCTCTTTTGATAGAGACAAAAAAGAGGTCACTGTGTGCTGCAGATTTTCCCATGAACCTGGAGCCGTTTCTCAGGACAAAGAAGAATCGTAATTAAAAAAAGTAAACTCCTTCTTTTGTAGGCAAATCCAAAGACTTTGGATAGTTAGGATTTGGAGGGGGGGCATTTTTTCTCTGCATGGAAAAAGCACCCCCTCCCAATACTCTCTCAAACATGGAGTATGTGCAGGGTAGAATATACAATTCCCACTCAGCTGGATCTAGTATGTGAGCCAAACAGGTTTTGATTTTACCATCTCTCTGCCATGGCCATCTATTTCTTATTGAGTTTGGATACATTTCCAGGTTTCTTCTATTTCAGAATAAGTTCACTGAATTCAGAAGATTGAATGTCAGAGCAAAAGTGCTGCAGGAATTCAGAAATCTAATCTTTCTGAAGCTATGTTTTATCCCCAGATATAGCGCAACTCTAGCAACGTTTTGTCTACAAGATATGAAGTTATAGTATTTATTAATGTAGCAAATGTGATTTTCTTTCTCTCCACTCCCATTTCTCCTTTTCAAGGGACAGAAATACTTTCTTTTGCTTGAATCTTAGCTTCCAGTGACAAATGGAAGGAAGGCAAACATAGGAAGAACCTGAAATGGGGAAGTATTTACAATTAGGAAGGATGTCAAAAATCCTAATTGAACAATGACATGCTGTCATGGTGAACTTAACTGCAATTGGATAATGGCATACGGCATCAACCACGTCAAGATGAAAAATATGTACAAGCTGCCCTTTGAAAATTCTGAAGTTTTTATGCCAATGACAGATATTGCCCTTAGCTGCAAAACAATTCAAAGAAACCAAGCTATTGAAAAACAAGGCCGGTAACCAATTGAATGAAGTAGAAAGATCAAGGCAGAGAAATGTTTTGCATGTAAGGTGAGAAATATTTCATCACAATAGTTATCCTCTATTTGAAGGTGCCTTGAGTGATGGTGGGAGTAAAAGAAGCTTTCTTATGTTTCTGAATTTCTGTTAAAAATGTTCATTCTGCTACATGAAAACAAAACAAAACAACTCCAATGTGGTTCTTTTCTTCCAGACAGCTTTCTGCACCCACCGGACTTTCTGATTTCTTACTCTAAGGTTCATACAACTAATTTAACCTAGTTTCTATGACAATTTGTTTTTGTAGGTACAGACATTCTGCAATGCAGTGAACCACAAACTGACCACACAATTTTCACACATCAGGCTTAAGTCAGAAGAAAATAATAGGCAGAGTTAATGCTTACAAGGCTTAAGATACTGTGCAAATACAGCTGCTAAGTTTGTAAGTGACCTGATTAAATTTGCCATATAAATATGACAACAGTCAAAACATCAAGAAGGTTTTATGAAATTTATTGTGTCTTTCTGCTCTTTTGAGTTAAAAGCAGCCAGCATTTTCTAAGAAGGGGAAGAAAAGCTTTACATTAATTTCAGTATTACTTTTTTTTTCCTTGTGTGAAACTGAAAAGTAATGACAAATGTGTAATAATAATAAAAAGAAAAGAAAAGAAAACCTAACAACAGCAGCCAAAAGTATTGTAACAATAAAGTCAGCTGTGTAGGATTCTTAAAAGAAATTTTGAAAGACAGGTTTTTAACACAGTATATTTCTAGGTGCAATGACCCAATTTTTTACTCCTGTATGTCTAGGAGCATATAAGCAGACTGAAAGGCTCGAAAATTGACAATTTGGAAGTGAGGAAAGCCTTTCCCACAGAAATCCTGTGAGTCCTTTTAGTGACAGTGGGGAAGCTTTAAAATATCAAGAACCTCTTCCATAATGGGTAACCAGACAGCATGGGGAGAGAGCAGATAGGAAAGTAGAAAATCCAGGAAAAGAGAAAAAGGCTGAAGAATGCAGTCTGCCAAGGTCCCTACTCCATCCTTTGGGATGCATGAGACTGGCCTTCATAAGGGAATGGTATCTGTGACTATGAGGTGAAGTCCACAGGTCTTAATGTTGCTGAGATTGAGAAACACTTTTCTAGCTAACCCATAGTTGGCATGTTCAGTATATCTCAATTACTTGATTAGATCTGTTCTAGTCAAGATCCTACCAGAAAGGCCAATGAAGTCTAGATGGAGCCTTTTAAGGAGTTATTATAGCTGAAGCCAGGGACTCTAAACCTGCCAAGCTTTCAAGATAGTCCAGGTCAGAAAACAGACTCCAAAAGTTTAACTGAAACTTTATTTATATAGACTTTAACAATAGAATTTTGAAAGCCTGACTGTGCTTTCTCTTCCCTCCTTCTGATACCCCAAGGAGTCAGAGATTCTTTCTACACTATCTTCATTTCCTGGACTGAAAACATGTTTTTGTAACAATTGCTGCATAGTTTCTCCAAGCTCTTCTTTGTTGCTTTCCACAAAGCCAGCAGCTGCCTGAATAAGATGACTTATTTGAAGCATATCGGACAAAATGTACAATACATGGAATTCATATTATAGCAACAACTACCTCATATATATTAGTAGTAAGCCAAGGGGAGAACCATTGTACAGAAGCCAGAGTGACAATCCCTACGGATACCCACCCAGTACAGCTTTCATACTGCAGCCAACAAATCTGCACCAATGGCGGGTTCCTCCCGGTTCAGACCAGTTCACAAGAACCAGTAGTAAAATGGTGAGAGGTCCTGCCCACTGCCCCGGATGTCATCATCGGCAATCTGTGCATGCGCAGAAGCTTCCATTGTGAACCAGTAGTAAAGGTAAGTAGAACCTACCCCTGATCTGCACAGATGTATCCCTGTAATCATCATGAGAAGAGCTTACTTCAAGAAAGATTTTATTTAACTTTTAAAATGAACACTAGGCTTTGTTCTGTTTTGCATTCACTCTTGGCTTGGCAACTGGATATCAGCGAGGAAAAGCCCCAGACATATTGAAAAGGTTAACAAATCTTTCTTCAGAAGGGTTTTTTTTTAATTACTCTATTACTCTCTGGAATTATTCCTGTTAATCCTTTAATAGCTAATCCTGACAATAATTTATTCTGAGCTACGAAATGAACAATGCCTTTTAATCTGCTTTTTAAAATTCCAACATAAAAGTCCCTTCTAGTACCCTGTCCTGTTCGTAATTTAATATTAGAGCTTTGTAGAAGATCCTATATGCCTGTAATGTTGATTTTGTGCCCCCCCCCACAACACTACCAAACTACAGATACAACATCCTTGTGTTGTCAGGAAACATTAGTGCACAAAGAATAAACTAAGCATTCAAAAGGCCAAGAGCTATGGTAACTGAGCTAGTTGCTTTGTTTGTAAATGATAATAAATGCAAGGATTTTGCTTTAAGGAAAGGTTGTCTTACTAAATGCAACTGACTCATCTGAAAATCCAGACGCTGGATTCCATATTCACTCATGGTTTCCCTGTGGCAAGTTTGTGAAATGCTAGGTGAATGCATGGAGTAGTTTCTGCAGGACAAAGTTATTCTGTTTACAAAAAATATCTCTGCTTACAAAAACATAACACAGGTTGCCCTCCACTTACGACCATTTGCTTAGCAACGGTTCAAATTTATGATGGATCCTCCAAAATGGACTCACAACCTGGTTCCAAAGTTTGGTAGAGGCCTTTCCCTGCGTCATATGACAACATTTCAGGCACTCAGCAACCAGCTCACATTCACATGACTGTGGTTTACAGTTTTGCCCCAAACCAGCAATTACTTCTGGTTTTTGACAAACCCCATAGCAAACAATGGGTTTGCTTGATAACAGTCACACAAAAAAGGTTATAAAGTCAGGTCAGTCATGTCGATGACCTGCTTTATAATTATCACAACATATGATCATAATGGACAGACTCCATTATGGTCATAAATCAAAAAATTATGTATAGGCCATTTTAAAATGCAATAAGTCCAATTGCTGTAATAGATATCACTCAGTGGAGCTTAGTTTACAGAAATACATTATCTATCAAACTGCTCTTGATTATAATTTGGAAGCTTTTATCAGGACAAAACTTTAGTATCAAAAAGGGTTTAGCTAGGTGAAGCCCATTGCACTAATTGGACAGAATATTATTACTCTGGCCAGTGTTTCTCCACTTTGACAACTTTAAAATGGGTGGCTAAGGAATGTTGGGAGTTGAAGTGCACACATCTCAAATTTTCAAGATGAAGAAACGCTGACATGAATACAAGGGGCAGCACAAGTAATGATATGTCATGAAATGACCTAAATTTTGCATTATACATTATTGACATCATAATGTCAAGTTGAAAATAAGATAAATTACATAAGTTATGCAAGGATGTCACTATGTATGTGGTATCATCATTGTTTCTACTGACTAGTCAGGAAGATAGATCTGACTACAGTTCTCTTTAATTTAATATTAAGTGTACAGAAATTAGCTACCAATGGCTGACCTGCTCAAGGAAACACATAAGCAAGACATAGATGTAGAAATGTAATATTATTTTTAACAAATGTGTAATTCAGAACCCTACATTTCCTTTGATTCTGGAGTTAATCTGGTAGCATTGAAGCTTAAAGCACTGAGAACTTAAGTTTCTTTTGGAATCAGACTAGTTCTCTGTCAAAACCATCTTCCATAATTTAATGATATGTTGTGAAAGAGTTCAGTTTATTTGTCCTGCATTTCCCCTCTTCTAGCATCCATGCATGACTGGGTTTGGATATGAAAAAAGAAAAACTTTTGTCTCTGTCCACACATTCCACATAATATATGCCTTCCTTTGAAGCTATATCAGCTGCCTATTTATTTGTGAGGTCAATTCAAGGTGGTAGGATATACTTTAAATCAGTAATACAATACTTGGGAGGAAGGCCAGACAGCTCAATAGCTTCTTCCAAACATGTTGTTAAGCCAAAGCAGGTGACTCGGATCTTATGGCTCAATAGGACCTAATGGGGCTTACTGTAGAGTCAGCATTCAGTCTCATTTGGAAGCATAAACTCCATTTTGAACAGCCCTATTTTTGTTTAGTTTACTGGAAATAAAGTTTCTTATAGTGAAATCTAGCATTTGTGACTTCCCCTTGGCTCACGGCAAGCCTACTTTATCAGTTGCCACAAATTGCTTATATTCAAAAGACAAAATCCTTATTATGGGTATAGAAATGGGAAATATATGTTCCTGAAATTGTCAGATAAAATGAAACAGCAAGGCTTAACAAATATCCTAAAGCTTCATTTCCTGTCTTCTTTGGATCATCAGGATGCTTCCAATTGTTTACTCCAGACCTTAAAGCAGCCAAGAGTCAAAATCTACCTTTTCAATATAACTGTCACTGAAGCTCAATCTGTCCCAGATATATCCCTCACTTATATATACAGAATGTATAAGAAATTTGGCCTAGAATATTTTTTTTCAAACGTCAAATCAGCTTTATTGCTGAATTAATTTTAGCCCTAAAACAAAACAAATTCATAGACGATATCTTTTTGGACACAAATATAGAATAACAGCACACACAAAAAATCATATTTCATATATCTTTTATTCTTATAAAGTGTAGTCAAAGAAGCTAATTGTGTGTTTTGAACAAAGTTATCCCTTGCCATTTTGCTTTTTCTCTAAGTACACAGTGATTCCCTGCCCTGTTAGGAAATATTTTATGCTCATGTAACCCCATTGATTGATTTAATTAAGCCTGTTGGTAAATTAGGATTTTAAAGAGTCACTCATCCAAATAAGCAGCAAATTAGCAAAATGGGCAGGCTCCAAGGTCACCTCCTGATTTTCAAGCTGCGCCCAGAAAACATCTTCTAGAAATGTACTGGATAATGTGATTCATTAGCAAAATCATCTAAGCAGCTGAATTTGGTTTAGGAAAACTGTAAAGGTTAAATGTGGCTTGCTTAAGAACTGTTGTGATGTAGCTTGTATTATGTTACCTTGTAAAGATTTCCATTTCCAGTTACAAAGGTTTAAAGGAAGACATTTCCATTTGAGCAAGGAAACAATTGAAATCTTGAGTGCTTCGTGCTTCCCTGCTAATAAATCTGATTTGATCAACCTTCAAATAAAGTTGTGACTGAAAAGAAGTTATTTTGCAGAATTTCTTCAAAAGTAAAATATGCAAGAAACTGGTAAGGAATACTGCAAACAATGTTGCAGAATGAGATAAGTAATACATCTAAATGATTCCTTCCCATAGCTAAGGCAATTTAGATGAAGTTATGGGCAAGAAGATCAGCTTTTCGATTTTTAGATAAGAAGTTTTGCATTTCTTCACATGTCTTATATGGTAAGGCATTTTTTTTAAAAGATTTACAAGATTCTATTTCAAGTGCATACAAACTCATTGCCAGAACCAATGAACAAACTTCAAGATTAAGTGCAATCCTGGTATTTTTGTCTTATTATTATTTATTTGTTTTATTGATTTTACCTGCATATTCTACTTGCAATTCAATCATAAGTACCATTTGTCTAATGTACTGCTATCTACAATATAATTCATTCTGGAGAAACCCATATCATTGTGAAGAAAACCCCATGGTGCTTGAGATGGAAAAAGTATACTCAACACCCTGTTTCCCCCAAAATAAGACAACCCCTGATAATAAGCCCAATCGGGCTTTTGAGCACATGGCAATAAGGCCAAGCACTTATTTTAGAGTTCAGAAAAAAAAATAAAATGAGACATAATCTTATTTTCAGGGAAACACAGTAGAATTATGGTTCATTTAATCATCTGCCAAGATGTGAATGTTAGGAAGTATCCATTGATATTATTTTGGCCATATGGGAGTCCTTAGTAAGATACATTTGAGAATCCACAACTTCTCTCTATGAATTTTCCCTGTTGTCTTGTTGGAGGAATTAAAAAGATAATGATAGTGCTTAAGGTTTTGGAGTTTTGACCAAGAGACACAATTCAAATTCTCTTTCATTAACCATGAACTCAATCTCTCTCATGCTAACTGTTTTTATATATCTTAAAGTGTAATTATGAGAATAAAACAAAAAGTAGTATCTGAGGTGGGGGAAATGACATGGTAATGAAGATGAATATGATGATAATGACAATTCTACCTAAACTTTCCAGGACAAAAACTTAATTTCTGAGGGACCATCTATAACGGACCACCTCTTGCCAGTCACATGTACCCAACCCACCAGAGCTGGAAGGCAAGGAATGTTGCAGGTTACAACAGGCTGGGGAAATACACCTGGTGTGACCCAGAAGAAGGGCCTTCTCTGTGGTCTCTCCCTTTCTTTGAAACATCATTCCCCCAGAGATTAGAGTGTCCCCCATTCTAACACTCTTCTGGAAGGTGCTAAAGACCTGGTTCTGCCAGTGGGTCTGGGGAAACGCAGAGTGGGATGAAGCCCATTAAATGGCTTGTGTGATGTATTTTCAACGGGATGGGGATTATTTTATTATGTTATTTTATTAATTTATTATTAATTCTCTTTTTTAATAATTTATATTGTTATGTTATGTTATATTTGTTTTGTTATGTTATATATTATATTATTATATTATATGATATGATATGATATGATATTATGATATGATATGATATGATATGATATGATATGATATTATATTATTATATATGTGTATTCTTGTAAGCCAGATTGAGTTGCCATGTGTGAATAGACGGCAATATAAATTTCCAAATAAATAAAATAAAATTGCTCAGAAAGAATTTCAAATTGCTGGATTACTATTTATTGCTCCTAAAATAACATGTAAAAAACTGTTGTTGTTGTTTTCCTTTATGTACACAACAAAGCACAGAAGTACATTTTATGTGGCACAAACATATATCAGGAAGCAAGGCTGCAACTCTTCTCCTAGGTCATATAATCAATCCATCTAAGTAGTTTGAGCTGTGAGACTTGTGCATGTTGATGAGAGAGAACAGTTGGTAAATGTCAATGTATGTATAGGTGGAAAGTACTGTAAATCTTTAGATTTGTGTAATTTATCTTCTGTGGAAAAAAAATATCAAGCCATATCAATAGTGAAGGCAGAATGAAATTTCCTGGTTTATCACAGTAGACTAAAGTGACCAGACCTCCCGCTTTTGGCGAGACAGTCCCGTTTTTGAACAATTTGTCCCGCGTCCCGCAGCGTTTTAAAAAAGTCCCGATTTTCGCCGGTCCCTTACCCCGCCCACTCCCAATCTATTGCTGCCTCCTGAGCTGATGGCTAGAGGGGAAAAAAAAACTGTTTAAACTCTTGCCCCTGAGCTTCAAAGGGCCGCACTACAGCTGATCAGTGTCAAAAGAAAACAAATGAGTAGACTGGTGCCTGCAAAAATAGAAAAAATCCCCTTTCAGCTTCAGCATAGGTTAATTACCTATGTTGATTAGAAGATCGGCCTCCGACTCTCAGCTGATTTGCTCTCAGCTGTTTTGCACAGGGGTCTTTTGCTAGCTGCAAAGCCTGCAAAGGGTCCTGGAGCAGATTTTTTTTTTCTCCTTGTGCAATTCAAACTGAAAACGAAAGTGGAACTAAAGCAGGTTGTTGTCTTTGCTGTTTGCTTGTAACGTTGGAAAGGCAGATTTCTTTTCTTTTTCCTCATCAAAAAAGGTAGGTGCAAACAATGGGAAATTTATGGCAAATGGCAAAAGAGGAGAGTTCAAGATTTTAAAACACAAAAGAAAAAAAAGCTCTATTTAACTAGGGAATTGTAATAATTGAGATACTATTAATTGTATATTATGTTGAAAGCAGAAATAGTTAAATTCTGGAAGAATATATGGGGGAAATTATTTGGTTTATTATTATTGGTAAATATAATTAATTGATTTGTAAGAAATTGGATTGCATGGAAATAATTGGAATATTCATGCTCATATTGATTAATATATAAAAAAGATAGTTATATAACTAATTGATTTATATTAAAATGTTGAATTTGTATTAAACAACTGTAATATTACATTACAATGTGAGGATGGATATAAAAATAGATGACAATGGGAAGGAGTATAATATAGAATAGAAGGGAAAAATTGAATTTGATTAAGATTGGAGATGAGGAAGAAGGGTAATATTGTTTTTTAAAAAAAATAGACGAGGAATAAATATGGCAAAAAGGAAATATAGAAATTGTAAATTTAATTGAAATGACCAAACACTGTTTAAATTTGTCAACCAACCAAATACTCTGTTCAAAGAAAATACATTGTATGTTTGTATGTTTGTGTTTCTAATTATTGCTATTTATTCATATTTGTTCTCTTTTATTCTTTAAAGTTTAACAATTCATTCTTAATATCTTAATATTTGTTTGGGGTTGGCTTTCTTCCCTTTCATCTTTTTTATTGTACAGCAATCTTTCTCCTCAAACCTACCACCTCTCTCTTTTCTTTCTTTCTTACTTTCTCTTCCCCCCCTCTTATTCTCCTCCCTACTTCCTCTTCCTTTCTCCTTCTCCTCCTCTCTTCCTCCCTCTCTTACCCTCACTCCTACTCTAATTTCCCTTCCCTTCCTTCATCCCTCTCTATTGCTGTATCCTTTTATGCATATGGACTACTCAGAGGGCTGAAAAAGTTATTTTTGATAGGTCCTCACACTTTTGACCAGTCCTCAAACTTATGACTATCCTCACATTTTATGTTTTTGTCCTATCTTGTCACTATGGTGAAGAGAAGCAGTTGTGAAAGGAGTGACACAGTTGTTAAGAATGCTACAATGGGCATAAATGATGACCAGACATAAGTGCAAAGACTGGTCAAAAGTGCGAGGACCTGTTAGAAATCACTTTTTTCAGCCCTCTGGGTAGTCCTTTTGTGCATATGGACTACTCAGAGGGCTGAAAAAGTTATTTTTGACTGGTCCTCGCACTTTTGACCAGTCCTCAAACTTACGACTGTCCTCACATTTTACTTTTTTTGCCCTGTCTTATCACCATGGTGTAGAGAAGCAGTTGTGAAATGATGACATGGTTGTTAAGAATGCTGAACGGGCATAAATGTGAGGATGGTCATAAGTGTGAGGACCCATCAAAAGTGCGAGGACCTGTCAGAAATGACTTTTTTCAGCCCTCTGAGTAGTCCCTATACACATAGCCATGGCCACCTGGTCACATACCAGCTAGCCACGCCCACCCAGTCACATGACCTCCAAGCCACGCCCACAAATGAGCCACACCCACAGAACCAGTAGTAAAAAAATTAGAAACCCCCCCCCCCCCCAGTCAATGATGTCCCTCTTTACCAGTGTTAAAATCTGGTCACCTTACAGTAGACCACAAGAGCACAATCTGTTTTATTATATTATTTCTACCATATAGCCTTTATTTAGAGGGTTTAGAGCAGCACAGAATGTATTTTGGTAGATCCACATAACTGATGATAGAAGCTTCATCTTCTCACACTATAATAAAAATTTCCTAATAAACTGGCTTTATAAAATAATGCAATGATAGGTTTATGCTGTAGAATTATAGCATCCAGCTATATTTTTACCAGAGACATGATGCTTCAGGCATACTTTCATATGTGTACTGTATTTCAAGCAAGCCAAGACATTAATACGATAATGAAGAATCTTATCTTGTGTAGAAACCGGTGTAATGGAATCATATATACAATGTTCTCCCCCCCCCCAAAGCAGGTATTTATATTAAAAGTATGAAGGCTATTGCTTAACGCATTGTAAACCGCCCTGAGTCTCTGGAGAAGGACGGCATATAAATCAAATTAAAATAAATAAATAAATAAATAAATAAATAAATAAATAAATAAATAAATAAATGAACTAATGTCTCTCAGAAGCCAACATCATCCATGTAATCTCAGTCATGGTGACATGCATTTAAACTGTTCATTTGCTGATTTTCTAAGGGGTGGAAAGGTTAATATTCAAGTATTGTAACATGAACTGAGAGCACCCTGTTCAAATTCATTCCATCCAGGTTAGAAGAGATTAGAGATTTGAATTGTAGATATACAAATCCATCTCAATCAATGACCCAGGATGGCTATTGAAATTAAATAAATAGACAAATAAAGAAGAATATTTGTAGGTCAGGACTGAAATAAGGGGTCTTTGGTGGTCTCTGAGCTTGGTTGTTTCATTACCCAGCACTGATGATGTTACCTACTTTGTGTGATGAAACATCTTCAAGAAAACTGAGCTCAAAGAGCACCAAAGGCCCCTCAAATACATAAATAATTACTTCTCATTCCTCCTATTTTTTTCCTAGGTCAACAGTCTGGAATAGTTTGGGTGATCCAAGTGTACCTGCTGAGCTTCTATAGTTGCAAATGGATAAGAAATTAGATCCCCTTGTTTAGTCATCTCCTTAACTATTGCATCATATTGTCTCTATAGATATGGGGAATTGATATGGTTGCAGACGGATTCTGTTCTTCGTGATTACTAAGTAAGAATATTAATTACTGTTCTGTTTTTATTTCCTGGGGTATCCAGCAAGTTAAGAGTTGGCTTCATTTGTTTGCTTGTTTGTTTGGCCTCTCTGAAGGAATGTGCCTTTCATAAAGCTTCTGGAAAGTGAAGTTTCCATCCAGACAATTTTAGAGAAAAATACCATTTTGCTTAGAGGGACAGAAAATTGCTCTCAAGTGACTCAACCTATTCCAGAATGCAGGATTCACTAAAACACCAATACAGTATATAATGAGAACTTGGGAGCATGGGTTATAAAAACAGCATAGGTTCAGGCTTGATATTTTGCAAACAATGCTACCCTTCTACAAAAATTACCTTTGACACATGCATAGAGAAAGGCTAGGCTATCAATTGACATGGTACTTTAGCTTTTCTCCAATGGTTATATAGTGCAACAGGAATTTGTGCAATTGAATAGGTAGACCCTCTCCAGGATTTCTAAGAAATGTAGGAGGAATAAATTATTTAAGAATGTGCTCACCCTATTCCTATGTCCCTACATCCTACCTGTACTATTTGAGTAATCATGGCAGGACCTGTGAAGCAGAATATATAGCCAGGAACAGACTTTGCACTGATATATTGTTTACATATTACTTAGCATAAAAGGTAAAGCATGGACAGATGCAAAGGATAGAAGGAATTAAATGTTGAGTAGAACAATAACTTAATACTAAGCTACATTTCCACATTTACTTATAGTTACTTCTTGCAGTTTGGTCTTTTATGACCAAAACATAAAGTAATTTGCATCATAAAACAAAATAAAAGATAGCAAATCAGTATTTTAATGAATCATTAAAAATTCCACAACTAGATATATACATGTATATGTATATATGCTAGATGTTTGTTTTCTGAGGTTTTTGCGGGTGTTTGTATGTAGGTCTTTGGTTATTCAGGTTTCCTCCTGTGTAAAATTGGAACTGTCTGGGGGACGTTTCGACGAAGTCTTATTCGTCATCTTCAGGCTGGTGTCTTCGGCTGCTTGCTTCTAGGAGCAATGTGTGATTTCAGCTGTTTCTTCCTTTTAACTGCCAATGGGGGTGTGAACTTTTAACTGCCACTGGGGGTTTAACTGCCAATGGGGGTGTGAACTGATTGGGTGGGAGTTTGGCTATGCCAAGCCCCCAACCAATCATAACACACCTCCACCCAATCAGAACACAGCAAAGCTCCCACCAAGACACTTCCAATTTTATGCAGGAGAAACCAAACCGAATAACCAAAGATAGATAGATAGATGATAGATAGATAGATAGATAGATAGATAGATAGATAGATAGATAGATAGATAGATAGATAGATAGGTAGGTAGGTAGGTAGGTAGGTAGGTAGGTAGGTAGGTAGGTAGATAGATAGATAGATAGATAGATAGATAGATATAGATATAGATATAGATATAGATATAGATATAGATATAGATATAGATATAGATATAGATATGTAGGTCTTTGGTTATTCGGGTCTTTTCTCGCTTAGAATTGGAAGTATCTTGGCGACGTTTTGACGAAGTCTCATTCGTCATCTTCAGGCTGGTGTTCTCGGCTTCGTGCTTCCTGTTCACGAAGCCGAGAACACCAGCCTGAAGATGACGAATGAGACTTCGTCGAAACATCGCCAAGATACTTCCAATTCTACGCGGGAGAAGACCCGAATAACCAAAGACCTACATACAATCACCCGCAACCAAAGACCTACATACAATCACAAGCAACTCAGACTAAGCTGAGCACAACCAAGCCCCCACCCAAACAGAACACACCCCCAGCCAATCAGAGCACAACCAACCCCCCATCCAATCAGAGCACAGCCAAGCCCCCAACCAATCAGAACCCACCTCCACCCAATCAGAACACAGACAAGCTCCCACCCAATCAGCTCACACCCCCACTAGTAGTTAAAAGGAAGGGTCAGCTGCAATCTCACATTGCTCCTGGAAGAACGAAGCCGAGAACACCAGCCTGAAGATGACGAATGAGACTTCATCGAAACGTCGCCAAGGTACTTCCAATTCTACGCGGGAGAAGACCTGAATAACCAAAGACCTACATACAAACACCCGCGAAAACCTCAGAAAACACACACACACACACATATATATATATATATATATATATATGTGTGTGTGTGTGTGTGTGTGTGTGTCTGTGTGTGTGTGTGTGTCTGTGTGTGTGTCTGTGTGTGTGTGTGTGTGTGTGTGTGTGTGTGTTACAGATAGATAGATAGATACAGATACGATAGATAGATAGATAGATAGATAGATAGATAGATAGATAGATAGATAGATAACCCATATATCACCCATATTGGAGGCTTTTAAGAAGGGACTGGACAGCCACTTGTCTTTAATGGTATAGAGCAGGGGGTTGGACTAGAAGACCTCTATGGTCCCTTTCAAGTCTATTATTCTTTTATTCTGTTATATTAGCAACAAAAGAATCCAGTCGATCCATTCAGCTAATTTTTAAGCATCAGGAAAGAAAACATCAACTTATTGTTTCTGAAATTTAACCTTTGCTTTTTCAGCATACATTTATTGATTCACTTCCTTTATTACTTCGCTCAACTATTTACTTATTTATCTGTACACTAATTAGAAGTTTCATATCGGAGGTCCTACTATGAAAATGGTAAGAAATGCATGTTGTCCTGTTTTACTCCTTTTTTTTTCCCTCTCTTATTTACAACACAGTGATGGCCTAATCTGAATTAGGATTCTCCCACACTTCCTCTTGATTCCTCTTTTAAAGACAGAAACCACATCTCTAACCTGATGTAAGGTTTTGATTTCATTAAATACAAAACATGATGCCAAGTGGCATTTTCCTTTCATTTAAAAATAACAAGGCTATGGGTTTGAGTGTGTTTCTAATAAAATGTAGAAGACAGCCAGAAGAAAATTTAAGGCAATCCTAAAATTAAACATTGGGAAATGAGTGGAATGTTTTACATTCTATGCGTCGTATATTTTGTTCTAAAGATCTTTACTTCAATTCTTCAGTGGCTTATATGTGGTCAGTTTGAAGTTTTAAGTCTTAGTCTGAAAACAAATCAATAACTCAATTAGGAGGGAGGGAGGGCTTACATTTATTTACATTTAACAAATTATATTAATATGTTCTATTGAATAAATAAGATTTCTGTCAGCTAGTTCTTTAACCCTAACCCAGCCTGTTAGTAAATTTACTTATTGTGTTTTATCTGGCTTGAAGTTTTTTGCTTTAGAAGCTGAACTTCAAAGCTGAAATACATTGTACGGAATGATTTAATATGATTTAAATAAATAAATGAGAGATTCTGGATACCTTAGTAAAATATTTATCTCCTAAAAAGCTACACTTGATTTTTCACCTCATAAGTAACTTGCTAATTGATTCTGATTATTATTCTTTATATAAGATTTGGATGGCAATTCTAAGCAAAAGCATTCATGCCATTTTTTACAATTTCTCCTACCTATCTAAGGCCCATATGTGGTTTATTTCAAGACCGGAGAAAGCAACAGCTTACTAAATTCTATTTGGCAGTTACTTCCTGATCTGTTCTTTAAATCTTGTTATCAGATATAAAGCATTTAGATGACTTGATTAGCGGATGTGATTATATAAGGCGAATCGCAGAAATAGTTTTTAAATAGGAGCTAGAAATTGTAAGCCTCACTGTACAGCAAAATAACACATCAAAAATCATGAAGGGACATTTTGCACTTAGTCATCTCTGAAACCTTTTTCCATATTAACACGAAACTTCTTAAAGTACAGTTTGTAATAAAATACTCATATTCAGTTTTCCTCAAGATTAAGTTTCTCTTAATACTGTATTAATTCAGAAAACATGGTGGCAGATTTCTTTAGCTGATTCCACATGATGTGAACAATCTAGTCAATTGTTTGCAGCTAAAATAATGAGAAGATTTAGTTCACCTCCTTCTAAGTGTGCTGGAATTAACTTTTGGGAATAATTAAATTTTGGGAACTTTGTGAATTAACTTTTGGGGATTTTTTCCCCCAAGTTTCAAGGGTGTCCACTGGATGTGTAGGTATTTTTTTTTTAATTTGGAAAGAAGGAGGAAGAACATTTGACTTTAAATGTGGCACTTAAAATTTGTGTCTACAGAGTATTGTCCAGATTACATTTACAAGATTACATTTAATAAGAAAGATTGGCTATAATTGATTGTATTCCAGCAGAATTTCTTTAGATGCTCTGAAGTATTTAAAGCTTCATAGAAGTGGTATATTGAATAACATTTTAATTTTATAGCTGTTATTGATAATGTCCATGTGTGTATGTGAAGATGTGTACAACTGATCATAGTCTCTTCCAGCTGTTTCTCACAAGCATACAGAATTAATGTTGTTTTAGACTACTTACAGTTTTCCAAAGTTTGGGGCAGTTTCTCCTAGCTGATTCTTCCTAGCAGGGTTATATGATGCCATTAGCAGTCATCCACTCAGACTGATGTTACAATATGTCACAAGAACATCAAAGAGAAAATGACCTAGCTCAGCTTTATTATCATCTACGGCAATAAATTCACTCTGCAACTGCCTTAGCTACAAATCATATCTGTCAGTGAACTTTTATATATAGTAGAAATTCTAATGTGACCATCAAAAATGATGTCTAAAGTAAGAAAACTCATTCAGTGCTTGAATTCCAAAAGTTTGTTTCTGGTTTACCTGCAAATACAAATAGCCTTAAAATCGCCTCTGATAAAGCAGTATGGCTAATTTCTGACTTGGGGTTAGTATTAATTTGGTCGGCAACCTATACAAACAACAGTAGCAAAGTGGATTTGGTCAAAAATGGGAAACAAGAAAACTTATCAAGGAGAGATGCAACCTAGAATGAAGGAGAAATTTCCTGACAAAATAATTAATCAGACTTCATTCCAAAAGTTGTGGCTGCTCCATCGCTAGAGGTTTTTAATAAGAGATTGGACAGCCTTTTGGGTCTCCTACTTGAGTAGAGGGTTTGACAAGAAGACATTGTCCAAGCAGTTATTCTGATCTCTCTTTCTTCCATGTTTGGGAATAAAATATAGTAAATGAAAAATTGCATCTAGCAACCATAGCAGGAGACAGAAGGTTTGAAGTACCTTTTTATGCCTATTCTGATACAGTTCATTATGAGCCTTCTGTTTATATGCTTTAGATAGATAGATAGATATAGATAGATAGATAGATAGATAGATAGATGATAGATAGATAGATAGATAGATAGATAGATAGATAGATAGATAGATAGATAGATAGATAGATTAAATCAGTGGTGAAATCCATTTTTTTACTACCGGTTCTGTAGGTGTGGCTTGGTGGGTGTGGCAGGAGAAGGATACTGCAAAATCTTCATTCCCACCCCACCCCAAGGGAAGCATACTGCAAAATCCCCATTCCCTTCCCCACTCCTGAGGGAAAGATATTGCAAAATTTCCATTCCCACCCCACTCTTGGGCCAGCCAGAGGTGGTATTTGCAGGTTCTCTGAACTGCAAAAAAATTCTGCTACCGGTTCTCCAGAACCTGTCAGAACCTGCTGGATTTCACCCCGGATTAAATGCAGTACTGCCATTAATAGACATTTTTTCTGTTTCCAGGTTTAATTTAAAATAGGATCAAATCTCTGGTGGAGACCAAACCAAATTAGTTTGGTCTAGTTTATTTATTAGTTTATTTTTAATACAATCTAAAGAAATAGTGGTACATATTGTCAGCTACAGTTTTTCCAGTATATTTTCATTTCCTAATATACCTATCTCTGCAAACTGTACTGCCTTATACTGCCCCCCACCTTCTGTATTGACTCCTGGTGACAACCTGGGCAACTCCATACAATTTTGTTGGTAAGATTTCACAAGTGGTTTGTCATTCTTCTCCTCCTAGGGCTAAAAGTGTGTGTTAGAATCACTCAGCTGGCTTTGGTTGGACTAGAACTCACAGTCTCCTAATTTCTAATCTAGTGCCTTAACCACTACACCAAAAGGGCACTTGTTCAGTTTGTAATTTGCTGCTATTCCAAGATCTTTTGTGACTTGTACTTTTACAGAGTTCCATATTCCCCATCCTATAGCTGTGCATTTTATAGAAAGCTTTACTTTTACTTCTGTTATTTTCAATCCATTGCCCTAATACATAAAGGCTATTTTCAATTATATTCCTCTCCTCTAGCATATTAGCTATCCTATCCAATTTACTGTCATATTATTTAAGAGTATTGCCTTTCTTCATATTTTCTGCCTGAATATATAAAGTTTGGAGAATGAAGGAGCAGAGCTCTATGTCTGAATATAATTGACCTTTTTTTTTACATTTTTAAACATTGCAACCTAGTTTATGTATTTGTTTTGTTTTTGATGATAGATAGATAGATAGATAGATAGATAGATAGATAGATAGATAGATAGATAGATAGATAGATAGATAGAAGATAGCTAGCTAGCTAGCTAGCTAGCTAATAAATTAAAGTGGTGACCTCATGTTTCTTTTTCTTTTCTGACAATCTTATGTCCTTCCCAAAGTTTTCAGAAATCAAATCAAAACAAAATTTAAACTTTGGTCAGAAATTGCAGAAATATCAAACTAAGGTAAAGATTCAAAATATGCTTCTCAACTCATAAATACATAATCCTAGTATACCGTGTATTACTAAATTATACCCAGTGGGTCTGAGTAAATGACTTGTGTGATGTGTTGTTGCTGGGGTGGGCGGATATTATATTGTTTTATTAATTTATTATTTGATTACTTTCTTCTGTTAGTTTTATTTTTTATATATGATGTTTTTATATTCATGTAAGCTGCCTTGAGTTGCCATGTGAGAATAGGTGGCAATATACATTTTCTAAATAAATAAATAAGGTAATACTATAAAAATATTAGAGACTATATGTCAGTTCATTTACAGAGTATTACTTTGGAGTATTCAAATTAAATCATTTAAGCCATATAAATATGGATTTATTAAGCAAATCAGAAAGGAGCTACAGTCTTAAATGCTACAATGGGATATCTTAGAAGAGCTCATAAGGCAACAGATTTTCTTTTAAGTAATAGCTATTTATTTTACAGTAAAGATACAAAAAATAATTAAAAAGACCTATACTTAATCCTTTAGCATTCCACATTAATTCCAAAGAGAAATGATTTAATCTTCTCCCATTGTATGGTAATTCACAGCTCAGAATGTTAATTCTAAAAGACTATAGTTTAATCCTGTAGAATAATATAGGTTCTCTCCCACATAAAAATACCGGTATTTTAGCTTCTTTCCCTGCCAAATAAATAAATGAAACTTTTTGATGGTTCTTCTAGGCAAATAATTGAAATTAATTCTCATTCTGACACCATTGTACCTTGTGTACTGGATTTGTTTACAACAGTTTATTTTATGGTTCAATCCATAATCGGCCAGATATTTAGACTGGACCTAGCATTTTTATTCACCTATGCACTGTCTGTCTATCTGTCTCTCTCCCTCTCCCCCTCCCCCCTCCCCTCTTTCTCTGGTGTGTGGTGTTAACCCAGCTAGAGTAGACTAGTAGATAATCAGGCTAGTAGAGAAGTGTATTGAATTTATAGAGCAAAGCTACATTCTAGACTTAAAATGTTTTAATTAAAGAACATGGCTCTTGCACCAGGCTCCAGATGCTGAATCTGCTGGAACTTTTTAGTTTAGTTCTTTAAACAAATGTGTAAAACTTGCTCAGAATTGATGTCTTTTTTTGAATCTTGCGTGCTCTAAAGCACCATTCTTAATTATTTCTCAAGCCGTGCTTAGCTTTACTATAGAGCCATATATATGATAACACCCTACCAAGAGCACAATAACCTACTGGCTAGATATTATGTAGATATATTCTTTTGAGAATGTTTTGATGCTGGCTATCATATATCTCAACTGGTCTGCATTAATTCCTGTTTTAGAAGAATAACTTAAAAGAACGATTTTAATGAGCAACCAAAGATAAAAGAAGTTGAAGATCCCAAACCTAGGATAAAATTCTACTACTTTGATTAAAAAAAAAAAACTATGTGTGTGTTTTGTTATTCAACTGTAAGAATCTATTACAAGCTTTATAACTTTCCTTAAACTGTAAATAAACTCAACAAGAATTAACATGTGAAAAAGTAGTGAAGCTAAGGCAGAGGTGGGATTCACTTACTGTTACTACTGGTTTGCCCAGCACCAGAAATGGGAGCGTGTGTGCCATCCACACATGCGTGCGGTGTCACAAACCACGGCAATTTGCTCATGCACACCATCCTCACATGCATGTGACATCAAAAACACAGCAATATAGGACAGGATTGCGCCTGGGAGAATGGGCGGGCTTACTCACAGGTTGCCACTACCGGTTTGCCTGAATCAGTCACAACTGGCTGAATATCAACTCTGAGCTAAAGTGAATTTTAGGTCAATTGGAGAAAGCCTTTTTTAAAAGGTTTTGAGATGTATCTGCAGCAGAGGTGGGTTTCAGCAGGTTCTGACCAGTTCTGGAGAACCGGTAGCGGAAATTTTGAATAGTTCAGAGAACCAGTAGTAAAAATTCTGACTGGCCCCACCCTCATTCTCTGCCTCCCAAGTCCCAGCTGATCGGGAGGAAATGGGAATTTTGCAGTAACCTTCCCGTGGATTGGGGAGGGAATGGAGGTTTTGCAGTATTCTTCCCCTGCCACGCCCACCAAGCCACACCCACAGAACCAGTAGTAAAAAATTTTGAAACCCACCACTGATCTGCAGATATGATCCTTTGAGGGAGTCAAGTTTCCTTTATGAATGTTACGAAACTCCAATAGTACTTTGAATATGTCTATTTTTTAAAAAAAAAAATCACCTCGATTACCTTTATATCACAGGTTTATGTAAATTAAAAGCTACAATTTATAGAAGAAATTTATAATGCATTTGTGCATTAGTATATTAGATTTATATTACTGAGACTTGGAAGAAATAGTTTGTGGCCATCTGCTTTGCAGGCTCATGTTGGAAAATAATGAAATTATATTTCTTCTGTATCCTTCCTCACAAAGCAATCCTAGCTTGACAGCCTGAATCCTGATATATGCCATTGTGACTTTTAATTGAAGCCTGAAGACTACTTCATGAGAATTTTTTTATTTCTCTATTTTCAAATAATGGAACAAAAACCAAATAAAGTTAAAACTTTTAAATATATCCAACATTCTAAAGAACCTGTGCAGGTTATGGAGCAAAAAGTTAATTCATACCAGGATGTGTGGCCCAAAGTTTAGGTACAACTGATAACAATCTAACTTTTGAATATACTAGGCAACCCTTTGAACCATTGACTTATCCATTAAGGGAAAGATAGTATAGTGCCATGTGACCAGAATGAACATTAAATTCTAGGGTGATCATATTTTTTTTTACATCAATGATGGATGGTCTTGTGATTACCTATAGGGCTGTCATAGAGAAGTGGGGTAAACCTATTCCAAAGCACTTGGGGGAAGAACAAGAAGTAACGGGTGGAAACTTATCAAAGAGTGATCCAATCTAGAATTTTCCTGTCAGAGAGAACAATTAATCATTGCAAAAGCTTGCCTCTAGATGTTGTGAATGTTCCATCACTGAAGGTTTTTAAGAAGACATTGGACAGACATTTGTCCAGACTGGTATAGAGTCTCTTGCTTGAGCTAGGGGTTGGACTAGAAGACTTCCATGGTCCCTTCCAAGTCTGTTGTTCCATAAACTCTGTAAGAAAATCTCTATGCAATCTTACCATCTTCTGCAGTTCTTAATATATTTGAGGTTGTTTTTATGGAAAAGTACAACATTTTTATGCTCCTGATGAAAGCTTTTATGCAGTTTTCTTGCACTGGATATATCATAAGTAGAAAAATAGAAAAAAAATGTGGTAGCAAATGAATATTTATTTACATAAACAACATAAATGGAATGATCATTGGTCGACAAAAAACAGTGGGACTGGGAACAACTTCCAACTTCCTTCTGGCTTCCCCATTGACATTTCTTGTGGGAAGCTAGCAGGCAACTCAGAAATTCATAATTGTGTGACTGTGAGAGTCACCACAACTGTCAGGACTTTGCAGATTGTCGGGTCTGAACATCATGAAAATTTCAATTCCATTAGTGTAATAGTATTTTTTAAGCACTTTTTTATGTTAGTGGATTTTAAGTAACTTTATTCAAAAACAGTTGCAATATAATCCACTATTTTAGCAAACAGAAATAGGTAAACATAACGAGATTTTTCAGAACTATATATATATAGTTATATATAAGAACTTACTTGAAATGATTTGAGGTGGAATTGAGCCTGAGTGTTGCAAACAATCTCATTACATTGATATAAGTCTATGGAATTATTATTAATGTTGTGACTTTGAGTCCGTGTTGACATCTAGTAACTAGTCCCTGAAGTTTTCCTGACAAACCACTTTTTCAGAAGTGGTTTGGCATTTCCTCCTTCCTAGATTTGAGAACCATGACAAACATTGGTTTATAAGTCCTAATTTTTAGCCTGGTGCTTTAGCCATTACCCCAAACTGATTCACATTCAGTTTGTAATCAATTGTTCTTCCAAGATCTTATGTGAATGTTTTCTTTTTTTTACCAAGCCACATATTCCTCATTGTAAAGCTGCACATTTTATTTTAGTTTCCAAATGGAGAGCTCTACTTTTGCTTCTGTGTCATTTTCAATGCATTGCTCTGACACATCAAGACAATTTTCAATTATATTCTTCTCTTCTAGAATACCAGCTATCCTATCAAATTTTCTGTCATAGTATTTAAGAGTATTGCCTCTTTTCAGATTTCTTCCCTGAATATATATAAAGGTTGGAGAATGAAGGAGCAGCGTTATATGCCTGAACATAATTGACTTTTCTTCTTCTTCCACATTTTTATATATTGCACTATGGTTTGTGGCTTTTTTGTTTTGTTTTTGAAGTTTTTAAAGTTCTGAGAGAGCTATATAAAGCAGTATGTATGTAGGCATATTGTCAACTCTGAAGCTGACCTGGCCAAAGCCATTTTGGAGCTTCAGGGTTGCCACACTGGAGCGAGGGATAGGGAGGGGGGACTAGAGATAGCTAGAGCTGTGTAGTCAAAATAAAATACCTTCTCTTGGGAACTAAGGATGTTCTCACACCTGGCCGGAGGAAGGAGCAGGGGTGAAATCCAGCAGGTAGCAGAAATTTTGAACAGTTTGGAGAACCGGTTGTAGAAATTCTGAGTAGTTTGGAGAACCGGCAAATATCTCCTCTGGCTGACCCCAGAGTGGGGAGGAAATGGGGATTTTGAAGTATCCTTCCCATGTCATGCCCACCAAGCCATGCCCACCAAGCCACACCCACAGAACCCGTAGTTAAAAAAATTGGATTTCACCACTGGGAAGCAGGAATAATGTCACCAGATTTTGCCATGTGACTGATTATTTTGGTTTGCAGGAAAAACTTCTTTTTTAATTAGGTGAAAACCAAGGGGCCTCCCAGAGTTGGTTTTCACCAGGTATATGCCAATTTGATATTTCAAATAAAGCTATTCTTTGAGGAAACTATCTGCCTTGGAGTTTTTGCTTGCAGAGCAACAGAGTTCTATTACTTGGAACCCTGACACATATATGTATATATGCATGGAGAGAGAGAAACAGTGATGATAATATAGATGTAGATCTATAGATCTAGCTCTAGATCTAGATATCAATAGAAAGAGATTAAAAACATAAAAAAGATTAAGAAAAAAAGAAATTCCCAGAAAAAACTAATTACAGAAGAACACATTATGTTACATGGAGTCTCCTTAAAAAAAGCTTCATCATACACTGTGCTACTTGTTACTTATCTAGATATACAAATTAGAAATAAAAGTAATCTGTCGTTTCTCCCATATTGATTCAATTGCATTTTATTTAGTTCAAAAGAGCAAAATATATTTTCACAATCCTTTCTGTTTGGAAATGAATAGATAGTTGTACCGCTGAAATATTTTGTGGAACTAAATTTTAAGGTTTTTTTTTTTCCCAGTCTCTCCAGTACCATCTCTTGTGCATGTTACCAAAACATCTGCACATTTTTTAAAATAAAATTTTATTCATTTCATATTAAAATATTGGACACAGTGCAGCCATCCTGGCATTATCTCCACCCTACACACTAACAGATAAAACAAATATCATATATACTCATCATACATTACTGATTATCTACAATTATTCTGCCCAATATAGTCATTTATATTACATCACATTTCGGATCTACAAATCCTGATTATTTTCTGTTCCAACTCCCCCCTCTCAGTTCCAACCATTGGTAAAATATACCATATATGATAGTCTGTCCTTTGTTTTTTAATTCTAACATCAATCTATCCATTTCTGTGAAAATATCTGCACATTTTTAATGACTGTATGAACTAGATCTCAAGAGTATATGTGTATAGAATGTACACCTCCAGTTTCGTGGAATACAGAAAAATAGGGTGGTTTGAGAGGTATTTTTATATATTCTAGTTTGCATCATCTAGAATATTATGAAGATGCTTGGTCTAAATACCAAGTTTTGATTTCAATTGTGATATACTGACTAAAATATATCAAAATAGGTCAATATTTTGCCATGAACGAAAAATGCTGTTATGATTAAGGCTAGTAGCTTAGTCTTTATTTTATCTATATTACTAAATAGCATTAAATTTAAAGTTTGATTTACCAAAACCACAATGGATACCTTAAGTCAATATCTATGCAACTTCTGATGATAAACATGAAATATGTTTGCAACTTGATATGTAAAGAGGACTGAATGGTAAAAGGCATGAGTGACATGAAAGAAAAGAATAATAGAATAACAGAGTTGGAAGGAACCTTGGAGATATTCTAGTCCAACCCTCTGCTTAGGCAGGAAACCCTATGCCACTTCAGATAAATGGTTATCCAACCTCTTCTTAAAAACTTCCAGTGTTGGAGCATTCACAACTTCTGGAGGCAAGTTGCTTCACTGATTAATTGTTCTGACTGTCAGGAAAACAGTTGAAGAGTAGAATTGAAATGACATGGAATTTCAATGTCTACCAAAGATATTGTTGAAAAGGAAATGTTCAAATATTGTGAGAAAGTTAAAACCATGTAACTAGAGGCATGCTAAAATTTGGATGTGGTTTGCATGTGGAGGGCCAGTGCAATTTGCTTCATAATTATATGAAATTATACAGCCATACACCAAATAAATAAATAAATCGCTTTATTATTAGAAAAATGCCATTACTATTCCTCTCTCAAAGGAAAAATTACTACGGCGAATGCTACAGTTCCCTAGGAAAGTATTTGGCAATATTTTGACTGAATGAAACAGTAGAAGAGATAAACAAATTTTGCTCATTGCAATTTTATGCTAGGCAGGAATGTACGAGACCAGGTTTTTCTCTTCAGCAAGATTGTTGAAAAATGTATGAATGTTTGTTGATGTAGAGAAAGTACATAATAATTTGAAATATATTATAGTGTATGATCGCCCTGAAATATGGAATGTTTTCTACCAATATGGAAATGATGTTGGTTTCTGAATGTGATAGTGTGAGTAAAGCATGTGTGAGAATAAATGACTAGTTATAAAAGATTCAGTGCTGAATAGGGAATAAGACAAGTATGTGTGATATCTTCTTGGTTGTTTAAAGTATTTATGGATATATATACTTATATATATATATGTGTGTGTGTGTGTGTGTCTATTTTCTTACTTTTCGTAGGTTTTATGTGTGTTTTTCCTTTAAGACAGGTTTTTCCTACGTAACCAAGATTTTTCTGGAACCCTAATTGAGTGAATCACATTCACTACTTCCTGGGTTTTTTTTTTCCCTTCTTTTCATTCTGGCAGCCAGCAAATTTTGTGCTGCAGCTCTCACTATGCATATATGTTTATGGTGATATTAGAGGAATGATGGCTGGAGACATATATATGCAAAATGTTATTATATTGTTGACCGAGCATCTGAATGATTTTTAGGAAGTGTTGTATACCTGGGCCAAAGAATTGTCTTCACTTTTACAGACAGAAGGGCTGCAGATAGTCAATATTTTTTAACGTTTGTTAAACATTAAACAAAAAAATATTTGTTAAACATGCAGGTAGTCACTGATTTACAACCACAATTGAGTCCAAAATTTATGTTGTTAAGTAAGACATTATGATTCTCAATCATCCAGGTCATGGTTGTCCCAAAAGTGCTTTTTCAAGAAGCAACTGGTCTTACATTGTTTTTTTCCTTGAAGACATTTCACTTCTCATCCAAGAAGCTTCTTCAGTTCTAATTGAATGGTTGATCCCCAGCCAGAACTGAATGAAGCTTCTTGGATGAAAAGTGAAATGTCTTCAAGGAAAAATAAAGAAAGTCCAGTTGCCTCTTGAAAAAACACCTTTGGGATCTCAGTGTATCAAGTTCTATCTGCTTCAGTATACTTCTTATTGCTTTATTTTTAGTCTGATTGAGAAAGGAGAGTGAAAAGGGAAAATCATCTAGAATCACCAATTTAAAATACTAAATAAAGCAAGTGCTATTTCAGAACAGATTTGAAAACCAGAATTAACAATAATCTATACCCAAACAACATGTCTAAGAGGAAAGATTGGTTGAGAAAACCATGAAGAAAATATGGATATTTTATTTCAACACGGCTGCATCCATATACTAATAAGACAAAAAAAGACACCATGATATGCAGATTGATTCAGTTTTTTTAAAATGCTGAAATGGATACTTTCTTACTCAAATTTATTTAAAGATATACATTAGTTTCTGCTAATCTAGGATGTCTAACATTGCTGGGTATACAAGATTCACTTTTGGCTTAAACAAAAGAGCTAATTTGTGGTGTTTCATGTATCGACATGATGTGAATTGTGCTGGTGAAGTGAAAAGACTACCAAGTTTGCCTCAGCTAAAAAACTGAAGTGGCCAATGCTGCCAGTCTAGACACATGGGGTTGCCTGGAAGAACTTGAAGAAAGACCAAGAGGGCTTCAAGATGACCACCTTCAATATATGCTGCAAGATTGTCCTCAATCTTCAGTGGAAATGTTCAGTCTGAAAGATGTTTGGTGAATTTCAGATTAGTCACCGTCTGCTCACATTGTTACAAAGCAGAAATATTAACCAAAGATATCCAGACTTTTTTTTCCTACCAACCTATCAGGAGAAAGCTGAAGATGTTCCCCTGTTGTTCAAGCTTGTGCAAGAAGAGTGAAGGTGGCTATAAAGCAAAGTGAGACTAAGCAGTGTAGTTGCTTTAATTCTAGAAGTAGAAAGAACACATTAATTCACAATGTAGCCTGGAGTTTCTACTTTATTTGAACTTTCACTGGAATTAGTCCTGTTCATTATATCTTTTGAAGCATCATAGTAGTTATGTGAGAGCATAATGACTTACAGTATGTGGTTAGGATGCTGCATTGTCAATCAGCAAGCCCACATTCAAGGCCCGAGTGCTGTTGTGTGATGGGCTGAGCTCCCTTCATTCATGCCAGCTCCTGCTAACCTAGCAATTGTAAAGTGTGCAATTGCAAATATTAATTAATTAATTAATTAATTAATTTTTATACCGCCCTTCTCCCAACGGATTCAGGGCAGTGTACAGCCATAATAAAACAACATGAAATACAAAATTTAAAAGCAATTTAAAAACGAATTAAATATTTTGGCCCCACAGTTAAAAACTCAAAATTAAAACACCCAGTCCAAATTCTTATTAAGCCAGTCCAGCCTGTTGGAATAGTGGAGTCTTAAGGGCACGGGGAAAGGTATGCAGGTCGGGAATCGTACGTATCCCTGGGGGCAGTTCATTCCATAGGTCAGGTGCCCTCACAGAGAAGGCTTTGCCCCTGGAGGTCGCCAGTCGGCATTGTTTGACTGACAGCACCTTGAGGAGTCCCTCTCTGTGGGAGCATATTGGCAGATGGGAGACAATCGGTGTCAGAAGGCGATCCCATAAGTATCCGGGTCCTAAGCCATGGAGCACTTTGAAGATGGTAACCAGCACCTTGAATCGCACCCGGAAGACCACCGGGAGCCAGTGCAGCTCAGGCAGGAGAGGTGTCACATGGGTGCATTGTGTCGCTCCCATAATCACCCGCGCAGCCGCATTCTGGACCAATTGGAGCCTCTGAGTGCTCTTCAAGGAGAGTCCCATGTAGAGAGTGTTTCTGTAGTCCAGACGGGATGTGACAAGGATGTGAGTGACTGTGCGCAGGGTGTCCTGGTCCAGAAAGGAATGCAACTAATAAATCAGGCGAACCTGAAATAGATATATAAGTACCACTTTGGTGGCACACTAATGGGGTCATGAAAGGCGCCCCCAACCAGGTATTCCCTTGACAACAGTGATATCACCAGCTAATCCTTTCAACCCAGAAGCAGCTTGGTGCTTCCAACATGAATGAGGCCAAATATAAATCCACTTATATTGGATTAGATTTTGGAATTCATCTAAAATAATATTCTTCATCCTGGTGAAAGACATCTGCCTAGGAATTTGAGAAACAGGCTCTTATGAATTTTATTTTTAACGACAGATGAATCATTCCAGGAGATTTTTTTAACAAATGTGTCCCATAACATCTTTAATTCAATAAAGAGTCATAAGATTGCTGAGTATAGCAAATAATATCAAAATGTGTGTTTATGCATTATTAAAATGTTATGACATTGGTCTTTCTCTCTACCTCTCTGAATGTGGGGGGCGGGAAGAGAGAGAGATTTCAAAACATAGAGGAATTTGCAAATAATTGAATAAAAAGAGATAGAAATTCATTGGACATGTAATATAGCAGTTTGAGTGCAGTTGAAATAAATGGAAACTTCCTCTAAAACTTTTTAAGAAATACAATTTGAAGATAAGTTTTTGAAATAATGAATAGGATGAAGCCTTACATAATTGATAAATCCTCAGGCTCGTCTATTGCCTTTTCTTATAAACTGGAAGCATTTTCATAGTAGATCAAACAGGACTGCATAATAAAATTGTGATGGAAATAACCCTTTTTGTTTTCAAGAGTATGACTGTTGTTGCTTTTTTAAAGGTCATATAAGACATTGTGAAGATGGAGTCTCATCACAGCCCTGAAGAATTTTAGTTAAAACAGAAAAAAAGAATAATTTTATACTATGAAACAGGGGTGAAATCCAATTTATTTTACTACCAGTTCTGTGGGCATGGCTTGATGTGCATGGTGTGGCTAGGTGGGCGTGGCTTGGTGGGCCTGGCAGGGTAAGGGTCCTGCAAAATCTCCATTCCCACCCCACTCCAGGAGAAGGATACTGCAAAATCCAAGGATACGACTTCTGGGGGAAGGATATTGCAAAATCTCCATTCCCACCCCACTCTGGGGCCAGCGAGAGGTGGTATTTGCTGGTTCTCCAAACTACCCAAAATTTCCACTACCAATTCTCCAGAACCTGTCAGAACCTGCTGGATTTCACCCCTGCTATGAAACATGTCCAGTTAAGTTATGGCAGGATATGGCGATATTCTGTTAGGAATGAAAAATCACATTTAACTTTAAATGATCTCAATTGTGGAACCACCAGAAGAAAATACATGCACCATTTTTTTTCCCTTATGAATCTAATCAATACTGTTGGACTTATTTATCTGGACTATGGATGGTAATCTTGGTTGTTCTTTACTACATCTCATGTAAATTTGTTGAATCAGATTGTAATTTCATCCAAAATATTATTTGAAAAAGATCCTAGATTTTCAAAGTTGCCTAGAAATAGAAAAATACTTTTGTTAAATGTAGAAATAGTAATTGGCATGTAAGAAGGGTTAGCCTTAATTAAGCAAAACATTTTGGAGTAGACAGGTGAAATTCAAATTGTACTGTTCTTAATGCTGAGAAAATATATTATTTATGAAAGCAACTTGTCAGATAGTTCATTGTTTTCTCTTTTGCAAAAAAAAAAAAAAATCCAATGTGTTGTGGATCCAGAATACCTGGATCTTCAACTGACACGGAACAGCTCGTTACAATTTTTTTTCTGTTTAAATTTTCTTTTCTGTGATAAAGCCCATTTATAGTTGGCCTTCCCCCCCCAAAAAAAAAAGTTTGAATCAAACATTTAAAAAAAATAAGCACAGATTCAAATAATCAAACTCCTAGAGATAACAGAATTAAACTTGAGTCCTTATAGAGGAAACTAATCTTGAACTGAGCAAATTAATCAAAGAACATTTAAAATAGTTTCTTAATATGGATGTCATAACAAAATGCCCCTGCTTTATATTTCTACCAATACTTTCTAAAATATGAGCATGATATGTGATGCTCATTTATTGGGGGAGAATGTTATTTTCAGTATTTTGGACCCAAGTTTACTTTTACGCTGTATTTAGAAGTTTGATGGCAAAAATTTACAAACCTTATGATTCTGCAATGAAGTCAGCCATTGAAGTCTGTAAGAATTGCAGGTTACAAAATTAGACACAAAGGATGTGGAAAGTAGGTTCCATTGCATCGGAGAATCTAAGAAAATGTATTTAAAAATAGTGGATCAAACTTTTCAATAATTTCATGTGCATGAAAAGCCACATGGATAAAGATGCATATAAATGTATCATGGGATCTTACTCAGTCACTATTTTTTGAGTAGCATCCTTATTCAAAACTCTAACTTGCTATTCTCATGATGAAGACCAGTCTATGCAAATTAGATTCTTATTTATTATTTATACAATCAAATAAAGTTACTTGGCCGTCTTCCGGCAAAAATGCAAAGAAACTTAAAATTTTAACAAGATCCTTTCAAAAGTCATCTTCTGATGCATTTCCTATAAAAGGACAAAGCATCAAGGTGATTCTAGCAATAGGAAAAGGAATCCAGGACTTCAAACTCTGTAAAAAAAACAGCATGAAGGCAATTTTTTAGATAAAAGAGCTCCTAAGAAGAATAGGTTATATGAAGATAGAAAACCAACAGGGAAAAGTATATTTTCTATTTATTGCATAGAATATCAAAAGAAAGACAATTTTCCTATTGGGGTTAAGTTATGGGTTTGTGCTTGGTGCATTGAAGCTAAAGTGACTGAGTTGGAGATGCTTAGAAAGCCAGGGAGGTCTAAGGATGGATGTAGATTTGTGATTGCATCATCCAATTCCCAGAATAACTGTTTGTTTTCTATTGGAAAGAAAAGATTGGGAGAAGATTATTACTATTAGCAGAGTTTGTCACAGAGGAGTACCTGAAAGTTGCCTTCTGAGACAATTAGAGTAAAATAGTTTCATTTTAGAAATTACATAGGACTTTTCTGATTTACGATCTGGATAGAGCAGGGGAAGCTGGAGAAAACAAGAGTGTTAAGAGATTAAGCCTATCTCTAGCCCAGGAAGAGGTCATGATGTTAGCACAGAAAGTTTGGCTCCATTTACTTGGCCTGAAAGTCTAATGAACCACATCAGATAGATTGAAGTGGGGGAGGGAGAAATTTTATTTGCAAATAAAAGAGTTACCCAGAAGCAAATTCCAAATGGGCACACCCCATATTGGAGTGGATCCTCTTTTATACAATTTTGAAAAGTATACATTCCCTTGACTCAATTGTGGAAACACATAACATTATTAATCAATCACAATCAATCATGCATGCATGCATCTTCAGGGGGCATAGTAACACAGTTTAACTAAAGGTTACAGAGTATGTTACAGGGAAGGTCCAGACCTCTGTTTTATCAATCTTATTGGTAAAAACATTCCTAAGCAACTTGGTACTAGGGTATCAACCATAACTCCAGACGACAGGCATTTCTGAGCATGAAGGCAGATGGTTTAACTCGAAGGGTTGTTATCTCAGGTTGACTCAGCCTTTCATCCTTCCTAGGTGGGTAAAATGGGTACCCAATATTCTGACTCTGTAAAACTGCTTAGAGAGAGCTGTAAAGCACTGTGAAGTGGTATATAAGTCTAAGTGCTATTGCTATCATTATTGCTATCTCTGCCTGTAAAAATCGTATCAGTACTACATAGCAAAAAAATTCAACTCTATTCAAGTTAATGCCAGGTTTCTCACCATTCTTCCTTTATTTCTTTGTGCTAAACAATAAACAATATCTTAATACATGGCTAGCAAACACTTTATTAATGCATTGAACTAAAGGTAAATAAATGGCTAGATAAATGCTAAATAAATTGAACCATCTTATCAAGGATGAATAGTTCAATGAACTATTCAATGACTCAGTGAGTGACATCTGCAAAACAAAACAGAAACAAATCCCATTGTAGGATGAATTAGGAAAGACATGAAAAACACACAAAAAAATGTCCATAATAATATTCTTTTACAGATCTGTGATACATGTGATAAATCCAGCTCCTATACAATTCCTTTTAAATATACCCATTATCAGTGGGGAAAGGGCAAAATGAGCAATTTCCCTCTTTCCTTATTCCTATACATGGACACATATTTTATACATGTGCTCTATACATTGAATTTACATGTAGTTCATAAATAACTGTTTCCAAATGGTGCAAAAATTGGAAGGCCTAAGTTAGGTACAGCTGCAGTTATAGCAATAAGAAGAGATATTTTCTAGCTGGACAGACTGGAATGGGTCAGCAATCATCTTATTCAGGTCACTGTTGTTTCAGCATCTCAAGATACGAGGTGGCAGAAAAAGTTATACTTAACACAGATGATTAGGGGACTGGAGGCTTAAATATATGAAGAACGGTTGCAGGAACTGGGTATGTCTAGTTTAATGAAAAGAAGGACTAGGGGAGATACGATAGCAGTGTTCCAATATCTCAGGGGCTGCCACAAAGAAGAGGGAGTCCAGCTATTCTCCAAAGCACCTGAGGGTAGAACAAGAAGCAATGGGTGGAAACTAATCAAGGAGAGAAGCAACTTAGAATTAAGGAGAAATTTTCTGACAGTTAGAACAATTAACCAGTGGAACAACTTGCCTCCAGAAGTTGTGAATGCTCCAACACTGGAAATTTTTAAGAAGATGTTGGATAACCGTTTGTCTGAAGTGGTCTAGGGTTTCCTGCGTAAGCAGGGGGCTGACTAGAAGACCTCCAAGGTCCCTTCCAACTATTCCTATTCTATTCTATTCTATTCTATTCTATTCTATTCTATTCTATTCTATTCTATTCTATTCTATTCTATTCTATTCTATTCTATTCCAAGAGGACCAGTATTCAACCTACAGATAGATTAACATTTTTCATAAAGCCACATTTGCTCTGAGTTTGGGGATAGCATTCCCGTCCTCCCAATATGAATTGAAAATTTTATGAGGATTCTGTTGGAAGTCACAATAATATTGACAACATCAGTGAAATCTTTCAGAAATCTTACATCCCTAAAAGCCTGTCCTTTGAGAAATTTTATATGGCCTTGAACAAGGGGGATATTGTGTTATAAAACAGTTCCAACCTCGGATTAAAAAAAGAAAGAAACCCAGCCAAAATGCTACTTGGTTTTGCTTTTCAATATATATTTTTAAATTTCAAACTTTATTTTGAAAAATCTGTGTCAAATACTGACTTCATTTTGCCTGAAATAGCAGTAAGATTATTTTGTTTTAATATCACCATTATCTTTCAATGCCTTTTAGATATTGAAATTGTATTCCATTTTCATTACTGTCTGTTGTAAATCTATTTTCCTTCAAACACCTAGAAATTTAGTCTAATTGTTCTTATGTCCTGAATAGATATACGTCCCAAATTACTAACTCACTTACTAAAAAATGATTGGTTTAATTGCTTTAATTGGTACTTTACTTGCAGTATCTTCTACGACATACATATTTTAATGTGCTTTCCTAAAACAACAGTCTTTGTAAAAATACATAGTAAAATTCAGTTTTGTTTCTTTTTTGTCCTATCTTTCTTTCATCTATCTATTTTTCATGCATACTTCACACTCAGTGAAATACAAATATGTGAATCCAGTTTGACCTTTAAAGAAATGTTTTACGGTTGTATTTCAGGGGGTACTCCTCTCCTCCAGGACTCAAACCCAGCTACACACAGTGGCAAAATTCTGTGTTGCTGCAATGTACACAAGAAAAAAATTGGTTACAGAATTATAGCTGTCAACTTGTGCCAATTTTTGAATATATCTATAACAATTTTTGGAAAAATATATTATTCACATACTTATTGGCTCTCCACTCATGTAAATTAGGGAGTGACCCTAACAGTTTGAGATCATATATTTTCTTAACAGGGATGTTATTATCCACTATTAATGTCAGTATTATTTTTTTTAATATATTGTGTGTCTATTGCTGGTCGATGACCGTAATAAAGATATATTCTATTCTTCTTCCATGTAAGAAAACAAGATTTCCCAGGTGAAGAAAACAAACTTTAAGTTAGAGGAAAGGAGGGAGGGAAGGAGGGAGGGAGCGGAGAGAGAGGGGGTAGAGGAGAGAGAAAGAGAGAGAGAGAATGCAAGGCAGTTGTGTTTGTAGCTGAAGTGTGGCTGAGATGCTGGTGGTACAAGTTTCTGCTTCTTAAAATAAAAGTAGCAACCATAATGGATCTACCCATCATGCTTGTGATGATCGTTTGGTAGGTAGTCACATAACCCACCCGAGTTTATGATCTGTTAGGGTAAAATATGTTTGATAACAAATGCCAATTATTTGCTATGGGATGGCTTTACCAAAAACCAAAATCAAATACCCGTTTTGGAAAAAAATGTTGTAAAACATCAGGTAATCGCATGATCACTGGACACTGCAAACAGCCATAAATGTAAGTTGGTTGCTGAGTGCCTGAAATGTGGTTGTCAGCACATTTCAAGCTGCATTTACTCTAGTGCTGACATAAGAAGGAGAAGGGGAGGCATCTGGCAAGGGACATTTGACTTTTCACCTACTTATTTTCCCTGGAGATGATACCCTCTAGGAGATGGGATGGAGGGGGGAAATTCCTTTGAGCTGGAGCAGTAGATTAGGGGCAGAGTGACTTGGAAGATGGCCAATGAATGCAGAGGAGTGGGGAAAGGAAAGGGAGGGTTTTGGGTCAGGAAGCCAATGTTGGCTACGACAGAGTCGGGTATCAGTTGTGCTTAATAAATGAGAGATTTTATTAAAGACTTTTTGTTGAAATGCAATTTATTTGAGACAACATTGAAACTTGACAGATAGCCAACACTGGCTTCCTGACCCAAAATCCTCCCTTTCCTTTCCCCACTCCTCTGCACTCATTGGCCATCTTCCAAGTCACTCTGCCCCTAATCTACTGCTCCAACTCAAAGGAATTTTCCCCCTCCCATCCCATCTCCTAGGGGATATCATCTCCAGGGAAAATAAGTAGGTGAAAAGTCAAACGTCCCTTGCCGGATGCCTCCTCTTCTCCTTCTTATGTCAGCACTAGAGTAAATGCAGCTTGAATTGCTGACATCCAGCCCCTCCCCCTTCATTTTTCCAGGGTGGCCTGTGTAAGACAAACAACAAATTAAGTACCATTACCCCATCCAGGGGTATGTGTCCTGCTCCCTCCCGCCTTTCCCGGGTGATCTGCATGGAATTTGGCTATAAGGTGGTCAGCTTGGATGTTTCTGCTTTTCATCCAGGAAGCCTCTGACAGTGGTCACATGATTAGATGTTGGAACTTTGGAACCAGGTTGTAAGTAATCCTGGGGAGATCCATTCAAACTCTGAGCAAATGCTAACTGACTAATTATATGTCGAAAGCTACCTGTATGGGAAGATAAATTTACAATGCAAGGTTTTTTTTTTTTCCACATGAGAAATTACTTTAATCTTCAATTTTTTTCTACTGGCTCTTTAATTAATAGAATGCTTTTTTTTAATACATGGAAACTTTGGCAGATATGGTGGTAACTCAACTTCAGCAAGTGAAGAGTGAACATAACGTTCTAATTGGCAGCTAGATTGCCTGCTCAAAGCAGCTGTGTATATTTTAAAAATTTAGTGGGAATTAGCAGTTTGTCATTTACCAGTTCATCAATCTAAATAACTTCTAGCATAATGGTCAACATAGAATGATGCAACCAAATGATACAATTGTTTGGAAAGTGAAGTGACCTTTTTACCTGAGATCCGTCATTGTTTGAATGGCTCTATTGAATTTATGCAATAAGCACAAAATACGTGACACAGAATGAGTCTATGTAGGCAAAGGTCTAGGCCACAAAACCTCACACTCTCTTAAAAGTTTCTCTTAAGTGTAAATTTCTTTCAGGGTTGTATGAAACTCCAATTATAACTGGAAAGGTGAATTAAACCATCAGATTAGATATCCTGGTTCAAACTGAGCCAAATAAATTTAGAAAAGGGAGTCAGTCTGAGTCATCCAATTAAACTGAAAATCTAAACTGAATCAATGAATTACATTAGAAATAATCCAGATATATTATGATCACATTTAACAGGGATGACGACTTTCTTTACCCATTGTTGAACAACTATGACCTGTATGGCTGAGAATCTCCATAGACATGCTTTCCCTATCTTTCTGGCACATAATCTAGCACATTGCATTAATTCCCATTTAACCCTTACTTGTTCAACAGCACAAAATCTGAAAACCAATTCAGATTTATTTCTAGTATGGTACAATTAATCCTGCAAGAGCCATTTTGGTTTAGCTGTTAAGGCATCAAGTTAAAACCAGGAGTCCATGAGTTCTATTCCTGCCTTAGGTATAAAGCCAGCTGACCTTGTGCCAGTCACTGTTTCTCAACCTTAGAAAGCAAGCAGTGGCAAGCCACTTTGGAAATCTTACCAAAAAAAAAAAAAAAATCTGCAGAGACTGGTCCAGGCACTCACCAAGCATCAAGTTTGACTCAAAGACATTTTTTAAAAAAAACATATACCAAAGGATTAATCCTACAACTAAGTTTGGGATGTAGTAAGAAGCAGGAACAAAAGATCCAATGATAGTAAGCAGAACTATGAAAGGGTGCTTGAAAGTGTTGGATCAGAGTATGAGTACCAACAGATTAACAGTTGGAAGGGACCTTGTAGGTCATCTAGTATTCACCCAAGCTGGAGAACCTACACCATTTCTGACAGATGAAAGTCCAGTCTCTTCTTGAAAGCTTCAGTGATGAAGCTCCCACAACTTCTGAAGGCAAGCTGTTCCATTGGTTGATCGCTCTCACTGTCAGAAAATTTCTCTTTATTTCCAGGTTGAATCTCCTTGTTCAGTTTCCATCTATTATTTTAAGATTACATTACTAAGATTAAATATACTAAGATTAAATATAAAGAAGATAAAGTTAATCACAACAGGACAACTACCATAGATTTCAAATTGAAGATGAAGACATGTGAAGTGCTGTGGTTAGTTTCTGTCTTTTAGAATCAGCTATCAAAATAAAGAAATCAGCAGCCAAGAAATGTGCTGCTGAATAGCACTTGATAGAATATCAATGGAGACCTTGAAAAATGTATTAGAAGCTGGGATATGTCTAAAGCTTCCCATTAGAAGCTGGGATATGTCATTGTCACAGGCAATGGTGTTCCCTGTGACAATGTATAAAAGCAAAAATTGGATGTTCAAGCAGGATAGAAAGACTACTGATGCTGACCAACTTTGGTGTTGAAGAAGATTCCTGAAAATATCATAGATCACCATGAAAACAAATAGATCTTCAAGCAGATCACTCTGGGATTCTTACTGAAGAGCGAAACAGCCAAATTCAAATTATTATTATTTAGGTAAACAAGTAAAGATCTAGTCTCTGGAAAAGGCTACCATGCTAGCAAAGGTGAAAAGAAAGAGAGGAAGAAGTTGTCCAGCAACAAGGATAACTCAATTACTCTTGCAATGGATAGTTATGAGTCTACTCTTGGAAGACTTGAAGGAAAAGGCTGGGAACAGATCTTCCAAAAGGAAAATCTACCTATGTGCTTTCTAAGAGTTGAGACGAGCAGAATAATTCAAAATTAAGGCAGAATGGTAAATTAAATATTCTTTAAAAAATACATTCTAGAAGTATACAATAGCCACCACTTTGGTTCAGAATGCAGTGATGTGAGCAATAATGAACATGCCTCAGTGTGCCGAAGAAATATGAATGGCCCTGGTTGCCAGTTTGCTTCCAGATGCAATTGAAAGTAACTAATTACTGTCTATAAAGCCGTATATACAGTAGCATAGTGTTTATTTCATCAAGCTGGGCTGGCGTAACCCCCCCCCCCCTCAGATTTTTAATTTTTAATTGCTAATGGTTTGTTGGGATGTTTTAAATTGTGGGCCAAAGTGTTTTATTAATTTTTAAATTTTGTATTGGAATGTTTTTTTATTCTTGGCTGTGCACCACCCTGAGTCCAGCAGGAGAAGGGCGGTATACAAATATAAGTAAGTAAGTAAGTAAGTAAGTAAGTAAGTAAGTAAGTAAATAATAAATAAATAAATAAATAAATAAATAAATAAATAAATAAATAAACAAACAAACAAACAAACAAACAAACAAACAAATAAATAAATAAATAAATATTTCTAATAGCAGCTTCTTGACTGACTTGATTTTGCAGGTGTGGTGTGTTTCAGATCCCTTTGAGTAAACAATGTCATCTATTGGGACCCACAAGTGTGCCTTTTCTTTTGCAGTGCCTGCCCTTCAGATGAGGTTCCCCCGAATTATGAATGCCACCCAACCCCAACCCCAACCCCTATTCTGCTCTGGTTTAGAAGACTAATCCTTCCTGCAAACCTTTGGTGAAGGAGAATGATATTTTCTTACTTTGTCACACCATTTTTATCTTTTACTGGTTTTATTACAATTTCTTTGTGGTGAGCACCCAAAGTCACTGAGAAGTTGGCGGCATAGATGTTTAATAAATTAAGAGCTGCGGTGGTGCAGTTAGAATGTAGTACTGCAGGCTACTTCTGCTGATTGCCGGCTGCCTGCAATTTGGCAGTTTGAGTCTCACCTGCTCAAAGTTCACTCAGCCTTCCATCCTTCTGAGGTCAATAAAATGAGGACCCAGATTGTTGTGGGCAATACCCTGATTCTGTAAACTGCTTAGAGATGGCTGTAAAGCACTGTGCAGCAGTATACAAGTCTAAGTGCTATTGCCATATGCCTGACTAGGTGGCTCAGTGGCTAAGACACTGAGCTTATTGATCCAAAAGGTCAGCAGTTCAGCGGTTCGAATCCATAGTACAGGTTTCCTGCGTGAGCAGGGGGTTGGACTAGATGACCTCCAAGGTACCTTCCAACTCTGTTACTGTTACTGCTATTGTCCCTATCTCAAATCCTAGCAGCAGAGACCAGGTTTGAACAGGTAATTTTCTTGTCAATGAACCATTTTATTCCTGTTCTTGTTTCAAATACCACAGCTTATATAACTTGTTAGAATAAGGGACAAGATAAACTGAATGGAGAAAAAAAATAAGATGCAAGGTCACAAAAAGCATGTGAACGGCTTGACTAGCTGCCTAATGAAAAACACCTGGGAAAGAACTTCCAAAATAAAATGCTAAGAATTGGCAGAAACGTGGATTTCCCCATTAACCAGTGAAACACTTTTTGTCAATTCTGAAAATTGATAATTTATTATCCAAACCCTACTTGTCTCACCTCATTAAATCTAATCGCCACCAGACCCTGTTTGTTTTCTCTCTTTTACAGCACTTGGATTCTATTCCTATGCTCCTTTCTCCCACTGCATTAACCACTACAACAGATGGAAGTTTTCAGTCTTGTCTCAGAGACCAGACAAAACCCATAATGCAAATAATTGCTATACAAAAATACAAAATAAATAGAGACCCATGGTTTGAATAGAAGTGCATACTACATAAATTTTCAAATGACCATAATTGTAATAGAAATATAGTTCTTAGGATATTTGGAAAGACTGTGACTTGTTATGTCTCACCCATATTCCAATGCATTTGGAATGTGCATTTGGAATGTGAATTAACCTCTTCAGAGGCTTTTCATTATTTCTTCATATACTAGGACTAGGTTAAATAGCAATAGTAATAGTAGCAACACTTAGATTTATATGCCACTTCACTGTGCTTTATTGCCTTTTCTAAGTGGTTACAGAATTAGTGTATTGCCCCCAACAATTTGGGTCCGCATTTTATCAGCCTCGGAAGGATGGAAACGGGTGAGCTTCAGATCCTTTAGCAATTGATTTGCTGTCCTGTTGCAGGGTGGGCATGGTCTAGTCGGCTGCCTACATCACAGCGGGGGGGGGGGGCATTTTTCATCCTCCCCAGGCTCCAGAAGCTTTCTTTGAGCCTCCAGGAGGTTGAAAACTGCTTCCCCCAGGCTCTGGAGGCTGGAAACAGGCCCATTTCTGGACTTCTGGGAGGCCCATTTTTTGCCCTCCCAGGCCCTCCGCATGGCCCCTGCATTTACCTGGCATGGAGACTCCTGGGAGGAGTGGGATGGGCATGGCCAGCCAGGGGTGGCATTTTGGGGTTCGCTGAACTCCGACCATCCTTGGCTAGAGGATCAGCCGAACCCCCAGGAACCCACCCCTGGTTGGAAGGCTGAGTCAACTTTGAGCCGATCAAGATCAAACTTGTGACAGTGGGCAGAGTCACCTGCAATACTACATTCTAACCACTGACCCACCATACCTCCTGAATAGTCATTGAAGCTGAAGATACCATCAAAACAAGAAGTGTTCTTTCCAATGTGGAATACAGGAGCACATATAAAGGAGAATATTTGTAGACCAGAATTGAAATGAAGGGTCCTTGGTGCTCTCTGAGCTTTCATTGTTTTCTTGCAGATGTTTTCATTACTCTAACTAGGTAACAGGTAGGTAACTAGGTAACAGCATTAACACATTGATGCTGTTACCAATTTCGATAATGAAATATCTGCAAAAAAACATCCAAGCTCAGAAAACACCAAGGAGCCCTCAGGAGCACTTTTGCTCCCAATACCTTTACTTCCCCCCCCCCCTTTCTTTCTTTCTTTTTCTTTTTTTCCCTTTTTCTTTCTTTTTTTCTTGTTAGAGGAAAGAAAGTTCACTCAAGATAAATTCTAACTCATTAATGTCCTCTTAAATTGTCTTGCCTAAAAGCTAGTTATGGAATTCATACCTGATTATTAGCCACTAATCTTATCTCTGATTTTCGGTAGAATTATGCAAAGACATTCACAAAAATGCTTGGAAGCTACGTGGCTATGATCAGTGGGTTGGCAGTCTCTGTATTTTGCAAAATCCCTTCTCTTTGTGGATGGCTAGTAGTTTTGCATTCCTTGTCTTTGATGTGGGAACTGGCAAATGAAAATATATCTTACTTCTCCATGTTTTAGTAATAAGACGCTTATTAGAACATATATCCATAGTAAATATCAAAGGCAATTATCAACATAACCAAATTCAAATATACTGCATTTATTGAGTTTTTAAGATCTGCATGATTCAAAATGTAAATATTCCAGAAAGTTCTTTCCTTGATAATTCTTGAGCTGCTTCTTAAGTATTCAAGATCCACACAGTGTACAACTTCGTTAGTTGTCAGGTTGATATATAAATTTTAGCCTTAGGGAGCTCTTTTGCTGTTCCAGGGCTGTTTTATTTATTAATGCTTCTTTGAGTTTTGATGTGCTATTCTATGCTATTGTATATGTGAGTGAAATCTAAGAAGCAGTTGACTAAAGATATATAGTCCCTTTAAAGAAAAGCAATAAAAGGAATGTAGAAAACACATCCAACAACAATATGCTTGTAGCTTATCAGTTCTCAAATATTATGGCAATATTTAATGAAAGTTGGAGAAATCTGTCTATTGGAGGCCTAAAATAAATGAATCAATGCCCAAATTTATTGCAAAATCTACACTGGATATGTAGTATAAATAAAAGTAAATCAATACCTTCCGTGTACTTCATTAAAGTAAATCTGGAATCATAGTCACGAATGAAAATGCTGGATATGAATATAAACATTTAAGATATTAATTAATGCAAAAACAAATTGCATTATATCAAGTTGTATTATTTCAATTTTTAAGAGTGCATGAGTGATTTCATTGGTTATATAATTCCCATCACCCTCATATGTCAATATTTGGGCATTAATTATTAGAGTGTGTAATTTAGTCCCATGTGACATGTTGCTAATTAAGAACTTAAACATTCTCTAGTAGTTTAATGTTCAGTCTGAAATTAAACATGCTGGTCATGTTTAATTATGTTTTAATTTTGTTAATGTCAATAAAAAATATCAGAGATACATTTGGTCCAGTGCTTATGATTAGTATAAAAGAGAAAAGAAGAAAATAAACAGAGATGCATGCATTGAAAAAAGAAAAAGGGAATGAGTCTCTATTTTGTATTTATTACTTCAAATTCATCTGGTTGAAGTTGGTAAAATGTTATTTATTGATTTATTTAATCATAGTTATATAGTCACCCAATTCACTGACTGTCTAAAAATGATCAAAACCATTAAAACAATCAACAGTCAAGAAAAAGTAAATAAAAGCAAAGAGGCAGAAAGAAACTGTAAACAAAAAAGAAAAAATATACTTAATCAATTTATACTTAAAAATATACTTAATCAAAAGAGCCTGGATAGCTCAACAGGCTAAAAGCAGACTAAAGCCTGTTATTAACATCCAGCTGTCTGCAATTACACCAGTTCGAATCTCACCAGGCTCAAGGTTGACTCAGCCTTCCATCCTTTCTAAGGTAGCTAAATTGAGGACCCAGTTTGTGGGGGCAATAAGCTGACTTTGTATAAAATATACAAAAGTATGAAGGTTATTGCTTAACGCATTGTAAGCTGCCCTGAGTCTCCGGAGAAGGGCGGCATATAAATCTAATTTTTTTTTTTAAAAAAAATTGTATTATAATACTCTGTTTCCCTGAAAATAAGACCCAACCGGAAAATAAGTTTAGCATGATTTTTCAGGATGCTCATAATATAAACCCTACCCCCCAAAATAAGTCCCAGTTAAGATTGTCAGTAAGATGGATGCATTTAGTTCTGTATTTCCCCCAAAACAAGACCTAACCAGAAAATAAGCCTAATAGACTTATTTTGGAGCAAAAATTAATATAAGACCCAATCTTATTTTCAGGAAAACGCGGTATTTTGCTGCAAACAACACCTATTCTCCTGTTAATATACATTAATACATATTAACCTTATAAAAATGCTGTGAGAAACATCACTGGCCCTTAATATGCCTATGACCGCCTTTTAATTTAGGACCAGCCTTTATTTCATGTGCATGAGAACAAACGTGCTCCATTCAACACAAACAATTAATCCTGCACTAGGATGTAAGTATTTTCTGCTCATTAAATGAATGTCTATATACATAAATGAATTTAAGAGGAATAGATTACGGAGACTGGTTTTTGTTGATCTATGCAAACCCTTGCAGAAGCAGATTAATAGTATCTTCTCTGTGATGTGACTGGTGTTCCTAGCAGAACTGTTCTTTATCCTGAAAGCTTCTTTGCAATTTCTCTTCATTTTAAATCTGAGTTGTTTTTCTTTGCTTTAATCAGTATTAGTCTAGAGTTGCTATGAAGTATAGCACTCCTGTGGGCAAGTTGCAACTTTTGGGGCAATTCACTTAAACTAGTGTTGACATACCATCAAGGAAAATCACTTACCGGTAGGTATAGGTAAAGTGCGTGGTTCATGGATTTTTTTTTTCCACAGAGAAATTATAAATCACTATGTCTTTGGAAATTCTAATTTTCTATACCAGATATCCTTCAAATGTGTGGAATATCTTTTTCAGCCAGGATGGCTATTGCTGACAATTTGGGAAATTAAAAGCCACACATCTGGAAGGCATCAAGGTTGAAGGCAAGCCTGCAGACCTGACAGAGATAGTGAAGAAGGTATAAGTCACCATACAAACCATACATTTCAAGGAGCCTATTCTGTTTCAGAGGTGTGATTTAGGCTTCCTATTTTCCTTGTGAATTTGAGAAGAATTTGTGTAGTTTGAGTAATAAGCCACCAGTTGAGCTCTGAGAAAATTCAGTGACTATTGACAAGTCACTATGTGTTATCCCAACCTATCTCAGAGAATAGTGTTGAAATGAAATGAGATGTATGAAAACCATACTGAGTTTTCAGAGAAAAAGGATATAAATTATCATGTTTAAGTTGATTATATCAGTGGTGAAATGTAAAATTTGTTACCACCGGTTCTATGGGTGTGGGCAACATTTTTTTTTTTAAAGCATTGTTTTCCAACCTATTTAGCAGAATAGGTTGTAAAAAAATGCTTTTAAAAGGTTAAAAAAAAGGCTCTTACAATCACAGCTGTGCTGCGCGATTGTTGGAGCCTTTTTTTAATTTTTTAAAAGCAGGAAGTAATGACACCTGGGTGGGTGGACAGCGTCTCGTACCGCCATCGCTACAGTTCTCCGAACAACCTTCCACAATCGCTACTGGATCGCCCGCTCCAGTCCGAACTGGGAGCATTTCACCCCTGGATTATATATATGGTAAATTTAAAACACAAAATGGAAGTAAATTCCTTATCAATATATATTTGTAGGTGCATGCGTGTGTTTAGATACACTGAAATAGAAAATTAGGTATTTGGGGGTTTTTTCAGCATCTGGACTACAAATGAATACAGATTTAACAGATTAACAGATCTGGAAGGGACTTTATAGATCATGTAGTCCAACCACCCATTCAAGCAGGAGACCCTACACCATTTCTGACATTTCTAAATACCTACCAAGCCAGAACTTTTTTGTGACTATGAGCTGCAGTGGTTTACATGACAATGGTAGGTAGGATTATCCAATTCACACATGAGTGGTCCAAACATATACACTCTAATTGGATTGTTTATTTTTAAACCACATGGAAACTATTTTAGGAATTCCATGAAAACATTTGGCAAACCTGCCATCAGAATTTAATCATAAAAAAGACACCATGGAAATCACATGCAGCTCTGGAATTTCAGGATAAATAACTAAAGGCTATTCATTTTTTCCCCTTTATAAAAAAAGGGTTCTAGTGCTTGACATTCATAAAATATTCAGCCTAGGAATTGTATGTGTTAAACTGTAATGTTGTATAATAGGAAAGATAGGAGAATTGGGAACTCGGATTCAAGTTCAGCTTTAACTGTAAAAACATAATTGAGTGATTTTGGACCAGCTTATATCATCTTAATTAGACCTTAACATGTGGTCCTGATTCTTCATACATGACCATTCAATGTCAACATTTTTCCCATATAATTCCACTTTATTTTCCTTCTTTTTCATTTAAGTATTTAAAATAAGCTGGGAAATCCATATTACTATTTCCAGATTTTTCTCTTCCCCTCATATATTGGTTACAATTAGTTAATTTAGTACAATTGCTTCTGATGCGTTGTTTAATATAACTATCTTATGCACTCCATTTTTTGCAACTTTAGAGCATTTCACAGGTCACACCATTTCATTAGCATTAAAATCCAAAAGAAATGAAGATGGCAATCAGTTAACTTTTATGTGCTTTCTGCCTTCTGCAATTAAGTGTGTCAGACTTTCTTGCAAAAATTAAACCCAGAAAGTGCACACAGGCAGACTGCTGCAGCAGGATTGATTTAAATAAGAAACTTCTTTATTTACAAGAATATATATACAATATCAACAGCAGAGAACAGTTTCATTTCAGCAGAGCAGACTAGTTCACACTCTGGTTTCAGTTTCTCTGCACAGACTCAGAAGCTGCAGATTAAGACATACTCCAGTCTGTCTCAGCTCTCAATCAGCCCTCATTGGCTGACTTAGTTGCTATGCCTATTCATTGGCTGATCTATTCCAGTTTATAAATATTTATACTTATAAATTTATAAGTGTTATTTATATGATAACACCAAAGGTTATATTAATTATCCAAAGAACTGCTACTCTTCTGGTGGAAGAAAGAAAACAGAAAACCAGTAGACAAGGCAAAAAGGAAGGAGAAAAATTAAAAGCTACATAAAATGGAGAAAAGGAAAAATTATCATGAAGCCAGTTCTGGTCTGCAATTACCCTCTAACTCAGCTGAATAGTTAAGAATTGGGGAATTCCTTCTACACCCACTCCCCAGAAAGTAAAATGATTATTTCTTCCTTACTTTCCAACAGATTTGTGCACTTAAATGGAATTTTCAAAGAGAAATAGAAAAGTAGAAGTTCCCAGATTTCTTGGCCAGTTGAAAGAATGGTCTGATTGAGGATAGAGGGGGCTGACATACCTCCCAGTCTCCCCATCTGATTCTGTCTAACTCCTCTCATAAATAAACTATAACACAAACCCAGGAACAGATTGAAAAAAGAAAAGGGAAAAGGATGATTCAACCCATTGAGCCGGTAAGCTTCAGTTTTTGAGCAGTTAGCTTCTACTAAATGAAAACTGGGACTCACCGAAGAGTCGCTTTGAAGCTTTTGTTTGTGAGCCTGCTAAAAAATTCTCTTATCAAAGCTCATGAGATAGATTGGGATAAGCAACTGTCTCTCGGAAAGAGACAACAACCTCATACTAATAAAACTTGTAGCAGGGTCCAAGCTGAAATTTCTGAAATATCCTGCATCTATCAGAAACTTTATTACAGTTATCAATGAACAATCCAAACTTCAGCTGCCAGTTACAAGAAGACCCATCTTAATTTATTTGAATGCCAATAAGTGGATCTATAAGCAGCTAAGTGCCTGCTAAGTCAGTTTGGAAGCAAACAAATATTGCTGACATTTAAACAAGCTACCATACCTCATTTTAATTTTTGTTAACTTTCTAGAAGAAAGTGGATTGTAAGCATGTAAGGATATTTCCGAAGTGTTAGCTATATATTCATAAACAGATACATACAATCAATATGTGCATGGATAGTGACTTTAGTCTCAGTAGCTCTCTTTCATTTTTTTCCATTAAAAATGAGGTAAAGATCAGAATTTTTTCGTTTATTTATTACAAAATATGTGTGGCACATGCACACCAAGTGTAGTTCTGCACAGATCAAAATCAGATTTTGCACATCTTCAAAAGGTGTGATCAGTTTGCAGCTCAAAAATATATTAAAATATGCTCAGAGATGTTTGTTTTGAAAAGAAAAAAAATCATTTAAAATGTGTGATTTAGTTAAAGATTTAATTTTTTAAAAATACCAAAAATCAATACAAAATGGATTGTTTCTATGGATAAACACATGCAGAAAGAACCTTTACCAGAAATAGTCTGCTCTATCTTTATTTTCTTGCTTATCTTGAATGAATCATAAATAATATAATGTTTCTACACCCACCCAAAAGAACCTAGGGAACTAGATCAGTAGTGAGTTTCAATTTAGTTTGCTTCTGGTGCGCTCATGTGCTCGCGAATGATAGTGTGCATGCGCAAAACTTCTGCACATGCGCAGAAGCGTCTGGGCAGGTGGATGGAGCCTCCTGCCACCGCTGCTACCGGTTCGCCCAATCCGGGATGAACTGGTAGCAACCCACCACTGAACTAGATCTTATAGATTGTACACCCATGCTAAAATAAAATAATTAGGAAAACAAGGGGAAAATCAATGAAGGAAAAGAAGTATGAACTGTTATGAATGCAAACAAGTTTAAAAACATGAACACGATACAAGCTTAATAAGTGATATTGTCATTTATGAATCCATGGAATTGATTTCAGTATCAGAATTGATATTAACTCCAGTGATTAATATAGCACATCCAATATACATTTTAAATATCTGGGTATTTTTAAATGTTAAAAGAGAAGTTATTTTATCATACCTTCCATCAACTGGCTATTGCAACATCTGTAGAAAATTTAAATGAGGATTCTAAGCGGGGCCAGCCTGGAAACAGCAAAGAATCGGCCTGCAGTGCCTCGGACAAAGAAAATGTTTTTGCTGGCAGAGGGTTGCAGGAGGCCATCATGGCTGAAAGTGAGGAATGGAGGGGGGGTGCAGCCCCGCCAAGCTTCATTTTCATTGGCAGAGGGCTATGAAAACAACTAAAAACAAAACAAAAGGAGAAATATGAGCATGTGCATATGAGCATGCAAGAAAGGACAGGAAAGAAGAAAGGGGAAGAGAAAAGAAAAAGAAAGAAATATCAGAAGAGAACAAGGAAGGAAAAAGAAGAAAAGGAATACAATTGAATAATATTATTCAATATTCCAAGGGGTCAAAACCAAGTATCCACAAATGATGTTCCTTCAGATATATTCAAATGTACTCAGGGCACACGATTAAATAGTCCAATTGGATAAACTGTCTCTTCTCACAGACATTAAATCAAGCAGATGCGTGAATCTGTCATGAAAATATAGTCCATTAACTGAATCTCTTTCTGTTATTATCAGATTGTTCTTATTGTGTTACTTTTATTGTTCTTTATCACTATTAAATATTTTAAATCTATAAGACAGTCAAAGTCATTGGTGAGTGTGTGGCTTTAGAAATTACAATTCTAAATGAACAAAAGTTATTAGACAGAAAAGAAAATATAGGTCATGATTTATTGCACTGATTGCTATTCTGTTTTAAATTCTTACATCTTTTAATTTTTGCATAAAAAATTGTTCTATCAATTTGCCTTCTGCAATTTTTAAAAGATATATTACCATGTTTCCCTGAAAATAAGACCCTGTGTTATATATATATATATATATATATATATATATATATATATATATATATATATATATATATATATATATATATATATAAACCCCGAAATAAGCGCTTGGCTTTATTGCCATGCGCTCAAAAGTCCAATTGAGGTTATTATCAGGAGATGTCTTATTTTTTGGGGAAACAGGGTAAGTACATAAAATTATTATACTTGGGGAAAACTTTTGTTCAGAGACCTGAACTGATCAAAAGAAATCACTGTTTTCCTCTTCCAATCATGGAATTAACAATGCTATTTGATGCAGGGCAAAAATACAACTGTGAATAAGCATAAATAATTACCAAAATTTTAATGCCTGAGGCCATTTCATAAACAAGTTTGAAAATCTCGCTTTTAAAGCATGACACATTTTATATTTCAATTTTTAGATTTCAATCTAATTTTACAAGCTTTAGATAAGTAGGGATATTGATATAGTCAGTATCCCTACTAAGGGATATTCAACTAGCTGAAAAACAGCATGCTGTACAAGCAAAGCAAATAATTAATAAAGGAGGGAAGGGTTCCACATAATGATTTAGAGTTTAATCCAAAGGCTTTTTTGAGATTTGCAAAGCAGGTTTAGTTAATGTGTGTCTCCCAAATTACTTTGGCCATTGATGTCAAATCTGTTTTCCCCCCTAGTGGCATAGATACACCTCTGTTCAAGAAACATCAAACTATATTTAGTAAATGCAAATAATATCCTCAAAAGTTATTTTCAAAGATTTTATCTTGCTCTATTAGTTGTTCTGTCACAGCATCAGTAACAGGTGGCAGTCCTGATATAGTATTTAAATCAGATGATTTAAAGATGGATCATATTTAGCTTCCATCATCTTCCATTGTAGCTCAGGAAATGGAATCCACTGTCTGATTGGCAACTTCAACTCTTGCTCTATAATCATCCAGTTCCTTGCCTAATAAATATGATGGAAAGTCCAAGACATTTACAGGTTTCATTATTCAATAGTATTCCATATTGTTTTGAGATCAGTAGTTTAAGGAAAATGTTGCACAAGCTGCTCCTGAATAGAATGTATAATTGGTCTTTATAACTGAAGAGCTGCAAAATGAGCAACAGAAGTATCTACATATGGAAAATTATACTAATCTCATTGCCAGAATGAAAAATATCTTTGAAGACCCCCACCAAATGTGTACAACTGATTGTGAGATCTGATGCTTATGACAAGGTAGGCATACATGGTTGATTTTTTAAAAAAACTTTTTGCTTGGAATGTGGACTGGAATAACTAGCATTAGTCAACCACTTTAAGGAGGGAAGGAACAAAGAAAATATTTTTCATAATGTGTTGGACAAAACTTATGTTGGTTCATTAGATGATTTGTTGATTTATTCTGAGGATACAGCCATCAGGTATGCAAGGGAATCTATACCAATGGAAGAAACAGGGAAACACTACAGCTTTCTTCATTTGAAAACCTTCTGTCTGCAAATTTTAGCTTCCAAAATTCCCCAACAATCTGAAATAGAAGCTTCTCTATCCCACTCCTTCATTCTATCTATCTATCTATCTATCTATCTATCTATCTATCTATCTATCTATCTATCTATCTATCTATCTATCATTACATTTCTATACTGCATTTTATCTTCTCAGTCATCCAGGTCATGGTTGTCCCAAAGGTGCTTTTTCAAGAGGCAACTGGACTTTCTTGTTTTTCTTTGAAAAAGTTTTGCTTCTCACCTTCACTTCTTGGATGACTTGGATGACTGAGAATCTCCAAAGACATATCTCACCTACTGTAAATGTCTCTGGATAGCTTACAATAAATACATTGGAGCTACAAAGCAGTATTTCTTTATCTTGTTATTGTTAGTCTTGGCCCAGAAGTTTCTTGAGGTTCACGAAGGCAAATGAACTAATTACTGATCAAGTAAAACACACATTTGCATTAGTTATGTTCTCTATAATCATTGTCCATTGCTTTTAAGCACAAATTCCAAGTGCTGGGAAGAAGTCAACCTTATAAGGATCACAACACATTGGATGGGTAGCTTAATCTTCCTTCTACGCTCTGATCCTGAGCAAATTTTTCCTCAGTAGCTGAAGCCATTTGCACTGATAGAAAAACTTTTATAAAGTCATTTATTTCCTAATGTAAATAGCAACCATTAAGAAAGGATTCAAGGACAAAGGACCAGGTGAGAAGAATAATTTCCCCCTTCCTACATGCTGCAATCCTTCTTTCAGCAAAAGCTATTTACACTTTTAAAAAGTCCTAAGTGCAAACATATCTTACATGTTACTGTTGGGTTCTTCCAGGGGTAAAATCCAGCAGGTTCTGACATGTTCTGGAGAACTGGTAGCAGAAATTTTGAGCAGATTGGAGAACTGGCAAATACCACCTCTGGCTGGCCCCAGAGTGCGGTGAGAATTGAGATTTTATAATATTTTTCCCCCAGGAATGGGAAGGAAATGGATATTTTGCAGTATCCTTCTCCTGGAGTGGGATGGGAAGTATCCTTCCCCTGCCATGCCCACCAAGCCAAGCCACGCCCACCAAGCCACGCCAACAGAAACAGTAGTAAAAAAATTTAGATTTCACCACTGGGTTCTTCTATAGAGGAAGCACTTCTAGAAGAAATATACGGTATGTTAATTTTCAAATTGTAAATGTTACACAGTGACATTAAAATAGATCTATCCTAAAGTGCCTTAAGTCAAATAATACTGTAGGTGTATAAGCCTAGAATACTTGAATGTTGTGAATCTAGAAGGGCATTAAATTTGTCCTGTTTGTTTTCTAATATTCCCTCCTTTAGACAGGCAAATTTGGATAGGTAAACTATATTTTGAAGGTAAACCAAAGAAAAGAGTATAATATTTGTAGCAATAAAGAAGTTAAATTACAAATAATTTTTCAGTGATTTTTTTTCCCAGTTATTCCATTATGTGTGAGAGACAGCTTTAAATATTCAAACAGGTCACACCTGAATAGTCTCATGCAAGTAAACAAATTATATTTTCCAAATATACTGTGCAGGTGCTGCACACCACTAGACTGAAGTGATTGTTTTATTCATGTGAATTTCTCTTTTGTACAATTCTCTTTCTACACAAAACTCTTGTGAGGTAGCCCTTCTTCTTCATTACTCTTTCCTTCTGAAGAGCTCCAGTTGAACATTGCAGATGATTCATCTGATGTATGTCATGGTCCACTATAATATCGAAACAACCATTTTTAGTATTCCACAGGTAGCTTGCTATTTAACCTCTTTTCCTTTGCTGAACAATAAATCCCCGTGTTATATATTCTTTCTTCTGAAGTTCTCTTTAATATTAACAGAAAAACAGCTGGAAGAGAACTTGGGGGTTTTCTAATCCAACCCCCGGCTCAAACAGGACACCTTATACCCGTGATGGCGAACCTATGGCACGTGTGCCACAGGTGGCACATGGACCCATATTTGTGGGCACGCGAGAGTGTTGCCCTAGTTCAGCTCTAGCATGCATGCATGCATGCACTGGCCAGCTGATTTTTGGGCCTTCTGGGCCGCCCGGAAGTCAGGAAATGGGCTGTTTCCGGCCTCCAGAGGCCCTCCAGGAGATGGGAAAGGCTGTTTTCACCTTCCCCGGGCTCCAAGAAAGCCTCTGAGCCTGGGGAGAGCAAAAAATGGGCCTACCAGGCCCACTGTGCCATTGCGTGCCAAAAGTGAGGGGAGGCCCATTAGGTGCGCATGCACAGGAGGTAGGGCACATTGAATTATGGTGTGGGCATGGGTGCATATGTAGTCCTCCCGCTTTTGGCAAACAACAGCAAAAAGGTTAGCCATCACTGCCCTATACCATTCCAGACAAGTGGCTCTCCAGTCTCTTAAAAGCTTCAATGATGGAGTACCCACAACTTCTGAGGGCAAGCTGTTCCACTGGTTAATTAATCTCACTGTTAGGAAATTTCTCCTTAGTTCTAGCTTCATTCTCTCCTTGATTAGCTTCCACTCATTTTTTTCTTGCCTTTCTTTGGAAACACCTCTTCTTTGTGGCAGCCCCTTAAATATTGGCACACTCTTGTATAGCCATGAGGTAGATGTATAACCATGAGGTAATGGCAGTTAAAAAATAAAAAGGGGAAAAAAAGTTGTTCAAATTATATCAAGAAAATAAAAGGCATTTAGCAGTGTCATCTATTCAATATGTTGCTTTGACAGCTTTAGCAAGCCATTTAATAAGTAGACCTTAACACCACTTTAGAGATTTCAGTTAGCATTTAAGATTCTTTAGAAACAGGCTTTCTCCTATTTCCAGGGATAATTGTTGCCTGTCTTCAGTGTTACTCTTCATTTTCCTGCAAGGGCAACTCGGGTTTATCATTATTGTTGTCTTTCCGGTAATGCCTAGGGATAAATTAGTCAGAGCCATCGCAGTAATGTATTTTGATACAGGTTTCATAATGACTAAACTGTCAGCCAAGCTGATAAAATAAACTGGACATTTTTCTGTTTGACCCTCAGGGTCTGGTCAAACAGACCCTCTATTTGACCAGATTGCCCCAGTATTTACTTTTGTCATTGGAATAATTTTGTCCTGAAACTGAAGAGGCTATTCTTTATTATTATTATTATTATTATTATTATTATTATTATTATTATTAATAATAATAATAATTTATTTATTTATTTAAACACACACAATAATTTTAGCTTAGTACAATCCTGGAAATTTCATTCATATTTTGATGTTCTCCATTTAAACTGTGCCAATTTTCTAGTTCCTCACTTGCCAAATAGACTAATTACCATCCGTCAGCTTTTGAATTACACCTGTCAGCACTACGCATTAACATCTATTAGAAAGGTATTGTTTGCTACAAAAATCATAGGATGGTTTTTATAAATCCATTTACAATTTCTGTCCCCTGTGGACCTTTCATCAGAGTCATGGCTTCTTACCATTTGATATTTATGTTATTATAAACAGACCAACACCCAAATAATGAATTCTTGGCAACAGCAAATAAGTTGTTTTGAGAGTAATATTTTAAAAAAATAGAATTAATGCATATGTTCAGAAAAAGTTAGGTATTCATATATTTGAGAATTTGAGGCGTAGCACATAAATTTGGGTATTTGGATATATCTGCATCTAATGAATATATCAGGCTTTTGAAGAAATGCTCAAAACATCATACACTGTAGCTGGGAGTTTTACTCTTTCTACTAAGCAAACCTATTTAGGAATTATTAACTAAGATAACTTAATTTTTACTTTGTTGATTAAAGCAATATTTTTTCTTATTTTTTTCATGTTATGGAATTTAAAAAAATTAGTTGGCATACTACTGATCAACAAATAGATCAGGTCCTTTTTCTAAAAGCAATAATACAGACAGGAAAAAAAAGAAAGAAAACAAGAGACTTAGCATTTATATTTGTGGGGAAACTTCTAGAGAAAGCTTGGGACACCATTCATGGAAATTTGAGTGTAAATAGCACAGTCAAATCATTAATTGTATAAAATGGATGCTCTTAGAGAAATGCTGGATCTGGAAGAAGTATGGACCAAAATGGATATTCGCTAGAACTGTGCAAGGTTTCAGTGGGGTCATAAATAAATAAATAATAAATAACTTTATTGTCATTGTATGTATATACGCAGTATACCCATACAATGAAATTCACTTAACACCCAAAGACCAGGTCCAACACACATAATAATCCCCAAACACATTCCCACCCATCACGATTCCCCACGATTCCACTCAAAGAAACTGATCTGTAAAATAAAGTAGCATAGTACTTCTGTTTGTAAGATCAGAGCAATTGTACCATGGTGTTCCATCTTCCTTCATGATCTTTGGTGCATGTGGTGCACATGGGCAGAAAGTATTTGTCTCAAATTAAAGTGGCTTGTTGAGGTAAACCATTTTCCATATTCTGAGTCAATGTTTATCAACCTCAGAAACATTGAGATATGTGGACTTCAACTCCCAGAATTCCCCAGCCAGAATTTTGCTAACGTTAAAAAATACTAACATGTTTAGAAAAGGAAGAAGAAGAGAGGAGTGGAGGAAGGGAAGGGAAATAGGAAAGGGAAAGAGAAGAGGAATGAAGAAAGTAGAAAGGGTCAGAAGAAGGAAGAGAAGGGAAAAAGAAGAGGACAAGTTGTAATAAAATAAAAGAGATGAAATGTTAAAAGAGCAGCTCCGAACAATTAATAAATAATAATTTAAAATAGTTAAAAGATAAGAGGAATGATTAACGATGGATAAGAGACTGTACATTTAAATGTGTTTATAAGAAATAAAAAAAAAACCTTTTCCCAAAAAATTCTAACATGTTTGAAGTAGATTGCATCACATTCGGAGATAGAAGTAAAACACTGAAGCAAAATGCATCCTGTTTTCATGAGCCTATTATTGTCTTCATTGTGTGAAAGCAAAACTGAAAAAAACTTAATTCCAAGTCTAGAGGTAGTGACAAACCCTCAGGCTATTTTCCATTTTTTGTTGTAGTAGTTGTTCTTGACTTACAAACATTCAGTAAGCTACTGTTTGAAGTTACAATGCACTGGGGGGAGGGGGGAATCACTTACAACCAATCCTTGCACTAATGACTGTTGCAGCATCCCGACAATCTCCTGATCAAATTTCAGGAGTAACCATCATGTATTTTGATGGTTGCAGCACCCCATGGTCATGTGATTACCATTTGCTACCTTCATAGCCAGCTTCTGACAAACAGTCAATGGGGCAAGACAGATTCACTTGATGACTGAATGATTAACTCAACAATTGCAGTGATTCATTCAAAAAATATGGCAAAAAGATCAACTGCCTTGCTTAGCAGGGGAAATTTTGGTCCTACTTTGTTCTTAAGTCAAGCACCAACTGTACATTTTCAAGGTAAACATATTAGGGGATGAGCAATTTCAACAAAAGGAAAGCTTGTTGATCATTTGGGAGTCTCAGTTAATTCTGTGCTGAAATCAAGTCTTCTTTTTCAAAAAAAAAAATTCTCCCTTTGTGAAAATCCAGTATGAAGCTACCACCTTACACCTTACACATATTTTTTGAATATAATACGCACACACACACACACACACACACACACACTAAAAGAAGCTGAAAATTTGGGTGCATCCTATACTCTGAATGTAGCTTTTCTGAAGCTTTTTTTTACAGCTCTAATGAGGCGCTAGCGAGTGAAGCAATCTTCTGCACTTTGCCTGCTTTTCTCAGTGCTGCTCTCTCCAACAATCAGCTGTGCTTTAGAAGCTGTTTTTCAGCCCTAATGAGATGCTAGCTAGTGAAGTGATCTTCCATGCTTTGCCTGCTTTTCTCATTGCTGCTCCCTCTCAGCTGTGCTTTAGAAGCTTTTTTTTTTCAGCCCTAATGAAAAGATCTTCTGAGGTTTCCCTTCTTTTCTCATTGCTTCTCTCACCAAAGATCAACTGTGCTTTAGAAGCTGTTTTTTATCCACAAGCAGGGGATAAAAAGCACACACGCATGCTCAAAACCAGCAAACTAATGTACTGAAGTTGACCAGACTAAGGACACTAGCCTGGTGAATACCTGGTAGACAGGTTTTTTCCCCCCTATTTTCCTCCCCAAAGCTAAACTGCTTCTTATACTCCGAAAAATACGGTATACTGTATACTGTAAGACCTCTCTTCTTGAAGTATATAATACTATGTCCCATTAGGTAGCCCAAAACCTCAAAACCTCCAAAAAAGTAGATTTATTAATAATTATTTATTGATAACTATTTGGAAAATCTCAATCTGGAAATTTTAATCATTCTATTTAATCCAGTTTTCTGGGCTTTTATGGCATATTCATACATAAGCTAACCATAGGCACTGCATTCATAAAGCATAGTAGGTTAAAGTTGGTTTGGTTTGTGTGCAATGATGTCATGAAATCATCATCCAGTTTAATTTATAGAGATATGAGTTTACATGCCATTCATTCAATATAGTTCATAGTAACATCAATATCTACTTTATTATAGTTTCATCTAACATGATTAAAGTGGAGGGGGAGTTAAGGATTTAATGCAAAAGAATGTTAATCTTATTTAACAGTAAATAAGTAACAGTAAATACTGCTAAACAGTAAATACTGCTAAACTTATTTAGCAGTAGATTTTTCAGTTAACATAGTGCAGGAGGCAAGTCTTAGACAATTTTTATGAAAACCATCATTTTCAATTTGTGGAGTTCACTGAAAAGTCAAACAGCATTCAAGATCAGTATGCAAAACAAGATCAAGGTATAGTCACAGTGCTATACACAGTGCACAGTTGAAAGTCCAAGCTGAATACCAGTGGTGAAAAACCAATATTATGACATCCATAAAGATATCAGGATCTTTATGTAGGTTATGTAGATAACCTAGCCTTATGGCATAGGGCTAGGTTACCTACAGAATCATTTCCCTACCATTATAGGAGCCCATCATACTCAATCAGGCAGCCCATCATACTCAATCAGGCAGGGATGGCATTAGTTAAATATTCTGACTGGAAGGATTCAGGAAAAGAGCCTTATTAGCTATTGTCCCTGCCCTGTCAAACATTTCCCCTTCCTAGAGATGAGGTGGACACCCATTCTCCTGATCTTCCAGAAAAGTGTAAAAATGTATCCCTCTACTTTAGCTTGGGGTTAGCAGAAAGACCACACAACACTGAAAGTCCTCCCTTCATCTCTAAATTAAGTTTGAATATTATTTTTTAATGCATCCCTGCCTTTTAAAATTATAAATTTTGTATACTCTTTTTATCTTTTAATATTTTTTTTTTAAATTGTACACTATCCAGAGTCTCCTTTGAAGTAGATGGGTGATTCTCTTTTTAAAAAAACAGATGATGATGAAGGAGGAGGAGGAGGAGAAGGAGGAGAAATATAGATAGATGACTAGGATGGATGATGGATAGATAAATGGATAGATAGATAGACAGATAGATAGATAGGGAGAGGGGGGGGGGGATAAAATTCTGCCACAATTTATTTTTTAGCATCTGGCTGTTTGGAATGGAACCTGCCTTCAGTATTATGTATTCCCACATATCTCCTCTTCTTTCTCTTCCTCAGGTGAATAATAATGTCCAAATGCCTTAACATAAGAATAGAGATAGTGGCAAAAAGAAGTCTGAGTACAGGTCCATGATCTCACCATAGTTTGATAATGGTAATGAGGGGAAAAAATTGTTTGTATTCCCACCTCAACTGAAAAATACACCTTGGCTTTATTAAAAAAAAATAATAATCACCATCATTTCATTTCAAGGTGAAATAGAGAATCTTGCCAGGTTAGATAAATCACTGCAAGTTTTCAGTTCCGGAGTTGTTCCAAAGGGTCCTGGGAAGAGACGTCTTTTTCAAACTTTTGAAAACACTATTTTATTAATCCCATAAAAGTGTTCTATACAGAAGGGGGGAAAATGTGAACGTCCTCCTTTCTTTTGGTTGACTGAGCATTTTCATTGCCTGAGAAGGTATTATAAAGTTAAAATGAATAGAACTGTGATCATTTAAACCTGGCTTGGTCGCCTTTCTTATGGAGGAAGTAAAGGCAATGACACATCTCTGAAATGTGGTCCCTGAAAATATGTGTTGACTAAAATTCTATGGAGCCATTTTTCCAACTAAATTATCCAGAATTTTACATTTCAAGGAGCAGGCAGAGAAGTAGGGCTGAACCAGCTAAACGTACCTTCTCCATATTTCTAATGATACAGATACCTGAATTTATTTTTTATTTATTTATTAGTTCGATTTATATATGCCCCCCTTCTCCGGAGACTCAGGGTGGCTTACAATGCATTAAGCAATAGCCTTCGTACTTTTGTATATACCTGCTTAGTAGGGCTTTTTGGCCCCCCTGAGCTGTGTTCTATTTTATACAAAGTCAGCTTATTGCCCCCACAAACCGGGTCCTCATTTTACCTACCTCGAAAGGATGGAAGGCTGAGTCAACCTTGAGCCTGGTGAGAATTGAACTCGCAGTAATTGCAGGCAGCTGGCAGCTAAGTACTACTTTAACAACAGTAGTTTAGTCCACTGCACCACCAGGCTCTTATCTTACCTGAATCACTCAGAAGCCTGCACAAGTAGAAAAGGATTCTACTGAAATGGGACACAAAATAATGGTTTCAAATGATAGGAAAGCAGATTCCAATCAAATCTTCTAACCGTAAGAGCAATTGAACGCTAAAATCAATTACCTCAAGAAAAAGTGGACTTCTAGCAATGAATGCATTCAAGCAACAGCTGGTCAACAATCTGTTATGGATGTTTTAATATGAATTTCTGCATTGAACTGAGGATAGTTAAGCTAAACCCAACTTTGTTATTCTGTTATTGTAATTTCACCCTCCAAAATAGGTCTTAATTCCCAATTTTATAGAAATTGTAGTGAGTCCTATGCTACCATTTATTTCCTCTGGATAAAGAAAAACTGAATTGCAGAATGTAGATGCACACGTAAGTAGTGCTTTTCCTAAAGTTTTCATACATTTGTTTTTCATACTTATTTATAAGATTTTTACATGTTCAGTGGAAAAAATATGGAAAAAAGCCAGTAAACACGTTCAATTGAACCTGTTCATATTACTTCCACATTTTAGCATTCTGCCTTATAAGAAATCCCAGTGGCAAGAGTGATGTCAGAGCATCCAACCAAATCCAAAAATTATCATGGATACTTTTCAGACCTTTCTGCTTAATGCTGAATCCTATGATGCCAAAAAAAAAAAAAAAAAAACCCAACCCTGCTGACTCTTATATATACAGTATATTATCAGTTATATAACCTCTCATTCCAGGGGATGGAAAAAAACCTCAACATTCTGATTTTGGCCTGTACAATAAAAAAAAGTTTGTGTCTGTTGATCAGAAAAATCAGAAGAAATGTTAAATTGTTTTCTCTGCAGCATCTGTTTTGATTTCTATGCTGTTTTACTTTTGTAATTGCATTGCTTAATTATAATACACCCCTTGCAGCTAAAGTGAAATAAGTGTAAAATATATTGCTCTTCTGATTTATGCTAATGTAAACATACAGACTCCGATTTAATTGATGCAGCTATGTATGGGACATTTATTTCCCCATGTTGCACAAAATTTGTTTTTAAAACAAATACTTCATTTCTTCTACCTGCCTACCTACCAAGGAAGGAAGGAAGGAAGGAAGGAAGGAAGGAAGGAAGGAAGGAAGGAAGGAAGACAAAAATCAAACAAGCAGCCACATTCTACACATTCAGCATTTTGTAGAACTTGAAAGAGCAGATATGATTGAAAAATGAAGAAATTCATGAATAAAACATAGAACAAAGGAAATTATAAACTCCTGAACTAGTATCAATATATTTATTTAAAACTTTTATTCTGTCATATTATGTATAATCACTAGGAATAAATAATACATCAAAAACACTAATAAAAAGACTTGAAATATTATATGTGTGTGTATGCATACATGTGTGTGCTTAAGAGTGGGTGGGTTTCCCAATAAAACTAGGCAGCAATGCAAGTTAAAATAAAAAATTAAAACAAAAGCAATTAAAAGGATATTAAACAATAAACTACCACCAAAGATGCAGGAGGACTCAAGAATGTTTACTGATGGCTAAAAGCAGCAAAAAGCAGGTGTAAATGTCTAGAGAAAAAGTTGCATATTTTGGGTCTCTCCACTGAAAAGATCTGAGTAGGATCCACTTAAATTTAGAAACATGTCTAGTTAGTTCTTACTCTTTATGCCCAATGGATATTAGTTAACTCAGACTGTTACCCAGTAATACCCATCTCACCTTGAACTGAGAAAATGGATTCTTTACGGTATAATTAATATTTTAGAAGATATAACTAGCTCAAATTATCCTACCATGGACACATTATCTAAGATCTAATTCTCTGGAAAAGGTTCTAATAGTGAGGAATGTAGAAGAAAAAAAGAAGAGGATGACCAGCAGCAAGATAGATGAATTCAATTACATGGCAATGAGTGTGATGCTGGAAGACTTCAAAGGCCACATTAGGGACATGATGTCATGGCGAAAATCTATTTTTGTGGCTGCTAGAAGTTGAAAATGACTTGGTGGCACATAAATCATCAATCAGATGATAGAAACAAAATGTGCTGCCCCGCTCCCCACACACATATGGCAAGAGTTCTACAGGTTTTATTAAAACCCTCCAAACAGGTCCTCAGAAACTACTCTTGTTGCGCTGATCCAGATTCCAAGCTCAGTACAGCAAGAATTACTGGGAAGCCAAGTCCAAAGGGCACACACAAAGTTCAGGAAAACAGTCCAGGAGTTAAACAGACCAGAATACACAGCACAAGCATACAATGCTCCAGCAACATTCAAGTGTTCTGGGTGGGTTTAAGTAAGCAATGCTAGCAGTCCTTCATGAGAGGTAAAATTTCCTCCTCATGAATAGTCTCTGACTGGTTTTGTGCCAGGCTCTTCTCTGCTCTGTGTGTCCTTGGTTCAGGAGGAGGTGTGGATTCCACCACCACTTCATTGCTAATGGGCAGCAGCTGCTCCCTGCCATCACCTGGAACCTCCTGGACAACTTGCTGCAGCTGTGGCTCACCTCTCTCAGCCTCAGTCTGTTTCTCGACTGATCAACCAGCTGAGGCTGCTCCATCAGGCTAGCATCCTCTGAGCCCCAATCCTGACCATTACTGGGCTCCACACTTTCTCTGAAGACTCAAATTCACTCTCCTCCTCTGAACTCACATCTGGAGAGAGGTCCGGAGGCGGATTCATGACTGAATTCAGCATGATCTTAACAGGTTAGAGAGGAAACATTATTACAGTTTTTCAGTTTCCTTCAACACCTTATGATCTAATGCAAATAACTTGGTTAGGATTGTTAGTGATTACTTTTTTAAAAAAAGTTTGTGTATGGTTGTGTCATCAGTAGTATATCTATCAATCTAATCTTCTGTCGTTCTTTTTAATTATCTTCAGTTTTTTTTCAATGCCCACCAGGCTTTTCATTTACATTATGTACTCCACATGAAGTTCACTGGTACAGAGCATGAAAGTTTACATTTTAAAACTAAATTGCATGATGCAAGATATAGAATCTCTAATACAGATAAACAGAAGTTGTGGGAAGTAATGAGAAGCTCTTTCAAAATCTTGATATCCATATTTAACCATCCCAAATCCTAAAATTCCTATGGTTTGGAGTGGTTAAACCTGAAAAGAGACTGAGTAGCGGCAACTTATATTGAGAATGCACAACATTGAGGTATGGCCATGTAGAAGAAAAAGGAAAAAGAAGAATGGAAGAATATTTACGATCAGCAAACTGTTTGCTGGCAGAAAGGCCATTCATGAATGAAAGAAGCAATAAAGGGGAAAATGCATGGACTGTGAAAAATTCCTAAATATTTGTTGGTAGCTCAACTAATCTGAAGTGTGGAAAGCTGAAAAATCTTCCAACTGACAAACTGGAAATGAACTGAGGTTTGAACAACCCAGAGGAGGAGAAACAGACTAAATTTGATTGGTCCATGAAGAAAGGATCATGATCAGGGGCGGATTTCAAAACCCGTCGTTACCGGTTTGCTCATGGGTGTGAAATGTGCAGAAGTGTCTGAGCGGGTAGGCGGAGCCTCCCGCCACCATCATTACCAGTTTGCCAGATTTGGGGTGAACTGGTAGCAACGCACCACTGATCATGATACCAGAACCAGATAAATTCTGATATATGAAACGATATAGAAATTATGAATATTTGCAAAGAAAGGGGGAAGAATTTATTTGGTTTAGTGTATGCTACGATAGTTTTTTTTTTTTTTTAATCTGAATTTATCAACCATTAAAACCACTTTTTGTAGCTGCTAAATGAAAGGCAATTTCAAAATATCAGCAGAAAATCTATTTTTCCTCCATTAACTTTTTTGTGTGTGTGTGTGTATTTGGGGATATTTTTTATTTCCTTACTCTTCAAAGAATTTTAAAAACTTAAGTTATTCAGGCACTGCACCAGATGCAATCAATTAAACCTATTTGTTACATTCAACACATATTCATAGGAATATTGCTATTGTTCAAGTTTGTTAGTCTGATTTTATTTCTTTAAATTGTAATTGTAATTTTTTTCAGGATCTGGTCTGAGCTGTAGATATAGTCACAAGTAAAACCTGTTAAATCAGAAATATCAAGGGAGAATATATGGGCATCAGGAAATTTAAATGGAGTGAAACTGGACACGTCATTTAATATTCAGAGACATATCAAAACTTACGAAAGACACAAAGGAAAAGGTGTAGCTATCACTATAAGCAAAAGGGCATCAAAGTCAGTGATCAAATACAACCTCCCAAAGAATAAGTCCTAGGCAAATAAATCAATATTAATAATCCAAATCATACATGTGGAGGAGATTGAACAAGTAACTTGCAGTATTTTTTCATGATAAACTTTCCCAAAACTTGTCTTATCAATAGGATATTGGAATGCTGAAATTTGAATATTCTTGAACAGTAAGATGCCAAACAAAGACAAACCAATATCCTGCAAATTCAATCTTTTTAGCAATACATCCAATAATATAAACAATGGACATCACGGGTAGACAACACCAAAATCAAATTAATTATATCTTGAATGAGAAAATATGAATATTCACTCAATATAGCCAAGTACAGCTCAGATCATGACTTCTGAGAAAACGGAAGTTTTTAAATAAGATCCAAATTTGGTCCAATGGACAGAGGCAAGTATTTTGTTCTGTGGCATATACACTCTAAAAATTTAAACTTAAACTAATAAATCAAGCCTGGAATCCAACAAATAGCCATGCATAGATCAAATTAAACAACAACAACAACAAATTAAATTTTTTTAAACAATAAATCAACAATAAAGCCACCATGAAAACTTCAAAGATATCTTTTGCGTAGTTTAAATATTCTTCATCAAAGTGATGGAAAATAAACTGCTTTTCTTTTTCCTTTTTTAAGCAAAAATATGTTGGCAAAATTAATATAGGTGAGTTGTATGGTTTTTGAATTTATTGCAGTTACAAAGTGACTGAAAGATAATAAAATTCTGCATTCCAAATGCTATCGAGAAACAGATGAAGATGGTGGAACAAAGTGAGATTAGATTGTTACAGCTTTTTATAATTCCTGAAAAGAGCTATAAACAAAGACAAATAGCATTTTATTTTCTCCCAAGATAGTTCATGATGGGGTTGAAAGCTTGCTATCTCTTTCAAGATATCTGATGTTCTGAATCAAACATCATTTTTTAATTGAGTTTATACCCTCTGCCACATTGGTATGTCTTCTGCTTTATTATTTATTATCTAATCATTGTAGCACATCATTTAGAGAACTACATACTCTTACTAACCATTATTTAAATTAATGCCTCAGGACTCGGGAAGTATTTGGGCATGATTAACTGAAAATAATATATATGGTGTTGCGTAGAATTTAAGATAAATTCAAACATTTCACTAATTCTTCTTCTGCATTAATTTTCAAAGGTTACATGGCACAAATAATGGATTTTCAATGACACCATATATCTCTTTTCTGTCTGATTAGCTATTGGCCTTATTTATAGCATTCACTAGGTAATAGAAGCATGGAGGGAAAAGCATGAATCTCTCTGCTTCCATCAAAAGTAAAACTCATACATCATTGCTATTCTTGTGTTACTTGCCTGTAAACCAATAGTGTCTGTCCAAAATTATTTTTGATATTGAGCCTATAGATGAACTGCAAAGGTGTGATTTATGTGTGATAGGTAGTATGTTAATAAAGCATCAAATGAAGTGTGCAACACTATAACTATAAACATACCTCAGACTCAGATAGTTCTTTGTAAGTACAACCAAACAGTTCTATTTTCTTTTTATCCTTTCTGTTTTTTCTTCTTCCTCTTTTTTTCTCCTGGAATAATGTGTGACAATTCTTTATTGATAAGAACCATCATATTTTAAGCATTTTATGACTGCAGCATGGAGGGAAAGTGTATCTAATAGATATATTAGATGATGATGATGATGATGATGATGATGATGATGATTAAATAGCATTTTATCCAGACAAAATGAAACCGGTTCAGAAAATAGAATGCTGAATGCAATGCATTCAGTGAGAGAGAGGAGGGACGTGACTACACACAATGGCATAAATACTATAATGATATCATCAAGTGCTTGTTATCATCACACTTTAGTCAGTTTAGTGGTTGACCATGGCCATTAAATCGGTTTAGTGCAATTGTGTACAGTACTTAAAGGAAATATCTATGAGAGACTTTAGCTAACTGAAGATATAATTCACCATGATCTACATGTAGTAATTATGAAATAGTTTAGAGTGGGGTATACATATAATTTTTTTCCCTTTCCAAATTGAATCCCCACTGCACACCCTAGGTTAGGTCACAAATCTATTTACACCACAGTAAATCTAATACTGCTGCGGTCCTTTCTATAATTCAGCTACTTTCAGTGAATTTTACAAACCCTTGCAACATTTTATTGGTATGAAGAACTTAAAGCTGACTACTACAAACAGAAGTGACTTACCCTTTATATAACCTGAGTTAATCCTCTCTGCTATTAAGATGAGTAAGTTATGTAGAAAAGGGAAGTGTGTATGACACCTATTCTGAGGAAATTAATGTGTTAGTACATTCTGAATTGGGTTCAGGCTGATCCAAGCTCCATTGAAAGGAAGGAAGATACCCCATTCCAATTAATTGTCTTAGTGAAGGACAGTTAAGGACATATCGAAAAGGGTATTTTTGGAGGGGAACTCCAAGTTGGAACAAATGCTGCTGAGAAAGCTAAAATGTTATGTAACTACTGAAAAACAAGGTGGAGGTGTTTTAATTGTTTTGCTGATTGCCTGAAACTGTATTTAAACCATGTATCTGGAGCGATAAGACGTTCTCTCTCTTTCATGGGAGAACTGTTTTGCAAAAGCTTATGATAGACATATAAAGGCAATATATATATTGCCTTTATATGTGTGTGTGTGTGTATATGTGTGTGTATGTATGTGTATGTGTGTGTGTATATATATATATATATATATATATATATATATATATATATATATATATATATATATATATATATATATATATGTATATCTTTATACTATGGAGGTTTGCTGTTTTTTTAAAAAATCTCACAAGAAGTGATTCTATTGCCATCGTAACTATAACAACAATGGCAGAACTGAACAAGATATTTTAATACTTGGAAATCTATTTTCAATCCTTTACTGCACTGAAATTTCAATCTTGCAACTTCTCAGCCCATGTCCAGAAGGCTGCAAATACTACAATGAAATTTGCCAGTTGTAGCAACAATAATAATGTTCCAGCTTTTGCCAAACTGTTCAAATGAAAGTGGTAAACCTGATGTATGGATCATAGCTCTGTTTCTGTGACTTTGTCAGCACTGTGGAATTGATTCAATCCTTTTTTAAAACAACTTTGCTGTGTGTCCGTTACTAGGCACCCAGCACACTTCTTCATTTTTGAACTCATTTTTGCCTTTGCTGTTACATGTATGAGAATTTGCTGCTAAAAGTATTAACTATAATTAGTGTCAGCCTTACTAGGTAGTCCAAACAGGCAACTAACCAGAGAAGCTAATTTAACCAGAGAAGCTAATTTAACTTTATTGAAAAGATGCATTAACAGAACCTTGTAAGTCTGAAAGTACAACTTTACTTCTGTCTTTTTTCCCCTTTCTGTTTCTTTCTTAGCCCAAGAAATGATATCCCTTCTTAGTCTCTTGCCCTGCCCACTATCAAGGTGCAAGGTATGATGTCTCTTATTCCCACTTTGGTGGGAGAGTAACAGCATTCTGTGCATCATGGCATATATTCATACTGGCTACATGACCATGGAAGTGTTGGCTCTTTCAGTCAAAAAACAGAGATGAGTACCACAACTGAAGAGAAACTTCCTAACCGTAAGGACAATTAACCAGTGGAACAGCTTGCCATTGGACATAGGTGCATAGATGCTTCATCACTGGAGGTTTTTAAGAAAACACTAGACCAGTGATGGCTAAACTTTTTGCCATCACGTGCCAAAAGCAGGGGGAGTGCAGGGGGAGTCACACACACATGTGCCCACATCCATAATTCTGTGCACCTTGCCCCCCGTGCTCCATCCCGCTTTTGGCACATGATGGCATGGTGGGCCCGGTAGGCCTGTTTTTCTCTCTTCCCCACACTTCAGAACCTTTCTAGGAGCCCGGGGAGGGCAAAAACAGCCTTCCTCACCCCTTCCTCCCCAGAGGCCCTCCGGAGTCAAGAAACAGCGTGTTTCCTGACTTCTGGTGGGCTCAGAAGGCCCAAAAATCAGATGACTGGCGCATGCATGCATGCCAGAGCTGAGCTCATGTGCCCACTGATCTGGCTCCACATGCCACTTGTGGCACCCCTGCCATAAGTTCGCCATCACGGGACTAGACAGTCACTGGTATGAAATGGTATAGGGCAGTGATGGCTAACCTTTTTGCCGTTGTGTGCCAAAAGTGGGGGGAGTGTGGCGAGGTCGCCCACATGTGTGCCCACACCCATAATTCAATGTGCCCCACACCCCTGCACATGCACTCCCCTTCTTTTAGCACATGATGGCATAGTGGGCCTGGTAGGCCTGTTTTTCACCCTCCCCAGGCTCCAGAGTTTTTCCAGGAGCCTGGGGAGGGTGGCTCCTTCCCCACTTCCTCGGAGGCCCTCTGGAGGACAGAAAAAGCCCATTTCCCAACTTCTGGTAGGAATGAAAGGCCCCAAAATCAGCTGGCTGGAGCACACATGCACGCTGGAACTGAGCTACAGCAACGCTCGTGTGCCCGCTAATATGGCTCTGTGTGTCACCTGAGGTACCCGTGCCATAGGTTCGCCATCATGGGTATTGGGTCTCCTGCTGGACCAGGAGGTTGGACTAGAAGGCCTTCCAAGGTCCCTTTCAGCTCTATTCTGATTGAGTCTCTAGAGTTGACAAACTCGACAAGGGAAAACTTTACCCTTATATGACTCTATTAGGCAATAGAGTCATATAAAGGTAAAGTTTTCCCTTGTGCCTAGACAGTATCTCCTCACCCTGGGTCCTTGGAACTTTTTCACATGCCATTACATCTAGTATTTATGTTAGAATGGACCCCTAGTTCAGTCATCTTTGTTGATAGATATAGCCAATGACTTACCTATTGTATCTTTTCAACTGAATATCTGATCTGACCTTGAAATATATAAAATAAATATAAAGGCTTGGCCTTTATAGCAGCCAAGCAAAAAAGAAACAGTTATTTGTGGGGAATAGGAGGAGGAGGAGGAGGAGGAGGAGGAGGAGGAGGAGGAGGAGGAGGAGGAGGAGGAGGAGGAGGAAGATGCATCTCTAGTTATTATATTTTAGGAATGTTACAAGACATGAAATCCATGGAAATAATGTGCTGTTCTGAGATCTCAAGGTCTACCTCTATATAGGCGTTTTAGTTCAAAGATATTAAAAGTAAAGGTAAAGGTTCCTTCGCACCTATGTGCTAGTCGTTCCTGAGGGGGTGGTGCTAATCTCCATTTCAAAGCCGAAGAGCCAGCGCTGTCCCAAGATGTCTCCATGGTCATGTGGCCAGCATGACTGTTACCTTCCCACCAAATGTGGTCCCTATTTTTCTACTTGCATTTTTTATGTGCTTTCGAATTGCTAGGTTGGCAGAAGCTGAGACAAGTAACGGGAACTCACCCCATTACACGGCACTCGGGATTCGAACTGCTGAACTACCGACCTTTTGATCGACAAGCTCATCATTTTAGCCACTGAGCCACCATCCCTATTCAAAGATATTAGATGTGTATTCTGGGGATTATAAGGCTTGACAGTGAGTGATTGCCTTGTGATGCAATCTTTATAAATGCCAATTTTTTCTCATTATTATGGCTGATGTTTAGATGAGATTTTTCCTACCAAAAATAATAAATAATTAAGGATTGCTATGAAAAATTGTATTATGCAAATGGATTTCATTACACATATTAAATGAAGCAGCCTTGAGAACATAGCTAATTCCTTTATCTGCTCTGAACAGCTATGGGAAGGATGAACAAGAGACTTAACCTGTAGCTCAACAAAGTGTTAAGAAGAGATCAGATAGAAATGATAAACACTCTAGAAAGAATAATAGCTTAATCTAAATATAGTGAATAAGGATTCCATATCCAGTGAGTATAGGTTAACTAAAAAAGAGGAAAAAAACTAATTAGCTATAAGAGCCAATGAATAAGCATTGCAAGATAGATGACAGAGTTCAAAAGGCTACAGTATTTATAGGTTTGAAGACAAGCATGGCATAATGGATCTATTTCATTAGCTACATATATGCTGCTGCCTGATATGGCAAAGTGTTCCATTATTGAACTTAGATTCCCTAAGTAGTGACTAGAAAGTAGACTTATTATTTTAAAAATACTGAAATGTCATGCCTGTATTTTGAATCCCCTTTGACCTGAAGACCGTAGGTCTTTGGAGAGGGGCGGCATATAAATTGAATAAATAAATAAATAAAATAAATACTGAATTTATGCCTCTTTTTTTTTCCTTTTCCCCTGCATGTTACATGTTTGTCTGGAGTTAATGTTAGATAGATTTCATTTGCTACAATCAATTTTAAAAACTGGCAATGAGAATGCCCTTAATGCAGCCACTTAATGTGGATTTACATTTATGTATGTATGTATGTATGTATGTATGTATGTATGTATGTATGTATGTATGTATGTATGTATTTGTCAGATTTATAAGCCGCCCTTCTCCCATAGGATTCGGGAGGCTCACAACAATAAAACAACCCGACAATAGATGATATTTAAATAATATTAAAACCAAATTTCAGATCCCCAGATCCCCAAAATTAAAATCCACAACAGATCAGGGAAGCTGCTGAAAGAGCCCTGTCTTTGGGTCAGCACGGAAGAATTATTCCATATGTGTATCTGAGGGTAATTCTGCATGCTATTCAAAGGCTGGTCTAAAACTCAGCCTGACTAAAGTTGCACACTTCGATTTAGCTAAATGTTTCTCTTATTTAAGAAAGTGAATCTTCATTACTTCAAGACAAAATGATGGCTTCCTTCTGCCTCTGAAATTAGGAGTGATGTTCTTTCAATAGTTAATCTGATATACAATTTGTAATATTACTGACTTGAGTTTTCCAAGCTAGAAGAAAGGTGATGCAAAAAACCCCCCAAAATAAAAATAATAATGCAATTAAAAATATAGGATTGTTTTTCTTAGTATCTTTTTTGTAATGGAATTGATTTGCAATTCCTCATTCTATTTAAAGTTCAATATTAATACAATTGTAATATATTAACTTTAGCCTGAAATCAATTCCAAAACTGAAGCCACAACCCATTATGAAGTAATGGCAATGCTAATTTTATTCTGCCAAGTGTAAATTGACTGATTTATCACACCATTATGGAACTGTATTACTCCCTTAATCTGTTTCCAAAGGAAAATGCAGAAAGCAAAAAAGGTGTATTATACTATCTATACTTTGCTCAGAATAGCAGCTAAGGCAGAAAGCTACTCCAGGGAGAAGTGGGAATGACAGAAATGTTTGCTGAAGGAGATAGTCAAGAACAGATGTTCTTTGCTACTGTAAGTCAACATGGGCCCATTGATTTTATAGCATCCCTAAGGAGACCTTTACCTCAATTTACTCATATTGCTTTAAACAATCTGGTTTCTGTATGCTAAATCATGCCAGAAAGATGTAGAGGGATAGAAGAAATACCTATGTTTTCTTCTGATTTCTCTGTGCAAGCCAAGGAAAGAAGAGAATCAGATGACATATAGGTGGAATTCCAGCAAAAAAAAAAACCTGAAGAGCAAAAGTCTTGGCTGAGACTTATGGTTGAGACCAGCAGGAAAGACCCATAGATATTGGAGCATGAGAAAGTGAGAGCTAGGAATCAATACTTAGGCCAGAAGTTATAACAGGGGGTCTGGATTTAGCTAAAAAGTTACATTCCAGGGCTACTTGCAAAACTGAAAGTCTAAAATAGGGTCTCCAGAACCTTCAAAATTAGATGACCAAACTCTATCTTTTATTTCAATAGAAGAGAGAAAAAAATAAAATATTACTAAAGAATAGCAATATGAATCATATTCATTAGTGCTTATACTATAGTATTAAATAAAAGAAAACAACATTTTTTTGGTCCCACCCACTTACTTTTTGGAATGTGATTTCCAGTAGACCATTTAAAATGTGACCATAAATCCAGAAGATTAGGAACATAATCTAAAATCAGAACCAAATAACAAGATACAATGTTTGAAACTTCTACTCAGGCAAATTCCAAGCCTATACAGAAAGTTTTTTATGGTTATATTAATGCAGTGACATAATCATACAAAGATCATTACTATCTATCCTGACTTCAGAGGCAAGTTCATAAGTTACATTTGTTTGATGTCAGTGTTACACATATGGTTTGACAGAACGTTGTACAATATGGTTTAGAAGCAAAGGGTAGCGCGGCCACTATATTATCCAGACAGATACTCCAAATAAGAGCTTTTATATTGCTGTTATAGCAACAACAGAACTTCTGCTGTCCTGGTTCCATGACAGGAGAAGCCTAACAGTAGTAGTTCAAACTTCAGTTAAAAATACAAGAAAAAAAAAACACCTTGGCCTCTGAAGCCTCTCAAAGGCTTTGAAGGTGTGTGTGTGTTTGGCAGCACTGAAGGGAGCCACGTGAAGGGAGCCCGCTGGGTAACCATGCCGACTGCGATTGGCCCTTTGCCTTCCTCTGCTGCCGCCACCTCTGCCTCTTCCTTCTCTCTGCCAACAGAAGTCAGAGAGGAAAAGGCAGTTGCTTCACAGAGCGTTTCTCCACATTTCATCCCAAATCAGCCACCCTCACTGGAAACATAAAGAAATGCTCAGCAAAGCAACTGCCTTTTCCTCTCTGACTTCTGTTGGTAGGGAAGTAAATCTGAAGTTGTGTCTAATGTACAAAAGTTATAGTTAAATGGGTGGCAGAAGGTGGACTCTGGGTGTGTTTTTCCAAATGTAGTGAGGTTGAATATGTATAGTTTTAGAAGAGGTGTGTGTGTGTGTTACAGTATATATAGTAAATAATGTATCTTTTTGTGTGCCTATACACTATACTATGTAATATGTATGTACGCATATGGTATATGTATATAGGATTAAATAGTATATTTTGGATGTTCCGTAGTAGTAAATGAATAGATAGGGAGGTTGTATCTCGTTGAGGCCTTTGAGGTGAGGAGAGGTCAGGCACCCTAACCATAACCCTTGACATGAGTGACGTCAAGTTGACCACGCCTACCCAGTCACATGACCACCAAGCCATGCCCAGTCATGTGACAATCAAGCCATACCCAGTCATGTAACCACCAAGCCACGCCCATCAAATAAGCCATGCCCACAGAACTGGTAGTAAAAAATTTAGAACCCACCCCTGCTGGAATCCAAAATGGGAATCCAAAGTGGGATTAGACTGAGTTCTAATCCCACTTTAAGTATGAAAAATTGCTTTGGTGAGTTTGAGTCTGTCATTGTCTCCCAGCCCAACTAACCTCACAGGACTACTGTGGGGAAATAGGAGGATGAAAGGGTATTGGGCATTTATTATTATTATAAAAATAATAAAGATGGGACATAAATAAATTCATTAATTAAATTAAATTAAATTAATTTTTAATTTAACCCCACATCAATATATGCCTAATTTAGAACATTGCTGGGGAGGTGAGAAGAGGTCCAGGGAGATTTTACATTCTCTCTGTTGTTATTTTTTTTTTCCTGTTTGGGAGTTGGTTCCTTCCATGTGTGCACTAAAGGCACACATGTGTTTAAGGGACACTTCTGCAAGAATATTCCCTGTGATGACTACATGCAGAGATAGCTGCCCAAAAATATTTGATGTGTTATTAATGTCAGGTGCAAAGAATCAGGACCATTCATAAGGTTGCAGCATAGAAGATTCATTCAAGCCTATAAAAAAGACTCTGATTAACTAATGTTCAACACTAAATTGACACTAGATAAGGGTCAACAGAATTCAGAACATTTATGGGAACAGAACAACTCTAAGCTAATGACACACTTAACTCCACTTCCCAGCTCTACCTGCCCTTCGCCAGCAAAAATAGGGGATCTGCCCAAAATGTTTTTCATATTTTGAACTCTTGGCTTGAGCTAGGTTGACACCTCCAGGTCTTCTGTCTAAGTTTGCAATTGGTATTTCATTCTTTGCCCTTTTATATTTTGATATCAACCACCTACATAGGAAAATTGAGTAATTAAGGAAGACAACCTGCCCTGACCTTTCATTCCTGGGAAGCTAGCATCCAAAATTGGCTGGCTGATGAATTCTTAAAATGGCTGATGAATTGTCTTTTTGAACAGGCTCTATTGGCAAATAATTCATGAAAATGTATTAGATTTTTTATTTTATTAAAAGGAGTTTATTGGCCACTTTATTTACTTAATACTGAAATGCTGATTCCAAGTACTCCAAACACTTGATTTTTCTGGAGACTGATCCAACCAGCTTAAGATTTGTCTTCAATTATGACCCAATATAATCACTTGATTGAACATTGAATTGTAATAGTCAGTACTGGCAGCTTCACCAATATTTATATACGCAAGTTTTCTACATGCCATGATCTCAGGCATTTGCATATCACTGAGCTAATTATTATTTTGCAGACCATTTTATGCATTGGCAAAATACCTCTTGCCCTTTCTCATTGCATATCTAATTTACTGAGAGCAGAAGCTAATAACATTACAGTTGCTAATGTGACTAAGATGCGTGAAAAAAGAGTAGCTATTTTGGTTTAATTTTTAGAGTTGCTTTGAAAGGATTTTAAAAAGTGTTATGCCAAATGCAACATTTTCAATTTTTGCTATGAACGCTCCTGCATTTTTCATAGGGGAAGGTTTTTTTTTTTCTTGCTGAAAGTAAAATGATAGAAGCATTTATATATTATTTTGTAATAACAAGCACAGTGAAATATTTTCAATTCATCCCATACACTGAACTTTAGTAAGACATTTACTTTCCTGTTTTTCTTTTCCTTAAGCCTGAGGGTCCCATGAGATGCTGTGCAAAAAAAACAGTGAACAGAAGTGCAATTATAAAAATGCTGCAAGAAGTACTTATTTTATTACAATTTTGGCCCTATCTAATTGCAAGGCATTCTGTTCAAATTGGATTGAATTACCTTTTATACACAGCTGACTTCTGTTGTTCAGCAATTTCAATTTTGTTCTTTGGTTGATTTGACTTTCATCAGTAGATTCTATTAGAGGGTGACTATAATGAGTTAGACATTTTCTAGCTGCAATCACAACTGTCCTTTGAACTTACACTTTTAAGATGACCCCATCCATATGATTACACTTATGCCTGGAATTGACATTGATCTAAAATATGGTCTATTTTGTCACAGATTTCACAACTTGTAAAGATAGGAATAGTCTTTCAGCATTTAGAAATCCAATAACATTCAAGGACATTCTGGAGGACTCTGGAAGGTTCCATTTCAGAAAGCCTGAAATCTATGATTGAATGAATGAATGAATGAGATGTATTGTATTGTATTTAAACTTCGTAGTTCTTGCTAAAGAATTGAGAAAGACAGTTTGGTATAATGTTAAAATACTAAGCTTAGAAGTGGATGACTAGTTCTGCCTTAGATACAAAGCCAGTTGGGCAACTTTGGGCCAGCTATTCTCTCTCAAGGCCCAAGACGGAAGCATTGGGAAACCATTTCTGAAAAACCTTGCCAAGAAAACTGCAGAATATAATCCAGGCAATCACCAGTCATCAAAAACTGACTTGAAAGGGCACACCCGGAAAATCTTCTTAAGTGAGAATCTATGATTGGTTGGTCGGTTGCTTGGTTGCTTGGTTAATTGATTATGTGCCATAAAGTCATGTTTGACCATGTAGATTGTCTACATGACAATTTTTCCATGACAATATTCTAGAGATACTTAAAATATTAAGAACTAGAAGATATTCAAATATATAAGTAACCCAACCTATAATTGGGCTCATTGGTTCAAGACTGACTCCTTTCATTCTTCTGAGGTCAGTAAAATGAGGACCCCAATTGTAGGAGGGGCAATATTCTAAATCTATAAACTAATTAGAGAGTGCTATAAAGTACTATGAAGTGGTATATAATTCTAAGTGCTATTACTATGGGTCTTAACTTTTTCTAAGAGAATGAATTAGCCAAATAAACTAATATTCAAAAACATAGTCTATTTCCATTCAACCTGTCTAAGAATAAAAACATAAGCCATGTTCCTTTATGTCTTCTGCAGACAATGACTGACTGCAATGAGATCAGGCTACATTTGCCTGTAGTTGCCCACATTATTTTATTGTCCCTTATAAGTGGTGGGAACTGTCAAATCTCTATCATTCTTTTCTTGGACATTTTTCTAATGTCTAAAGATGTCTTTTCAATTCTAGGCATTTTCTGGGAAGGGAAAGAACTTTTAGAAGGCCTTTAATGTTATACAACTATTGCTGATACTCAGGCAGCATTTAAATTTGACGAAGCTTTAATAACTACACACATATATGTATATGTATGGTGTATGTGTGTGTATAATGTATATGTGTGTGTGTGTGTGTGTATTTATGTATATAGGCATAGATAGATAATAGAAGATAGGTAGATAGATGGAGGGAGAGAGAGGGGGATCGGTGGGTCAGTGGGTCGGTGGACAGACAGACGGATGGACAGACAGATGGTAGAGCTATATAGGTATAGAGTTATGATTAATGTATTAACTGTCTTTTTACTGGACTATATAGGAAGTTAGCACCTCACAACTTATGTTGTCTTATGCAGCCTCTTAGTTCATTGCAAGATTTTACACCAGAAATTAACATTAGTGAACAATATTATTTCAATTTCCAACTAATGTTTGACATGAATTTAAAAGAAATAGATATGCTATACATTCCAACAATATTAAAATTAAAAGAACATTATTTTAATTTGGAGGAAAATGAGGAAGAGATGGACCAAAAAACCTTGCTTCAATCTTCTGGGAATATCATTTTGTCACCACTGTATTATTAAGGCCCCTGGCCAAAGTAAAATTGCTTGTCTGTGCCTTAAAGTAAGTAATAAAGTCCTGGGCAGAAGAAAAGGATAGCAGTAGAAGTAGCAAGACAGATTTATGTTTGAATGTGACTTTATTTGAAGGCTTACATCTTCACTAGCAGGAAAGATACAAACTGATCTTCATGTCATTTATATAAACCTCCAGGCATGAATGATGATTGAAGCTGGAGAACATTTTTTGTAGGTTGGATTCCAAACAAATGAAAATATTTAGATGGCAGGTGTTCCAAAAACCTCTTAACCCTAATGGGAAAAAGACAGATGCTGTATTAATCCTTTCAAATCTTTGGTCTTCTACTTTCTGAAATGTTCATATGAAGGTTTAACTTAGCCTACAGATTCACAACCCAGAAGAACTAAGCCTCTCTCCAGATAGCTCCATGTCTTCCAGGCTTATCTCTGTAGAGATCTCCAGTCTCCTTTTGGCATTCAGAACATATGACAGTAGGCTTAGAGAATCTCATAATCAAAGAGTACTCCCATTGAGATTCCTTTGATTAACATATCACAGCCAGATGCGCAATGAAAAAATCTTAGTGGGCTTCTCTCTTTCTTACTCTTTTTTTAATCAAGAATATCATGAACATTCAGAGTATAGTGCAAAATACATGTTTCTTTTGTCTTTTAAATATTCTCTGGACTGTGTCCAAAAGTTCAGACTTAAATACCTGATATATTAGATTTTAATCCACAGATGAAAAAGTATTTAAAAGTCAGACTCGATTGGAAAGCCAATGGGAATATTATAAATAGAAGTTGTTATAACCTACTCCTACTGAAAAGAAGATTTGATAATATACAGGCTGTTTTCTTCTCCCTTTGAAAGTGGGATACAGTTAGGAAATCAGGAACAAAGGGTAAAACAATATATTCTTGTGCCAAAGCATTAATTACTAGGGTGAGGTGGGGAAAACAGACAGATTTTACTACTTTTGTGACATTTCCTCTTAGTAAAGCTACAGGAAAGTTATTTTTAGAAGGTTACAAAGAATTATTGAGGGAGAGGACCATCAGTTATATATATTTCCTCTCCTAATTTAAAGTTATGGTGAACTAAAAATTTGCCTTCCAGTTACTAAAAAGATACATTCTTTCTATTTTATTTATTGTTGCTGATCCTTTGGGGAGGCTCTGATGTCATGGCTCTCAATACCAATCACACATAGATTTTTCCAACACTATTGTGACTTTGAATAAGTAATCCATTTATCCAAAATATTACGATTGCCTGGTGTAAAAGTCTTGTGGGCATGTAAATAATCCTCATAGCAAGGCATTTTTTTTTCTTGTACTGTATCCATTTTAAATCACATGTAAGCTCTTTTAGATCTTGTTGGATCAGCTTCAAGACTTTTAGCCAGCATCTATTTTAACAAAGTAGTGGAAGAATTCTCCTCCGCCATCTTGCCTGACTTAGCAGATAGTGATGCAGTTGAAATTGAGCCAGCTGTCAAACATTTAGATTTAACTGCCCTTCTGATAGCTCATTAAAAATAATGTGTAATGAAAACTTTTATTTACCCAATGATGGAAGTCCTTTTCCACAGTCCAATAATTCAGAAGTTTGAAAATAATTTAATCAAGAGAGATGTGAAAGACGTGCACTCACAGTGCACCCCAAACAGGAAGTTGTATTGACTTTTCTGGCACAGAAATCAAGCATTCAAACCAGAGGTGAAATCTAGCAAGCTCTAACAGGTTCTGGAGAATCGGTAGTGGAAATTTTGAGTAGTTCAGAGAACCGGCAAATACCACCTTTGGCTGGCCCCAGAGTGGGGTGGGAATGGAGATTTTGCAATATCTTCCCCTACCACGCACACCAAGCCACGCCCACAGAACCGGTAGGGGAAAAAAATTGGATTTCACCCCTGATTTAAACAACAATGGAAAGACTGTACTATCTAAGAACAAATTTAAAAAATTAAAATAGTCCATCTTTGCCTGATATATGGCTGCACTGGAGAAGGCTTCAGTTGTATTGTTTAGAGGTAAGCAGTATACTAGCTGGCCTCTATCTAACTCAGGACTAGAAAATTCTGGAATTCTCTTTGCACAAAAACAGGATGTATGTATGGAAATTGACAAATTATTAGAACCCAAATTGTTGGAGAGAGCCATTTTGATGTTGTAGTTAAGGCACAAGGATAGAAACTTGAAGTTCTTTGGACTATAATGTCTTATAAGACGTATGAAGGTCTTATAATCTGGTCTATAAGACTAGGACTCCCGGTTTCCAGCTTTGTGATTTTGTGATTTTCAGAAATCTTGCCAAGAAAACTGCAGGGACTGTTCCAGGCAGTTGCCATGAGTCAACTTTGATCTGAAGTCACAAAGCAACCATTTTGAGAAGGATAAGGGGAGAAAAAATAATTAAAAAATTGTGAACAAGGTGGAATAGAAGAGGGATGGAAGAATATCTGCTATAACTATTTCTAAGGCTGAAGACATAATACAGAATTTCAAATATAAATTATCGTTTCTGAGAAGTATGTTTTCTTTGTATTTAGAATCTCGATGTTTGTTTTCCATTTATAATCCTGCTTCACTTCTTGGTTCCATTTTCCTTTGTGTGGATTTCCAGATATTTCTCACTTCTGGATGTTGACGGACATCTATATGTTCTTATGATTTCCTGGATTGGAAGAATTGATCATTGGAGACAGCTAAATAGTGTGGTTATGAGAAAACAGTTGAAAAATAGGGTATCATGAAGTCCAGAACTGAAACAAATGTTTGTCATACAAGTCTTCTCAATACTCAGTGAATGAAAGTATTTTCCAAATTTACACCACTTCACTTGTGATCTATCTTCAGCTAAATCTGATGTACAACTCTATTAAAAACTATACACTGCAAGCAGGATACATGATCTATTTCATCTTAACAAGTTAGTTTCAAACTGAAGGCTTCCACAACTTTGTCTGATATAGTGTAATTTTTTTCCCCCAGTTTTTTTTTCCCAAGGAAATTCCAGGATTTGGATAATCAGGAGAATTAAAGTTTAGACCTGAACCATGCTGTCAATGTATATACAATGTCTTCTTGGGTATGTTTATCTCTGGTACATGTGTGACAAATAAGATAAAGTCAGAAATAGATGTTATTTTATTTGTCTCTTATTTTGGAGAAGATCTAAAGAAGTAACATTTAAAAACTTGCATTAATTTTTACAATCACACAAGTTGCATTTGCAATTCCAGGTGGCATATTTCCAAATTGCTCCATCCTTTCTTATATTCATATCTCAGTAAAATAATAAAACGATTTGAATAAATTATCCATTTGAAAAGAAAATTATAATTTCAGCACTTACCATAAAATACTTTCAAAAATCAGTCCTACAATGAACTGAGTTGTTTGGTGCTTAATTTCGGAGTATGTATACTTAGCACCAATGATACTTGAGGGGGGGGGGAATGTTACAGTTCTCAAATCTTTGTGAAGGAAAGACAGATTAAATTTCTTTAATCTGTTTATTAATGTATCCCAATATATAGCTGTCTGTGACCTTTGTTCTTCCCACTGTGCTAAAGTCAATATATATGAACAATGACCTTGAATTGATTAGAGTCATATTTAAAGTAATTGAAAGTCATTTAAGCCATTGATCTTTGCCATAATAAAATTGTTCAATTAATTTCAGTTGGTCCAAGCTTTCTTTCTCCGCTTTGCAAATGAAGAATTAAGGAATAAGGATACTTACTTACGTATAGATGTACTTATAAAATCTGAAATTTTCAGTGAATCATACTAGAACTGCCAAATATATTTTGAGCAAGGGAATATGTTGATAAAAACAGGAACACTCTGAAAACTTATTTTCCAACTATAATGTTAAATCTAGTATCATCCGATACTAAAGCTAAAACATAGTAAATTTCAGGCAGATGAACGAATGATTTCCCCACATAGGATAGAACCATATCATTTATTAACTAACTACCATGACATATATTGATCACAATTTGGATGACTTTAATAAGCAGATCCACATTTGTTTATTTATATATGTATTCAGTGGTTATCAGTCAGGATAGCTATATATTACTCTGAGTCAAACTCATGGAAAAGAGCTTCTTAGTAATGAATTCAGTTTGAAAAGGCTCTTTTTATAGACCCTCAAAGCTAGATAAATGTTGCTAATGAATTAGAGAGCAACACACAATTAGACATCCTTCAAATAAACTGCCCAATTCAATCTTTAAAATGAATGCCTTACACCTTGAAATGAGCTCAGGGATTCCATTAATCAATAGAATCAATAGAGAATTGTATTGAGAGGCTCAATCAATAGAGAATTGTATTGAGAGGCTCATCAAAGGCTACTTTGTGGCCCAGGATCAGCCATATTCTTCATATTTTTTAAAGTGAAATAAACCTATTTTTATTTTATCTGAAAGAAACCGAAAACAAAAAACACTTCTATAAAAGCTGATGCTGCTAATATGAGCAATTATGATGAAGAATAAAATGTAATGAGTATTTCATGAACAGTGCCTGTTTCTTTGCCTTGAACATTTTAGGTAATCAATTATCTATAATAAGGAGGGGTGGAAATGTACTTTCCTATGAGTCATCTTGAATACTTCTCTATTCACTGTAATTCCTTTTATTGCAAAGAGCCAACTTTTGCATTAATGTGGTTAAATTTAATCTCATAGAAAATCAGATGTAATTTAGAATTTAGTTTAGATCTGCAATTCAAATGCAAACACTTCATAAAAGAATTGTGGCAGAATAGCGTATTGCTTTTTAAGGAATACATATTGGCTGGGAATAAATTCAAAAGACTGCTATTAGTCAAGGAGAAGTGATATCTTTTAAGTTGAATTAAAACACAAATTACTAATAAATTAATACTATGATTAATGTATTTGATCATTGCATGTGATTTGAAGAAAAGTATTTAATTTTTTAAAAAATACTGCTCAGATTTTGAAAAGGTTTTATGCATATGCAAGATGCAAGAAATGGTTCTGGGTATCTCATATCAATCACCACGGTATATTCTGAATCAGCTCCAAGATTGCTTTGCAATGTTTCTCTTCCTTCCTTTGTGGTTGGTTCCAATCAGGTTGGGGTGGGGGGGAAGGTGAGGAAAAGTCTGGCCCTAAGCTCCTACTATGTGGGGTGCCTCACAGCTTAGGTCCTGTGCTGCTCTTCTTTAGCAACTATATAAAAGTACTGCATGAAATCATTTGATAGCACAGAGTGCAATATCATTACTAATTTGCTGATACTCAGTAATGTACCTCTGCTCTTGGCTGTGCAACGGATGCTGTTGTAGTGTTGAACCAGTACTTGAGGCTGTAAGGGTTGGAGGGGAAAGAACTAGATTCAACCCAACTCTAGCAAGATGTAGTAGCTTTCAGTTTTTGTTCCCCATCCCATTGCCCCAGGATCTGGTAATGTGTCATCTTTGACTCTTGTCAGGATAGCACTTCTCTGGACAGAGCTGATGAACCTTTGGTGGTTCTCTTGGACTCATATTCCTACTTAAAGAGCAGATAGCATTTGTGGCTACAGGAGTCCTTTTTACACATTCATATTGTGTGTCAATTCCTGACACTGGAAGGCCTTGTTGTCAATCATTCATGCCTTGGACATTTTCTGGTTGAATCCTGCAATGTAAATCTAAAACCCTTGTATGCTTCCAGGAAGTTACAACTGGTTTAGAATGCAGAGGTATGTGCTGTGTTGGGTGCCTCTTGGCTTGCCCATATTGCACATTTTTGCATAAGTTGCACTGGCTCCTGTTATTTTCAAGATGCAATTCGAGGTGGTCATTATTGGCTTTAAATCCCTACATGGCATGAGGCTAAATTATCTGTGGGATAATCTCTCCTTGAACGTATCTATCCATTTCATCAATTTGAATAGAATGGGCAAGGTCTATGTTTCTTTCCTTAAATGTTGCCATTAAGTGAGACCTAGAATGTGTAACTTTCCCGTGACCACTCTTCTCCCGGAGATATGGCAGGTCCTATTCTCTTAGCTTTCCAAAACTAGTTCTTCCCCCAAGTGATGGGGCACAATGAGGTTGGAACTTGAAGTTAATAGCAATAGCACTTACAGTAGCACTTAGACTTATATGCTGCTTTACAGTGCTTTCCAGCCCCCTCTAAGAGGTTTACAGAGTCAGCATATTGCCCCCAACAATCTGGGTCCTCATTTTACTAATCTTGGAAAGATGGAAGGCTTGAGCCTGGTGAGATTCAAACTGCCAAATTGCAGGCAGCTGGCAGGCAGCAGAAGTAGCCTGCAGTACTGCACTAGAACCACTGTGCCACCTTGGCTCATAATGATTTTGGGTGCATCAGAGGAGAATGTTTATGGCACCCAATATTTGTTTTAGTTGTATTTTGTTGTTTTAGTTGTATTTTGTTGTTTTAGTTGTATTTTGTTTTGTTTTTTCTGTTGTTTTAAGGTGCAACTCAGTGTTGCATCTTTTTTTGTTGAATGGCTATATAAGCCTTTTAAATAAAAACAATATTTTTTCCTGTTATTGCTGTATTTTTAACTATATATGCACTTATAGCTTTGCTTCTGTTGGAACTGCATTATTTACTGAACCTTCACCAGTTTTGGTAATTCACTTTTGAGAGTATTGTCTTTGCTTTTCGTTTTTAAATTTCCATCAAATCTTACACAACTAGCAATTGGAGCCATTTTGTACTCTTTCCTCTATATATACCAAACTGCAGTCACAATTCCCATCACACTTCATAGGAAAACAGTGTCTTTTTCCCTTTCCTAATGCCCTCAATCACTGTAATTCTTGAACTCACATCGAGATTTAGAAATATCTCTCTCTCTCTCTCTCTCTCTCCCTCCCTCCCTCCCTCTCTCTCTCATTTATTAGAACCATTTTCATATGCTATTTTATAGAAATGATGAATGAGCCTGCCAAATGTGTGTATGCCAGACAATAACTGCATTCTAGTACAAAATTCATACTTTTTACATCACCTATGGCCACTGTCAAAGGAGGAAATAATCAGAGATCAGAATAATCCAACATGCACACTACCCTATATATTCCTGCATAGCAAAATTCCTGCATAGCAAATCACCTATACACTTCATTAATCACAGTAATAGGGAATGTTAATAATTTCTGTTTTTCTGGTATAGGTATTTTTCTGGGATATAGGCTAGAAATGACAGAGTAGGAAATCAAGTACTTAATTATTGCAAGAGTTTTCAAATCTGTATTATAAATTCTGTTTTGGTTTCCTTATTGGAACAGTGACATTGTGTTCTGATAGGGGAGCTATCTTACTCTCTTCTCCCAGTTATGGTCAGTTCATAACTGGGGCTACTACAGGTAGTAGCCATAGCCAGGAAGACCTTTGTATTGTGTGCCAGTAACACTCTTTCCTAGATCAGGATGCACTTCTCTTCGTTATTATGGCCTAGTCATCTCCTGTATCCATGTCCAATGTATTACTGCAATGTGCCCTACATGGAGTTATCCTTGAAATGTATTCAGCTGCAACAGCTGATACAGAATGCAGCTACACCTGTGTAGATATCTGTGTATCTGTAGATAATTATAGATACTGCTAGGACTGGGCATATAAGACTTCCGCAGCATTTGATGTTGGTTTGCTTCTGGTCCAATCCAAATTCCTGGTTGTTTATTTATTTATTTATTTATTGGACTTATATACCGCCCCTCTCCTTGCGGACTCAGGGCAGTGAACAGCTGAATAAAAACCAGTACATAAAAGTTAAAATATTATAAAAACAAATATAAATTTGGCTGAAAATTTAAAACAGATTATATAATTAAAAATGAATCAACTCTAAAACTCTAAAAGATTTTAAAATTAGAAGGGATCAGGCTAGACTGGCAAGCTGAAAAAGATGAGTTTTCAGAACCCGATGAAAAGTCCGGAGGTCGGAGATCATTCTCAGTTCTGGAGGAAGATCGTTCCAGAGGGTGGGGGCTGCCACAGAGAAAGCTCTCCCCCTGGGGGTCGCCAGCCAGCATTGTCTGGCTGACGGCACCCTGAGGAGGCCCTCTCTGTGGGAGCGAACCGGCCGGTGGGAGGCAATTGGTGGCAGAAGGCGGTGCCGTAAGTACCCTGGTCCTAAGCCATGGAGCGCTTTAAAGGTGATTACCAACAGCTTGAAACGCACCTGGAAGTCCACCAGCAACCAATGCAGCTCACGCAGGAGAGGTGTCACGTGGGAGCGCCCTGTCGCTCCCATAATCCCCCGCGCAGCCGCATTCGTACCAGTTGGAGCCTCCAGGTGCACCCCAAGGGGAGCCCCATGTAGAGAGCATTGCAGTAGTCCAGGCGAGACGTGACGAGCGCCTGAGTGACTGTGCATAGGCCTGATCTAGAAAGGGCTGCAACTGGCGTATCAGGCAAACCTGATAGAAAGCCCCACTGGCCACAGCTGTTGTATGATCCTCTAAAGACAGCCGTGGCTCCAGGAGGACGCCCAAGTTGCGCACCCTTTCCGTGGGGGCCAATGATTTGCCCCCAGTAACCAGCGATGGAGTCAGCTGGCTATATCGGGACGCCGGCAGCCACAGCCACTCGGTCTTGGAGGGGTTGAGTCAAAGCCTGTTTCTCCCCATCCAGACCCGCACGGCTTCAAGGCACTGGGACATCACTTCCATGGCATCGTTGGGGTGGTCTGGGGTGGAGATGTACAGCTGAGTATCATCAGCGTACTGATGGAACTCCATCCCAAAACCACGGATGATCTCACCCAGCGGCTTTACATTAATGTTGAACAGGAGGGGTGAGAGGACTGACCCTTGTGGCACCCCACACACTAGGCGCCTCGGGGTTGACCGCTGCCCCCCTGTCAACACAGATTGCGACCGGTCGGAGAGGTAGGAGGAGAACCACCATAAAACCGTGCCCCCCACCCCCAATCCCTCCAACCGGTGCAACATGATACCATGGTCAATGGTATCAAAAGCCGCTGAGAGGTCTAACAACACCAGGATAGAAGAGTACCCACTACCCCGGGCCCTCCAGAGATCATCCACCAACGCGACCAATGCCGTTTCGGTGCTGTATCCAGACCTGAAGCCGAACTGGAGTGGGTCTAAATAGACAGCTTCATCCAGGTACCGGGGGAGCTGCCACGCCACCACACTCTCAACAACCTTCGCTAGAAAGGGAAGGTTGGAGACTGGACGATAATTAGCCAAAACAGCTGGGTCCAGGGAGGGCTTCTTGAAGAGGGGCCTCACCACCGCCTCCTTCAAGGTGGCCAGTAGGGCACCTTCACTCAAAGAAGCGTTTATAATCTCCTGGAGCCAGCCTCGTGTAACCTCCCGGGAGGCCAGCACCAACCAGGAGGAACACGGGTCCAATAAACATGTGGTTACGTTCAGTCTTCCCAGAATCCTGTCCACGTCCTCGGGAGCCACAGGATCGAACTCAGCCCAGATAACACTCTCAAGACCTGCCTCAGTCACCTCACCCGAACTAACCCAGTCAGCGGCCAAATCATCCCAAATCTGAGTTATTTTATCATCCAGATATTGAATAAAGTCCTCAGCACGTCCCTGCAAGGGATCCTCCCGCGCTCCCAGATGGAGGAGGGAGCGGGTCACCCTAAACAGGGCGGCTGGGCGATTATCTGATGATGCAATAAGAGTGGTAAAATAATTAGATTTCGCCGCTTTTATCGCCACTATGTAAGTCTTAATATGAGCTCTTACTAGTGTCAAGTCAGATTCAGAGCCAGGTTATGATCTTTAAAGCTCTTCATAGTTTAAGTCAAGGTTACCTGAGGGACTGTGTCATCTCAATTACATCAATCTATCCCACTCATCCAGTATAAAAAATTCTAAAGAATATTATTATTATTATTATTATTATTATTATTATTATTATTATTATTAAAGTTATAATTTTATTAGAACATATATTGGACATTTACACAACATACATCATATAAATAACTTATCATATTTAAGTATTGTTTCTTAGTGGTCTTCCAGTTATTACTTTATTCTCCTTCCCCTTTATCTTAATCTATTACTCCATCTTCTTCCCCTCCTTTTCCTCCCCCCTCTTTTTCCCCTTTTCTCCCTATAGATAACATTTTAGTTATCTCTTTAGTATTATACATTTCTACCTTCATATTATATACATTTTTATTCCACCATGCACATATGATACATCTCTATTTTGTACATCTCTATTTTATATTTCTATTTTTCTCTCCTTCATTTCTCTCCTATTATTATTAATAAGAATAGTTATTATTCTTTATTGTTTAGTCTTAAGCCAATTATACCATTTATGTATGTATATGAAATTTAAAGAATTTTGACTGGTGGTGTCTAGGAGGGAATGTTTTCTGCCATTGCTCCCATCCTATGGCACATCTTATCCTCAGAAGAAAGATTGGTCCCATTCTTCTGACCTTCTGGATGAGCAATAAGACCTGGCTCTGTCTACTAGAATAGGAATCAAAACGAGGGACACAGTTCTTCCACTTTTCTGAGCATTCTAGAAGAAGTTAAACCTTCATATCATGTGTCCAAACCTAATAATTTGTGTTTTCACAAAATTCGCAGGAATCTTCTCCAACACCAAAATTCAAAAGCATCAACATCTTTATATCATGTTTAAGCAGATTCTTAGTCATGGTTATCCCCAAGGTGCTTTTTCAAAAGTAAACTGGTTTTCCTTGAAGATATTTCACTTCTTATCTAAGAAGGTACTTCAGATCTTCATATCATGCTGGTAAGGCCCAGGTTTTTTTGGGAGTTGGAATTCTAGAATAGGAATGAAATTCTGAGACTACCTTGTACAACATAGGCTTTAATTGCAGGATTCAGCTACAACAAATGCCAGGAGACTTGCCTCCAGATGTTTTAGATTTGGTATCATTTTTGCCTCAACCAATAAAGCCAGCATCAAGAGATTGCCAATTTGCAAGCCAATCAATCAGGACATTGATTATAGTTAACCAGTTAAGCAATCTACAGGTAATCTTTGGTTTATGACCAATCACTTAGTGACAATTGGAAGTTACAACATACCTTGAAGAAATACTTACTATCCAGAGTCAAAGTTCTAATGACCACTCCCGAAACCCAACATCACATGGCTGCATTTTGAACTCTTAGCATTTATGGCTATCTGTAATATCCCAGAGTAACCTGACCATGATGTATAACATCTTTTCTGGAAATCAGTATATACTTCCAGTTTTCAACAAGAAATGCCACATAGTGGATAATGGGTTTCCTTAACAATTATGGTGTTTGCTTAATGATCACAATGTTCTCTTTGCAACAACTGCATTTGCTTAACAACCACAGGAAAATAGGTTATAAAACTGGCCATTTAATAACCCTTAATGACTATCACAATTTATCATTATATATGTGAACTCAAGTACAGCCATAATGGGGCCCGGCTCCCAAACATGACAAGCCCTCTGTCGGGGTTCCAAGAAACACCCCCAATGTGTTTGGCAACACCCCCATCCTTTTGCAATGGATCTTCAGGCCTGCCACCCTCTGTATTTAACTAAAGCATTCCCTTTATTAGGTACTCTGAGTACCACAGAGTCAAAAGAAGAATTCTGATAAGTTCCAGACAGGATTCAGAAGCTAGGCTATCAGTGGCTGACTAACAGGGAAATGAATAGTTGCCTGCCACACCTATTCTTCTCCGCCCACTGCCTTTAATCCCCCAGAGCTAAGATGGGGTTTAGCTAGCAGCAGTGGCTCTTCCATCCCAAGGACCGGCTCATAGATTTCCACTGTTCTCCTCTTCTCTGCCTTCTGCGCATCAGCCATCTCCAAACCTAGGAGCTGTTGACTTTCCATCAGGGCTGATGAATGGCCCAGGCTCCACTTCTGTCTCTATCTCTGACAGTTCCATTCTCTCTTTCCCCTCAGAGCTCTTAGTTTGCCTTGATGCTGGGCCCAACTCCCATGCCCACTCCTTATTTGATATAGCTGCCGGAGAGGCTGGCAGCTGACAGGCCACAACACATACATGAAAGAGTGAGGTAGATACTACCATTTCTTATGGCAGTATGTTCTACTGTGAAACCATTTTAACTTAGAGGGAAATGGCATCCTACGCTCCAAGTGTGACATTTAGCAGGTGGATTTCCTATCCAGGGAGGTAATTTTGCTTTCTACCTTGCTAGTTTCTGCTATTGCTAAAAAAAAAAAAGAAAGAAAGAAAGAAAGAAACTATTTGTCAGAGTACTGATTGATTTATTGCATAATGTATTAGTATCAGGCTACAATCATATGCACATTTATTTGGGTTCAAGCTCCACTGATCATAGCAAGATTTATTTCTCAGCAAATATGCTGGGAATTGGACTAGTCGTAATTTCTTCTCTGTCTTTTGATTTGGATGATTTGCTTTCAGCTGACATAGGTTTATGCTTTAGATTGTTAGCTATTTGCCTCTCCTTTGGAAGAGGAAAAATGGCATATAAATTCACATACGCTGCAAAAGGTTGTCTCAGGTTTCCATCCTCCTGAGTTGGTAAAATGAGGACCCAGATTGTTGAGGGCAATATGGTGATACCCTAAACCATTCAGAGAATGCTGTAAAGCAATATGAAGTGGTATATAAGTCTACATACTATTGCTATTACTAAAATACACATGCTGAGGATTCTAAGGCTTAACAGAACAATAATCTACAGCTCTACACTGCAATGTCAAAGTACCAAATGTATTCTGTTATCAATATGATTTAATGTTGATAGAATCTCTAAAATTGTAATCTATTATAGCCTTCACTAGTAACCTGCTGTTTTTACTACATTGTAATTTGTAAAATGCACAATTTGGTTTGATTTTTATCCACTTTTATAAACAAGTATACACTGGAATATAAATTGAAGTATAATTTCTATAAGTTGCATGATTTGCTTTTTTCAAAAATTAATTGAATTTTGTTGAGTTTCTTTTTTAAAATAAATGAAATAAACCCAAAGAAGCTTCTTGGATGAGAAGCAATCAAAGAAAAACCAAAAAGTCCAGTTGCATCTTGAAAAAGCACCTTTGGCACCTGGATAACTAAGAATCTCCATAGATAATGAAATAAACCTTTTAAACAAGTAGACAAAAACTAATACAAACAGGCAGTCAGCAGGAGAAAAGGAAAGGGGGGGGGAATCAAAGAAAAATGAAAAAGTGAAGAAAAGGAAAATGTTATTCAAAATATAAAATTAAAAAAAAATATATAAAGGCAACTTCCAATATTCTTCATATTAGCTGAAAGTGTTGATATATTTTATTGTCTAGAGCTACATCATATGGCTTTTTTTTTCCCAAAAGTGAAATGAATTTTGTTGTCTCTTATAGGATTTTAGCAACAGAATGAAACCCTGAAATGTATTTGTTATAAGGCTTTTGCTGCATCTACTCCATTGCAATTTCAATATTTCCTCATGATACGACCAGAGATGGTATTCAGCTGGTTCAGACCAGTTTGAGTGAACTGGAAGTGACGACCTATTGATGAGGCCACCCACCCACCCAGGTGCAATCCTGTCCTATATTGCTGTGTTTTTGATGTTGCATGCACGTGTGGGCAAATTGCTGTGTTTTATGATGTGCACACTCACATTTCTGGTGCTGGGTGAACCGGTGGTAAAATTATGTGAAACCCACCTCTGGGTACGATGGGTGGCAAACACTTCACATCATTCAATGCACCATTCAAAAGAAACAATTAAAAAAACCACTAAGAATAAAACCAAAAGACAAGAAAACATTATTTCCAGCAACCTACACCAGACAAGCAAGAATTAAAACCAGGTAGCAAAAAACAATATCCTAATCAAGTACAGTTGTGCCTTGGTACTTGGCTGCTTCAAAATTCATTGAATTTATTACTCAACACATTTTGATGTGAAAATGTGAAATACTTGTTTGTTTGATACTCAATGTGCTGTGATAGGAAGACGGTGCAGCTATGGAGAATGGACAAGAAGTCAGCTAGGCTGGGAAGGTTGCTGCAAAAGGAACAGGAGATGGGCTCAGAGGAAGTCAGCCATGCTGGGAAGGTCACTGACATGGGAAAAGAGACAGATAGGAAGTCCTTCCCAGCCAAAACAAAGGGTCACATGGTTAGTCAACATGGTTTGTTTGGTGCTCATTGTTTTTCGTACTTGTCCTTCATGGAACCAATTAACAAGGAGTACTAAGGTACCACTGTAATGGAAAAAAATCTTACCTCAAGGAATACTGGCAGGGGAATCTACTGTATATAAATACAGGACAAACCCCACACTCACTAGTAAGAGATAATATTATATAGCCTGGTAATGAAACCTCAGCAAACAAGCAAACAAGTTCGAATGTTTATGTTACTCATAATCATTTTTGCTGTCCTCAGCCTCCAGAGCCTCTCTAGGAGTCTCTGAAGGCTGGGGACAGCAAAAAATGTTACTTCCTGTTCAACCAGAAGTTGAGAAATGAGCCATTTCTGGCCTTCGGAGAGCTTCTGAGGGAGTGGAGAAGGCTGTTTTCACCCTCCCTAGACTCATAAAGAGGATCTGGAGCCAAGTGAGAAAGAAAAATGGACCTACAGGGCCATGGTGTGCCAGGAGGAGGGATCGCGTGCACATGTGTGGAGGCAGGGTGGGGCACATAGAATTATGGGTGTGGGCACATGTGTACGCGATCCTCCCCTGCCCCCCCTCCTGGCACGCAATGGTAAAAAGATTAGCCATCACTAGTCTAGGTACATTCTAAACTGCATTCAGCTGAAAAATAGAGACCCGAGCAGTGAAAATGTCTGTTTGGGATTTAGAAAGGATTGATTTGTATACAGGATCATGTATCAAACTTATCAGGATAGAAAGTCAAACTGAACATATTCAGCAGGGATTAATATCTTGCAGATAGTTTTGGAAAACTTAAGAAAAGCATCCTGTTATTTTTTTTATTTTATTTTAATTTTATTTTGACCAAAATGAAATTAATGCTGGTCAAAATAGCTCCCCAAACCATATTCTATTAAACATCATGACATGATTTTTCTTCATCATGCTCTCTTTTTGGTTATTTTTTTTTTATTGAAAAGGTTTTACAATACAGAAATTTTTCCATTTTCACCCCCCCTGCCCAATCCCCCTACCCAACCCCTCCCATCCTCCCTCAGCCCCAGCCCCTTCCCTCCCTATCCCCCCCCTGACTTCCGCTACAAGTTAAAAAGAACAGAATTTAGAACAAGGGAAAAAGAAAAAGATTATTAAATATTCAAATTCTAAATTAAACAAATTTCGAAAGAGAAAGAGAAAGAAGGAAAGAGGGAAAAAAAGTAAAAAAAAAAAAAACCAGACATTAATATATTTAAACAATATTATAATAATAAAAAAACCCATTAATAGTCATTATAATTAAGAACACCATTATGATTCTATCCTAACTACACCCCTTAACTAAAGAAAAACCCCCAAAAACATAAAACATAAGAAATATATATGCATATATAGTTATAATCATACAGTTATATCATAAAGAAAATTATCTTTTATTCAATTCCTTTCTCAGTCTCTATAATCCAAATTTCAATCTTCTCCTCAACTTGATTGATGTCAAACATATTTCCTCACATAAATCCTGCTTCAATAATCTTCATCTTGCCGCTGCCCCCATCAGCAAAATAAAACATTTCTCCACACAACCCCCTGAGTGACTTTATATGGATAAAATCCAACCACGAAGATATTCACACCTCTAGGAAAATTCATTCAAGCTAACTTATACTATACCTAAAAATAGGCTTTTGCAGCCTTAACGTTCAAGTCTTGAAAAAAAAAAAGGAGAAGAAAAAACCAACTAAGAGCTGCAATCCCAGATGTTCCTTTAAAATTATTTCAAATCCTGCCACCCTTTGCAATTCAATCCTTCGGGTTATAAGATATTTTCGATTTCATAGTCTTCTCCTAGAAGATAAATTCCACAAAAAATATATAATTGGGTAACCAGTGATCGCTGCTAATTTTGCAGCAATCTATCAAAACTCAGGATATCATGTCCAATCCAGGATAAACTTCATAGTAAAAATTTTTATAATCCATTTTAATATATGAATTTAAAGTTAGTCCAACTCAGAATGAACTTTTAACAAGTTGTTGTACTTCTTAAAAGAATTTTTATAATCCATTTTTTCCAAATCTTTCAATGCTTTCTGATTCAGTATCAAACAATTCACGATGCTCTTTAAATTTATCACCTGTGGTTTCCAGTCGGATTTCTTCATTGAGATCTAGTTCCTGTTGATTAGCATCACCCCGCATGTCTTGAAGAGTATTGGACCTCTGCTGCTGGTCATCTCGAAGTGAAACTTTGTTTTTTAAATCTTCCTCCAGCCGTTCAAGGTCCTGTAATCCCCCAAGGACACTGAGGTGTTCAGTTTTCTCATCAGAAAAATCCGTAATAGAATCCTCTGGACAACCACCAAATTCTCCTTTTACTTTTAACACACTTTGATTTTCTTCTTTCTGTTCAGATTTTGTAAACTCTGTCTTTGACTTTTTATTCTTGAGATATTTCGGTGCTCCCTTAAAGATATTTTGATAAAAATATTCTGCTTTTTCAATAGTATTCAAAAATGTCTCACACCTTGATATCTAAAAATTATACCAACTGGAAAATCCCATCTGAATGGGATATTACTTCTCTTCAATTCCTTGACCAAAAAATCAAAATCTTTCCTGTCCTTTACGACCTTCGATGGTAGCTCTTTGAAGATCCTGATTTGTGTACCTGCTACCTTCACTCTATCAGGATAAGACTTTTGTAAAATATCATCTCTCAGTCTTTTGTCAGTAAAGTAAACTACAACATCTCTAGGCAGATTCCTTTGTTTAGCCAAACGTAGGTTAACTCTGTAAACCTTCACTATAAAACCCAAGATTAATTCATCTTGTAGCTTTAATAATTCTGCAAAGGCCTTTGCACAGGTTGTTTTTAAGTTTTCTCTGTTGTTTTCTTTTATCCCTCTTAGTCTAATTGCAGATTCCATAGCCTTAATTTGAAGCATAATAACATCATTCTGAATATTATAGTTTTTGGCCTCTGCTTCCAGAAGTTTCGCTTGTAACTCTTGTATCTGAGATTCAAATTTACTACTCATCTCAATCACTTTCTTCCCCATTGCAGCCACCGCAGTTGAAAAGTCTGAAGCTACTTGAGCAATAATTTGATTTAGCTGGTCATATTTCCCAGAGACCAATTCCTCGAGATCCTTCTGTGAACCTTTTATCTTATCTACCACACTCTCTAAGGACCTTGTAATTAACTCTTTTAACTCCTGTTCTGTGAGTCTCTGCAAATGAGACATTTCAACTTTATTCATCTGATGCAAAGGGGAGCCCCCCCTTCCTTTAAGTTTAGGCATCTTTACTTTTAAAAAGGACCAAAAAGGAAAAAAAATCCTTCTTACTTCAATAGAAAAAAGAAAAGAAAAAGAAAAACAGAAAAAATCTATTTAAATCAGCCTCTGTTCCTTTAAGTTCTTTGTCTGTGACAAAACATTCTTTTCAAAGTCTTTCAGGACTAAACTCTGCGCTCCATTTCCGCTATCACTTTCCTTTCAAGCAGAGCCAGTCGCCATCTTAAAAACTTTCATTTTTCTTTCTCTCCTTCCCCCTTCCCCCCCTCCTCCTCCAAAAAAATCCGCTGGGAAAAAAAAATCCATACTTGCTTAAGTCTTTCTTCTCTCTTTTCCAGCTTGCTCCAATTGTCATTTCAGTTGTGGTGTTGCTCCCTGCGTCTGGCTCCGCTAATTAAATAATTAGCGGAGGATCCTCTCGGCGCGGAGCGTACCCTGGGGGTATGGAGGGAGCCATCCCTCTGAGCCCTCCCCAGGACAAGAAAAATTTCCTGGGGGGCTCAGGGAGGTTCAACCTCACCCCCAGAAGCTCTCCCTGCTCCTCCCATCGAGGAGCAGGATTTTCGAGCCGCCTGCCAGCTGTAAGGCGGCTCTGACGCGCCGAGAGACCGGCGGGCATGGAAAGCCCGCCGCCAACGAGGAAGGCGCCACCGGAAGTCCTCTTTTTGGTTATTTTTGATAGAGATGGACCATCTTTTATTCAAATCAAGTAATTAATACACCAATGCCTACTATGTCCAATAAAATAATAACATCTATAAAATACAGTGGTGATTTCTATAGTGGAGCTAAGGATATATGCACTGAGCTATATTTTAAATCTTATATTGTAGGATGATATCTACCCTTTCTTTTCTTTCTTCCTTCCTTCCTTTCTTCCTTCCTTCCTTTTTTGTTCATTTGAAAAAAAAAATGGCCATTTTCTTTATTTTGTCATTTTGTCAGAATGTCAGTGAAATTATAAGTAGCAATTTATTTTCAAATTTAACATGAGGTGCCTGAAACATGTTCCTTGTAATATTTTCTTTAAGAATTGAGGCACTTTTCTCTTGTATTTCATAGCCTCTCCACTGAATTCTGAGAAATTAATTGCTGGGCAATTGTTCTGTCATGGTCAGACAAGGATGTCTGCAGAATGGAAAGGTTGCCATCAAAACATCTTTATTATTAATTGTTCTTAAATTCAGCAATAACAAAATTTACAGTTCATAAATACAAAAATAGATTTGTTTCTTTACATGCCTTAGTTTATTTCATTACCATTCTAAGTATTCAGGGCTAGCTAATATCATCTGTTAATTAACATTTAAAAATATTTTTTATTATTATTATTATTATTATTATTATTATTATTATTATTATTATTATTATTATTATTATTATTATTTAATCTGTTTGTGAAATTTTGCTGCACCCACTGCACCCACATGAGCACCGACTGTCTCATCTTTCTCATTACAGAGGCGGCATTTGCTGTTGGTGGTAACATGTTGAATTTTTGCCTTCATGCAGTTTGTGGCTAGGGCTTGTTCTTGAGCTGCCAAAATAAAGCTTTCTGTTTCTTTTTTCAGTACTCCTGATCTTAACCAGTTCCAAGTTAGTTTCTGGTCACCTTTGCCTTCAATACTTTTCAAGTATTGGCCATGCAGAGCTTTGCTTTTCCAATTTTCAGCTCGCTGCTCAATTACTTCTTTCTTATATTCTGCTTTTTTATTATTATTATTATTATTATTATTATTATTATTATTATTATTATTATTATTATTGCTCGGTAGTAGTAGTAGTATTTGGATTTCTATGTCATCCATATTACTAAATCAGCCACTCTGAGTGGCTTACAATTACAATATAATAAAAGTTTATTTAGCACAAAAATAATTACAATGGAATAAAAAGTTAAACATTAAAATTAAAAATCAAGGTGATGAGAAGCCTGGCGATAAAAATGTTTGCTACCTGCTACTACATACTTCTAATGTAGTAAGTCCCTATCAGGGCTCCAGGCCCAACAGTTGTTTAACTTCTGGTCAAATTTGGCTGGATTTGAAGAGCAACTTCAACCTCAACCTTAAATTTCACTTATAATGATTCGATTGCTTTCTGGGGATCTTTTTTTCTTGCTGGTCTTTCCTAGCAACCTTGGTAGATTTTATGAGATGACTGATGCCTTTCACTTATGTCATTTGAAGTATGACAAATTTTTTCACAGGTCATTTAGGGAGAAAATCCAGACAAACTCTAAATAATCATGCTGATCATATTCCGGTTTTGATTTAAAATATTTCCACTCCCTTTCTGACTCTTTATTTCCTCCAGGAGGTTTTATTCTAGCAACTCTTATCAGATAAATGTCTCAAAACTCCTGGAGCAGATGCACTTAATACAATCAAGGTGGTGAGCTGCTGTTTGTCATCCAGCATTATCAAGCTTCAGAATGGTGATCTCTTATCTGAAGGTTGTTACCTCCCTATTGGCCTGGTATTTGCCTTTGTTGTCAGCCTTCAGGCATTAGATCTTTGATCATGGATCAAATCCTTTGTGGAAATGTAACATGGTACCAACAAAGCATTAATTTCACAATGAGTGACTGGCTGCTTTCTCTTATGCTTGTGAAATGGATAAGTCAAGTTCAATGGACATTTCAAGAATTTTGGCTACCCTTGGATATTATACTCCTGTAACTTGTTCATTTTTTTAGGGAAAAGGATATTAAAGATTATAAGCACAGTTGTTAGCTCTTCTTAACATTCTTTCCATGTAAATGCAGAGGCTTGCAAAATCAAGATCTTCAGAAGATACCAATTTCATCTCATTGACAACCAATGAGTCTAAGGGATAATTATTTGGAATCACTTTTTAATACCTTATAACAGTGAATGTAGTATACTGTAACCTGTATAGGTATGCAGTATTATCTCTGTGATTGTATGAAGGAACCAACAAAAGTTGAAAAGTAGTATAGGGGTATCTTGGTACTCATCATTAATTGGTTCTGGGAGGAACAATGAGTATTAAAATGATGCGTGTCAAACAAACCCCATGACTTGCCATGTGACTCTTTGTTTCAGCTAGGACGGACTTCTTATTTGTCCCTTTTCCTATGCCAATGACCTTCCCAGCATGGCCAACTTCCTGTCTGCCTCTGTTGCTGTCCCCATCTTCCTTTTGAAGTGACCTTCCTATAATGGTTACTTCTTGTCCATTCTCCATGGCTATCCCCCTTTTCCTATTGCAGTGTGTTGAGTACCAAACAAATGGTGAGTACCAGGACATTTTCATGTCAAAATGAGTTCAGTACCAAATTTGAAGAGGTTTGAAGCAGATGAGTACCAAGATAGTTGTAGTAGTTTTTGCAAACACAGTATATGCTATTCTGCAGTACAATTCATGCAAAAAAATTCATGACAACACCTAATTTCCATTTTGCAGGATCTTTATCTTGGGGATAACATTTGGGCAGGGGTGAAATTCAGCAGGTTCTGACAGGTTCTGGAGAACAGGTAGCGGAAATTTTGAGTAGTTTGGAGAACCGGCAAATACCACCTCTGGCTGGCCCCAGATTGGAGTGAGAATGGAAATTTTGCAATATCCTTCCTCCAGGAGTGGGAAGGGAATGGGATTTTGCAGTATCCTTCCCCTGCTATGCCCACCAAGCCATACCCACAGAACCAGTAGTTTAAAAAATTTGAATTCCATCACTGCATTTGGGGGAACAAAGAATGGTAAGAGAAATAGTATTTTTTTATAAACCAAGGTTGCATACATATTTTATAATTAAAATCAGTTAGCTGAATGAAATATTTACTCAACTGTGTGCTTATTAGAAACCCAAGTCTGTAATAAACCATTGAGTTAATTGCTCGCTATAAAGTAAGCACAATATTTCCATTTAATTTACTTATTAGCTGTGATGAAATATATTCATAGCAGTGGTCAAATACCATTTTCTTGGCCAAGCCATTATTTGAAATGGTCTAAAGAGTACCTTGCAGCCATTTTGCTGGGCTTCTAACATGATGGACTCTTACTTTCTTATTTTGTTGGCTTTCCAGCCTACTGGAAGCTAAATGCTATTCTCCCCAGTTTATTTATGAATTATGTTGACATTAAATTTATAGTTATTATAATGTTACTGAATGTTACTATTAATTAGCTGCTTTGAACATTTTTTTTTCCAATGGAAAGGTAGATAAGTAGTATTTTTAATAACAAAAGAATATTAGTGAATAAAAGGGTAGGAGTGTGACATACTCTTTTTCCCCTATTTCTGTGATTACTTTTATATTTTCTTTTATGTACATTAAGAACGTATGCACCAAGACAAATTCCTTGTGTGTTCAATCACACTTGACCAATAAAGAATTCTGCCTGCCTGCCTGCCTGCCTGCCTGCCTGTTCGCCTGCCCGCCCGCCCGCCCACCCACCCACCCACCCATCATCCATCCATCCATCCATCCACCCACCCACCCACCCACCCACCCACCCACCCATCCATCCATCCATCCATCTATCTATCTATCTATCTATCTATCTATCTATCTATCTATCTATCTATCTATCTATATTAGCCAGGCTTCATTGGTTCACAGTGGAGCAATCCGCCTCCACTTGTATGAGGAACAAGTTGGATCTCCTGCCAATACCTACAACAAACATTATCCTCCCATCACAAAAATACAAACTGATCCATTTCCTTTCTTTCAAAGATAGGTTTATTAAGGGAAATTAGTCAGGCAAAAGAATGATGAAACCAGGGATATGTTGGTTGCAATGCAATTAACATTTCCATCTTCTAAAAAAAAGAAAAGGGGGTTAAAAAAATGCCATCTGGTTTGCAAATGCAGCACGTGCAGCAAAAATGCTCTTGTGTGCCTCCCTGAAATTATATTTCTCATTTTCTGTTGGCAATCATGAGAAAAGCAAGAAAGAAACAGAAATGTTCTCTGTGAGAAACAGTGCTGTGTGCAAAGTGGCGGCTAATCAAGCAGGTGCAGATCATCATTCTGATAACGATGCTCTAATAATTGAAATGCCAAATATGGCCTATGATTAAAAATCTCCCTACAGTTGATATATTTCAAAGGGTCATATCTAACAGATAACCAGAAACATGGACTCAAATATAGACCAGGTTCTAATCTTAAACAGCAAGAAACAAAGAGTCTTCAAGTGCCTTATCATCATTAACACAATTTCTTATAGTTTCCCTTTTAATTTCATTTGTAGCTTTATTGCATGATTGACATTGCAATCCTACATTGGGTAATTTATTTGCACATTGTGATCTCTAGAGCAGTATTAATTTATATCATTTGAACCAGTGGTGGGTTTCCAATATTTTTAACCACCAGTGCATGTACACCTTCCGTGCATGCGCCCAGCCTTCCGTGCATGTGCTTTGCTCACTCACGCACCTTCCCTGAATGCACCCAGTCTCAAAAATGTGCCTAAATAGGACACCATAGAGCCAGGGTGAGTGGGCAGACCCAAGCACGATCTCCGCTACCAGTTTGCCCAAACCAGTATGGAGCACTGTTACCTTCCCACCAAAGTGTTCCCTTATTTTTCTACTTGCATTTTTTATGTGCTTTCAAACTGCTAGGTTGGCAGAAGCTGGGAAAAGTAACGGGAGGTCATCCCATTACACGGCGCTTGGGATTTGAACCACTAAACTGCCAATCGACTAGCTCAGCATTTTAGCCATTCAGCCACCGCGTTCCTTTAAATGGAGAGAATATCACTCTCCAAATTCCCCTGCATAAGAGCCTTAAGAAAAATTGTGAACAGATGCAAAAAAATGTCCCTTCCAGCTTCAAAAATATTTTCAAAAGTGTTGTAGCCCTGCAGTCTTTGAAAGCAGTCAGTGCTTGAACCAACACTAAGAATGTTAACTTGGATCGAGTTGGGGCCCAATAACATACGAAGACACATTGGTAAAGTCATCAAAACAGTTCTTTATTGTTTCATGTCTGTTTCATTACAGGTATCATCAGGAACAATGGTGGTATCAACAGGACGAGACCTTAAATACCCTGGAGGCGGAGCTACAGGTAATGGGAGGGGGAGATAAGGGGGATTAGGTTTGCCCAGGGTGATTAACCCCTGACTTGCCAACATACAATGTGGGGAGTGCCCAGGGAGAGCATTTACCTGTGACAAATCCCCCTCTAAATGCTTATCCCTGGGATTCACAGGTTCAGTCTGATGAGGGTTTACGGGTAGAACACAGAGTCTAGAGGTGAGGTATGAGTGCTGCTTAAATGGTAACGGTTTTGTGAGTATGTCTGCTGTTTGGTGTTCTGTGTCACAGTGCATAATGGTAACAAACCCGGATTTGTGAAATTGCCTTACATGCTTGTGTTTAATATCTATATGCCTTGACCTATGGCCCACAGCATCTAAGGTGGATATTTCTATTGCTGCCTTGTTGTCCTCAAATATCTGAATGGGACGCATAGGTTTGGCCTAGATGTTAGTCAGCAGTTCATCGAACCATATGAGATTGGTTATGGCCTTGGATAAGCAAATGTACTCTGCCTCAGTGGTGGAAGTGGCCACGAGGTTTTGCTTACCGGTATACCAGTATACGGGGCAGTTATTTAAAAAGAAAACGTATCCTGAGGTGCTTTTCCTGCTCCTGGTGTCACCTGCCCAATCAGCGTCAGCGTAGCAGGAAAGGAGAGGTTCTTTATTGGTACTGGGTTCTAATCTGAGACAAGTGTTGATGCTGTATTTTAGGTATCTGAGTATTCTCTTAATTGCTTCCCAGTGGAATACTGTGGGATTAGCTACGTGTCTTGATAGTAGGTTTACACGTAGAGCAATGTCTGGTCGTGTCCAGTTGGCGATATACAATAAGGAACCTATGGTGGATCGATACAGAGTGTTTTCTTGGAATTGGGGTTAGTCATTATATACATTTTTTAGGAAATCGGCTTGCATTGGAGTCTCACATGGTTTAGCTCCAGCCATATTACATTTGATGAAAAGTTCGTTGATTTTTTCTTTTTGACATAGAAGGAATCCCTTGGGTGACCTGGTGACATGTACCCCAAGATATTTATTGATGCCTCCCAAAGATTTTAGTGAGAAGTGTTTGCTCAGTTTACTCATGAAAATATCACAGTCCTCCTTGTTTTTGCTTATAAATAATATGTCATCTACATATATGAGAACATACTCTATGCCCCCATTGTTCTTTCTGGTGAAAAGACAGTTATCAGCTAAGGTAGCCTTGAACCCCAGGGATTCTAACACTTTGACTAAACAATCATACCACTGTTTTCCAGATTGTTTAAGCCCGTATAGACTTTTATTTAGCAACCAGGTGTCACTCTTGGTGGTGTTTTTACTAGGTGGTGCTCTCACGTAAATCTCCTTATCTAGTTTGGCGTGCAAGTAAGCTGTTTGGATGTCGTATTGTTGCACTTCGAGGCCTAGAGTGGCTGCGATGACCAGTGCGCTTTTGACACTCTCGGGCCTTACAGTTGGTGAATATGTCTCGGTGTAATCATCAGGGAATTTTTGGGCGAACCCCTGTGCTACGAGCCTGGCCTTATACAGGTTCTGGCCCCCCTCTAAAGTCTTTACTTTAAAGACCCACTTTGTTCCTATGACAGTATTGCCCTCTGGTGCCTTAGATGGTGTGTATACATTTAGCTCCTTTAGACTGTTCATTTCCTTTTCCATTGCGGCCTCCCATTTCTGTCTTTCCTCCAGTGGCAGTTTTGTTTTTTCATTGTAAGTCTCAGGGGTGATGGGCTCTGTTTGCAGGTGCATGATGTAATCATTGAATTTTTTGGGCCTTTGGTTTCTATTGGCTCTGACAGGTCTATCTGGCAGGGTCTCCGCATCATGCATGTACCTCGCTTGGTGAGGGAGTCTACTTTCTGCTTGAGTTGATGTGATTTCTGTGTGTGGCTATTGTCTGGGTGATCAACATTGTCTGGTATCTGGTGACTGTTTTCTACCTGGTGTTGTAATTCGTTTAGGTGTATTTTTGACCAATTAGCCTGCTCGTGAAATGTGGCGGATCTGGAGATAATGAACCTATTACTACTGTCTATAAACCTGAATCCCTTCGTGCCTGTCTCGTAGCCCATGAATCTGAGTCGCTTTGATATTTTGTCTCCCTTTCTGCGGAGCTGCCTTGGTATATGTACATCTGCTGTGACCCCAAAGATGTGGAGGTGGGATATTTGTGGTTTTTTATTGTACATGACTTCATAAGGTGTCATGTTTAGCACACTGGACCAGAGTCTGTTGATTGTATAATTAGAGTAAACCAGTGCTTCGGCCCAGAAGTGTTGGCCTAGCCCAACGTCTTCGAGGACGCATCTCATCATCGTTTGTAATGCGGAGTTCTTGTGTTCTACGATGCCATTTTGAAAAGGTGAGAAAGGCGAAGATTTAAAATGCAGAACACCCTTTGACTTCAACCAACGCGAGAAGTCATTAGACAGGAATTCAGATCCCCTGTCAGTCATATTTTTTTTTAATTTTTGTGTTATGTTGTGTTTCTACACGCTTATAGAATTCTTTAAATTTTTGATAAGTCTCGTTTTTGTGTCTTAGGGTGTATACAAAGCCATAACGGCTGTAGTCATCTACTATAGTCAAAAAGAACCTCTTGCCATATTTTATGGAAGGTCTCAGAGGGCCTACGAGGTCCATGTGTATCATCTCGAATGTGTGATCTGTTGTACGTGTGGCTTTTCTGGGTCTGGGGGCTACTTTGAGTTTAGAGCGTTTACATACAGAGCAGTCCAAATAGGTTTCACAGTTTTTTATTCTTGAACCTTCTGTACAATCAGTAACTTTCTGAACAACAGGGAAGCTGGCGTGCCCTAACCTGCGGTGTAGCAGATGTGCGCACTCATCGTGGAGTGGCTTCCCTAGATTAACTTTCCCTGTGTTTTGTGTGCCTTCCTTGTGGGTTGGATGTCCCCTTTCTCTTGTTTCTTGTTGTCCTTAGTGTCTTCCTTTGTGTTTGATCCTTCGTTATATGTGTTAGTTCTATCTATGTGAAAATAAGGTAGTCCCCCTCTAATCGTGATTTTTCCAATAGTTGTATTACCTTTGGTCATGGTGATCCCCCCTTCCTTGATGCTAATTTCTATTCCTGCCTCCTTGCTGAGTTTCAAGGAGGCGAGTATGTTGTGGGGTATTTCTGGTACCAGTAGTACCCCCTCTAATTTTCCTATGTTGAGGAGAATCACATTACCTTTCCCGGTTACTCTTACATCGTTTTGGTTTGCCACTTTACTTAAGTAATCTTCCTCTGTGAAGGAAGAGAGAAGCTCCCTTTCACATGTGGTGTGATTGGTGGCCCCTGAGTCAATGAGCCACCAGGACCCCTTTTCGTTTGCCTTACTATCTTGCATGGCTTCTGATGTGGGTCCTCCTACCCTGCATAGAGATCCGTCCCTGCTATCCTTTGAGTTGTCCCTGTTCCCTTTCCTCTCCCAGGGCCTAGGTGAGTCTCTCCGCCTCATTCTGCTATCATGGTGACGTCTATCTGTGTGTTTGTTGCGTGATTCATGCTTGTTCCTATCTCTGTAGCCCTTGGTACAATCTCTTTTGTAATGACCTCTTAACCCACAGTTATAACACTCGGGGGAGTCACGAGAGTTGTCTGTGAAGGCCACTCTTCGTGTTTGCCTATGTTCCCTGTAAGTCACTTGATGGCTTTTTCTGTGATTATCTTCTGCAATTAGGAGATTGGAGAGGCTGTCTACTGTCATGTGACCTAGGCTGAGTATGTTCAGTTGTGTGAGAAATGTTTGCCAGGAAGGGTCTAGTGAATTAAGTATGATACTTTTCATGGTTTGTTCTGATACAATTTCTCCCCTTAGTTGTAATTCTGCCCTAGCTGCATTTAACTCCATCAAGTGTTCCCCCATTGACACCCCAGGTTTGATTCTAGCTGAGTAGAAGTCCTTAGAAATTTTTGTGGTGGTGGCTACACTGTCACTGTAAAAATATCCAAACATTTTTTGAACAACATCATATACAGTTAAGTCATTCTCAATGCTGTAATAAATGGTGGGTGATATGCTAGAAATCAGAAGGCAAAATGCTTTGTGGTGCATGCAGTCCAGTTCAAATGTCCATGGCCTATCAGGTGGGTCAGTGATGAAAAACATCATATTTTCCTTTAAAAGGATGACTTGGAGCTGCTGATACCATTCCATTAAATTTGAACCTTCCATTTTTAATATAGGGAACCCATTTGGTAAGTTTCCTGTGTGTTTTTGTGTGTTACTCACAGGTGGCTGTTGCTGTCCATGGTGCTTGACATGTTGGAAACAGCAGAATGGCTCAGGAACGCTGGTAGGTAGTTTAAAAGTCCCTCCTTGCATTTTTTTTCTTTCTTGATTCACAGGAGCTTCTGCGCATGCGCGGAGTTCATTTTGGCTGGGATTTCATCGGGGAAGGTTCCTTCCATCTCTGCTCCGGCGAGGCTGTCTCTCCAGGATGGGTAGGCCTCTGCTCCAGCTCCAGATGTCCAGCGGCGGTCTGGGAAGGCTGCTTTCTCCGCTGGATGACTCCTGGTTTCCCTCTGCGGCAGCGGCGGTGAGTATTCCCTCCATTGTATTCTTTCCGGCAGGCGCGGCTTGGGAGTGGGGTGGCGTACCGCAACCGGGAGGTGCTGCGGCGTCGGTGGGTCCTCAGCGGCATCCGTGTCCCTCGGTAAGTAGTTGGGGGGTCTTCTCTTCTCCCCTTTGGGTTTTTTTGTGTTTTTTGGAAGCCCCTTTATTATTTTCATTTTTGGCCCGAAAGCGGCGGTGAGCATTTTTATCGCTTCTTCCACCTGCCGATCACTAGGGATATCCTCAGGGGGTGATTCCTCACTTTCTTCCGAGGAATCACTATTATTTTGTAGTTTTTGGGGTTCCGGCATCTCATTGGCTGGCGGATTTGCATATTTAGATTTGATTTTTTGGAGGTCGGCCATCTTTTTTGGCCACGTGTTCAAAGATGGCCGCCAGTCCAGATTTTGTGCGGGAATTCCCCGCTCAGCTTTTAAACTGTAACTGTTCAGGGGGGGGGTTTCTTACCGGGCTTGAGTCCAGCTGTCTTGCTTTTCGTCCTTGGGTCTTTCTGGCCTCATCCCGGCTTTGGATGAGATTGCTGATGCCGGCTAGGAGGTCTTCGTCTGTTGCGGGGGTTTCTAGTAGGCTCATCATTTCTCATCTGAGCCTGCTGATGTCCTTTTGCTGGGATTCTTCTTCGCTCAGGTCTCTTTGCCCCTGTTCATCATCTGATGAATAGTCTCCGGGGCTGTTTTCTTTTTCGTCTTCCGAAGTTATTGGTGTTGCCATGTCTTCGATTGGGATTTGTTGTTTTTCCCGCTTTTTTGGTCTCTGATCTCGTTTGCGTTTTTTTTGGCATGTCTTCTGGTTATTGGGTTGTCCAACCATCGTCTGCTACCATTTTGTTAACTTGGATTGAGTTGGGGCCCAATAACATACGAAGACACATTGGTAAAGTCATCAGAACAGGTCTTTATTGTTTCATGTCTGTTTCATTACAGGTATCATCAGGAACAATGGTGGTATCAACAGGAGGAGACCTTAAATACCCTGGAAGCGGAGCTACAGGTAATGGGAGGGGGAGATAAGGGGGATTAGGTTTGCCCAGGGTGATTAACCCCTGACTTGCCAGCATACAATGTGGGGAGTGCCCAGGGAGACCATTTACCTGTGACAAAGAACTTAGTACCTATTCAATCTGTACAACTTTCACCTGCCCAATGGTTTGAATAGAGTTGATTAATTTTAACCCATACTCAAGAGTGCTGAGAGCTAAGCTGAACTTTCAGGAGCAGCACAAATGTGTTGCATTCATTTAATACAGGAGAGTATAAACTTAAGGATTATGTCTAGCCGTGTGAACTGAAGCTGTAGCAGCATATATCGTTTTTAACAACCCCAGAAGTGGGAGAAAATCTACTAAATCTGTGAAACACTTTCCAGTCACTTGATTTGATTTGTTACCTCAAAATTATCCTTTGTTCAGTTGACAGATCTGCTTCAATGGGGCGATTCAATCAGATCTTTGACCTGAACACCCTTAAAAGCTTCACAAAATCCTATTGGCAAAGTCAGAGATAGGAATAAGTCTATAACCTACTTTGGAAAGTAGTACATGTTGAGTCGTCTCTTGTCATTAGTATTTCAATTGTTCACTATTATTAAATTAATCAGTCATTTTCACGTTTGGTTTCCTTTTTGAATGGTGGAGAAATAGATGAACACATCAAATGATTTTGTGTAGGGGAGGAGAAGCAGAATGTAAATGTGTCTGAGAACCAAAGCCAACCAAAGCCAGTTATAGTGTAAGATTGGCAATATTCTGAATTTTTCAATTCAGGTTTGACAATTATAAACAATATATGCAATACATATGTGCACAAAATATAAATCCATTTAGTTAAAAGCACTGTTTGGGGGAAAAAAGACTAGATAAAAGATTATTCAAAATGACTATGTAAGGGAATACAAATTTCTTTGGATTTAATTTCAAACTACTATGGAGAATGGATGGAACAAATGTAAGACAGAAAGAAGAAGGAAACCAAAACTGCCAGATTCATTCATCCCCAAACCACACTTACTTACCACACATTAAACATTTAACCTAGGGAAATTCTGTGTCACATATGTTATGTGTAACAAGAGAATATGTAATCTCTATTTCTCTGTAATGAAATGGATGAATGTTCAAACTAACTTCATAAAGGTTCCGTTCTCTTCTATTTTTCCTGTTCAACCAAAGATTCATTTTTATATCAGATTAATAATGTGCAGAATGGTAGCACTAACAATACTATTGGACATAAGTCACAATTTTATTCCATTATAGACCAATGCAGATGATTAAATACAATTAAGTGAAATTGTACTTGTTGGCCCTCCTCTCTCATCCATTACAGGTTAATTGGGTCTTTTGAGCAAAGTCTCTATCAGCATGGAAATCAAAGGAAAGGCATTCTGCAAATTATCTGACATCATTGGTCCAAATCACTGGAGTTAGGAAGTCTTATTTCAGTCATTACAAAATTGAATACCGTATTTTTTGGAGCATTAAAACGCACTGGAGTATAAGATGTAGCTTAGTTTTGGGGGAGGAAAATAAGAAAAAAGCTGATTGGCTGGTGGAGGCCTCCTGAAATACCCCCAATCAGCTGTTCCCAGAGGTGAATTTTAGCAACAGGTTCCTTGGTTTTGAACTCTGTGCCTTGCTTTTTTTTTTTTTTTTTGCTTTTTTTTTCTGCCTCTGAAAACTTTTTTTCTGCCTTTGAAAGCCTCTGAAACAGAGCTTCAAAAAAAAAAAAAAAAAAAAAAAAAAGCCTCTGAAGCTCTGTTTGGGGGCTTCTTTTCTGAAGCTTCATTCCTGATGCTTTTTTCAGCCTCTGAAACCTCTGTTTGAGAAGCTGGGCAGGGCTACATTCGGAGTATAAAACGCACCCAGATTTTCACCCTCCTTTTTGGGGGGAAAAGGTGCGTCTTATACTCCAAAAATATGGAATGTATAAACTGTGCCATCTGCTTTCTCTACTCTTGTTTGAACAGGTGAATTAGGAGTCATCTCCCATTCTCATGGTTATCAGAACTAATGATTCTATAAGGAAAAATGTTTGAAGGAAGATGGTGTTTTCATGACAGGTGGAAAGTGTGTGATGAGAAACCCGACCCTATGTGAAATGTAACACTCGGGAGAAGCTTCCAAGATCCCCAAAGAGCAAATCTGCAGGAGCTTCCATCATGGCTATGGGTGTCTTTCTAAATGTAGAAATGCATTCATTATTGCACCTAGTAGTCAGGAAGATTTTAAAATATGTGTGTAGAAGATGAGCAGGCTGAGCAGAGGGAGGGGGGTAATTTAAGTGACTCATCAGTCTATAGTCATTAGGTTCCCACAAATGAGCTAAGTCAGTGATGGCGAACCTTTGCCTTTACATGCCAAAAGCAGTGGAAGTGCTGGGGAGTTGCATGTGCACATGCCCACATCCATGTGACACCCCATGCTCCCCCCACATTTTGCACGTGATGACATGGTGGGACCAGAAAGCTCATTTTTTGCTCTCCCCAGGCTCCAGAGCCTTTCTAGGAGCCTGGGGAGGGTGAAAACTGCCTTCCCCACCCTCACGGAGGCTCTCCGGAGGCTGGAAATAGCCCATTTGCCAACTTCCGGTCCCACCGGTTCCACCAGAAGTCAGCTAACGGGCTGTTTCTGGCCTCCAGAGGACATCCAAGGGAGGAGGCCATTTTCACCCTTCCAAGGTTCCTAGAAAGGCTCTGGAGCCTGGGGAGAGTGAAAAATAGGCCTTTACCACCCCTCTGAGGCCCTCCAGAGGCCAGAAAAAGCCTGTTTCCTGACTTCTGGTGGGCCCAGAAGGCCCAAAAATCAGCAGGTTGGTGCGCACATGCTAAACTAAGGCAAGGCTCACGTGCCTACTGATATGGTTCCATGGGCCACCTGTGGCCCATGTGCCATCAGTTCACCATTACAGGTCTAAGTCCAACCCCTCTTGAATTCCATTGAACTTTAGTTGACTAGATTCTTGTACATAGGCTCAAGCAATAAATCTTCTAACTGCAACTCAAGGTACGGCCCTGGTTCTTTGTGCCTGACAATCTGTATGAAAGCTGAGATGAGAACAGGAAAAGTACCTGAGGTGGGACAAATCTGGATGCTTTGGTTTTCTATTATGGTTTTTATGATAATCTAATTCCATGGGATTTATGCTGACAGTTTTCATTATTATTTCATATATTTTGATAATTTTTGAATTATTGAGAGGAATGTTTTGCTGCTAATTGCTTAGGTGGAAAATACCCTGTAACACCCCCCCCCCCCCAAATAAGACATCTCCTGATAATAAGCCCAATCAGGCTTTTGAGTGCATGGCAATAAGGCAAAGCGCTTATTTCATGGTTAAAAAAATATAAGACAGGGTCTTATTTTTGGGGAAACACAGTAGTATCATTAATTGATACATTTGATTTTGAAATTAATGCAATATCAGAGTTGCAGGGTGGAAGTAAGCAAAAAGCAAAAGAAAGAAGGAAACGGAGGGGAAGAAATTAAGAATGAAATATTAAAAAACAGAACTCCCAGGAGCCGCCTCTCTCATTTTTAACTAAACTGGAATTTTCTCAGAGCCATGTCCTCATATAGTGTTCTGTATTGCATCTTATATTCACTCAGCCAGCTTCTGATAACAAACTCAACATATTTATTGTAGTCATAAATCTTCCACCCAGGTAACATAAAGCACACAGGGAACTCAAAGCTTTCTGCCCAGAAAAAAAGGCACAAGAGCTTACTTGAGCAAAAGAGTCCAGAGAGATAAAGTTCAACTTCAGAATGATTGCAAAAGACCCCATCTCAGATTCCAGACAAACCAGAGTAACAGAAAGGAAAAATCACAGTAGGGAATCAGAATATCATTTGTCACAAAAAGCCAGTACTACAAGCCATCACTTAATGGAGATCTGTTTATCTGCTTGGTTAATGGACCAAGTCAGATCTTTTTTCTTTCATCTAGATGGCTTGACTTTTTTTCTTCACAATATGTGACATGTTGTTGGGATGGGGACCTTATCCTGAATATGCTCTGTCCTTCCTGTCAATATGTCCTTCCTATCAATGACTACTTCAGCTTCAACCACAACAATACACAAGCAAATAATAGATACAAACTCAAAGTAAACCATTCCAAACTCAATGGCAGAAAATATGACTTCAGTAACAGAGTGATCAATGCCTGGAATGCACTACCTGACTCTTTAGTTTCTTTCTCAAACCCCCAAAACTTTAATCTTAAACTGTCTATTGTTGACCTTACCCCATTCCTAAGAGGTCTGTAAGGGGCGGGCATCAGCGTGCCTACCGTCCCTGTCCTAATATTCCTTTTTACTTATGTTCATGTATTCAAATTATGTTTATACTTTTACCTGTTATCTTATATATGCTTGACAAATAAACTTATGATTATGATTATGAATCTGTTGACTCAGGGCTGCCAAACTCCCAGGTCACAGGCCGGATGCCATACATGCTGGCCACACCCATGCCTGGTTTAGCAAAGGGAAAAAAAAGTCCTGATACATCACATGATGCCGCCATGACAATGTGAGTTTGACACCCCTAACCTAGATCTATTCAGGTATGCTCTTTTCAGCTGATTTCTATGGTCCAACTTCAGTCTAGGCTCAATCTAGACTCCTCCAAGAAGGCACTTCAAGGTTCTGGTTACTATCTTCAAAGCGCTCCATGGCTTGGGACCAGGGTATCTTCGGGACCGCCTTTTGCCACCAGTAGCCTCTCACCGACCAGTCCGTTCCCACAGAGAGGGGCTCCTCAGGGTGCCGTCAGTCAAACAGTGTCGACTGGCGGCCCCCAGGGGGAGAGCATTCTCTGTGGGGGCACTGGCCATCTGGAACGAGCCCCCCCCCCCCCCGAGATAAGGAGGATACAGGACCTACATACCTTCCGCCGGGCCCTGAAAACGTTCCTATTTTATCAGGCTGGCCGGGCTTAAACCTCCCTTTATAAATGGGTTTATATTGGGTTTTAAATGTTTTTAAAATTGGATTTTAATTATTTCAGCCTAATTGTATAATTTATTTTAAATTTTTAACTTTTGCATTATATTGTATTTTTAATTGGCTGTTCACCGCCCTGAGTCCCTTCGGGGAGTAGGGCGGTATATAAATCTGAATAAACTAAACTAAACTCCGGATCTGCTTCAAGGTGCTGGTACTCATCTATAAAGCCCTTCATGGCACAGGCTGGGATATTTGCAGGATCACCTCCTACCAGCCTCCCACTGCCCAGTGCACTTACCTAGGGCTGCCCTCCTCCGGGTCCCCTCAGCTAGACAGTGTCAGCTGGTGATCCCCAGGATGAAGGCGTTCTCTGTGGTCGCACCGACCCTCTAGAATGGGTTGCCCACCGAGCTCCAGACGGCCCCCGACCTTTGCACCTTCCACGCCAACCTGAAGACATGGCTCTTTCAGCAGCTTCCCTGATCTGTTGTGGATTTTAATTTTGAGGATCTGGGGATTTTAAATTTGGTTTTAATATTATTTAAATATTATCTATTTTCAGGTTGTTTTATTGTTGTGAGCCACCCCAAGTCCTACGGGACAAGGGGGGCATATAAATCTGACAAATCAATCAATCAATCAATCAATCAATCAATCTTGTCAAGCTTTTCTGAATTTGAAAACTCATGGTGATCCCTCAAACAAAGACATATTATTCACCAAAAGGAAAAAAAAAAGCCTATATGTGGTGTGTGTGTGTGTGTTTGAGTTTATCTTGATTCCTAGCTAGTGCCTGGACAAATCCTTGCAGTTTTCTTGGCACGCTTTCAGAATGTTTGTCATTGCCTTCTTCCTAGGGACTGAGAGAAAAATTGACTGGCCCAAGGTCACTCAACTGACTTTGTGCCTAAGAAGAACTAAAACTCATGGGCTTCCTATTTTCTAGCCTGTTATCCTAACTATTACACCAAACTGACTCTCACTTCAATAATAACCTATAATAATTCTGATAAAATCTCCTCCTTGTTAACAAAAAACATATTTTTTTGAATTTGTTAAAGATTTTTTATAAAAGCAAAAAGTAATAAAACCTAAAGACAATTTAGCAGCCTTTATTCTGGGAAAGTAAATAAATATATAAAAATGAAGGCATTTCACGGGAAATCCAAAAGTGGGGAGGAGGGAGGGAAGCTCACAAAGCACTGCAATAAAAATCATCCCATGGGCAATTAGCCATTGTTCCAAACGAATCGAAAGGCAAGGATGAGAATTTCTGCAAGTTTTCTCCTGACTGAACATTCCTATCGCTAATTTTGCTTTGCTTTCTTCATTTAAAATTTTGAAATTAATGGGTTTTATTAGTTGATAGGGAATAATATCATCATTCCACATTTATAGTAAGGCTTTGAAAAACACCAATCAAATTTAGATTGCTCGCTCCAAATTTAGATTGCATCCATTATGCCCTTATTTTGTTTTAAGCAGCCAAATACAAGGTTGCTAGGAAACACTTTGCAATATAGCAAAAGAGAATATTGTCAGTCTGTTATTCTAGAAACCAATCACTTTTTGGGGGGGGGGTTGATGGTGGTGGACAAAATCCCGTTGATTAAAAATTCTAAAAGAAGACTAATCTGAAATACAGATACAGATTGCTCTGTGTTATGATAGGCTATTTTGATGCCCATCCTAACATCACATATAGCTGTGATGGCGAACCTACGCAGCACCCTCTCTGTGGTCACATGAGCCATTGCTCCAGTTCAGCTCTGCCACGCATGCGTGCATGCATGCCTCCTACTGGTCAGCAGGTCGTTGAGTCTCTGCCGTGCATGCACAGGGGAATGTGTGCATGTGTGGGGCACAGGGCATGCACAGGGGGTTTGGATGCACATATGCAGGGTGCATGCAGGGGCTGCATGGCATGTGTGGGATGCATGCACATTGCCTTTTGGGGGTTTGGACATGCATGTGCATGTGCGCTTTGGGCACTTGGTCCGGCAAAGGTTAGCCATCACTACATATACCTATGAATACAATATTTCAATTACATTGCATTGACCATAGGCATCTTTCTAATCTACACGTCTGTACAATTCATTTGCTCATTGGTTTTTAACCATATCTGCATTTAAAGTCCTAATGGATGTATCTAACTCAGAAAAAGGTCCAATATCCTATGGACCTTGGCATCTTTCAGGGTTCATCTCTTCAAATACAGTAGGATCTCTGGTCAAGAACATAATTCGTTTCATAACTTTGGTCGCAACTTGATTTGGTTGTGACCCGAACCTAATTTTGGAAATTTGGCACTAACAAAAAAGAAAGAAAGAAAGGAAGGAAGGAAGGACGGACGGACGGACGGACGGACGGAAGGAAGGAAGAAAAGAAAAGAAAAGAAAAGAAAAGAAAAGAAAAGAAAAGAAAAGAAAAGAAAAGAAAAGAAAAGAAAAGAAAAGAAAAGAAAACAAAACAAAAGAAAAGAAAATGGCGTAGAAGGGGAAATTGGCCACAGGGGGAAAAAATTGTGAATTTTTTGGTTGCAAATTGATTTGGTCGTGGTCAGAAGCATTCATGACCAGAGGTTCTACTGTATTAAGTTTTGTTTATTTATTTGTTTGCTTTTTATGTGGACCTGGCATGGTTATATACAATAGTACTCCTAGTTGAAACATAATCCTACCAGCAAGATGTATCTATCACCCACCCCACACTCTGTCTATGTATGTATGTACAAAATTAAAGATGGATACACTCTTGTGCTGTTTAGAAATGTTCCCTTTTAAAATTAATAAAAGGTTTGTGAGTGTTTAAGTTGCCATGAGTGCAATTTTGTAGTGTGGGCTCATATAACTGCTTAAAAAGTCCAAAAGGCTGGTGGTTGATCTACATTTTTAAGTCAAGTTAGGTATAGGTGTACATTTATAATTTTTAAAGTTATCTTGCCTGTAATTGCATTACCTAGGCATATTCCTTTGGCATGAGCATAGAAAAGCAACACTTGATCATCCAGTAAGTCTGCTCTATGTATGTAGTTTATATACAACATTTAGGTTTGCTGATTCATGTTTCTAAAAAGGCACAAATCCTCACAAATATAGAATGGTCTTCACATTATCCTTAAACATGTAAAAAGCAAAAACATGAATGTGATTGAGATTGAGATTGTTAGGCTAAGGATGAATTCCCAACCTATAAATTTGTCATGAGACCATCTTGGAAGGAAGTTAAAGAAATCAGTAAATAATTACTCCATCCTATCTACTGACGATCTTACCTTCAACCTGAGAGTATTTCAACTTCACTGAATGCAAAGTTGAAAAAAAAAGTGAAGTTCTCAAAAAAAAAAAGTTTGAAAAATGTTTTACACACACGGGAAGAGAGAGAGAGAGAAAGAGATTGTGAAATGATGCATCTTTTTGAAGGAAGTCCTATTTCCGGAAATCCCATGGTGCTCAAAATCATCAAGAGGAGGGGGGAAGCCTTGCAGAAAATAATTGTGTTACTAGCATGGAAAAAACTATTTAAGTGACGAAGAAAGAACCTACTTAGGCTGTCAATATATTTTACAACATGAATTTTAGTATCTGTCAAGAGATTTCTGGAGTCAATACTGGAAGTAGAAGGAATGTCAACTGTGATGAGCATGGATAGCTGAGGAAAAAAGTGACAACTACTCCTGTTTCTAAGATTTCATTTGTAATGAAGAGTCAGTGAAACATGTGAATGAAAGTCTGTCTTTTCTATTGTTAAGTTCAGGCAGTTGAAATGGAACAAAAAAAGAAAAGCCATGGACTTAGTGTCTAGAGAACATTTTTTAAAGGGAGACTCACCAAAGTATAGTAAATGGCTTTGTCTGTAGACTTATGTTGCAATCCATGAATGAGAACAATATAATAGTACCAAATAGATTTCATTGTGGGTTAAATATAGGCTTTTCATTCAAAAATAAAACATTTTTTTCAAAAGGGTTACTCTTTCAACTCCTGCGAGCTGCACTTGTCAGACATAAATGACAGAAAAGCATATTAGTCTCCAGACAGAAAATGTAAGACAGAAATAGGTTTTGGGTCTTGAGCTGGATTCTTAGAGAAAGCCAAAAGATGATAAAGATTAAAGAAGTTAATCCAGGCAAATTCTACATAAGGGAATAATATCCTACTGAGGGGTGCATGCATATTTCACATTCTATTTAAAACTTAAATTGGATCTTATCATGTCTGTACATGTTTAAAAATATGTCAGACAAATGAAATCAATACAAGAGGTTTGTATAAGATCTTATAGTGATTAAGGCACCAGGATAGAAACTCAGGAGAGTGTGAGTTCTAATCCTGCCTTAGTCATGAAAGACAGCTGCGTGACCTTGGCTAGTCACTTTCTCTCTGCACAACTCACCTCACAGAGTTGTTGTTGTGGGGAAAATACAAGGAGGAAGGAGATATGTTTGTTACCTTGAATTATTTGTAAAAATAATGAAGACAATAAATAAACAAATATAACAATACTACGTAAAATATGTTTAGAGAAGATAGAAACATTGGAATGATCTTGTATTATCTTAAACAAACAACATTTTCATGATATTATGGATCCATCCCAATTAGTACCTGGTCCCACATATGTATCAGGGCAGGGGTGGGTTGTACTTACCTTTACTACCAGTTCGTAGCAGGGCCACATATGTTTGCCTGCTTTGCTCATGCATGTGTGCACACTTCTGATAATGCACAGAAGCTTCCTGATGACATCAGGGTCAGTGGGTGGAGCCTCCCACCGGTTTTAACACTGGTTCTTGCAAACTGACCTGAACCGGAGGCAACCCACCACCTGTTGTATACTGTATCAGGGTATACAGTATATTGGACTTGATACTCTGACTGAAGCCCAAGTTCTGAAAATAAAGGCTCTCTATATAGTCTGTTTTGCATAATTGTCAATGTTGTAGGTTTTAGATTGTTGGGCTGGCATAAACATATGCAGGGCTAGAAGATGAGTTAAAATAGGCCTCAGTGATTGAAGAGGTCTACAGATTTATAAGTAAAGAAAAATATAAAATGGAGAGAGGGAGGAGGGAAAGAGAGAGAGAGAGAGAACCATTTGTTTCTTCTTATGTTTTCAGAAATTTTGCACTTCATCTATTGGTGACATTGTGAAAGTCCTGGCTGATTGAAAGATTGTAATGTTCATCATTCTTTGTGGACAAAGTTCACTAAATTGATCTCAAATTGCACACCAGTATTAGCATACGTGTTTCCCCAAAAATAAGACCCTGTCATTTTATTTTATTTTTTTGAACCGTGAAATAAACGCTTGGCCTTATTGCCATGTGCTCAAAATCCCAATTGGGCTTATTATCAGGGATGTTTTATTTTGGGGAAAACAGGGTAGCTCATAGGGAAATAACTATGAAAACCAATGGTCAAGTTCAAATTGAATCCTTTCAGCTTGCAGATCTTGAAGATATGAAGTGATTTTTGTCTCTCTGATTTTGTCACCTGTCTTCTAGATTTTTGTCTCTCTTTTTTAATTAATCATTCAGATCTGGAAGAAAAACACTGGATTCCAGTTCATAAAACAAAATACTTATTTATTTTGAACTTATGAATAGGAAAGCATTGCTCATTTATTTCTCTAGGTGTTCTGTCTTCTATCCATATATATATATATTTAAACAGTTTTTCCTTTCCTCCTCTTTCTATTCTCATGTATGTCAATTAGGAATTTAGCACATTTACTTAAAATAGATCTGCCCTGATTGATTACTGCTGTGTAGAGCTTGAAAACAGTTTTGATATGGTTGGGATACTGATAAGACAGCAACATGAGACAAATAGCATGGTCAGCAAATACCCACAACAGTTCCCTGCATGTACTGTATACTAATTTAAAAAGTTTGTTCACAAAATAGAAGGGTTCCTCTCTAATTCAAATGAAACAAAAATCCATCATAAAGGGAGAATCTGTCTTCTTTACTACGTTAGTTAATTAATGTGTTACCACATGCTTAAAGGTGGCTGTTATATGACCTTTACTGAAAAAGATCTCCCTTTACAAAGGAAAGCTTTCTAATTTATAATCAATCACTAATATTCCATTCTTGAGCAAGATCACTGAGAAACTGAATATGTCTGAACAACACCAATTTTCTGGATTTATTTCTATCAGGATTTTGTGTGAATCATGGTACTTAAAATGCTTTCATCACCTTGGTAAATTTTATTTATTTATGTTTGTCATTTTGTAAATGGTCTGTGCTAATAGCTAGGCAGAGGAATATGATCCTTCTAAATCTCTTGCGCCTCTTAGCAACTTTCAATATCATTAACGATGGTATCCTTCTGAATTGCTTGACTAGGTAGGGTCAGGAATGGTACTTTGGAGTGGTAATGAAACTCCCTGTCAGGATATGCCCAGAAAGGGGTACTTAGAGAATTATCTCTAACATCTAGATTGCTGTGGCCCCGTCCTCTGAGCCTATCCCATTGGAGGAAGGAAGCTCTGAGCATGAGGAAGAGGAGCCAGCCAGATCTCCCAGCCCCCCCCCCCTCTGGCACTGTCTCAGGTGCCAGCTGAAAGAGAGCAAAGTAGTGGGGAAACAGGTGTCTCAGATGAGAGTGAGGGAGAGACGTCATTCCTGGACGCACGTCAAAGAAGGCGAGATAAGCGCTTACAGCAGCTGCGGAGACGCACGAGGGAATAGACCTGAGTCACTGGACTTGAGTCACAGGACCAATGAGTCACTGGACCACACCCAGAGACTATATATAGACAGGGTGGTGGTTAATGATCTCTGTGATGAACAAAAACTCAATCTAGTAGTCTTTGGAGCTAAAAGAACGGATTTGGCCAAAGCTACGTAGGTGATTTTCTTTTTGTGAACTATTAAAGCCCTTGGCAGACGGTGTGCATATCGCTGCCAAGTTAGAGATAAGAACTGTGGAGTGTGCCAAGTGCTTCTTTAACCCTCGACTGGCTGTGTTTTTGTGGGTATCTGTAGAGGGGGACAGATCATAGATTGTGTTTATGATGCCTCTCATCTCCTATATATCTTTTTCAACATCTAACAATTAAGGAAAACCATTCTAAGCTTAGGAGCATGGCATTATCAGTTTACTTGTGACACTCAATTCTACAGCTCTGTATCTTTAAATTTCAAAGAACAAAAAATACATTTGAATACTGCTTAAGTTTAACTCATTAAGATGAGTTGAAATTAAATCTACACCCATCATTCGTGTGGCTGCTAAAAAGAAAGCAAGTCCTTGGAAATGAGGTAAGGCATGTTCTTAAAAATATAAAGTATTCTACCAGAACAGTACGTTTGGGCATGTTCTTTGAATACCAGCTGTCACAGGATTTGCAAATGACAGCTGTGGTGAAGAGCTTGTTTGCATAATTATTAGTAGTGTACCAAAATGGAACCCTTCCTGAATTGGTTGGACTTAAGACACATTGCCAGAGTCTAGATGGTGCTGTTAACTGCTGCAATGTACTGAATTAAAGTTATAAATTGAGTTGAATTGAAACAGTTGGAAAATGTGCAGAAACTGGTGCAAAATGTGGCTAATTCCTATGTATGGTGAAGAATAATGATATTTTTCATGAACTTGTTACTAATTGCCCTGCAAGGAAAATTGATTTTAAAACCTTTAATAGCTTTGGAGGTCTCAATATTTTTAGAACTACTTCTCCTGCTTATAAACCTGTGTAGAACCTTGGATCAGCAGCAGGAGAGAAACTTGACTAGGTAGAAAAGAATCACTACCTGCATGTTTCCCTCATAGCTGTGAAATATGTTGGCTATTGAATTCTGGGAATTGAAGTCCTCAAATCTTAAAGCTGCTGAGGTTGAGAAACCCTGCCATAGAAGGATACCCTTAGCCCCCAAATATTTAGGGAAATTGTACTTTAACATTTCTTCTGTCAGGTTGCTAAAAATTAATTTACACAAATGTATTTTTGATTGCATAAATGCTTGCCCTCGGAAACTCTTTAACATTTAACATTACGGGACTGGAGACTAAAACATATGAAGAACAGTTACAGGAACTGGGCATAGCTAATCTAGTGAAGAGAAGGACTAGAGGAGACATGATAGCCGTCTTCCAATATTTGAGGGGCTGCCACAGAGAGGAGGGGGTCAAACTATTTCCCAGGGCACCAGAAGGCCAGACAAGGAATAATGAATGGAAACTGACCAAGGAGAGATGCAACCTAGAAATAAGGATAAATTTTCTGACAGTGAGAACAATCAACCAATGGAACAGAAGTTGCCTTCAGAAGTTGCGGGAGCTTCATCACCAGAGGCTTTCAAGAAGAGCCATTTGTCAGAAATGGTGTAGGGTCTCCTGCTTGGGCTGGGGGTTAGACTAGATGACCTACAAGATCCCTTCCAACTCTGTTAATTTGTAATCTGTAATTTACAGATATAAGTGTAATACTTATTTCTAGTTATGGTCAGGAGTTTTACGTATGTCTTCTTAGCAGTAAGCTTTATTTAGTCTATTTGGACATATTTTTAAGTAGGCAATGATAGAATTAAAGGTAAAGGTTCCTGTCGCACATATGTGTTAGTCGTTCCCGACTCTAGGGGGCAGTGCTTATCTCCGTTTCAAAGTCGAAGAGCCAGTGCTGTCCAAAGACATCTCTATGGTCATGTGGCCAGCATGACTAAATGCCAAAAGTGCACCGAACGCTGTTACCTTCCCACCAAAGGTGGCCCCTATTTTTTCTACTTGCATTTTTTATGTGCTTTCAAACTGCTAGGTTGGTAGAAGCTGGGGTAAATAATGGGAGCTCACCCCATTATGTGGCACTAGGGATTCAAACCACTGAACTGCCAACCTTTTGGTCAACAAGCTCAGCATCTTAGCCACTGATCCACCATGTCCCTCTAATGATAGAATTACACCATTACAATTTTGTATATTATTCACTATCCAAGAACACCCAAACATATATACAACATAAACAAATAATTTAGAGATCTGAGTACCTTATTTCTCCTGAACCAATTCATCCCTTGGGCCTCCCTGAACATCACAGTCTTCATTACATTGCAAAGGGATTCTGTCCATGCAAAAGGAAGTCTGAAGGCCTGGCATTCAGCCAAACTTTCAGTTAATTGGCAATCTAGAGGGAATGGGGTTAGGAACAGGACGGTCTAAACATATGTCACTGTGTCTGTGTTTCAGTGTGTGCTGAAAGGTCTGATCTGATGAACTGTCAAGCTCAAGAGCCAGTAGGCATTCAATCACCTAGAGTAGATCAGGAAGAATTGTGGATGGAATAAGCTAATGAAGGGTTAGATCTTGCAAACTGATTACAGAATTGCACTAGCTGAACAGAGGTAAGGGGAATTAGTATCACTATCAATATTTACAGACAATATTTACAGACCCTCGCATCCTGGATATAAACTGTTTCAACTCCTACCGTCAAAATGACACTATAGAGCACTGCACACCAGAACAACTAGACACAAGAACAATTTTTTTCCTGAACATCATCTCTCTACTAAATAAATTCCCCCAACACTGTCCAACTACTTATTAAGTCTGCATTACTGTTAATCTTCTCATTGTTCCTATCACCCATCTCCTCCCACTTATGACTATGACTGTAACCTTGTTGCTGGTATCCTTACGATTTATATTGACTGTTTCCTAATATGATCTGGTTGCTTATTTGTTCCCTATGACTATTATTAAATGTTGTACCTTATGATTCTTGATGAATGTATCTTTTATTTTATGTACACTGAGAGCGTAAGCACCAAGACAAATTCCTTGTGTGTCCAATCACACTTGACCAATAAAGAATTCTATTCTATTCTATTCTATTCTATTCTATTCTATTCTATTCTATTCTATTCTATTCTATTCTATTCTATTCTATTCTATTCTATTCTATTCTATTCTATTCTATTCTACTCTACTCTACTCTACTCTACTCTACTCTACTCTACTCTATTCTATTCTATTCTATTCTATCCAAAGGCAAGAATAACAGTGCTCCTAACTGGACCTAATGTTTATACACTATTCTTTCTATGGTATCTTTTGTTTTATTTGTATTTTGAAATTCCACCAAGTAATATATTATTCTCAATATTTCAATCATAATCTCTTCTTCCAAGCAAGGTTTATGTCTTCTGTTAAACAAACAAACAACAGATTTAACTCTTCCCCCTTTAAAAAAAATTGCCTAAATGAATTCCTGTTAAGCTAACAATTCAGGTTGTTTGATGGTAAATGATTAACTGAGCCTAGATAATTTATGTTTCTAAAAAGCTACTCTGTTTCATGTTCTGTCTGTCTATTATGCAGGTTCCTGAAGGATACATCACACATTTCTAAAGTGAGGATTGACAGAACAAGTCACTCATGGGATAAATGGCAACATTGTATCTAGATGTGTCAGATGGCACACAATTTTTCTTCAAGGAGAATGTACATATTTCATAATTATAGTCACTATGCAGGGATAAGTCAATATGAATCATAATGAAGGGTCTACAAAAATAAAATAAAAAAAAACCTGGGAAATGGCTATGGGTATAACATAAATGCATCTATAAAATGCTTCTCATCTGCAAGGAACAGTAATGCAATGAGGACCCGGATTGGGGGGGCAATAAGCTGACTTTGTATAAAAAAGAACACCGCTTAGGAGGGGCGAAAAGCCCTACTAAGCAAGTATATACAAAAGTATGAAGGCTATTGCTTAATGCATTGTAAGCCGCCCTGGGTTTCCGGAGAAGGGCGGCATATAAATCGAACCAATAAATAAATACAATAAATAAATAAATCTATGTTGAGCCAAATAGCTCCAGGGCTTCACATAAACATGCACTTTTTTAAAAAAAATAGCGATATCATAATATTTGCTAAACAACTAATTCCCACAACACTGTCAAACTATTTAGTAAAACTGTATTAATATTATTCTTCTCATCTTTCCCATTACCTATCTCCTTTTCTACTTATGACAATAACTTTGTGGCTTGTATCTTTACTATTTATATTGTTGTATTTAGTTTCCTAGTACGATTTATGTTGATTCTATCACCAAGTGTTGGATCTTACGATTTATGATGAATGTATTCTTATGTATGACTATGATCATGATTTATCACTTATAGCTTTTATGTACAATGAGAGCTTATGCACTGAAAACTAATTCCTTGTGTGTCCAATCACACTTGGCCAAAAAGAATTCTATTCTACTCAATCATGGATAAAGATAAGGACAATATTTCAGCCTCCAAAGAGCCACAAAAAAAAAAAAAAAAAAAAATCTGAAAAAATTGTGCTTCATCAATGAGGAAAGTTATCTACTAAAATTTAAAATTACAGTGATTCCAAAAGCAATTAAACAGTATTTTTTTTATAAAATATAGAAGAGTCTATCACCTCCTGACTATTTGCTTCCCTGGAGAGGCAGAGTTGATAGCATGACTTATTGGCAGTCTAAATTCTATGCATTTTGTGCAATTTTTTTTAAAAGTGTGTGTTACCATTTCTGTGTACCTATTATGATACAATACAGGTAGTCCTCAATTTACAACAGTTTACTGTTGTTGTTTTTTTTAAAAAAATAGATTTATATGCCACCCTTCTCCGGAGACTCAGGGCGGCTTACAATGCATTAAGCAATAGCCTTCATACTTTTGTATATGTTATACAAAGTCAGCTTATTGACCCCACAAACCAGGTCCTCAATTTTCCTACCTTAGAAAGGATGGAAGACTGAGTCAACCTTGAGCCTCGAACTTGCAATAATTACAGACAGCTGGATGTTAATAACAGGCCATCTAGCCTGTTGAGCTATCTGAGGCTTTATTTGAGGTTTACTATTCAAAGTTACAATGGCACAGAAAAAAAGCAATTTATGACCATTTTTCACATTTATGACCATTGCAATGTCCCCATGATCACATGTTTTATATTTGGATGTTTGGCAACTGACTCATATTTATGACAGGTTGCAGTGTCCCTGGGTCATATGATCACCTTTTGCAACCTTCTGATGAGCAACATCCATGGGGAATCCAGATTGATTTAACAATCTTGTTACTAATTTAACAACTGTAGTAATTCACTTAACAAATGTGGCAAAAAAAAAAAAGTCAGAAAATGGGGAAAAACAAAACTTTCACTTAGCAACATAAATTTTGGGCTCAATTGCGGTAGTAAGTAGAAAATTATGATGGTATTAAAACAGGACATTTACAAAGTTATGTCCATTGCAGCATCTCCATGGTCACATGACAATAATTCATGTGCTTGACAATTTATAATCTTCACAGCAATCTGTGGTCACTGAAAGCTATTTGTGACCTTCATAGTTGGCTTCCAATAGGCTGCTTTGGTTATGTGGAAAATACAAAAAAATACTGCTTAAGGAGTAGTCCATTATAAAAAGCATAGCTTTTTAGCATAATCCATAGCCAGCATGGATGTTGGATCAGGCATGAGTCTTAAAGAGCACTTTCCCTAGTTTCTCACACTGTAAAGGAGATGGTGGAAGAATTGTATTTTCAGACTTGCAGATTGATGTCAGCATTACCAGGTAGACCAGACAGGAAACATGATCAAATAAACGAATTCTGTGTTATCGTAAAGCTTCCTTAACAGAATCTGCAAGTCTGAAAGTGCAATTCTTCCACCATCTCCTTTTTAGCCAGAAAAAGCTAGGTTGGTTCTCTTCTGAGCAGTGGTGGGCTTTGTACCGGTTCTCCCGAACCAGATGTTAATTTTCTGAGCAGTTTGGACAACCAGATGTTGGAAGAAATCTTTTCCCATTTTACAGGGTTAATCCTGCAAGGAACACAGGAAGGAAAGATTCTAGTGTGCCTGTATTTCTAGCCTAATCCTTATCTTAATTGCCGTCCCTGCTGCTTTAAGTGTTTTCAGAAACTGCCTCTAACAGCCTTATAGGTCCTTGGCACTACACCGACTTTTTGTCTGTAGCTGAGCTTCTCTGGAGTCCCCCCCCCCACTCGAGTTTTTTGTGGTACTTTTATCCCTGGGGCTTGAACAGCTATTTACAGAATGGTTGGCATAGCCATAGAAAAAATGGCTGAGAGTTGCAGCATCCCCATGTTCACGAGAGGCCGGGTGAGGCTAAGTGACCCTTGACGTGAGTGACATAAAGTTGGCCACGCCCACTCAGTCACATGACCACCCAGCCATGCCTATCCAGCTGGTCATTAGGGCAGAGAACCGGTTGTTAAATTATTTGAAGCCCATTGCTGTCAATGGGGCCATCCTTACCCCAGGGATAATGGTGTTCCAGATGGTGGAAACCACAGGAGGCAAGTCTGGGTCCCCTCATTTGGAAACTCTTTAGCAGACAGGACATACAACATACTCCTCCTGCCAGAGTCAGCAGAATCAGTAGATATAATTGGGAAAAGGTGGTCCTTTAAATAACCTGTTTTATGCCACATAGCATTTTAAGGTTTAAAGGCAACACTTTGAATTGCAACTAGAAGCAATCAATATATAGCTCATCGAATAGAGGTAGAATGTGTCATCCTAGGCCCACATAGAACTGCTTGTGCAGTTGTGCTCTGTACCAGTTGAAGAATAGGGACATTCTTCAAGTACTCCTCAATGTAGAACATATTAGAGTAATTCACTGTGGATGTGACTGTGAGTAAAGACTCATGGCCTATGAAAGAATACAAATGATGCACAACCAAAAGTGCCACCTACTTTTCAAGGAGCAATTAAGAATCCAGAATGGATCACAGATTGCACAATGGATCTATCTGGGTAGTGCCACCCCATCTTGTATCAAAGATAGTATAGTTCCAGATTCAGAGATACTCAGTCTTGCCAAGGATCAGGTGGAGCCTGTTGTGCCAAGGGGTGGTATTCAAAAATTTTAGCAACCGGTTCTCTGCCTGGTTGCTGGGTCGGCATGGCCTCTTGCACCATGGAGGAGACCTTTTCACCCTCCCCAAACTCCGGAGGCATTCCTTGAGCCACTGGGAGGGCAAAAACAGCCTTCCCCGGGTTCTGGAGGGCCTCCGGAAGCCAAAACAAGGTTTGTTTCTGGACTGCCGGAACTTCCGGGAGGCCCATTTTTTGCCTCTCAGAGCCTTCACATGGGTGCTGCACTTACCTGGCATCCAAAACAGGCCACATAGAGACTCCTGGGAGGAGAGGGATGGGGTGGGTGGGGCCAGCCAGTCCTTTTAATTACTGGTTCAGCAAACCAGATGTAAAATTAGCATCCAGTTCACCCAAACCAGTCTGAACTGGCTGAATCACACCCCTGGTTGTGCCCCATCTGACCCGAACCCCCAGAGTTTCTGGAGATAAGGGGAGATGCTGTTTCATGCTATTCTTTTAAATCAGGCTTTTTTCAATACTAAAGAAAGGAAGGATGACTTGCTTGGTCATCTTATTTAATCTCCTTCCAGAAACCCAAGAATTTATGACTAGGTTGTTAATAAAAATCTCTTTATGAATAAACCCAATAATTACATAAATCCCAAGTCTTTGGCAATATAAAACAATGCTTGCTAGGAATGCTAAGAAGAATATATTTGGGTATAATGATACAGGAAGTCTGTATTTGCATTAAAATACATATAATGTCCCATTCTGAGAAGGTATCATCAAGAGATGAATATGCACAAATGAGTTGGCTCCAGTTATGAAATGATCCATGAGTTGCTGCCAGCTGATGTTGATTTCATTGAATAAAATAAATGAATTGTCTAACTTAACTATGAGAAAATTTACTCTTACTGTAATCTTGATATCATTATATCCTTGATATTTCTTTTTTCTCTTAATGCTGTATATGCACATGTGTTGACTCATTTAAAAAATGGCAAATTATCAAATATCTTTTATTTTGAAAGCAAGAGATGATATATCTTAGTTTGAAAGCAGCGTAACAAGATACTAATGGTAGCATGAAAGGCACCCATCTCTGAGGCAATTAAATTTTATGTTCTTTAAGCATTCCACTGACTTAAGAAGAGTTGCTTTCCTGCAAATAGAAAAATCTAGACAAATGAAATGATCCTCCTCACTTCCAGATCAGCATAGAATAAACTAAATTGGTTGATCCCAAAACTTGGGAAATATGATGTCACTTTGGAAGTTTATAACTTTCAGATAGACTAGGGATAGATGATCCAATTCAAAATTATGGAAGGCAAAACCCACTCATTGTAAGCAGTGCAATGATTTTTATACATAAAATCAGAGTAACTTCAACATCCTAACAAAGAGGGAAAGCTTCTGTCCAGACCCAAACTATTTTATTTAAGTGAAGCTTTTTATCCACTCATCAGTTGCTACCACTGAGACAAACAAGTTAAAGTAGATTTTGTTTTTATCCATCAAGGCCCCCATTGTGTTTCAGTGGTCCAAAATGTATAAAGCAGGATAATCGTTGCTTGTTGCTGATTTCCAACTGAACATAATTGACCAGTGAAGCCCTTTGTGTTCTCTTTTCTCTAAAAAAACAATGCCCAACATTATTTGAAATATATTTCTATTTCTTTTCTAAGTACAGGAATAGAAATAGTACCGGTCTCAATCAGAAATGCACAATCTCCATCAGCTTGAGGGCTGAACTGAGTTTTGTAAGCTTTGTAAGGCATGCTGAGAACCACTCTCCAAAATTAACCTTGGGAGGAGAGTTTGAGTATTTAAGACATGGAACTGAGGAGGACCTTACACTTCAGCAAGTCTTAAGTCACAAAGTTGTTTATTTAGACTAGAACCTTGATGGCAAACCTATGGCACGCGTGCCACAGTTGACATGCAGACCATATCTGTGGACACATGAGTGTTGCCCTAGCTCAGCTCAAGCACGCATGCACATGCTGGCCAACTGATTTTCAGGCCTTCCAGGCCCACAGGCCATTTCCAGCCTCCGGAGCGCCACCCAGAGGGCCTTGGGGTGGGGAAGGCTGTTTTTGCCTCCCCAGGCTCCAATAAAGCTTCTGGAGCCTGGGGAGGGTGAAAAACAGGCCTACTGGGCCCACCGGGCCATCACGTGCCAAAAGCAGGGGAAGCACGGGTGTGTATGTGTCACATGCACATGCACATGCATGGGGGGCCAGGGCACATTGAATTATGGGTGTGGGCAAATGGGCGTGCGACCCCCACACTCCCCCACTTTTTGCATGTGATGGCAAAAAGGTTAGCCATCATTGGACTAGAATATTGGCCAAATGTAATTTGGTGACACAAGGAATTTTTCTCCGATGCATGAGCTCTCAGTGTGCATACAAAGTGATAGGTCATCAATCATAAAACATAGTTACAATCATGAATCGTAAGATACAAACAACAAGTGATAAATCATAAGATAGGAGAAGGTAGTAGGAAAGATGAGATGATGAGAAAATGAGAAGGATAAAAGCAATACAGCTAGTACATGAGTAAATATATTTAGGCCTAAGGCAGTGCTATGGGAATTTGGTGTTCAGCAGAGGGATGGCATGGCGGGAAAACTATCTTTGTGTCTATTTGAAGTTGATTATTTACTCTTCAACCCCCAAATGCAAAAAGGGCCAATATATTTGACTTCCCCATTTTAGAAGCTGGGGAGGGAAAAAAAGAGTATTCACCAGCTTCAAATGTTTTGGGGGGGGTACTTTTTTAAAAAAAAAAAATCTGTATAATTTTCCCTTTGTAATTGTCCCTAGAGAATAAACTTTGTGTCACTGAACCTTGAATTTTACCCATTTTACTTAGGCATCCAAAGATAACTTTGCTAGTTTCTTAATGCGTCTCTTAGTTTGTTCAATAAATCACTTCCACTTATGTCTCACTTATTTGCAATAATCAATAATAGTCCATTAGTGCAATACATTTCTGGTTTAGTAATGTAGGTTTGCCTATGGTAAATGCTAGTGATAAACTTTACACTTAATGCTTTGAAGTTAGTTTTGTCCTTGAGCTAACTTTCCTGTTGTGATCTGCATAGTAAAACTATGACTTTATTCTTCCCAACATCCTGGTTGTTTCTATGTCAGTTGAATACACCTGATCCACATTCACAAATATATCTGAAATACAATGTAACACACCAAGCAGCTGAACCACTAAAGATCACACAAAAATGGCAATAGAAATAGTGCTTAAACTTAGATACTGCTTTATAGTGCTTTACAGCCCTTTCTAAGTGGTTTACAGAGCCAGCACATTGCCCTCAACAATCTGGGTCCTCATTTTACTGACCTTGAAAAGATGGAAGGCTGAGCCAATTTTGAGCTGGTCAGGTTGAACTCCTGGCAGTGGGCAGAACTAGCCTTTAGTGCTGCATTCTAACCATTGCACCACAAAGGGAGATAATCCAATTATTTTTCCCTCAAGACATTTTAATATTTTCATTTGATTGGTTGATTGGATTTGTAAGTTACCAAATGAAAACCAACTCCTGATGGCTGACAATAGTAACCATATAAACCACACATTACAAAATTCTCAGTAAAAATATACAAAACTACATTAGTGTGATTTCCCATCCATCCCCCTGAAAAGCTTTATTATAATCAGCTTCTAAAAGGGCTAATCACGGAAAGGACTAATCTAATTTCCAGGTGACAAGTGTTCCAGAGAATTGATGCCATAACAAAATCTCTTGACTTCAACCCTTTTATAAAAATGGGGCACCGTCAACCATTTTTCCCAGAACATCTTGCATATACTTGGTGAAGATAGATGTACATAATCACCAAGCTATGAAAAACTTCATAGATTAAAACCAGCCCAGATTTCATAATAACCATTTTATAACCATTATATTAATTATTATAGAATAGAATAACAGAGTTGGAAGGGACCTTGGAGATCTTCTAGCCCAACCCCCTGCTTAGGCAGGAAATCCTACACCAATTCAAACAAATGGTTATCTAATTTCCAGTGTTGGAGCATCCCAGCTTCTGGAGGCAAGTTGTTCCACTGATGAATTATTCTAACTGTTAGGAGATTTCTCCTTAGTTCTAAATTGCATCTCTCCTTGATTAGTTTCCACTCATTGCTTCTTGTCCTGCCCTCAGGTACTTTGGAGAATTGACTACCTCTTTTTTGTGGCAGCCCTTGAGATATTGGAACACAGCTATCATGTCACCCCTGGTCCTTCTTTTCATTAAACTAGACATACCCAATTCCTGCAACCATTCTAATAATTTTCACATATTATAATTTTCATTAGAGTTCATCTCCTCCTTCCTCAGGGAATCAAGCGGTATTCTTAGTTTTCTAAATTTCTTTGATTCTCATGCCAAATCTAGTGTAGGCTAGATTAAAAGATAATCTGCAAAATTGTATTTATGCAATCAAGTCAAGGATGGGTTCTACTTACCTTTACTACCCGTTCGTAACGGGATCCTTTTATCTATTAAATAGCTCCCTGATAGCTGTCAATAGGGTTGAAAATTAACCAGTACCTAGTTTTCTTTAAGTCTGATGACATTTCTCCTTTGATACTCCTTTGATACTCCTGATACTCCTGAGAGATACTGAGATACTGAGAGATACTCCTGGGAATCAAGTGGAATTCTTAGGTTTCCAAACTTCTTTGATTCTCATGCCAAATCTGGTGTAGGTTAGATTAAAAGATATCTGCAGAATCATATTATGCAATCAGCTGCATATATAAACAAGGATTTCAACCTGCATTGCCACAGTTTAGTATGGATATGTTACTATGGGTCTATTAGAACATTATTAATCCTGTTTTTTGTTATAGTATCTTGTAATAATATCCAGATTCCTCCTCAACTATTATCTTTACAAAATTCCTGGCTTTTGTTCTCTTTAGGCAACTTCATCTTAGACTCATAGCATCAGGCTGCAAATTCTTAAAGGAGCTGCCTTATACGGCTAGAAAAAGAAACAAAGGTATTTTAAAGAAACAAGTATTTTTAAAACTTGCAGATAAGTGCTACATCAAAGTCTTTGTGTACTTTTTGGAATCATATGTGAAGAGCTGCACATCCTTTTTAGTGATACTACATAGTGGAACAAGTTGCTTTTATTGATGTTTAGGAGTCATTTCATCCATATTGAGATGGATTGAGATGCCTATCAATGGATTCTATCCAGCCTCCAGACTGGATAAATCATGCAAAAGGTTTCTTCAGGTAATACTGATCTGCAAAAATGTCAATATTCCCTTGATAATTTTTGATTTAGAGATGGAAAACATGAATTACCAAACCAATAATAGTTCTATGTTCTTAACCCAGGAATACAACATCTGAGCATACACAACAGAAACAAATAAATCATGCCATATGGCCTTTTGAAAGGTCAAAAAACAAGGTGTGCTAGTTTGTTATTGGCACATCCACTGCATAAAACTAGACTATGCAGGGAACAAAAGAATTAAACAATGATTGGGTGTAAGGGTGAAAATCAAGTAATAGATAAATCATAATTATATACAAGATAAATAAATGGATTATGATTTATAAAAAAGAAATCTGACAAAACTGTGCAGAATCCCTGACCGAAGAGGTTTTGTACTCAGGTAGACTATCTATAAAGGGATGTGGTGGCCCAGTGGCTAAGACACTGAGCTTGTCAATCGAAAGGTCAGTGGTTCGAATCCCTAGTGCCGCATAATAGGGTGAACTCTCATTACTTATCCCAGCTTCTGCCAACCTAGCAGTTTGAAAGCATGTAAAAAATGAAAGTAGAAAAATAGGGCCACCTTTGGTGGGAAGGTAACAGCATTCTGTGTGCCTTTGGCATTTAGTCATGCTTAATGCCCACAGAGACATCTTCGGACAGCGCTGGCTCTTCGGCTTTGAAGCGGAAATGAGCACCGCCCCCTAGAGCCAGGAATGACTAGCACTTTTGTGCGAGGGGAACCTTTACCTTTATCTTTAGACTATCTGTTTCATGTTCTCTCTTGTCTTTACAAAGTTTCATTGGACACTGAAAAGTTGATTAAAATAATCAGTCAGCAGATTTCCTAAAAAAACTAGGACTGGAGCATTCATTTACAAAATAAATTTATAAAATGTAAGAAGGAGGGGGAAAAAGAAGTTAAAGGAATAAGAATCTTAAATTAGCCATGAAATTAGATATTCACTTACAGAAAAGAGAAGCAACTCTTTTCCATGACTTTCATCACAACTGAATGAAAAACTGCTGGTGACCTTTACCGCTGCACCTAAAGAGTATTTTAACTTACTGCATCTGTGTATAGTTTGCCAACTGCACAGTGGCAGATAGGACAGCACTCCAGGGGATCAATGTCATTGCCCAGAGGATCATTGGTTGCCCTTTCCCCTCTTCGGAAGAGCTTTATAGCTCCCGCTGCCTTAAGAAAGTTCAGAACATTCTTAAAGATCCATCTAATTCTTGACACACACCCCCTTTTTTTTTTTGAACTATTATCATCTGGCAGACCGATAGTAAAAACAAGGACAAATAGGCTTCTATCCCAGGGCAGTAACTATATTGAATTCTATTGTATAGCGCAATATTAATGTAATATCAAGTTTTCAATTCAATTGTTTAGAGTGTGAAGGATGTGTGTTTGTGTTTTATTTCTATAGTTATAATATACACCAAAGATGGCATTTAATTTCATTGTATGAGGTGCAATGACAATAAAGTAAATTAAACTAAACTAAATTAAACAACTCTCATCACTAACCTGCCCCTTTATTTGTTTGTTTGTTAAATTTATAGCAATAGCAATAGCACTTTATAGCGCTCTCTCTCTAAGCGGTTTACAGAGTCAGCTTATTGCTCCCAACAATCTGGGTCCTCATTTTATCCACCTCAGAAGGATGGAAGGCTGAGTCAACCTTGAGCCAGTGAGAACTGAATTGCTGAACTGTTGGAAGTCAGCAGTCAGCAGAGGTAGCCTGCAGTACTGCATTCTGACCACTGTGCCACCATGGCTCTTATCTGTAAAACATATCCTATATGTTCTAATGATATACAGAATTTCAGGCCACCTGAAATACATAGCATTTCTCTTTTTCTTTCTCCAAGGTTTTGTATATCTGTCTCTGTGTGTGTTTGTAGCAACAACTTAATGGGTTAGATAGGTTAGTCTGAGAGAGAGTGAGAGAGTGCTAGGACCAGATTCATTCAGTGAGCCCATTCTTAAGTTCAATATTTCAATTGCCACTCTCAGAAAATCTGTATGTACATTTATCTGCTCCATTCCTTTTCTATGAATCACTGTCCTAAAGAACACTAACAGTTCATGACAGCGGTTATAAGTAAGTCATTCACATTTGTTGAAGCTCATGTATTTTATTTTTATTTTTATTAATCATATTTCTATGCCGCCCACTCTCCGAGGACTCTGGACGGCTTACAACAATTGACAGTATACTAAATAGCATATTGCCCCCAACAATCTGGGTCCTCATTTTACCCACCTTGGAAGGATGGATGTACCTCTAGTTTTATACTCAGGGAAGAGTTAAAATAAGAAACTAGCTTTCTCATGATTTGAATCAACTGTCAGGGTTCCAAGGAACACCCCCAACGAAATAAATCTCTTGAAGCCTGAGGTTCCTCAAAGTTCCAATTTATTAGAGATGTCATGTTGGCACATCTGGGAGAACCTAAATCTGAAAGCTTCTAGGTTTTTTCTTCCCAGCTAACAGTTCACAGCCCTGTCCCACACCCACAAGTTCATCACATTGTCCAATCAACTCTTCACACTCAACTGGATACAATCTTCTTGCAGTCTCCATCAGACACAAGCAAAAGTCCTTGAATACAGAATGTTGTTATGACTAACTTTCTTCCGCTCCAACAACAACCCCCTCTCAAATTCACCAGCTAAAATATGTGGCAGTTAAGAAGCAAAAAAGAAAATTGACTTCCAAAACTGACATCAACATTAATTCTGTATTCTATGAACAGTGATCAGGATGGGAAGGGAAATCAAATCAAACCAATTACACAATCAATGCCATGCTCCCTTTTAACATGTGTTGTACACATATTAAAAAGGGGAGAGCTATCACAAGGTAGAAAGAATAAGAAAGATAACTTTAATGGATATCCAAGTTCCATTGCCAATTAAACAAGGAATAAAATCTGGTCCAAATCCAGAACATTTAAATAACTTCAGAAGCAGCTCACTAGATACCTGTTATTTCATTAAGATAGAGGAAGTACAATACAATCAGACTTGCAAGGTTCTGTTTCTATAGTCAGTCTCAGTGAAGATAGTTTTAGTCTTCCTGTGGAGTTCACTTCTTGATCTGGTTATCTAGTGAGGCTAATACATGGGTAAATCTATCACCTTTACATTTTTTTTGATGACTTCTCTGACACCCATTTTTACACATTGTTATTTCTAGCAATCCATTGAGAAATTTTATGCATTTTTCCCGCCTAGGGCAGGGACCACTAAATTCATAATTTTAATTCCCGTAGACCACTAATGTGATCTGCCTAATGACAGGCTGGGTGGACGTGGCTAGATGGTCATGTGACTGGGTGGCTGTGGCCAACTCCTCACCTCCCTGCCCGGGCTTCTTAGGGCCCCAACAGAAAGCAGTTGTTGGAGTTAAGCAGGCACCACGAGAAGAGTTGACAAAACAGCTCAATTCAAATTGGATCTGAAGAAGGAGGCGGCTCAGCAGAAGCACCTCACTGAGGACTACAAGCATAGGCTTTCCAAGCAGAGGGAAGACCTGCAGGAGTGCAAGGCCAGGTACCGGCACCTGGAGGCTCAACTGGCTGAGATGGTCAGCCGGTTCCAGGCCATGATGCAGTCCCACTGGAACAAGGTCCTCCGGCTCTTTACTACCAGTGGCACTTCCTTCTAGCCTTTGCCCAAAGCCCTGCACCTGGAGACTGAAGCAGATTCTAAGTCAGAATTTCTGCTCCCCTCCAACCCACACGAGAAGACTCCGAAAGAAGATACGTGTAATGAACTCTGCAGCAACACAAGAGTTTATTACACGTATCTGGCCCAGGGGCCATACTTTGAGGACCCCTGATTTAGTGCAATATAAAAAATGCAAATAATTTTTCTGCGGACCACCAAAATTTTCTCGTGGACCACCAGTTGGTGACCATTGCCCTAGGGTACAACTGCTTGCTTCTTTTATGTGGCTTTTATTAGTGGTTAAAATAGATTGACTTAAGTTTTATTGAGGAAGTTGATGGAAAGGTTAAACTGAATCAAGTAGAGTTTGGCACAGTAGGTCTGGAGCTAATTAGGAAAACAAGACTTTATGAATAAGCATTCACTTATTCACAGTTTAAACAGAATACATTGTTGATTGTGTTGGGCTAGTATTTGAATTAATATTCAAAGACCTATTAGCTGGCATTATTTTGATGCATTTTCACAGTAGGAAGAAAATGAGAGATTGTTAAAACTCATGTACAATATTTTGGCTTTTCTTGCACCAGCCATGTATTTTTCCCACTGAAATATTTTCTTTCCTCTTCCATAATCCCACCCACCCCATAAGTAATATATAGCATTTAAATACTAAACATATCTGAACCTTTTCTGGTTCAAAAGGTGTTTTCGGGAAAGGTGTTTTTATTTTTGTGTTGTTTTAATAAAAACGCATTTGGAAGTTTACGGTGGGTTTAAGCACCATCTTTTCAAAAGGGAAAATATGAATATATGAATGCCAATCATGACATTATTTCCAATTAGATGTGTTAGTGAATTACACAATTCCCCACTCACTAAATTGTTAATCCTTGAAATTTCTCTCTCCACAGAGCATAGACATTGACGTGCAGTACTGACCCATTCTAAATGTCATACCAAAATACCCTGTTAGATAGGAATGAAATACAGAGCATGAGTGCATGTACGAGAACTTGCATTGATTTTCTACAGCAACAACTTTTATTTCATTGTTCGTGATCAAAGTAAAATGAACTTTTTTCAGTTCCTATAGATTTGCAACAGTTCTAGTGGAAAAGGGCTAGATATGTTTTTCTTGTTTTCTTTAAAAAAGGAAAACTCTTATTAGAAATAGAATATATAGCTTTGACTGTCTAAATTGTGGCATTTCCATATTTCTGACCAGATAGCTGAAGGAAATAGGAACTCTTAGATGGATTGACAAAAGATGCAGAGTTTGAGACTTTAAGTATAGAATATCAAAAAGAGGGGGGGGGGGGAATTAACAAAATAAAATAAAATCCAATTTATTTACAGTAAATAATCTTACATACAAATTAAACCTAATGTTTAGCTAATTCCTATACTTTTGCTTATGGAATATAATCTCAGCATATAATGCGTGTGCATAGGTCCAGGAAAAAATGTGCATCCTTTTGTTAGAGGGTCAAATAATCCTGCCCAGCAAAAGGTAGCATTATATATCTAAAAATATTGCATTGATAATTTATTTCAATTACACCTGGGATGCAAAATTAATATTATGCATGTATCCCCATTTATGTACACACATTTTATCCCAAAATATTTAATCTCCAAAATTGTAGATATTAGTAATCTTGAAAATCCATCCAGGAAGAATGGTCTATACATTTCTGGGTATGAAATCTACATTCACCCTATAAGCATGGACCTTGCTGACCATCTAATATTATTTCAATTTAGGTTTTATTTCCTTTATGCAGATTAACAACTGATCTAGCAGTAAAGGCTGGAATGAACATTAAAGCAGTAATTTATCAGTACTGTGATCTGTTTTCCATATAGAAAACACTGGCGAACTTGAGAAGTAGAAGTATTTATCCAAAGTTAGGCTTTTCCGCCAATGTGGTAATGTGTGTTGCATTTGTGCTTACATAGCAGGAGTGCCTGGTTTGCTACACTAGCTGAAAAGAAAGCCATGCATTATGCATGAAATAATTTGCAGAGCATGTTTGAGATGGCAGATAATAATATACAACGCTTCCCCCTTGCAGAGATGAAGAGTTGGTGAACTAATGGTGGGCATCGGAGTTTCTCTATCTGTGTTTCTTGCAAGTTTGAAGAAGAAAAGAAATATTTTAGTACTTGCTTCAAAATATATTCCCTCTGAAGTGTAACTCCTTTCTTTCTGTATAAAACTTCGGAATATTTGTTATTCAGACACTTTATACCAGCCATTATTGAAGTGTCAAATGTTTCCAATAAAACTCAAATTCATTGAAAAAGATTTTCAAGGCAGCCAGGAATATCAATCCTCTACACGACAATATGAACTCAATGGATCAATGGATTTTTCCATAGATGCATCCTTAGAAATGAATTATTTTCTGACCTTTCTAGATTGTAGCAAAAATAGTGTAGCTTGAATAGTGTTGTTTGAAATTTACAGGATACTTGAAACAAGTCTCTCATTTACCCATCTGTAATCCAGGTGGAAGCAAAGCTGATATAGTATGAATCCAAATATTTTGCAGTTTACATCCTATTAGAGATTGAAACGTCTATCAACCTATCAGGAAAGTACAGTAGTGGCCAAACTTGTGGAAACCTTTTGGGAAGAGTGTATTTTTGAGGTTTGATGACTAATAACACAACTTTTTTGGAGAGTTTCAAGATAATCATATTCCACTGCTGGAATGGCCTGGGAATAGCCCAGACTTTAACCCAATTGAAAATCTGTGGAGCCAACTAAAGAAACTTGTTAGTCAGAAGCGACCCAGTTAACAGAAGTAATCATTCAATCTTGGTTTCACATTATAACAATTGCAGAACTAAAAGACTTGGTTCACTTCATGGAAAGACATTTTAAGGCTGTAATTCATGCTAATAGAAACTACCATAAGTATTAACTGACATGGTGATAATTTTTGTATATCTCGTTTTTTCTACGTGTCTCACTTTTCTTCTTTATACTGTAAATCCTATTCTAATAGCAAATCCTTCCTAAAAGTTATTGCCTTACATTCTTGATTAAATTATCTTTCCATTGATATATAATTTTATGGTACTACTCCAAAAAATAAAAAAGTGGTGTTATTAGCTAGTTTTAGAAAATACACTTTTCCCAAAAGGTTTCCACAATTTTGGCCACTACTGGAAATGGGACAACAGCCTAAAAATTCTTGGTGGTGGCTGAAAGGGATCTAACTTTTTAAAAAAAAAGAAATGCAATGGCCAAAAAGCTTCTCCTCAACTTTCTAATATTGAAAAGGCAAAGAATCTTTGTCAGCCCCTTCAAATAAGCCCTTTTCTCTCCCACCCTTCCATGTCACGTTACAGTTATGTGACTGCTTCATTTTACACTGTAATTCTTTTTTCACTATGAAGTATTACGTTTGTTTTGCTACCTCATTCTCAGAATCATTTCTGAGTCTACAGTTTCTATAGAGACAAAATAGCAATCATTTCATATGGCACACTAAGCTTAAAGCCCTCAATTTGATAAGGAATAAGAGGTGTCATTGTGTGAACATAGTTTATAGTTGTACAAATATGTTAAAGTAAATGAAAATTGACTAGCCAACATTTCTTAGTCAATTTAGGTGGGTTTTGGCAACTTATTATAGCCTGCCTAAAGATCTCTGGTATGTATGTATGTATGTATGTATGTATGTATGTATGCATGTATGAATGAATACATTTGAACTAGACATGATGTTTATCGATGTCATATATATCTGTGCATGTGGGTATATGTATAATGGTTATCTTTTGGGAGCTGAATGAAATGACATTTAATTTAAATGTATGCTGATTACTGTACATTTAAAGTGACAATAAAGCTCTATTCTGTTCTGTTCCTGTCCTGTCCTGTCCTGTCCTGTCCTGTCCTGTCCTGTTCTACTCTACTCTACTCTACTCTACTCTACTCTACTCTACTCTACTCTATTTACTTTACGCCGCACCACTCTATTCCATTCCATCATCATCCATCAATCCCTATTGCAATTACTCTCAGCAGTTTATTTATTTATAAAATTTATAGGCCACCCATCTTACTTCAAAATAACTCTTTACAATAATTAAATATTTAAATGAAACAAAATATCCATGATATAATTAATACACATGCAGTTATCAAATACAAAACCAGAACCTGGCTAAATAAATCAAACTAGGCTTTCTCACATTTATCATAGATCCACTGGGAGACCATTACAGTAAATGTTAGTCTAATATCTAGGGGGAACCTGTTCCATGCAGCAGGTGTTGCTCTTGCAAAACAACAGAGGATTTCAGTACCATCCTCAGACCAGGGCCAGGTCAAGCTGTTGAGGAAGAATTCTTGTTGGATAGTAGATTCCGTGTTTCCCAGAAAATAGGATCCTGTCTTATATATTTTTTTTGCCAAAAAAAGGCACCAGGTCTTTCTTGGGGGGTGGGGGTGGGGTGGGATGACATCTACTGACTCACATCATGATGTGCGTCAGTAGATGACATCATCGCCAGCCTCCTTTTCTCTGTCAGAGGCCTTCAAGGACTTCTTCTGTGGCCAGCAAGACCAGCAAGGCTTTCCTGAAGGCCTCTGCAGGAAGGCCTTCGATCTGGAGCAATGTTATCAGCTGCAGAGGTCTTCAGGAAAGCCTTGCTGGCCTTTTCAACTGCAGAAGAAATGGGCTGACAAGGCAGGTGTCAGGATATGTGAGGCCTGGTTGCAACTGTCTGAAGGTAAGTAGTAGGGTAACTCCATCCTCCATCCCCACCCTAGTTTATTTTTTACCCGTGCACCCTGGAGTGGGTGGGGTCTTAATTTGGGCTTATTTTAGGGGTAGGGCTTATATTGGTGCATGTGTAAAAATCAAGCTAGGACTTATTTTCGTGGTAGGTTGTATTTTTGAGAAAACACAGTAATACACAAATAGAATATCTGAATCATCACACATTTATTATATATATTTATATGCTACAGGAGAACTAGTTTGGTGTAGTGGTTTAGACACCAGTCTAGAAACCAGGAAACCATGGGTTCTAATACCATGTTAGAAGTACTAAGCTGGGGCAATCACTGTCTCTCATCCTTAGGAGGGAGACAAGGCAAACCACTTCTGAAAAAAAAAATTCCAAGGAAACTACAGGGACTTGTTCAGGTAGTCACCATGGATCATGACTGACTTGAAGGCACCAAGTATTTACACAATATGTATTCTGTACAGCTCAAGAGCCGAGACTCTGGTTATAAGTATAGTGTAGAGAATCTCCCCCCTCCCTTTCCTGACATTGAGGCTTTTTAAGGCCTCAATGAATACTAGGTGGTTTTATGGGACTGAATAAAATGTAAATTTAATTTACATTTGAATGTAAATTTAAATTTTAAAGTAGGTGCTTTATTGGCAAAGTCATTCACAATTATTTTTAAAGTTATATTTAAATTTAAAACAAGTTCCCATATTCCAGAAAAAGTTCCCTGTTGAATGCAAATTTATTATACATAAGGATGAGTCAGAAAAAGAATTAATTCAACAACATCCATTATTTTCCAGTTTTTTTTAAATTCCATTGTATCGCAAAGATGACAAAGATGGTTATCTCATTTCACTATAGATAAATCTCTCCAAATATATATGGTCAAAGTCATGAGTACGTAGACTATAAACTATGGCAATCTTTGTAACTCTGGTGACCTTGAGTAGTGATTTTTTTTTAATGTTTCCCACCAGGAACTGAATTATATGTGTTTGTATCATTCTAAAATAGCCATTTTGTTAGAGGTGCAAAAGAGAAGAACATTTGTTGAGTGTGACCTATAACTGTATATATCTAAGGGAGTAGTGGGGGAAGAAGAAATCACTGGCCATGGGGCACTGTTTTGGATGAAGAAACAACCTAAGACCTGAAAATAATTTTATTTTACTAGTCCAGGGGTCTGCCTTAAACACTCAAAGACCCATTTCGACTGGTTTTCCACAGAAAAGAAAACACTGGGAGCCACAAAACCTGGATGGGCATGTCTAACTCGATGTCATTCACTTCCACCAGTCACATGACCCCCTAGCTACGCCTACCCAGTTGGTCATTAGGGCAGAGAATCGGTTGTTAAAAAACACCAGGAACCACAAAACACTTTTAATCTCTCTTTCTCACTTTCTCCCTCCTTCTCTTCCCCACTCCTCCCTCTCTCCACCCCTCTGTATCTCTTTGTCTCAGCCCTGGCCGCTTTTCCAGCTCCCCCTCTCATGGCGCCCTTACCTTCTCAGACTAGGCATGGAGTGACTGGGGGGAGGGCGAGGGGCAGGGATGGGTTCTACTTACCTTTACTACCAGTTTGCAGTGGGGCCACGCATGTGCAGAAGCATTTTGGTGACATCGAGCTTGGTGGGTGGGGCCTCCCGCCAGTTTTACTACTGGTTCTATAGAACCAGTGTGAACCAGGGGCAACCCACCACTGATGAGGGGTGGGGCCAGCTACTGGTGGGTTACCTGATGGGGAGCCACAGTAGAGGGCCCAAAGAGCCGCATGTACTAGTCTATAAGTAGTAGATGCTTCTTTTGAAAAGCAATATCTATGAGTCACTCAATATCCTATAGAAATGACTTCCAGGATATATGAATCAATCAAGTTAATAATTCTCTTTGCACAATGTAGTCCTGAAGATATTTTGGTACCAAGCCATGTAGGAATTATACTGATGAAGAGCTTTTCAACCAGGCCAAAAAAAGAAAAAAGAATGGAAGTATTATATACTCCTGGAGTCAAACAAAAACTTGAGCTGGAAATAAATTGATTAAATCTCAAAGGAAGATCAGAATTTTTGAGTCAGTTTGGAGCAAGGAATCAAATCAGGTGCTTTTAAGTAAAACTGATCTATCTTGGGAACATGATATATGTACAAAGCCAACTTCGGTGTCTAAATCCATTTAGCGATTTGAATCAAATATACTTAATTTTCCAAACAGCATAGTTTATTTGAATCAGATCAGATCTGATTTGTACTAGTATAATTATTATATTTTTAAAAAAATCTCAATACTGTCTACAATATGATATCCAATCAAAACGTAAAGCTAATCAATCAGAGTACACAAAATATAGTATAATTGCCCTGAATATAACTAAGGTTTGTATACCAAGTCATATATTAACGTTAATATATAAACATTAATATTGGTGAGTATCTTAAGAAAGAATGGAGAAGGTTAGAACTAGGGTGAAGTTGAAGATTAATAATCGGTGCCTTTATCTTCATTGAGAGATTGTGCTTAGTATTCCCTTTGATAAGGAAAAGTAGCAGTTACTTCCTGAACTTTGTGTAAGGTTGAAAAATAATAAAGTTTAACCTAGACAAGTCCTCTTTCCCTGTGTTGTAGCTTTTCTCCAGGGTCCTAACCTCTTTGACAGTGCCACAATCTAAAGCAGAATTATGCAACTTTCATTGGCTCCAGGCTGCACAAGGGTTACATTATAAAAGTGGATGGGGTCACAATCTATTGGAGGAGAGCCTTGGGGATTTTCAGCAGAGGCCTGAAGCATCCATTTTGCTCCTTAAATCTCCTTCACAGATTTTTTTTTAGTTCCTTTCAATTTGGAGACTAAAAAGGGATGCTGGTTACCCCAACATTATTTTGCATCATGATCTAAAGCATCCTGAGTACAGTAAATGACTGAACATTTCTCACTGCATGGTGCTGGCCCCACCACTGCTGATGTTAGTTAAGTGCTTCAGGGTTAGCAGTGACTGTTGTCTCAGATGAAGGGCAATGCTATCTCATCAATGTTTGATTTTCCAATACAGTAACTTCAATAGATGGATTGGTGGAAGACATTATTTTGGGGTTTTTTTTTCAGGAATCAAAATGGCATGCCCCAGTCCTGCTCAACCATTAGCATGTTATTTGATTTCTTGATATACACAACCAGGAAAGAGAAAAAGTGAAAGAATTCAATGGTCATTGACAGATTAGTATTGAATCTTTCCATAAGTATCCTTTTATGAGACAACATATCTAACAGAATAGGAAATCAAAAAACAGCAATCTTACTCCTTGTTGATTGTGACCCCTGTTTCAGTCCTGAAGCTACATGCTTCAGAAAGAGGCAGTAACCTTCTCATAGTACAAAGAGTTTTCCCCTCAAGGTTCTTCATTTTCCTAAGAGGGTGAAGCAGCAACAAGAGTAGTCAGAGCATTGAGAAACATCCTGCAATAACAGTATCAGATTCATTCGTAGAAGGAATATTATATTTAGAGAACTCTCCAAATGTGTAAATTCAATCCAAAGAGAATCTAAAAGTCTGTATTTGCTCATCCTTTTTTTTTTTTTTTTTTTGGAGCATTTTTCAAAATAGTCAAAAAACTCACAAGCCTACTTATCTATTTTTTATCTAGTTTGCATTGTGGATAATACTGTTTTATTAAAGTAAACATACTCAGGCTGAATCGTTTACAGAATGTTAGCACAAATCATTTAAATCAGTTTCTACTCATCATCAGTAATGAATTAACAACAAAAACCAGTGCTTAATTATTTGTCATATGCCTTCTGTTCTATAGAGAAGAGTGTAATATTGTTTCTCATTGCGTTTCTTGATGCTAGTAGCAGATGGAAAAGTGCAACACATGTTATTTTCACAAACATTACAAACACGCTTCAATTATTATTCTCAAATTTCCATTTTGAGGATTAAAAACAATGATCTAAGAGACAGAAGAGAAAAAACATTATCTCTTCAGATAATTAACTGAAGTACATTCAGTATTCTTTGAACCTCTTAGATGCCTTTGTTTCATAAGATAATGATTTAATATTAATCCATATGCTGCTTTTCTCCTTCCTAACTTATTGAGGTATGTGAACTAGCTAAACAACAAATCCCATAGAAAAAGTGGATTTTGTAGTGTAATGAAGAGAGTCATATGATTGACTATTCAATGGTATCATTGAACCCAAATTATATTAACAGCAATAATGATAATAGTTTCTAGATTAATCTCATGGCAATTTTAGCTATGTCAAAGACTACATAATGAATAGCAATGAAATATAACAGAATAATAGAGTTGGAATTGATTTTGAAAGGCTTCTAATCCAACCGTTTGCTCAGGCAGGAAACCTTATACAATTTCAGACAAATGGTTGTCCTATCTCTTCTTAAAAATCTCCAGGGTTGGAGCAACCACAAATTCCGGAGGCAAGTTTTCCACTGGTTAATTGTTCTCACTGTCAGGAAAATTCTCCTTACTTCTAGGTTGGTTCTATCCTTTTTTGGTTTCCCATTGCTTCTTGCCTTGCCTTCTGGTGCTTTGGAAAATAGGTGGACCCCTCTTCTTTGTGGCAACCCTTCAAATATTGAATATCATGTCAACCCAGTCCTTCTTTTCACTAAACTAGACATATCCAATTTCTGCAACTGTTCTTCATGTGTTTTAGCCTCCAGTCCCCTATTCATCTCTCTTGCTCCGCTCTGCACTCTTTCCAGAGTCTCAACATCTTTTTTATATGGTGGTGACCAAAACTGGATGCAATTGTCAAGCCTGAATTTGATTTGGGTGTGAGATTGTTTGTATTCTTGGGTACTCTAACATGAATTCAGTTTGACACAGTTGGTAGCTGAAGGGGGGAGAGTGGAGGAGGATAGAGCCTTCATCCAAACCAACATAGCTAGCCAATGAGTCAAGCACATTCCAATGCCTGGCTGACCGGAGAAGGAGGAGAGAAGTCATCAAGCAACCAGTTCCCATCTTGCCTGGCTGTGGCAATGTGATAGTTGGTTTTGGAAACTTGAGAAACTGATACTTATATTGGGGTGAAAAGCCTGGGAACTTCAGTATTGGCTTTTATCAATTAATGCCAAGATGTATCTAAATAAATTTGTTCTTTGAGAAAACTGAATGCTTCGGCGTTTAGTTTGTGATGAATACATTACTTGGAACCTGACAGTAATATTCCAAGTGTGGTCTTAGCAAAGCATTACAAAAGCTGTACTAACACTTCATGTGATCTTGATTCTATCCTGCTGGTAAGCAGCCTAGGACTGCTTTGGTTTTTGGGCAACTGTAGCACACTGCTAGCTTATATTTAAGTGGTTGTCTACTAGGGCTACTATCTATCTGTACATTTGTTTTTGTTTTTTCTTGCCTAAGTATAATACCTTATTTTTCTCACCATTGCATACCATTTCATTAGATAGGGCCCAGTGTTCAAGTTGGTTGAGATCCTTCTAGACATTGAGCCTACCTTCTGGGGCATTGGCTATTCTGCTAGCTTGGTGCCTTCTGCAAGTTTGATGAGTTCCCCTTCTATTCCCTCATCTAGATCATTTATGAAGATATTGAAGAGTAAGACAGAATCTTCAGGTAACACACTGCTTATTTCCCTTCATGTACAGGCTGACTAGGTGGCTCAGTGGCTAAGACACTGAGCTTGTTGATCAGAAAGGTCAGTAGTTCGGCAGTTCGAATCCCTAGTATAGGTCTCCTGTGTGAGCAGGGGGTTGGACTAGATGACCTCCAAGGTCCCTTCCAACTCGATTACTGTTCCTAGATGCAGTTCCATTAAGGACTACACACTGAGTGTGGAAATGTAGCTATAAATAAGTGGAGAAGAATAAGAAGATTTGATGAAAATGAGCGTATTTGTACAAGTGCAGAAGAGCAGGCTGCTTACAAAAAAAAATGTTCTTTCTCTCCCATTGGAATGTTTTCAGCATGTCAGAGTTTCCAGTAAAGCTACAGCATTCACACAGATGTGGGATGAAGGATGTGGGAGGAGACAGGAAGAAACATAAGTTTTGGAGTTCTGAAGCTGCCAGCAAACAGAGTACAGCAGTCGAAGAAAAGAAAGTGCTTTTCCTTCAGAAGCTATAGATGGTTCAATAGAAAAGAAAAGAGAGGAAAATAAGTACAGCAGCACAACCACATAAAAGACAATGTTAAAAAAAAAGTTCACATGCCAGCTATTAATAGAAAATGAATCTCAGAGAGACTGTATGCAAAACATGGCTTGTTGAAGCCATAAAACGTAATTTATGGCTTCACCTACAGACTCAGGGGGAAATCACACAAACCATATTTTGTATGTGTGTTGGTGTGTGTGTTATTTATCCACCTTACAAAATTTACAATACAATATTTACAATGCAAAATTTAAAAAATATATCTGTAAAGAATCCAATAAATTCAAATGCAATATATAAATGATTAGGATTCTGGGGGGGGGGGGTTGTAGAGATATGACCTCATCTTTTTTTGGGGGGGAGGATGGGATTTATCAGGGATGGGTTTCAGCAAGTTTTGACTGGTTCTGGAGAACCGGTAGCGAAAATTTTGAGTAGTTCGGAGAACCGGTAGTAAAAAATCTGACTGGCCCTACCCCCATCTATTCTCAGCCTCCCAAGATCACTTCCTCCCAAGTGATCAGGAGGAAATGGGGATTTTGCAGTAACCTTCCCCTGGATTGAGGAGGGAATGGAGATTTTACATTATTCTTCTCCTGCCATGCCCACCAAGCTACACCCACAGAACTGGTAGTAAAAAAATTTAAAACCCATCACTGGAGTTTATCCCTTAGTAATAATCCGTAAGTAATTATTTGATTTCTTATAGGCCATCAGGATGTTTCCTGTGTCAACTACAGAAAGAGTGCTGGCACAGAACATTGGCTTACTGTAAAAATGGAATAAACTGCCAAAAAGGAGATTGAACGAAACTGGAGCATTTTGGAGATAAATGAAGATAACTGACAGGCTGGCTGAGAAAGTGATTAAAAAAAAAAACAACCCTCAGCTCTGTAACCTTTGGTTTTAACTTACCTTACCTATTTTCCTATTGGATATGAATGCAGATCATATAGATTGCCTAAGGAAGTACTTTCCATCTGAAACCTTTTATACAAGTAAATATAAAACAGGGTTAAAAATTAAAAAAAAAAGAATAAACAGAAAGACAATCAGAGACCTTTATCAGTGGTAGGCTCTTGTCAATTTTTAACATATGTCCCAGCAAATTACTTTTGCTTTTCAGACTGCCATCTTCGCTTGGAATTAATAAGCATCTCAACTGCTTGTGAAATGTTACACTGCATTAGTATGACGGTATGATCAATAAACAGCCAATTCATTCAGTGTGGAGAAAGGCCTTGCCAAATGGAAGGTTAGATCTGATGAGAATACAATAGCTGAAGTCTCCGACAGCAACTGTGGTAGTTTGACATTAATTACGGCATTACTTTTGGTTAGATCTAATACTTAAACTATTAGGTTGTCCCAAATGAAAACTAAATTTTGCTGACATTCAGATTCTGCTGTGTCTTCTTTTCTCCCCCACCCCCACCCCCCACTCTATTTATAAATTGTGTATTTCCTTTCTTTTCTCTGGGGAATAGAATGGTAGGGCTCAACTAATCTGCTAAACTTGTTATCTGAGGAATTACTTGATTTCTTATAGTCTAACTTGATTGTTATAGTCAAAACTGGATACTCAGCTGATCATACCATGGCTAGTTAGTATTCAGTCTGCTGTAGGTCAAAGTAGTTTTCCCACAGTAGTTATTACCTAGGATCGTGATGGCGAACCTATGGCCATATCTGTGGGCACCTGAGCGTTGCCCTAGGTCAGCTCCAGTGCACATGCGTGTGCCAGCCAACTAATTTTTGGGCCTTCTGGGCCCAAAACAGTGCTGTTTCTGGCCTCTAGAGGGCCTCCAGGGTGTGGGGAAGGCTGTTTTCACCCTCTCCAGACTCCTAGAAAGCCCCTGGAGCCTGGGAAGGGCGAAAAATGGGCCTACCGGGGTCCCCATGCCATTGCATACCAAAAGTGGAGGGAGTGTGTGTGTGGGGGGGGTCACGTGCATATGCATGGGGGGTATTGACCCCCCTGCAGTCCCCACTCTTTTGGCATGCAACGGCAAAAAGATTAGCTGTCACTGACCTAGGGAATAAACTCCCCCACCCCCCAAAAAAGATGAGGTAGAACCTCCCTTGGGAAGGATTTCCCCAAAAAACCTAAAATATTCTCTCAGACTTTCTCTGTCATTTTATAAGCTGCCCTAATATTTATGTATTGCATCTGAATGTATTGGATTCCTTACGACTATTTTATTTATTTTGCATTGTAAACATTGTATTGTAAGTACTACAAGACAGATAATACTCACCCACCAATAAACATACAAAATGTGGCTTGTGTGATTCCCCCCCCCCCGATTCTATGGGGTGAACCCATCAATTATGTTTTACTCAACAAAACATGTTTTAGATACATGTTATGAATAGCAAGAACTTATAAGCAATATAAGCAATAAACTTATATACTGCTTTACAGCCCTCTCTAAGCACTTTACAGGGTCAGCATATTGCCCCAACAACCTGAGTCCTCATTTTACCCACCTCGGAAGGATGGAAAGCTGAGTCAACCTTGAGCCTGGTGAGATTCGACCTGCCAAATTGCAGGCAGCCAGCAGGCAGCAAAAGTAGCCGGCAGTACTGCACTTTAACCACTGCACCACCACGGCTCAGTATAGTCCTTTAAACAGTCAAACACAGAGCCTGTAAATTGCATATGGCCCTTGACATTATCTTATACAGAGTGCAGTTCTTGGTAGGTACTCTACAGCTCATAATAACGTAGGGTGGGCTATAGGAAGCACTCCTGGAAGTAGCATCCAACTTAACTCAGTCTCACCTTGCTGGTGGAAGTTCTGGTTGCATACAAGAGATCTCTTGTCCCAAACACCCTGCCCTTTAGGAATCCATGACTCTTCAAGCAGGGACACAGGCTGACTAGGGAACTTTGGATAGGAAGCTGATGCTAACCAAGACTGGAGGGAAGAAGTATCCACTGAGGAGGACAATGGCTGCAAACATCTCTTGTTTCTGTAGGGACGTGTAGGAGGTTAAAACTCACTCCTTTCAAGGAAAATGAAATATTTTAGGAAATATTAAAAGGACATAATATTTCCACTAAAAGGGAGGCAGAAACTCACTCCCCACCACCACCTTTGTTAATAGGCCATTAAGCCTGAGCCGGTCTATTCTACATAACAAAGATCTACCTCCTTCAGACAGAGCGATAATAGGAATCCCAAAACCCTTTCATTACCTCATCACCCAGCAAGAGTCAACCAAACTTGGGACTCAAAAACACAGTCTACAAAGTTACCCTGGCATGGCCCCATGGGAGTCTGACAACCAATCAGAATACAAGCTCAAATTCAAAAGCCCAGAGAGGGCATAAAACTCAGGCACTCTAAGCATCTTTTCCCTTTTCTTTTCTTTGCCTAAGATCTTCAAGGCATGTGATCCTGTCCACCCTTAAAATCCTCTTTCCAAGAAGCCACCACATCTTTCTCCCCACTTGAAACTGAACTCAGAAGGACATTTCTTCTAACAGAAGAAAAGAAGGAAGGAGGGAGGGAGGGAGGGAGGGAAAGTGCATGAGAAAAATACCCTGTTTCCCTGAAAATAAGACATCCCCTGATAATAAGCCCAATCGGGCTTTTGAGCACATGTGGTAAAATAAGCCTCCTTCCAAAAATAAGCCCTCCCTGAAAATATTTAAACACAGAGCTGGAAATCAGGTAAGATGGCATCTTGCTCCAAGTGCCCCAAAATAATAAGACCTGCCCAAAAATAAGGCCAAGTGCTTATTTCTGGGTTCAGAAAAATATGACAGGGTCTTATTGTCGGGAAAACACGGTAATAAACAAAAAAATATCTGTCAGGTCAGCAAAATGAAATAAATTGCTGCAGGATAGTCCTTAATGTGAAAGATTTCCGATTCCTTCCCATTTAGAACTTCCTAGGGATTCGCGTGTGCATGTGTGTGTATTTAAATATTAAATATTAACTCAGTAATAAAACCACATATAGGTGTTTTATTTAATGAAAGGTACTACCAACTAAGTGGGCCAGATTGAAATGTCTCTGACTCTGACTTCTCTTTTACAAAGAGCTCTGTTTCACAGTAACCTTCTCCCCTTTGCATTTTAACTCAAATGGCATAAAACAATTGTCTTTACTGACTTTCTGACATCATTTTAAAATAGAACCAAGTTAAGCAAGAAACATTTCTGCAAATGTGAATGTGATTTACCATTTTTTGTAATTGTTTACGTGAAAAAATGAAATGCAGTCGATATTGTACAGTACAGTACTGCATTAAGACCCCAAAATTTATGAAACATTTAGCCTACAATTAGCCAGGAGATGGCAACTGCAAATATTGTGACCTTTGTAGCTTTCTGTGTTGTGATTGCTGTTTATCTATTTTCAGTAACTATGGTCTCTCCTAAACAGATGTCTGAGTATCTGAAAATGAAGACAATTCACACTTACAAAGCAGTAAAAGGCTATACAGAAATCTGCAAACACTTTCAACTAGCAATTTCAGCTGTGAGAAAGTTAGCTAAGAAACATCAGTCACATCTAACAGGTCAGTAAGTTTTGGAAGATCAAGAAAAATCTTTCCTGGCTCGGAAAACTGATTAAATCTAGAAAATAGAAACCACAGATCACCGAAAATTTCAAATGTTGAGAAATTTAGCGGACAGTGGAGCAGTGACTGAACATTAGGGAGAAGGCTGCCCCACAGGACAGAAGAAAGTAAAGAAAAGGCACAGTTCCTATGTTCTCCTGCGAAACCTTTAAGGGAAGGTACTTGAAACACACTCACTCTATTTTGACTGGGTGGAATGGAGAGAGGCATTCCTAAAATAACCTTGCCCAGTGGTGAAATTCAATTATTTTTTCTACGGGTTTTGTGGGTGTGGCTTGGTGGATGTGGCAGGGGAAGGATACTGCAAAATCACCATTCCCTCTCCATTCTAGGAGCTTGGGGAGGACAAAAAACAGCCTTCCCCACCCCTCCATAGTTTTATTTATTTATTTATTTATTTATTTATTATTTCAATTTATAAACCGCCCTTTTCCTTGCGGACTCAGGGCGGTGAACAGCCAAAATAAAACATGGTATACAAAAGTTAAAAACAATTAAAAATTATTAAATATTATTTGGCCAATAATTAAAACAACCCAATTTAAAATCAATTTCAAATTTAAAACAGAGGATGGAATCAAGCTAGCCCAGCTAGATGGAATAAATGGGTTTTAAGGGCCCGACGAAAGGTCCGGAGATCTGGAATCCTGCGTATCTCCGGGGTAGGTCATTCCAGAGGGTGGGCGCCGCCACAGAGAAGGCACTCCCCCTGGGGGTCACCAGCCGACACTGTCTGGCCGACGGCACCCGGAGGAGGCCCTCTCTGTGCGAGCATACTGGCCGGTGGGAGGCTATTGGCGGCAGAAGGCGGTCCCGCAAGTACCCAGGTCCTAAGCCATGGAGCGCTTTAAAGGTGGTCACCAACACCTTGAAGCGCACCCGGAAGACCACCGGGAGCCAGTGCAGCTCGTGCAGGAGAGGTGTCACATGGGAGCGCCACGTCACTCCCATATTTCCCCACGCGGCCGCATTCTGGACCAGTTGGAGCCTCCGGGTGCACCTCAAGGGGAGCCCCATGTAGAGAGTGTTGCAGTAGTCCAGGCAGGAAGTCACGAGAGCATGAGTGACTGTGCATAGGAAGTCCCGATCTAGAAAGGGACGCAACTGGCGTATCAGGCGAACCTGATAAAAAGCCCCCCTGGCCAAGGCCGTCATGTGTTCTTCTAAAGACAGCCGTGCGTCCAGGAGGACGCCCAAGTTGCGAGCCCTCTCCATGGGGGCCAATGTCTCACCCCCAATAGTCAGCGATGGCATCAGCTGGCTATATCGGGACGCTGGCAGCCACAGCCACTCAGTCTTGGAGGGGTTTAGTCGGAGCCTGTTCCTCCGGAGGCTGGAAACGGCCCATTTGCCAACTTCTGGTAGGACTGGAAGGCCCATTTTTTGCTTTTCCCAGGCTCCAGAGCTTTTCTAGGAACCTGAGGAGGATGAAAACAGCCTTCCCCATCCCTTGGGACAATGGGCCATTTCTGGCCACTGGAGGGCCTCTGGGGAGGGGGGGAATGACGTTTTTGCCTTCCCCAGGCTCCTAGAAAGACTCTGGTGCCTGGGGAGAGCAAAAAATGGGCCTACTGGACCTACTGAGCCATCGCATGCCAAAAGCATGGGGAGCGTGGGGGGGGGGGGGTCACGCATGCATGCTCAGGGATGGGGCACATAGAATTATGGGTGTGGGCACATGTGCACATGACACCCACCACCCCGCACTCACCCCGCTTTTGTCACATGATGACAAAAGGGTTAGCCAACCCTGGTATAGGGTTTCCTGCTTGAGCAGGGAGTTGAACTAAATGACCTCAAAGATCCCTTCCAGCTCTATTCTGATTGATTGATTGATTCTGGAAGTTAATGAAATCAGCTAGTGAGATCATTGATGAATGTGAAGAAAAATGGGTTGGATATTTAAATAAAAATACAAACTAGATCTCGAGATCTTATATATCCTATAAGAATTACTTATAGGATATAAATTTAAAAGTATAGAAATAGTACTCCAAGCTTGAATATTACTGAAAATCTTTGGGAGATGTCAAACGTGCAGTGTATACAAGTGTAAGTCCTAAAATATATTTGAGCTAGAAAAGTTCTGCATGAAAGAATAGAGTAAAAAAATTCAAAAGCCAAACTATAAAGAGTCTTAACTGGCTACAAGAAATAAGAAGTTGTCACTTCTAGTGACTTTTATTAACCACATAGATCTTCTCTATCACTAATCTGGTTTTCCCAATGAATCATTTCTGCCAAAGTTGGTGTTTCAGAGTATTGACTGAAAGGTTATCCAAACTTCTAATGTTTGTCATAGTCACTGTTTACTTATTTTAACTTGATTAATGATTGCCCATAAATGCTACATATTTATTCCAATTTGCAGTATAGTTTCATATTTCACTTTGTATGACATAAATATAATCAGTTCGCATGGGATGTATTGGAATATAAAATCTGATCGGGATATCTAAAATTTTGCATGCAACTGTATTCAAAAGTCTCTTCTGTTTAATGGAACATGGAACATTTTCACAAGGTAACTCATAATACTTCATGGCATGAAGTCACTAAGGCAAATCAGAAACACTGCATACTTTAATACATTTTAAAGATATTTTTAGGAATCGTAGTACCATGAAAGTATATTTCTTTAAAACTTATCATCAAGTGTTAGAGTGGGGTTACACCATTTAAAACTGCCAGCTAATAAAAATTATCATCTTTTATAATCTGAAAATCTCCCAGCTTTTTTCCTTCCCTTTGCAGGCAGTCTGGAACTGATGGACAAAGTACACTGCTAATGGGGAGATTTATTAAGCTGTTCCTGCTCACCCAGGCAGGTTAACATCTGTCTATCACACTCTGCAACTAATCACTGTCACTGCTGGCCTAAAAAGATTAGACAACTGAATGTCTTCTAGTTGAGGTATATGGAGTAATTTCTGCTCCTCCTAACATTGCTAGTAACATTGCTTTCACCCTTCTGCATGCCTCTTTCCTAGTGACAGCTAATGCTGTGACTCATTTTGTGCCTTAGGACTAATGTCAGGTAGTTCTGTAGGTTACTCTATTGATAACCAACCATTTTGAAAAATCATGAGCCTTAATTGTGACGTATTTTCAGCTATTTCAATTCTTCTTCTCATTGTTTTTAAGAGGAAACATTTTTCATTTCATTCACTTAATATACATCAACTTTATTTCTCATCCTGAGATCATAAATCTTTCCTTTGCCTAAAAACTGTAAATCTTTCCTTTGCCTAAAAACTGTAAATCTTTCCTTTGCCTAAAAACTGTTGTCCCCTCTAATGTTAAGTTTTTGTAATCATAAAATTGTTTATCTTTGTTGTGTCTTGTAACAACCAAAACAGAATCTATTTCCTATGAGAAGATTTTTTCAAAAAAGAAATAATTAATTCAGATATCTTATTGTTTCATTCTATCCCATTCTATTGGTAAGTTCCAGCTGCGCCACATAATTTTCCTCAAGAGATTTCTGAGAGAAATTTGAAAAAAAGATGAAAACTATCAATTGTACTCTCCCCAATTGTTAACAATTGTTGAACAATTGTTAAAAATTACTAACAATGTAAAAATAAAAATCATTCACTCTAATCAGTCAGGATTGAAGGAGAATTCCTGTCTCTGGAAGCTCTTGACGTGGACTTTGTATAAGCTTATCCATGTGGGCATTTGTCTTTTTAATAGAAAAGATTTATTTTGTTATTAGCATTTTCCTGTCTTCATCCTTCATCCTTCATCTTGGCCTTTTCTAGCTGTTTCAGTGGGCAAAGTTATCATTTCTGAATAATAGAAAAACTATTCTATTTTTCTTCTTTTCTAAACAGAAAAAAAATCAGGCTATTGTTCTTGGCCAAAGATCTTGAGAAAGTATTGTGATTTCTGTTATCATAGAACAGTGATTGCAAACCTATGGCACGGGTGCCACAGGTGGCACGCAGAGCAATATTGGTGGGCACACAAGTGTTGCCCTAGTTCAGCTCCAACGCGCATGCACACACCAGCCAACTGATTTTCAGGCCTTCCAGTCCCACTGGAAATCGGGCAACTGGCTGTTTCCGGTCTCCGGAAAGGCTCTGGGGAATGGGTGGGTGGGGAAGGCTGTTTTTGCCTTCCCCAGGCTCCTAGAAAGCCTCTGGAGCTTGGGGAGGAGGAAAAATGGGCCTACTTCCCCGTGCTAAAAGCAAGGGGAAGTGTGGGGGAGTCACATGCGGGAGGGTGGGGTGCATTGAATTATGGCTGTGGACACACCCACCCGTGACACCACATGGTCCCCCCACTTTTGGCACGCGATGGCAAAAAGGTTAGCCATCACTGTCATAGAAGATGACCATGCAGAAAAATCTAATAGGTTATATAATGTCTAACAATGGGGGGGTGGGGGAGGATGATGGAAAAATGGCTCTGATTGAGGTGGCAATGTAAATTGTTTTAAACAAAGGGAATATTTTATTTAATCTTGTTTCAGTTGAGGAATATTTCTGTTTTTATGCTTAAAATAGAAAAAAATGAAGTTTAGACTTAAGTTTGAAGATTGAACAATTGTGTAGATATACAGATAGTTCTTGAATTAAGACAACAATTAAGATCAAAATTTCTGTTGTTAAATGAGACATTTGTTAAGTGAGTTTTGCCAAATTTTATGACCTTCCTTGCCACAGTTAAGTGAATTACTGCAGTTGATTAGTTAGTAACACGGTTGTTAAGTAGATTTGGCTTCCCCATTCACTTTACTTGTCAGAAAGTAACAAAAGGTGATCCCATGACCTTGGGACACAGCAATGGTCATAAATATGAACCAGCTGCCAAATTTTGGTCACATGATCATGGGGATGCTGCAAAGGTGGTAATTGTGAAAAACGTTAGTACTTCACTTTGCTAGAAAGAGTCATTTTTTTCCTCTCTTCTTTTTATGTTTATGTTTTATTTGTTTTATTTGATTTGTATACCGCCCTACTCCCGAAGGACTCAGGGCGGTGAACAGCCACGCAATAAAATACACAATTACAAAATTTAAAAAGCAGAATAAAATTAAATTAAATAATTTGGCCGGACAGATTAAGACAATCCCATTGTTTAAACCAATTTAAAATTTACATATTAAAAGAAATAAAAGGGAGAATATTAGGCCAGGCCCACCTGGTGAAATAAAAAGGTCTTAAGAGTGCGGCGGAAGGTGCGCAGATCCGGGATCGTCCGTATCTCTGGGGGGAGCTCATTCCAGATGGTAGGTGCCCCCACAGAGAAGGCTCTCCCCTTGGGGGCCACCAGTCGACATCGTTTGGCCGACGGCACCCGGAGGAGCCCCTCTCTGTGAGAGCGTATCGGCCGGTGGGAGGCTATTGGTGATAGTAGGCGGTCCCGTAGATAACCAGGTCCTAAGCCATGGAGCACTCTAAAGGTGGTCACCAAAACCTTGAAGCACACCCGGAAGACCACCGGGAGCCAGTGCAGCTTTCACAGGAGAGGTGTCACATGGGAACGCCAAGTCGCTCCCATTACCACCCGCGCGGCTGCACTCTGCGCCATTTGGAGCCTCTGGGTGCTCCTCAAGGGGAGCCCCATGTAGACAGCATTACAATAGTCCAGGCGTGACTATCCTGCCTGGACTATTGTAATGTAATTATCTTGCACTGCCTTTTATTCCCCTTTTTAATCTTTATTTTCATTGTATTTTATACTGTAATAAAGCTTAATAAAGTCTTGGGGGAAAAAAGCAGAACAAAACAAAATCCTAACATGTACTGTATTTAACCTATCTAACCTTCATAAGGAAGAAACTAAGAAGTCTTATTCCAGAATGCAAAAAAAGAACAGTAGATTTAAAGTTACAACAATAGAAAGCTAAATCTAAGCAGTCCTAACAAATATCTATTGGAGAACATTTGACCAAAAATCAACCCAGTGGAATTAATGAGGAATTCTTGCTGAGCATGCTTTGAACATAGTTTCCGCACCAACTTTGATCCACCTAAATCCAACCCTGTCAAGTCCATTACTTGTGTCTTAATATGTTAGTGGTCACATAGACCATCCTTCCTCTATAATGCATCTATTCTGTAAGCAGTTTTATCAAAACAAAATCCAAAATATATGAGAATGGGTCTCAGTAAAGATGTAGTATAGGAAAGTTGAGCCTCATCGTCTCTTAATTCCATTACTCAAAAATAAATTGCATTTCCTGCTGCAGCACGGTGGGGTCACACCCACGTGTGCCCACATCCATAATTTTAGGCATCCTCCCCCCATGCTCCTCCCGCTTTTGTGCAACGCGAGGTCCGTTGTAAATAAGGCCCCCCTCATATGTGATCTTCTCCAAGAGGGGGGTGCGGACCTGGCGGGTATTACCGAGACCTGGTTGGGCCACGAGGGGGGGGTCCCCCTCGTGGAGATGTGCCCACCGGGTTTCCTTGCATTTCACCAGCCGAGAGCCCAGGGCAGGGGTGGGGGAGTAGCGGTCATTATTAAGGAAGGTCTGGGTCCGAGGGAGGCCACTGTACCTCAGATAGCCGGGTGTGAGTCCATCTATGTGAGATGGGGCCCTGGTGGGCAGATGGGTCTGTTAGTCACGTACCTGGCTCCCTGCCACGTGGCAACAACCCTGCCCGAGCTTCTCAATGTTATAGCCGAGGTGGCGGTTGCTACTCCCAGGCTTATAGTCATGGGGGATTTCAACCTGCCATCCATCGGTGAAACATCTGAGATGGCTCGGGAGTTCATGGCCTCCATGACGGCCATGGACCTGACCCAGGTAATTCAGGGCCCGACCCACATTGGTGGACACACCCTGGACCTAGTTTTTGTCTCTGGTCAGTGGTTGGGTGGTCTTGATACTGGGGATATAGGCGTCGAACCCTTGTCATGGACTGACCACTCGCTCCTTCGACTCGACTTTCTGACCGCTGCACCCCACCGCAGGGAGGCGGAACCAATTAGGTGGTTCCGCCCCAGGCGCCTGATGGATCCTGATAGGTTCCAGACGGAGCTTGGGCCATTTCCTGAGACACTGACACGCGACTCGGCTGAGGACCTGGTGGCGGCCTGGGATAGGGCGGCCGGTGGGGCCTTGGACCGTGTCGTGCCTTTGCGGCCTCTGACCCGGCGCCGAACTCACTTATCTCCTTGGTTTACCGAGGAGCTGAGGGAGATGAAGCGCCGGAAAAGACGCCTAGAGAGCGGTTGGAGGGCCAGTCGCTCCGATTCTGACTTGACACTAGTAAGAGCTTATATTAAGACTTACTTAGTGGCAATAAAAGCGGCGAAATCTAATTATTTCGCCGCCCTTATTGCGTCATCAGATAATCGCCCAGCCGCCCTGTTTAGGGTGACCCGCTCCCTCCTTCATCTGGGAGCGCGGGAGGATCCCTTGCAGGGACGTGCTGAGGATTTTGTTCAATATCTGGATGATAAAATAACTCAGATTCGGGATGAGTTGGCCGCCGACTGGGTTGGTTCGGGCGAGGTGACTGAGCCCGGTCTTGAGAGTGTTATCTGGGCTGAGTTCGATCCTGTGGCTCCCGAGGACGTGGACAGGATCCTGGGGAGATTGAATGCTACCACATGTTTATTGGACCCGTGTCCCTCCTGGTTGGTGCTGGCCTCCCGGGAGGTTACACGAGGCTGGCTCCAGGAGATTATAAATGCTTCTCTGAGTGAGGGTGCCCTACCGACCGCCTTGAAGGAGGCGGTGGTGAGGCCCCTCCTCAAGAAGCCCTCCCTGGACCCAGCTGTTTTGGCAAATTATCGTCCAGTCTCCAACCTTCCCTTTTTAGCGAAGGTTGTTGAGAGTGTGGTGGCATGGCAGCTCCCCCGGTACCTGGATGAAGCTGTCTATTTAGACCCGCTCCAGTCCGGCTTCAGGTCTGGTTACAGCACCGAAACGGCATTGGTCGCGTTGGTGGATGATCTCTGGAGGGCCCGGGGTAGGGGGTACTCCTCTATCCTGGTGCTGTTAGATCTCTCAGCGGCTTTTGATACCATCGACCATGGTATCATGTTGCGCCGGTTGGAGGGATTGGGAGTGGGGGGCACCGTTCTTCGGTGGTTCTCCTCCTACCTCTCCGACCGGTTGCAATCTGTGTTGACAGGGGGGCAGCGGTCGACCCCGAGGCGCCTAGTGTGTGGGGTGCCACAAGGGTCGGTCCTCTCGCCCCTTCTGTTCAACATTTATGTAAAGCCGCTGGGTGAGATCATCCGTGGTTTTGGGGTGGAATTCCATCAGTACGCTGATGACACTCAGCTGTACATTTCCACCCCAGACCACCCCAACGATGCCGTGGAGGTGATGTCCCAGTGCCTTGAAGCTGTGCGGGTCTGGATGGGGAGAAACAGGCTTCGACTCAACCCCTCCAAGACCGAGTGGCTGTGGCTGCCGGCGTCCCGATATAGCCAACTGACTCCATCGTTGGTTATTGGGGGCGAATCATTGGCCCCCACGGAAAGGGTGCGCAACTTGGGCGTCCTCCTGGATCCACGGCTGTCTTTAGAGGATCATACGACAGCCGTGGCCAGGGGGGCTTTCTATCAGGTTCGCCTGATACGCCAGTTGCGGCCCTTTCTAGATCGGGACTCCCTACGCACAGTCACTCAGGCGCTCGTCACGTCTCGCCTGGACTACTGTAATGCTCTCTACATGGGGCTCCCCTTGGGATGCACCCGGAGGCTTCAGCTGGTGCAGAATGCGGCCGCGCGGGGGATTATGGGAGCGACAGGGCGCTCCCACGTGACACCTCTCCTGCGTGAGCTGCATTGGTTGCCGGTTGACTTCCGGGTGCGTTTCAAGGTGTTGGTAATCACCTTTAAAGCACTCCATGGCTTAGGACCAGGGTATTTACGGGACCGCCTTCTGCCACCAATTGCCTCCCACCGACCGGTTCGCTCCCACAGAGAGGGCCTCCTCGGGGTGCCGTCAGCCAGACAATGCCGGCTGGCGACCCCCAGGGGGAGAGCGTTCTCTGTGGTAGCTCCCACCCTCTGGAACGATCTGCCTCCAGAACTGAGAACTATTGCTGACCTCCGGACTTTTCGTCGGGCCCTAAAGACGCACCTTTTCCAACTCGCCGGACTTGCCTGATCCCTTTTATTTTTAAATATTTCTACATTTTTAAATTTTAAACTTTTTAGAGCTTTTAGTCCGTTCTTATACCTTCAGCCTTAACTTATATGGATTTTAGGATGTTTTTAATTGTTTATGTACTGGTTTTTAATTGGCTGTACACCGCCCTGGGTCCGCCAGGAGAAGGGCGGTATAGAAATTTAATTAAATAAATAAAATAAAATAAATAAATAAATGTGATGGCATGGTGGGCCCCCTTTTTTTGCTCTCCCCAGGCTCCAGAGCCTTTCTAGGAGCCTGGAAAAGGCAAAAAAGCCCTTCCTCATCCCCCCAGAGGCCCTCTGGAGTGTTTCCTGACTTCTGGTGGGTCCAGAAGGCCCGAAAATAAACTGGCTGTCACATGCATGCGTGCTGGAGCTGAGCTTGCGTGCCCACCGATATGGCTCCATGTGCCACTTGTGGCACCCGTGCCATAGGTTCGCCATCATGGGTATAGGGCAACAGGAAAAACAACCATTGCATATCTTCCATATGTGATTGCTATTTTGATTCATATGGCAGATTTTGAACCTACCTGCAGAAAACTAATGATACCAGCAGCTCCCTTTGAAATGTCTGTTTCCTAATACCTAGAAATGCAGATGGAGGAAGTATATGAGCACATACTATATTTAAAACACCATTTTTATCATATTGTTTTATACAAAAGGCTTAGTATTTGCCCTAAGAATAAAGGCCCTAACTTCTACAAGATTAATTTCATTAAGTGTGAATACAGCAACTATAAATCCCAAAACCCTTCACTTGATAACATTATTCTAAACAAAATCAAACCAGTCAAATTGTGGAAATGCGTTTTTGCCAGGCTTGTTTTCAACATTGACCAATCTCAATTCCCAGGCTCAATCTGAAAAGGGGGAACCCTACATTTTATTCTGCAATGGCATTTTCATTTGTAATCTTAATTTCCTAGCAATTATTTTTCCTTTCACCCCTTTATAGTATATACCTTTGTTATTTTGAACAGTAGGCTGCTGCTTCCATTGTGAGCCTCTATGATGAGGGATGTATAATTTAAGAGAAGACCAAAAAAAAAAAAAAAGTGGTTTTGTAGCTTGGTACAAAAAAAACCCCTTATCTTCTTTCTCATATGAATTACATGAATAACTATTTTTTTAAAAATAGTTATTCATGTAATTTGTCTTCTGTTTTAAAATGTAAAGCAATGCTTTTGCAAATGGAATATTACAAATACAAGTAGTCCTCAACTTAGAATAGAATAGATTTTTTTATTGGCCAAGTGTGATTGGACACACAAGGAATTTATCTTGGTGCATATGCTCTCAGTGTACATAAAGGAAAAGATACGTTCAACAAGAATTGTAAAGTACACTTAATGATAGTCATAGGGTACAAATTAGCAATCATGAAACAATCAATATCAATATAAATCATAAGGACGCAAGCAACAAAGTTACAGTCATACAGTCATAAGTGGAAGGAGATGTGTGGTGGGAACGATGGGGAGATTAATAGTAGTGCAGACTTAGTAAATAGTTTGACAGTGTTGAGGGAATTATTTGTTTAGCAGAGTGATGGTATTTGGGAAAAAGCTGTCCTTGTGTCTAGTTGTTCTGCTGTGCAGTGCTTTATAGCGTCATTTTGAAGGTAGGAGTTGAAACAGTTTATGTCCAGGATGCAAGGGGTATGTAAACATTTTCACAGCCCTCTTTTTGACTTGTGCAGTATACGGGTCCTCAATGGAAGGCAGGTTGGTAGTAATTATTTTTTTTTATGCAGTTCTAATTATCCTTTGAAGTCTGTGTCTGTCTTGTTGGATTGCAGAACCAAACCAGACAGTTACAGAAGTGCAGATGACAGACTCAATAATTCCTCTGTAGAACTGGATCAGCAGCTCTTTGGGCAGTTTGAGCTTTCTGAGTTGGCACAGAAAGAACATTCTTTGTGGTGCTTTTTTGATGACATTTTTGATGTTGCGATATGGTAGAATCTAGAAATTTGAAGGTTTCTACTGTTGATAATGTGTTGTCTAGTATTGTGAAAGGTGGAGGTATGGAAGGGTTACATAACAGTTACAACAGTTTATTTAGTAACCGTTCAAAGTTAAGTTACAACAGCACTGAAAAAGTGATTTAAGGCCATTTTTCACACTATTGCAGTCTCTCCATGGTCATGTGATCAAAATTCAGATGCTTAGCAACTGATTCATATTTATGTTAGTTGCGATGGTCCTGGATTCATGTGATCCCCTTTTGTGATCTCTTGACAAGCAAAGTCAATGGGGAGCCAGATTCACTTAAGAGCCATGTTACTATCTTGGCAACTGGAGTGATTCATTTAACAACTGTGGCAAGGAAGGTCATAAAATGGGTCCAAACTCACTTAACAAATGTCTCACTTAGCAACAGAAATATTGGGTTCTATTGCGGTCATAAACCAAGGACTACCTGTACTTTTGAATGTAGAGAGAGGTGCTTCTGTCAAGAAAAAGTAGCACATTAATAATATTGCAACATCACAGGGTTTGAGGTTGGGGAAGTCTTTTTCAATTATTTAATTCTTGACATTAAGATATCAACTAGCTTAGATATTTAGATAATCCAGGAGAAAGTAATTAGCAGGTTCCTTTCTGAAGGATATAATGAAACTAAGAAACTTGTTTCTGAAAAGAGATTCGACTCTTGGAGATGAAGCCTGTGCATTTAGTATTTAGAAGGAAACTGACAGTTGATAAAAATGCTCAGATAAGACTTCAGTTTGCAAGATATAAATGAAACTTCTTGAGACACCTTTAGGATAAACTCATAATGTGAGAATAATTTGTGCTGGAGAAAAATACATGTTTCTTTAGGTAGACAGATGTTTAAACAGATGTTTATTGTTGAGGCTATAAGAAGATTGGCATAAACATGAGGATGGAGGCATTTTCCCAACAGAGTTACTTGGCTGATAAATAAATGTCCTTACTTAAGTAAAGGTATATTTTGAAGTAGAAATCAAAAGTGAAGTAGTTTCCAAAAGAAAACATTGGGGGTTTTTTTTGTAAGGTTAGACTTCTGTAAGTTAGTAGGGGACCCAGAAATTCTTGTTTACAGCCTGGGATTGTAGAAACAGTTTTCTGTGGATTAGTTCTTGTGTATTTTTATATAGCAAAAAAGCCAGCTGTCATCTTGAATTCCTGATGCTGACTGACACAGAGTAAAGTCCTAAACCAGTACATTCATTTCAAGGTAAATTTGAGATTAAGATAGGTTTATTTACTCACAAAATGGTGAAAGGCATCCTGTCACTTTTCACAAATCTCTATGAAGCTTAGTATAACATTGAAAATATTGGTATTGAAAATACCAATATTTAAGATCTATTGGCCCTTATTTGTATAACAGGAAAGAAGGTTAGGATTGGAGAGGACGATATGATAGTACATGTCCTCAATTTAAAGAAACCTTGTGATTGATTCTTATTTTGTTTTCTGACTCTGCTGTTTTATGTGTTTTAGGTATTCCGTTGATATCTCTATAGCACATTTTCAACCCACAACTGCATGCAGAACCAAAGTTATCCATGTATTATACATTGAGATAAGATTTAATCGTGGATTTTAATGTCAGCCAATAAGCTTCCAAACTGTATAAAATTATATGTTTTGTGCAGTCATAACCCTGAATGCTTAGAATATCAATTTTAATAATATATTATCTACCTAGATACTCATAGGTACTCTTCGGAAGAAAACATACTCTATTGGTGCATATCAAGATTGATCCATAAGGCAAATTTGATAGGAAAGCATCCCACATCACAAGTGTCATGCACAGATGAAACAATACAGGTAAAACAATCTTTGAATGAAAAAAAGACGATAGGGAATACATAATTTGATCTGGGCAAGATTAGATAGCGAGGGTCACTTGTTTTAGATAACTGGTCATATAAATTGAATAGATAAATAAAAATAAACTAAATAAAAGCTAATTCTAATGATTGAAATGTGAACCGGATAGCAACAGATCCAGAAAGCACATAGGAGGGCTTTCTCAGGTAAAGTGCTTTAATGGTTACAGTGAATTTAAAATAATAAATTCCCGTGTTTTCAGAATAAAGTGTTCTTATCTCACGTTATTCATGTGAAGATGTATTTTCCAATAATGTTCTAAGATAGTTTTACATATTTTACTTTTACTTCAATTCCTATTGTAATTCCTCAAGTTTAAGAGCCGGGGTGGTGCAATGGATAGAGTGCAGTACTGCAGGCCACTTCTGCTGATCACCAGCTGCCAGCAGTTTGGCGGATCGAATCTCACCAGGCTCAAGGTTGACTCAGCCTTCCATCCTTCCGAGGTGGGTAAAATGAGGACCCAGATTGTTGGGGGCAAGAGGCTGACTCTGTAAACCACTTAGAGAGGACTGTAAAGCACTATGAAGCGGTGTATAAGTCTAAATGCAATTGCTATTTAAACTATCAGCTGAAGTTTCTCTTAATTTGTCCTTTAGCTATTTCTATCCTCAATCCTATTACTAAATTACTGAACTATTGTGCTTTGTTATATAAGTATACTTTCACTTTCATTTTTATCCTTGTTCATACAGACAGCGAGGAAAGAGAAGAAGAAACAAAAAACAATGTGACTACTTCATTCTTCTGGAATTACCGTTCCACTCTAGTGCCCCTGTATTACCTGTTCATACCCCTGAAAATCCACACCTGGACCAGAACAGGTCTTTTCTGCATGGCCCCCTTTCCTCTGGAAATTGTCTTCTTCACAAATCAGGTTTGTATCCCCTCATTTCAATCAGATGCCATATGAATTATTTCCTCTGCCAACATATTGCCTAAGTCAGGGCAGCTTGTCTTATTACAATATCCAAAATAATGTGTTCAAGCTAAGTTTAGCATTGTTAACACTATTGGCAGATCTGTCCATTAAGAGTTTTCAGTTTCTTAATATCCCCCCCTTTCTTTCCTTTTTTTCTTTTTCTTTTTCTTTTCTTTTTTGCCAGTCATTACTTGGAGCATAAAGCAATATTTGTTAAATACCTTAGTTTATTTTGAACAGACCTAGATAGTTCCAATCATTATAATAGATAATTGGGCATAGTAGGTGGATGCGTTCATAATCACCTTCATTGTCAAAGTATTAGTAATAAGCCTTCATTTGAACCATCACTTGTTAGATCGTATTTGTGTAGACTTTGTATTCGCAGATGAATGACTTTCACACTGAGATCCATTAAAGAAATGACTCTATAGTCCTTGAGTGTAAAGCTGTAGAGAAAATGTACTTTGGAATGAATAATTACATACATGAAAAATGGAAACTGAGGAGATACTGCTGTGCTAGCTAATACAGAAAAAAATGTGTTATTGTTTGTGCTTGGTTGGTTACTCATTTTATCTCTTTACCAAGGGTAACTTCAGAACTTTTTCTGTAGCAGAAATTGCTTCCCTCCTCCCCTTTCTCACAGTAGACTATGCTAATAGTTGGGTGTTTTTTAAAAAAGAATAGGCTTGCATACCTATTCTTACACTACAGTCTTACTTTAGCAGTGGTGGGATTCAATTTTTTTTTACTACCGGTTCTGTGGCTATGGCTTGGTGAGCATGGCAGGAGAAAGATACTGTAAAATCTCAATTTCCTCCCCACTCCAGGGGAAGGTTACTGCAAAATCACCATTTCCTCCTGATCAGCTGGGACTCAGGAGGCAGAGAATAGATGGGGGCAGGACCAGTCAGAGGTGGTATTTATTGGTTCTCTGAACTACTCAAAATTTCCACTACCGGTTCTCTAGAACTGGTCAGAACCTGCTGAATACCACCTCTGTACTTTAGGTGTGGATGAACTACAGGTAATCCTCAATTTATAACCACAATTGGGACCAGAAATCCTGTTGCTAAGCTAGGCGTTTATTAAATGAGTTGTGCCCAGAGATGAGCTTCACATAATTTAACAACTGGTTTGCCTAGTGCAGAACTGAAAATGTGAGTGCGTGGCTTCAAACACATGGTGATTTTATATGCGCGGCTTCCAGCACACCTTCTCGGTGAGTAAAGCGGACAAGGCGCGGCAATCAACTGGGTTGCATGGGTGGGGGGAGTGAGCCAGAGAGTGATATATATAGGACGGGATAGCACTGGGGTGGGTGGGGTGGGGTGGGCCCACCTGGTGGCTGAAACTACTGGTTTGCCTGAACAAGTCTGAACCAGCAGCACCCCACTCTGGTTGTGCCTGATTTTATGAACTGTTTTGCAATGGTTAAACAAATCACTGCAGCTGTTAAGCAAATTGTGGTTGTTAAAAGAATCTGTCTTTGTCCATTGACTTTGTTTGTTGAAAGCTAGCTGGGAAGCTTGCAAATGGTAACTACATGACCCCAGAATGCTGTCACAGTTCTAAGTGCAAAGACCAGTTGAAAGTCACTTTTTCAGTGTTGTTGTAACACTCTGATTGCCAAATCAATGGTTGTAACTGAAGGATTACCTGTATTCATTGGGATTAAACTATAATCCAGGCTCACTTAAAGCTTTTCTGGAACAACATTTTCAGTCATGTCATATATATCTTACTTTGGAAGAGTTTTCATTTGTGTTCTAAGGAAAATTCAGATTCTGAGATATTTCTTTATGAGGTGACTGGCTTAAAGAGATTCAGGTAATCAGCTACATCTCAGTACAGTTGAGCTGAATCTTATGATGATGATGATGCAGTTATTAACCAAGATACTATGTGACTGCTTCACTCAATAACCACAATTCTGACTCTGCCAGTTGTAGTCATTAAGTGATTATAGTAGTTGTTAAATGGACCACAGGGGAGAGACCTAAGCCTCACGGTGGAATGGGCTCAGGCTGCTAGGTGAATGAAGGAGGTAGGGCGTTGGAGCAACTTGTTATATTGGCTGACTCATGGTGAACAGTTATTAAACAACTGGTTATAAGTCAAGAACTACATCAGCTATACATTTTTGAAAAATCTATAGCTATAGTATTAAGACCAGAGGTCCCCAACCTTTTGGGCACCAGGGACCAGTTCCATGGACAGATTAGGATGGGGTTTCATGTGTTGCCTGCCAGGGACCAGTTCCGTTGATGGGAATTTGCTTGTTCGCGTGGACCAGTTTCTGGAATGCTATGGATCAGAGCTGGTCCACGGACCAGGGGTTGGGAACTCCTGATTTAGACAAACTTGGTTCTTATAAGGTAATATTGTGGCTCCAATATATTCAGAAAGTATACTGCTTATGTCTAAGTATATTTACCCACATAGTATTACTATTATCTTTCTCATATTTTCTACTATCTTCTCTTTTCAATATCATTATTAAAATTAGATTACTTTTTTGTCTGTATGTACACTGAGAGCTTATGTACTGGAGCTTATGCACAAATTTCTTGTGTGTCTAATCATGCCTGGCCAATAAACCTATTCTATTCTACGCTATGCTATGCTATGCTATGCTATGCTATGCTATGCTATGCTATGCTATGCTATGCTATGCTATGCTATGCTATGCTATGCTATGCCATGCCATGCCATGCCATGCCATGCCATGCCATGCTATCCCATGCCATCCCATCCCATCCCTCCCATCCCTCCCATCCCATCCCATTCATCTTATTCATACTGAAACTCTCTCACTTGTTTCCCTACTTCCTTTTACTTGTAGCTAAAAAAATCTTGGTTACTTTAAAGGATTTGTGGCATATGGAAAAAGGAAATTTGTTTAAAACATCTCCAATGAAAAGACTGTTGATTAAGAGATTCCAAAAATATTCCTGTTGCTATGTTTTGTACCTAGACATATTTGTTAATTTATAATATTTAACTGCCTTGCTCATTCTTTTGATTGAACATTGGGGCTTTTTAATACTTGCAGATATAGTGATCCAAAGTTTTACTGTATTGCTTAGCACACCTAAAACAATGTTTTACTTAAAAGAACTCAAATGCATTTAAAGTGTAGCCGGAAATCCATTCAACCTTGTTTGCACTGAGAAAGAAATATTGCAGTAGCAAGGTTGCATAACTTAAGACTGGAGATGGAGATTCACAGTTCAAAATGTTTCCCTGTGACTGTATTTTATGTTAATATCTGATTTGTAATAAAAAAAGAACATATGAATGAGTGAAAGAATATAAGACTAGAAAAAGAAAGAAAATAAATGAAATTTAAATTAAGAGAATTAAATAAATTATAAATATAAATATCATTAAATTAAATCTTTATTGGGCCCCCTGAATGTAATAATTATTGAGTTGTTGAGGAAGTTAAATTAGTGAAAATCAAATAGAATACAAATTCAATTTACTTAATTAAATTAAGACAAATTAAATGGCAATTTAATTTAATTAATAGAATAGTTCCCCCCAAGAGTGATGACAAAATTATAAATGAAGTAATTTGTCAATTTAAATAAAATCAGATAATTGTAAATAAATATTTACAATTCATGAAATATCACACGAATGAATGAAATGTAATGAAATTGTCTCCAGAACATGTTTAAGAGTAATCCCTGAATTATAATTAAATTATAGAAATAATAAATCATGAAAAGAATATGGAGATATCAGATTAAGCATAATATGCTAATTTGATGTTCACAATGAAGAATGGTACTCACATATTTGTTTTACATTTTTCTACTACAGGTAGTCTTCAATTTAGAACTGTTCAGTTAATGACTGTTCAAAATTACAACAGACTGAAAAAAGTAATTTATGACCAGTTTTCACACTGATGAATGTTGCAGCATTGCCATGGTCAAGTGATCCAAATTTCATTGCTTGGCAACCGACTTACAGTAGTGGCCAAAATTGTGGAAACATTTGGTTTGATGGCTAATAACACCACTATTTTTTTTGGGGGGGGGGGGGAGTTTCAAGATAATCATATTCCACTGCTGGAATGGCCTGGGAATAGCCCAGACCTTAACCCAATTGAAAATCTATTGGGCCGACTAAAGAAATTTGTTAGTCAAAAGCGACCTAGCAATAAAACTCAGTTAATAGAAGCCACCATTCAATCTTGGTTTTACATTATAACAGCTGCAGAACTAAAAGACTTGGTTCACTCCATGGGAAGACGTTGTAAGGTCGTAATTCATGCTAAAGGTTACCCAACTATGTATTAACTGACATGGTGATAATTTTTGTATATCTCATTTTTTCTATGTGCTTCACTTTCCTTGTTTATACTGTAACTGCTATTCTCATAATCATAATCTTAAATTTATTTGTCAAGCATATATAAGATAACAGGTAAAAGTATACACATAATTTGAATACATGAAAAGAGTAAGTAAAAAGGAACATTAGGACAGGGACGGTAGGCACAGTGGTGCACTTATGCACGCCCCTTACAGACTTCTTAGGAATGGGGTAAGGTCAAATGGGGTAGTTTAAAGTTAAAGTTTTGGAGGTTTGTGGATGAAACCAAAGAGTCAGGTAGTGCATTCCAGGCATTGAGCACTCTGTTACTGAAGTCTTATTTTCTGCAATCGAATTTGGAACGGTTTACTTTGAGTTTGTATCTATTATTTGCTCATAAATAAATAAATAAATAAATAGAAGTTATTGCATTACATTCTGGATTAAATCATCTTTCCATTGATATATAATTTTATGGTACTACTCCCCCCCCAAAAAGGTGGTGTTATTAGTTAGTTTTAGAAAATACACTTTTCCCAAAAGGTTTCCACAATTTTGGCCACTACTGCATATTTATGAAGGTTGCAATATCCTGGGGTCACGTGATCACCTTTTGTGGCCTTCTGACAAGCAAAGTGAATGGGGAAATCAGATTCACTTAACAAGTGTATTACTAATTTAACAACTGCAGTAATTTACTAAACTATAGCCATAAAATGAGGCAAAACTCACTTAAAAACTGTTTTGCTTATCAGTGAAAGATGCTATAGAGCACTGCACAACAAAACAACTAGACACAAAAAGTTTTTCCCTGAACTCTGCTAAACAAATAATTCCCTCAACACCGTCAAACTATTCACTAACTCTGCATTACTGTTACTATTAGTCTTCTCCTTAAGATTTATATTGACTGTTTCCTAATATGATTTGATTGCTTATTTGTTCACTATGACTATCATTACATGTTGTAACTTATGATTCTTGGTGAATTTATCTTTTCTTTTATGTACACCAAGAGCATATGCACCAAGACAAATCCCTTGTGTGTCCAATCACACTTGGCCAATAAAGAATTCTATTCTATTCTATTCTATTCTATTCTATTCTATTCTATTCTATTCTATTCTATTCTATTCTATTCTATTCTATTCTATTCTATTCTTGTTGTAAGTTAAGAACTACCTGCCCCTTTGTTGAAGAGAAAATAACTTGTGTGCCACAAAAATAAAGGAAAGTCAGCATACTTGTTTTGCTTCAAAGAGCTTGTGAATGGAAGGAAGGGTCCCTTCACAGCAATCCATCTTGAATACAATGTTTAGAACAGCTTTGAAAGATTTCTCTATCAAAGAACTTGGCTGCCCAGCAGCTTAGTATACCCAACGAAGAAGAATGAAGCCTATCTCCCATGTCTGCCCGATAATGTGCCTTACAGCTAACATCTTTATTTCCCCCTAGGCAAGGTTTAAAGAAGTAATCTTTCAAAGCAACATCTTTATTTCTACATGTTATTTTTTCTTCCCAACGTTTTCTTAGTCTAAATATCCCCAGAGGTGTCCTGTAATAGAATGTCCCTTTCTTTAGCTGTTAGTTCAGATCAAAAGGATAAATAATGGCCAGCTGGGGGAAAGAAGTTTTTTTTTTAATACATCTGTTGATGTTGCTCCTAACGTGCACCTTATATCTGTATTGTATTCATCATTTTGTCCCTTCTGAAGTGACAGAGTAGGTTGGGAAGCAGAAATCCAACTCTGTTTTATATTGCTTGTGAAGGGACAATGCAGCTACAAAGGGGGCTAAAGGACCATGTCTTTAGCACCAGCCACATTATTTTACAGTTCTTTTCAGCTTTTCTGATGTGTGTACAATGGGCGCTCAGCTGTATTCATGTCACCTTCCCATGTAATTTAGAATTCTCATGGTGCAGAATTCTAAATAATTCAAGAAGACTGGATGTGTATAGCAGTCCCCAAATGCTCTAATGAAAAGAGATTTCGGAAAGACCTGCACAACAACAGATGCAGGACTAATATCATGTCCAGCCCTGTGATACCGAAATGATACAGACTGCTATCACTTCTGGGGGCAGGCACTGGGTGGAGGCAGCAAGGTAATGGAAGAGAGACGGTTGTGCTGTATGACTCATTCTGACTCGTTAATACATCCTATTGCTATTTTGTTTATGCTATGATGTTTTTTTTTTAAAATTTAATTTATATGCCGCCCTTCTCCGGAGACTCAGGGCGGTTTACAATGCATTAAGCAATAGCCTTTATACTTTTGTATATACCTGCTTAGTAGGGCTCCCCCCCCCAAGCGGTGTTCTTTTTTATACAAACTCAGTTTATTGCCCCCACAATCTGGGTCCTCATTTTACCTACTTTGAAAGGATGTTTAATGGAAGGTATAGTTTCATGCAATATTCAAGCATTAGTTCAGTTCTGTATATGGTTGAGAGAAACACCATCTATTCTTTGTCTTAGGCAGCAAAGTATTTTGGGGTGTATAGTTAACAATTTGGGGTTTTTTTAAGGTTTTTAATTTTTTTTTTTTTACAAACATATCAAATCAATGCATGAACAGTGTGGCACCTGAGTGTATTTCATTCTAGTACAAATAAAACTAGTAAAATTAATCATAGTGATCAATCAACTTACATATTTCTAATAATGATACACAATTATAATAAATTGCAATCTGTCATTGTTCAATTATTTCATATTTTCTCTTATTGTTACTTTATTTTATTATATAAAATAACTAACATTCCCCTTTCTCTTATTTCTATCACTTATTGTAACTTTTAATTATATCACCTTTTACTGAAAAAAATATTTTCTTTCTATCCTACCTGGCTTCTATTTGTGTCATTTATCTGAAACAAAGAAAAGAAAAAGAAAGGAAAGGAAAGAGAGAAAAGAAAAAACAAACCAGAACAACAAGAAGAAAAAGAAATCATTTATCCATCGTCTCTTGCCCACTTCAATACTTCGGTTGCTATGCTTTTTTTAATTTGCCTCCCACCTTCCTCTCTAGGAGCTTTATCTCCATTATCTCTATCTGTAACTGCTTCTAGTTAATAATTTGTTGTTGGTGGTGGTTTTTGTCTCTTGAACCTTTGTCCATGAATCTGGAACCACATAATGCCATCAATGAGTGTAATGGCTTATAATAACACAAACAGTGCCCTTTCTAGATTGGGCAACTGATCATCTAGTCCATCAGTCTGCTTTCAAACAACTACACAAGGAAGCCAACCAGCCTCCCAGCAGATTGTCTTCAGAAGTACTCATGTTGCCTTCAAGTCTAATAATCATTAATCCATATAACTTCCATGAATGATCCAACATTTTTTTCTGAACACATTCAAGTTGGTAGCTAGCACCACATTTGGGACTGTTATTTATGATGAGAGCTGGTTTATTAATATGGTCATTATTTACTATTTATTAATAAGTAATTTTTAATAAATAATAGCCAAATAATTCAAGGGGCACCCATCTACCAAGTTACAATCAGTAGAAGTAGTTTTCTTAGCCTAATTGTATTCCCACTTAATTGCTTATGGTGTATATCTCATATATTTCTTTTAAAAATTCTCTAGGGAGGTGAAAAAGTCATTTGAAACACAACTCATTACCAAAATACTCATGATAATTTAAAAAGTATTAGCAATCAAGTATGATCTGTATGAACTTTGCCGGGTTGGATGGATCATGGCCATTTTATACTGCAAGATATTGCAGGAGAAGCTTAACAAAATCACGCTGTACTTGTTATCTGTATTTTGGAGATTCAAAATTCATGTCAAGGGAAACATAAAGCATTGAAATGTCTGCTTTTATTTCATTTCCATATGTATGATGGAACTTAAATGCTCTCAGTGGCAACATCGCATTGAGATCGCTCTTCCAGATCATGAGACAAGACATTTAATTACTCGTTGGTTTGCTAAGCAGAAGAGAAAGTGATATTCATGGCATACTACCATGTAATATACCATTACTTAACAATCCTATGGTATGCATTCTAAATAATTAAAGTGACAAATGATTTTTTTCCTCCCTGAAACTATTGTTTTTGTCTCTAACTGTGGCAGCAAAAATGTGTTTTCAATATGTATTATTTAAGAGACGAGACTTGTTTAGGAATTGGAAGAGAATCACTTCCCCAGCCAAAGCTGATGCGTACAATCTTTTAATAATACTTTTGTAACAAAATACTTTTAATATGCAACCCCCACAGGGATGTGACTGGCAGAGCTTTGAGGATAATTATGGCTGAAATCCAAGTTTAAACACTGAGTTAAACACAAGACTAAAATCCTTCCCAAACAGCTCAGCATAGATTCCAAATTTTGTTTGAGAGTCTTTCAAAAACAACCAAATACAAATGACCCCAATAAAAAAAAATGACTTGTCTGAAATGTCAGGATTGAGAAAGGAGTATCAATGCCTCTTCCTCATTTTGATGAAGTCCCAAATTCATGCTTGACAGAAAAGGATGGAGTCAGATCACCAATATGTACACTAGATATTGTCCAAGATTTTTTTATCTTCTGAAGGATTAAGAATCACACTTATCTAGCTTGGTGGCACTGCAGAGCCAGAACAAAGCCTAAATCTTATTTAATTTAATAAAGTATAACAAAATGATTATGTGTGGGTTTAATTGTTTTCCAATTCCGCCATGTTAAGAATTACCGTTTGGCAGTACCGTTTGGCAGTACGGTTTTGGGAGAGGTTCTGTGAGTCATTTGGGGAGATATAGCATAACGTGTAAAGGTTATCCTTGTCTTATAATCATTCATTTACATTCGAATGGTGCTAGAAATGTGACTTACAACAGCTCCTCACACTTATGACCATTGCAGCATCCTGCAATCACATGATCAAAATTCAGGCACTGGGCAATTGGCTTGTATTTATGAAGGTCGAACTATTCCAGGATCATGTGATCATCATTTATGATGTTCCCAGGCAACTTCTGACAAGCAAAGTCAATGGAGGATTCTGGTTTCCCTTAAAGATTCAACAGCTGTAGTGATTCAGATAACAAATCAGGGCAAAAAGATTATAGAATTGAGTGTGACTCACTTAACAACTGCTTTACTTAACAGCAGAAATTCTGGGCCCAATTGTGGTCATAAGTTGAGTATACTACCAGTATTCCTGCTGTACATTTGATTTAAACAGATGTTGAGACTCTAAAAAGAGTGCAGATTAAAACAACACAGATGACTGGAAGCTAAAACATATAAAGAATGGTTGCTGGAATTGGTATGTCTAGTTTAATGAAAAGAAGGACTAGGGGTGATATGATAGCAGTGTTCCAATAACTCAGGGGTTGCCACAAAGAAGAGGGAGTCAAGCAATTCTCCAAAGCACCTGAAGGTAGGAATGGAAACAATGGGTGGAACCTGGAAGATTGGATCACATCACCTAGCAAGGTTCAACCAAGCCTGGGACTCAAGACAGACTATAAAGTTACCCCTGTATGGGAACCCAACAACTGATCAGAATACATGCCCTTGCCACAGGAACAGAAAGCAAGTTCAAAGCCCAAGAGAGGGTATAAACCTCTCTCTCTCACACCCATGTACTCAATTGCCCAGGACCTCAAACCATGTGGTCCTGTCCACCATTAAACCATCTTTCCAAACGGCTTCCATGATTCCAGTGTCTTTCTCCCCACTTGGAACTGAACCCAGATGGACATTTCTTCCAACTATTTGGAGAAGCAATTTGGAGAAACATTTTGGAGAACTAAGAGAGAAATTTCCTGACAAAACATTTAATCAGTGGAACAACTTGCCTCCAGAAGTTGTGAATTCTCCAACACTGGAAATTTTTAAGAAGAGACTGGACAACCATTTGTCTGAAATGGTATAGGGTTTCCTGCCTGAGCAGGAGGTTGGACTAAAATACCTTCAAAGTCCCTTCCAACTCTGATGTTCTATTCTATTCTTACCTACTACATACAGTCTTAGAAGGCTTGATTATACCCCTGGTGTCAAACTCACATTGTCACAGTGGCATCACGTGATATATCAGGACTTTTGTTCCCTTCACTAAACCGGGTGTGGGTGTGGCTGGTGGGTGATGCATCCAGCCCACAGGCCAGGAATTTGACAGTCCTGACCTTGAGTGTTTAAGCAAGTTTGCCATTTGGAAATTGCCTGGGAAATCCAGAAATGTTAGCAGGATTAGGGATTCAAAACAATATCTCAAAAGACGTTAGCAGAAAACCATTTCTATTACACTGCTAAGTAAAGTGCAGTCATTAAGAATCAGGCTTGATTGAAGAAAAACTTTACGCTTGCTGTATCTATTTAAGAATCGGAAACTGTTGAATTCATCCTTTTTTTTCAGTTCTCACAACCATCAAATATGCCCAGACTTATTCTTTTCCAATAAACAGCTCATTGACAAAGAAAGAATTAAATAATTATTTTGTAAGCTTTATTTATATTTATGTTAAACACCCACTCCCTGTTAACTTAATTTATAGCATCTTTACAAAGAATTACAAAGAATTAATAAGCTGAATGTATGTAATTATTTGGGTTGGTGAACAATATACAATAACAGTATCTGTCTGCATGTGGCACAATATGAATTGAAGTCACTTGCAAAATGCTTCAATCAGAAGAGTATGTTAAGTATTTTGTATAGTTTCTCTTATCTAGATGGCTTTGAAGTAATATGACTGGTGCATTACCCAGGCAATGCTTCTAAGCTCATTAATCAAGTTTTAAAAAGCTGACTGTCTTGAATTAAACAGAATCGAGGCACAATTGATACCATGAGATTGGCACTTCTTTGCTGTGCTCTTGTACCATCACTTAATTTTCTCTCCATCATTGCTTCCCCCCCTCCCCTTACCTTGTAAAGAAAGAAGACAGGGCCCTGTGAAAATTGATGTTGAAATGTCCACGTTTTTAGTTCTCATCAGTGTGATAACCTGTAGGGGAAAAGAAAGGCAGAGATGAATCTTTCAACTAATAAGCAAACGAGGAAAGAGAAAGATAATTTACAGGCTTGGCAGCACCCAGTTCATTTTCTTGAATTTGAAAGTGAACCAGCAAGATGAGTCCTATTTCTTTGGATTATGGATTGCCATTCAGTCATGCCTGACCTATACTATTCTGCTTTTGGAAGAGCAAACTGAAACCTCAAGACTCATCAAATAAGATAAATATTGCCCAGAGCTAGCCAAACTATTTTGGTGCATAAAATAGATAAATTCATAAACAATGCTCCTAATCTCTTGATGTAAATATCTAATAATCTCAAATAAATTTTCTAAAAGTTGGCTGCCTATTTTTAATATCTCAGCCTGCCATCTCAGTCATCTGTGTTGTTGTGCCTAATGGCAGAGTCCATCCTGCTTCCAAGACAGCATTCTTATTTTATTCCTCCTCAAGTCTTGTGGCTAGAATTGAGGCAGCCTACTACCTCCACATTTCCCCAATAAACAAACAAACAAAACAAAAAATTCAATAACTGACTGTCAGACTGAAAAAATTCAAATGGACTGATAGCCAATTGCACCAAAAAAAATGGATTCCTGTTACAGCTATGTAATTTTTGTGGCAACTTTGCCCCCTAATATACAGTATTTCCTTCTATTTCCCAGTCGTCTCCTTTCCAATTACTAACAAGACCTAACATTGATTATGTTGGATCGGCGCAGGAAAGAAGAAGTGACCAGCAGGGTTCAAGTAACAAGTTTTAATAACAAGAACTGAACGGCTTGTGCGCTGCCGGAGCTCTCCTTATATACACTCCGGCAGACGCACCGCCCACTGACAGGGATTCAAAACTCCCGCCGAAAGGATCTTCAGCCAATCCCAGGCGGATGTCCTTATAAGGACATAACACTCCTCCCCCCTAGTTCTTAGTCAGTCGATCAGGGAAATAGTCACTAAGATAAACAGGACATCTACGTGCCCGTGTAGACCTGCGCAGTTCAGAGTCAAGATGGACACTCTCCCGGACGGAGGGTGTCTGCTCTGCTCGGGGCTTCTTCCCCGGTGCCGGGCTGGATCTGGCCGTCGAGGACGCGGGCACTGTGTCCGAACCTCCGGCCGGGTCACGGACCTCCGCCTGCGGGCGATGCTGGTCTGCCTCGTTCCTGCACGGATCGTGGAGTCGCCGGTGTGGATCCCTGCTCTTGGCCGGTCCGGATCTCCTGAGCCACGGTAAGTTCCTGGGTCTCCCTCGGGTCCCCTCTGGGCTGGGGTCGCGCCGGTCTGGGTCAGGGTGCGAGTCCGGCGGTGGTGGTTGGGTTAAGCCCCCGGGGTCTCCGGTCGAGTCCGGCTTACTCCCGGGGCGGCAGGCGGACGGAAATGGTGACTGGTCGGCTCTGTCGGGGTGGCGTAAGCCTACCTTGCAGGGGTGGTGTAGGCCCTCTCTGCGCGGTTGGTCTGGCGGTAGTGCCGAATGTTCCCTCTGGCCGCTGGGCTGCTCGACCTGGTCGGGTTGGTGTTGGCCTACCCTGCCGGGGTGGTGGAGGCCTTCCTTGCAGGGTTGGTTTTCTGCGCGGTTGGCGGGTTGTTGTAGGGTCTCCTGGAATGTTGGCTGGAGGTCCCCAACTCTGGGCTGCCGGTTGCCCACTTCGCAGGGTTGACGTTGGCTTCCCCTGCTGGGTTGTCCCCGGTCTACTTGCCTTGCCGGATCTGGTGTTAGGCTAGGTGCCGGGGTGTTTGTTCGTCCCTCGGGTCGCCGGTCTCCCTCGTCTGGGTGGTTTAGGCTTACTTCGGCGGGGTGGTTTAGGCCTACCTCGTCGGGGTGGTTTAGGCCTACTGTACCGGGGTGGTTTAGGCCTACCTCGCCGGGGTGGTTTAGGCCTACTTCGCCGGGGTGGTTTAGGCCTACTGCGCCGGGGTGGTTTAGGCCTACTGCGCCGGGGTGGTTTAGGCCTACTGTACCGGGGTGGTTTAGGCCTACCTCGCCGGGGTGGTTTAGGCCTACTTCGCCGGGGTGGTTTAGGCCTACTGCGCCGGGGTGGTTTAGGCCTACCTCGTCGGGGTGGTTTTCGCTCACTTCCCTCCACCTTTTGCGGAGCTGGTCGAGATGACGTCTCACGATCTGTCCATCGTCCAGCTCAACGCGGTAGGATTTGGGACCGGTTGTGCTGTGTACTGTAGCTTTAAGCCATTTAGGCGAGCCGTGGAAATTAAGAGCGAATACGGCATCACCGACGGAAAACTGGCGAAGTTGGCGACTGGCTGATGCGGGCACCTCAGAGGAGTATTGCGGGTGCAGTCTGTCCAGGGGTGACCGGAGTCTCCTGCCCATTAAGAGTTCAGCGGGGCATTTTCGGGTGGCAGAGTGAGGCGTGATATGCTGGGTAAGCAAAAAAGTGTCAATGCGCTCCTGCCAGTCCCCCGGGCCCATCTTGGCGAGCGACTCCTTCGTGAGTCGCACCATCCGTTCAGCCTGCCCATTTCCGGCCGGTCTGTAAGGGGCAGAGAGGGCATGGCGAATGCCCAAGCCCGCCAGGAAAGCTTCCATGGGCACGGACGTAAGTTGGGGCCCGTTGTCTGAGACCAGAACGTCTGGGAGTCCATGGGTCGCGAAGAGGCGCCGGAGGGCACGGATGGTAGCTTCCGTTGTGGTGGATGCCATGGGGACGACTTCCAACCACTTGGAGTAGGCATCAACCACGATGAGGAGGTGGTGCCCATGAATGGGGCCAGCAAAGTCTATGTGAATGCGCGACCAGGGGGAGCTCGGAGTCTCCCAGGGCATCGGGTCAGATTGAGGCGGGGCGGCTCTGACTTCTTGGCACGGGCTACACCTGGCGACCCAATGTTCAATGTCTTTGTCCAGTGTCGGCCACCAGACGTAGCTCCGTGCCAGGGCTTTCATCCGGACTATGCCCGGGTGTCCTTTGTGCAGCGCCGTAAGAGTCCTTCGTTGAAGAGTGCTGGGAATCAGCACCCTATCTCCCCATAGTAAACAGCCGCGCATGGTGGACAGCTCCCCTTGCTTGCGGCTGAACGGGATGAAGTCGTCGCTGTCCATTCGAGTCGGCCAGCCTCTCAGAACCCAGGAGTGGACTTGCCGGAGGATGGGGTCAGCTCGCGTGTGCGTCGCTACGTCGGCAGATGTCACCGGACAGTTGTTGTCGTTGTCAATATGCAGCAGCTCGAGCGTGGGGGCCGGGTCTTCCACGGATTCAGCGGATGGGCACCTGCTCAACGCGTCGGCGTTTGCGATGGCTTTACCAGGCTGGTGGACGAGGCTGTAAGAGTAGCCGGCGAGGAAAATGGACCAGCGCGTCATCCGGGGGGACATGAAGGCTGGGGTCTGCTTGTCCCCTGCTAGTAGGCCGAGGAGGGGCTTGTGATCGGTGACAATGGTGAATTGCCGTCCATACAGGTATTCGTGGAAGCGCTTCACCCCTGCAACAATAGCCAACGCCTCTTTGTCCAGTTGGCTGTAGTTGCGCTCAGCACTAGACATAGTCTTAGAGAAAAATGCGATGGGGGCTTCACGACCGGTAGGCAGTTCATGGCTGAGCACAGCGCCAACTCCGTACGGGGAAGCATCACAGGTCAGTCTGAGGGGCAGTGTCTCATTGTATTGAATGAGCACACTGTCTGAGGTCAGAAGTTGCTTAACGGCTCTGAATGCAGACTCTTCCTCACGTCCCCACCTCCAGGAAACCGCCTTCGCCAGCAAGCGATGGAGCGGCTCAGCAACAGTGGCTTTCTGCTGGAGGAAAATAGCGTAGAAGTTAAGCAATCCAAGGAAAGCCTGAAGCTCCGCTTTGTTTTTGGGGCTGGGAGCTTCATGGATAGCTTTAACTTTTGATTTGGTGGGGTGGATGCCAGAACTATCTATCAGATAGCCCAGGAACTCGACTTCCTGTACCCCAATGATGCACTTGTCCCTCCGGACTCTCAAGCCCTTCTCCCTGAAACGCTGGAGAACTAGCCTTAGCCGGTCCAGGAGTTGAGCTTTTGAGTCCCCAGAGATCAGTACATCATCGAAATAAGGCACCACCCCTGGAACACCTTGGAGAAGGCGTTCCATCATGGATTGGAAAATGCCAGGGGCTGCACTGACTCCAAACTGGAGATGGTTGCACTTAAACGCGCCTCTATGGGTGACAATAGTCTGTGCCTCCGCCGTTTCCTGATCTACTGGCAGTTGCTGGTAAGCCTGGGCCAGGTCCAGTTTTGCAAAAATTTTGCCCTTGCCGAGTGAGTGCAGCAAATGTTGCACTACTGGCACGGGGTATGCGCTCTGCGGCAACGCCTTATTGATGGTCACTTTGTAGTCGGCGCAGATGCGCACAGATCCATCCTGCTTCATGGGAGTCACAATGGGAGTTTCCCATGAAGCATGATCGATGGGTTCCAGAATACCTTGGGCAATCAGCTTATCTAGCTGAGCGTCTACTTTAGCCCGCAAGGCAAATGGAACCCGGCGGGGCTTGAGCCGAATTGGGGTTACCCCCTTGTCCAGATTAAAGGAGATGGGTTTCCCTAAAAACGTCCCTAACTTACCATCGAAGACTTCTTGGAACTCTCCGATGAGTGAGTCGAGTTCGCCTGAGCTAATCTGGTGGATGCCTCCAATAGAAAGCCCCAGCGGCTGGAACCACTCCACGCCCAGCAGGGTCGGGCGGCTATGCTCCACGACGGTTATGGGAAGCTGGCCCTGGAACTGCTTGAAGGCGATCCGGAGGTTGGTCCGCCCGATGACGCCGATGGGGTTGCCGCCGAAATCCACCAGCTTGGAGTGCAGAGGTTCAAGTTGGCGCTTGGAGAGATTCGGCTTGAGCCTCTTGACCTGGTGCCAGTTGATGATCGAATAGACGGAGCCTGAGTCGACTTCCATCGTGCACGGCAAGCCTTCTGCCAACAGTGTCACGTGGAATTTTGTGGCACTGTTGGTGCTGGTGAGGGCGATCGTTGTCTGGTTCACAGCGCCGCCATGAGAACTGGTGCGGTCGTCGCGCTTTTGCTGGGTTGAGGACCGTTTGGACGACCTCTGGGAGTCGCGACGATTTTCTGGATTCTGGGGCTTGATCGACTCCGGAACAGGATCAGAGGCTCTGCATGCCTCTGCGATGTGCCCCCTCTTAAGGCAGCGTCTGCAGGTGGCATCCCGCCAGCGACAGGATTGGCGGGGGTGGTGTCCCTTGCAACTGCCGCACTGAGCGGCGCGGCGGCCATCGTTTTGAATTTCCCGCCTGGTTGGGCGGGAAACTTTTAAAACGGTTGATTCTCCCTCTGAATCAGTCGGAGTGGACGAGTCGTCGGATGATTCCGATGACGGTTTGCGGATCTTATGGATCCCTCGGGACTGGAGCATGGCAGCAGCGGCGGTCTCGGATGTTTCAGCAGCCGTAGCCTCCTCAAGAACGTCCTTCAAGGACAGTCTTTTTCTGCTTAGGAACTTCTTTTGGAGGTTGGCATCTCTCATCCCGAAGACGATCCCGTCGCGTAAGGCATTGTCAACGTTCTCAAATTCGCAGTTAGCAGCGATTTGACGCAATGCCGCCACAAAGTCTTTAAGCGATTCGCCTTCCTTCTGATTACGTTGGCGGAAGGTAAAGCGGTTCGAAATGGGGGTGCCCGTTGGGGCATAGTGGTCTTGCAGGGCAGTCTGCAGATCCACCCAGGACATGACTTCAATGTCCCTGGGTGCGACGAGGTTGACGGCGAGTTCCAGAACGTCGGAGCCGCAGTTAGCGAGGAAGAGAGCCCTCTTCCTCTCGTCGTCTAGGTTGTTGTAGCCGTTTCCCCGGAGGAATTGGCGGAAACGTATCATATACGAACTCCACTTCTCCCGGTTGGGGTTGAAGGGAGTCAGCGAGGCGAACGGCGCTTGCGGCGTTGCCATTTCTCAGACCGCGTCGAGTGACTTCAGCTCGTTATGGCGATCGTGCCACGCGGAGGTTCTTCTCTAGTCCTTCGTCACCAGTGTTGGATCGGCGCAGGAAAGAAGAAGTGACCAGCAGGGTTCAAGTAACAAGTTTTAATAACAAGAACTGAACGGCTTGTGCGCTGCCGGAGCTCTCCTTATATACACTCCGGCAGACGCACCGCCCACTGACAGGGATTCAAAACTCCCGCCGAAAGGATCTTCAGCCAATCCCAGGCGGATGTCCTTATAAGGACATAACAGATTAGTTCTCAGAATACAGAATAACAGAATTGGAAGGGACCTTAGGGGTCTTCTAGTTCAACCCCCTGGTCAAGCCATAGACCCTATAAGAAAGCACACAGATAAGGCCAACCCAGTATGGCCATCTACTGAGACAACTATATTCATGCCAGTAGTAGACAGTCAAGACACAGATATAATTTGGATGGAGTTATAAACTCCTTTATAACTGAGATCAGGCTATTTGGAAGGATGGGAAGTTATCCACAGTATGATTGATAGCATCACTGATCTATCAATGTACTGACATATCACTACTTGGCCAGGCTTTATATCATCCCAGTGATGGATGGACATGACTATAAATCATATGAATAGCTAGGTTCAATATTTTCTTTTAGAAGCTTGTCCAGATATTTCAGTGGGACTATACCAACTGGGTCATTCACGAATCCTTTTTTATAAGCTCCTCCCATAGGAGGAATGAACTATATAAAAGATATCAGATATTCCTTTTAATGTAACACAAAAAACAACAGAACCTTGCAAATGGTTATTCACCACCATTACATTCCAGAACTGTCAGTGTACCTAATTTTATAACATTACCACATCACTGCTTATCTTCTGCAATCCTTGGTCAGAGAACTAAAGAACTAGAGATTATTTTAAATGCTGGAGTCTCTGTCCATCCCATGCTTTTTATTTATTTTTACTAAGGTAAAAATACTAAAGTATTTTATTACTAAAATTACTAAAGTACTACTACTTTACTACTTTTTACTAAGAGCCGTGGTGCAGGGGTGGGTTCTATTTACTTTTACTACCAGTTTGCAACAGGGCCACGCACGCATGTGACTGAATGTGAAGAAGCATTTTGATGATGTCGGGTCAGTGGGCGGAGCCTCCTGCCAGTTTTACTACCAGTTCTATAGAACCAGTGCGAACCAGGGGCAACCCAACACTGCCGTGGTGGCACAGTGTTTAGAATACAATACTGCATGCTTCTGACTGCCAGCAGTTTGATTCTCACCAGCTCAAGGTTGACTCAGTCTTCCATCCTTCTGAGGTCAGTAAAATGAGGACCCAGATTGTAGAGGGCAATAGGCTGACTCTGTGGGAGTGTAATAACAATACTCTTCTCATCATTAGAACAGAAGAAATCCACTTTTGATTGTTCCATTCATTTCCAATACTTAGTGTTTGCCTTCACTTCTGTCATCCACTATGTTAGCAGCCATGTTTGTGACCCCTGCATTCTCTTCCCCTTCCCCATGAAATCTTTTGTTTCATCAATATTTTCTAAATTCCAAAATTGCTTACTGATGTTCCTGAGGACCCAGTTTCTTGGGGGCAGTAAGCTGACTTTGTATAAATATAAATATACAATAGTATGAAGGCTATTGCTTAACGCATTGTGAGCCGCCCTGAGTCTCCGGAGAAGGACGGCATATAAATCAAATTTTAAAAAAATAAAAATAAAAAATAATTTTAAAAAACTGATTCCCTACCTTTATAATCAGTTGTAATTGTTTCACTTCAGTTATTTGAGTGGATGGCTTGCTAGCACACTTATAGCAGTCTGAAAGACAGAAGAGAAGAGGTTTCTGCATCTGTTGGCATTCTTTATGTTTGATTGTAATCCTGTTTTTTTCACTGTGTTTCTTGGCTTTCATTACTGGGGCTTATGGATAATTGACATTCTTGGCTATCAGTTTCATGTTATCAGCATAGCATATTATGGATGGTTCTTCCAATTTTAAAACAAAACTCACCTTCTTCCAATGCAACTTCCTTCAATATATATTGAAAATAAAGATTGGATAACTAAGGAGGGACCACAACCTTATGTTACTTCTTTCCAACACAGAACTCCTCAATTTTGTTATGTTCTGCACAGACTGTACTTTCAGTATATAAGTTTTACATTAAAGTTCTGACACGTTCTTGGATTCTTCTTTTCCTAACAACAACCAACACCTTGCCATCAATGACACAAATGAAGGCCATTCTATAACCAATAGAGAACATTTAGACTTGTTTTGGTGTTCTTTGGCTTTTTCAGTTATTTAGCGTACATCAGCAATAATGTCTCTTGTTCCTCAATCTAAAACTAACTTGCATATTTGGTATCTCACTTTCCATGTAGGAATCTAATCTGTATTGGATGACTCTAAACATAATTGTTATTAACAAACAGGTCTAGATTGTTAGTAAAAAAAAAGATCTTAAACTTTATTTTCATAATTCAGACTTTTAAGTCATTGGAAAAAATATTTTGTTTTACTGCTAGAATTGCTTCTGAGTTCAGGCACAAGTTATTTATTTATTTGTTTGCCAAGACAAACATTTTGCTTGTGGGTTTATGTCAGGCTGAAGAACAGCCAACATTCCCATGATTTAAAAGAGGCGGGTTCACTAATTCTGTTCCACCTTTATGTCTAATCTATATGGCAGGCCCAGAAACACCCATTTTTCATGAATCGCTTTGTTGCTTACTTTATTAAGCTGAATGCTCTGCTAAAACACCCACTGAATCCAAAATATATTCCTATACATGTCATTTACTAATTTAATAGCTTTTCTAACTTAATAGTTGTAGTCATACATTATTACTTCATCAGGTCAGGTAAAGACTTAATTGGCTGTATTAGTACTAGGTGCTAAGCTTGGTTAATGGTAATATTTGCTAGATTTATGTATGACTTAGTGGTATCCACAGAGACTCAATGTAGATATGAAGATGGATATGGCATGGCAATGCAAGTTCTTTCACTTTTGAATGTGTGTGCAATGTTGACACATGTCTAAAGAGGGGCAGGGCTTGAATCCACTATTCCGGGTGCTACTTCGTAGCCATACAAGTTAGCTAAACTTTCCTTTGGTCAGGTGGTGATAGAATCCATTACTATCAACTTGGAGTTGTCAAACTGTTTTATGTTAAAACAACAATAATGAAGTCAGATTTTTTTTAAACTATCTTAATAGTGACTTGCTGATGCCAGAAGATTCCAGAAATCACTAATGGACATTTTAACTATGATGCTGTAATTTGGAATAATTCAGCAATTTGGTTATATATGCTGTGTAAGACACTTCAGAGGATTTGGGAAACTACTATGAAAAGTTTTTGGTTTAGAATCATAAATACTTGAAAGAACAATATACCTTGAAGGCTAATCTGCTATTATTATATAGGGTTTAATGAGTTACAATGAACAAGTATTATGAAATAACAAATCCATTTGTCTTTAAGGAACTGATTTTGTTGCAAAAGGTTAACATATCAGTCCACCTGAAAGTTGTTTCAGTCCTTTCAGACGTTTTTCCCTCTCATTTTTTTAAATTAGGGAGATTGTGATAATTCTTAGCTATGATGTTTTTCTAATTACTTATCAGAAAATGAGAGTGTTTGTAAGCCTCTTACTACACAATCATTTATCCACACATATTTGCATTTTCTGTGTAGAATACTCACATTTCAGTAACGCCTTTATCCTTTTTTTTTTTACTTTGTAAATACTGTATTAACTTTCTTAAATTGCACCTGTCTTCAAGTTTGGAGAAATTAACAAATAAATTTTCAGTTTTAAAAACTCTGCTAAACTCAAGCTTACATTTTAATTCACCACAGAGAGAGAGAGCGGGGGCAGAGGAGGAGAGGAAGAGGGAGAGAGAATGAATATAAATGAAATAATTGTCATTTCTGTCCTCCTAGAACAAAACCTCTGAAACAAAGCCACTCCAAATTGACATAATCTTCATAAATATAAATTACAGTGGCGGTTGCTTCATGCCACAAATCCCAACATACAGAAAATTGTAATGTAAATCCCCAAATAAAACAAGCAACTTTTTTGAGTTGTTAGCTGTTGCTGGACAGAAAGTAGATATGATAGCATAGAATAGAATAGAATAGAATAGAATAGAATAGAATAGAATAGAATAGAATAGAATAGAATAGAATAGAATGGAATGGAATGGAATGGAAGGGAAGGGAAGGGAAGGGAAGGGAAGGGAAGGGAAGGGAAGGGAAGGGAAGGGAAGGGAAGGGAAGGGAAGAGAGTAGGGTAGGGTAGGATAGGATAGGGTAGGATACAAGGCAAGGCAAGGCAAGGCAAGGCAAGATAAGACAAGACAAGACAAGACAAGACAAGACAAGACAAGACAAGACAAGACAATTTTTTATTGGACTGACAGCTAAAATCAGATTAAATTGGTTGGGTAGTTAGATTGGTGAACTATCGTTACCTTATGACAAAAGTCCCCCTCCCCCCCAAAAAAAACCCTCAGGGCTATTATAATTTATTATAATTGCAACCCCCAACTCATGTATAACTCATGTAGACAAGATGTCATATATATGTATCAAGTTTTGACCAACTGTTTTTATTTTTCTGGGTTTGAATAGTGCATAAAAAGGTAATATGGGTGAACTCTTGTGTCCACTTAGATGCATTCTTCTTTATTGCTGTAGTAATAAACAAGTTGATTTTATGTCTCTCATCCTGCATGCTATTTGGAGTCCCTCACACTGGATGCTCATACCCAGCAATGTTCTGACCAACCTTCTCTCTCCTTCTTTCCCCTTCCCTGTTTCTGGTTTACTGTAATGGTATGGGGATATATTGAGGATAGCAGGAGGAAAAGAAAAGCTGCAGAGGAGACAACCTGCAGAAGGAATGTGAATATGGCAAATGTTTCAGAGGGGACATCCCTAGTTTTGGGGATTGAAAAGATGAAGTGGGAAAAGATGTATTTTCAGACTTGCAAGATTCTGTTCAAGTTACCTTATAATAAGTTAGAACTATTAACTAGGTTACTAGTGATGGGGCACACTTTTTGTCTGGACTACTTTGCAAGGCTGATACTTCAATTTAAGACCCAGGAAAACACAGAAAATAACTGTCAGTTAATATTGCAACACAATCATCCAGAGGTGGGTTTTAGCAGGTTCTGACCCATTCTGGAGAACCGATAGCAGAAATTTTAAGTAGTTCGGAGAACTGGTAGTAAAAAATTCTGACTGGCCCCGCCCCCACCTGTTCTCTGCCTCCCAAGTCCCAGCTGATCAGAAGGAAATGGGGATTTTGCAGTAACCTTCTCCTGGAGTGGGGTGGGAATGGAGATTTTACAGTATCCTTCCCTTGCCATGCCCACCAAGCCACACCCACCAAGTCATGCCATGCCCACCAAGCCACACCCACAGAACCGGTAGTAAAAAAAAAATTGAAACCCATCACTGCAATCATCCCTTTTGCATGATCTGCAACAACTCTTTACTTTAAAAAAAAAAATTGCAGCGAAAGAGACATTACAACTTTGTCTGAATGCCTTGATTAGTATGAACATTATAGGTCCATTTTAAATGGTTTTGATTTATTTCAGGTCCTCGTATCATGAAGGTAACACAATGTGCCTTTTTGGAACTGAAGAGGTGATAGGCTTTGCTTTTGTGGCTTGGCACTCTTCACTGTTTCTTGAAGCTTAAGAAAAAGGGGGGATAAACAGTGTTTCTGGTCTTAGAAGTGAAATGGTTATTGTGCATCATAAAGCCATTTCAAGAGGAGGATTTGTTCCAACTTTCATTGAAGAAAACTGCCGGCTTGAAGAATCTAGACAGCTCCTAGGTACATTTTCTCTACAATGGAAACCTTTTCAATGTACTTTCTTTACTCTGAAAACAAATGCCTTTGGAAGCTGGAAGTATATGATAAATTACATTTTTTTAAAAAAAATCCCTTGAAATGTCTGTATTGATCATTTAGTCAGCCTTTAGATCAAGTTGCGGCTTATTTAAATGCAACTTCTTTGGTTTGTGTGTGTGTGTGAGAGAGAGAGAGAGAGAGCGGGGGGGGGGGAGGGGGAGAGAGAGAGAAATGTAGGTAATATAAGTCCTATACATTCATAGCCAGGGGTGAAATCCAGCAGGTTCTGGAGAACCAGTAGTGGAAACTTTGAGCAGTTCGGAGAACTGGCAATGGAAATTTTGAGTAGTTTGGAGAACTGGCAAATACTACCTCTGGCAATATCCTTCCCTCAGGAGTGGGGAGGGAATGGAGATTTTATAGTCTTCCCCTGCCATGCCCACCAAGCTATGCCCACCAAGCCACACCACACCACGCCCACCAAGCCATGTCCACAGAACCGGTAGTAAAAAAAAAAAAAGGATTTCACCACTGCTCTTAGGAGATCAGAAATTGTAAGGGTAGAAATAGCCGGAAATCCTCACATGGGTTCTTAGCACCAAGAATAGAAGGTTAAAAAAAGAGAAAAAAATAGTCATTTGTTCCAGGAATGGTTCAAATTGTTTGTGTGGATGAGGGTAGTGGTGAATGACTAAATGTTACAAGTTTTGCATTTCAGTCTCTGCCCGTGGTACTTTTAAAACTATTCATTTATACAATGCATTATCTCCTTTCCTTTGTAGTTATAATTCCAAAGCAAGACACTAAATGGAATTTATTATCCTGAGATCACAACAATCCCTTTAAAACCTCAACATTAAAGCAAGCAGCAAAAGGCCTAACAATAGAGTTTAATTCTGGGGCGAGAAAATGTGATTCTTACAACATGAAATTATATGAATGGATATCCAAGAACTAAAATTCTATGGACATCAATATTACAATCCTAATCCAGATTAAATGTTAAAAAAAACCTACACTACATAGGTATATGTCACAGAATGTATATTCACAGAAGTTAAATGACTTTAAAGTGTGAGGCAGTAATTAGTGAAATAATTCATTAGAGATAGATTTATGATTGACTATTAATCAGGATGAATGGAACCTGCAAAATCAGAAGGTGTATTTAATTATGGGAGTTGACTGGGAAGAAATGTAGGGAGCAACTCTTGACATAGTTACCATAATTACATAATACAAATGACTTGGTTTATGCATTTCTATCAGAAACCATGTCATCATATAATTCTACAATTTGTACAATGACATCAAGTAAAGGTTGTTATTTTGACATAATTGTAATATGTGCTATATTTATAGGAATCTATGAATACTAGGTACTTGAAAACTACCTTTCTTACCTACTTTTTATCTGTAGTTTGCTGATTGGGTTGATGGGTAGCCATTATAAAAAAGCAAGATACTGACTGATCTTTCTTGTGACTGTTCTTCATATGTTCTAGTCTCCAGGCCTTTAATCATCTTAGTTGCTCTTCTCTGCACTTTTTCCAAAGTTTCAACGTCTTTTTTGTAATGTGGTGACCAAAAGTGGATGCAGTATTCCAGGTACGGTCTTACTAAGGCTTTATAAAAGGCTTTATAAAAGGAGGTAACAAAACTTGTCATATGTTATGAAAGCAATAACCTGGAAAGTTCTTGCAAATGAAATATTGTCTAATTTCCTATTCCTGTTGAACATTTAATTAAGGTAATAATAAACCTAATAAACAATAACCATGGTCTGGTCTTTTTGGCTCATGAGCTACAATCTAGTTTGAACAGTATGTTGTGAATATTGAAGAGCTGAATTAGTAGAATCCAGTTCCTAACAATTTTGTATCCTAAGTAATGAATCAGAACCCCCAACCAATGAAATATCTTCTCTTCTTGGAACAGCTTAACCAATTCAGAGCTTCTCTCAGGCTTGACTTAACATCCTTCCATCTGCTGTTGTTGAAATGGACATTTATTAAGACCCTTCCTGAAGAATATACTTGCCCTTGGGGCTTTATGGTTGAAAGAGTTGGGCATGTCCTCCTATGCTGCATGTTTTATAAGGAACCATGCATTATGTCTCTTGCAGTAAACTTTCCAAGCCACTGGGATGAATCCCCTCTCACCCATATCTTTTAGTCTGGTAGTTTGGAATTCATATGAAAAAGATTTGTACAGCAACAAATAATGAGGAACCCCAGTTAAACTGATAAAGTAATTCTCTCTGCAGTTGTACCATATTGCTTTTATATTACCATCTATCTATTTTATTATGTATCATTATTGGATTTTCATTTTTTGTGTGACTATTTTATTATAGTATTTATGCTGCTAACTGGCCTTTGGGTTTAATAAAGAACTCAACAAAGAACTGCATCCAGAAGCTTCAATTTGTTCAAAATTCAGTGGCCCATATAGTTTTATGCAGGCCTAGATGTGGACATGGACATGTGGAGCTGCATTGGCCGCCAGTTTGCTTTCAGGCACAATTTAGGTTGCTAGTTATTACCTTTAAAGCCCTATATGGTTTGGAACCAGGTTATTTGAAAGACCATCTATTTCTGATCACATCTACCAGAACAGGGACATAGGCAATGTTATAGGTCTCCTCTCCTAAGAGGTCCATCTAGTGGAACCAAAAAGGGCCTTCTCCATGATAGTTCCCACCCTAAGAGGAAAAATGTGGAACATTTTTCCTCTTAGCTTTTCTGTGGCCCTCAAGATCTGGTTGTATCAGCAGACCTGATCACCTCAAAGGACTGATGAAATATTGAAATAGCTTCCATGTAATTAACATCAGTTAATCTTTTCGATTAGTCTCTTTTACAGTTCTAAATCTTTTAACATTAATAGTATTAATGCTGGGTGGCATACACAAAGTTAAAAACAAGGTATACAAATTAACATTAGTATACCTTGTTTTAAAAAGGGGACGTGGTGGCTCAATAGCTAAGACGCTAAGCTTGTCGATCAGAAAGGTCAGCAGCTCGGCGGTTCGAATCCCTAGCGCTGCGTAATAGAGTGAGCTCCCATTACTCGCCCAGCTTCTGCTAACCTAGCAGTTCGAAAGCATGTAAAAATGCAAGTAGAAAAATAGGGACCACCTTGTTGGAAAGGTAACAGCATTCCATGAGCCTTTGGCATTTAATCATGCCGGCCCCATGACCACGGAATTGTCATCAGACAGCGCTGGCTCTTCGGTTTAGAAACAGAGACGGGCACCTCCCCTTAGAGTCAGGAATGACTAGCATATATGTGTGAGGAGAACCTTTACCTTTATACCTTGTTTTTAAGTTCGTGTGTGCCATCTAGAGTCACATGATTTTCAAATGGGCAATTATATATGCTGAATAATTATGACAAATAAATAAGTAAATAGAAAAGAGATATATACAAAAATGATTTTTAACATTTGCTTATTTGTTTCACATTAGTATATCTCTAACTACTTTCAAACTAGGTACAGCTTCATCGAGACCTATTTTCATTTTCGTTTTAAAAACATGTAATGTACAAACATTTTAAAAGTGAGTACAAGGTAATCCTCGACTTATGACCAATTGACCCCAAAATTTCCATTGCTAAGCAAGGCAGTGTTGAGTGATTTTTGTTCCATTTTACAATCTTTCATGCTGCAGTTATTAAGTGAATCACTGCAGCTGTTAAGTGAGTAACAGAATTGTTAAGTGAGTCTGGCTTCCCCATTGAGTTTGTGTGTCAGAAAGTTGCAAAGGGTGATCATATGACCTTGGGACAATGCAGCCATCATAAAAAATACATGTCAGGTGTCAAAGTCTGAATTTTCGTCATGTGACCATGGGGATGCTACAACAGTTGTAATAGTTATAAGCCACATTTTTCAGTGCCTTTGTAACTGTTATTTGGTTATTTGTCTAACTAGTTGGCCAGGCAATATATAAACCAACAATTTATGTTTGCAGTCAGAAAGGTATATTGCTTTAAGACTGTATTGCATCAACCTGTATCCTGATTGGCTAAGCTCTGTAACCAATGTACTTAAAGGAAGTCAGAATCATGGCTTGTGTGGATACTATACCATTTTACCTGCTTATTTGCTGTAACTCTCTACCTGATCTCTCTGCATGATCACTGTTTGATCATAGCTACAAGTTGCTTTCTACTATTTATTGAATGTTTTGATATTGAACTTGTTCCTGTTTTGAAACTCAAGAAAAACTGTTTTATTGTGTATGACTACAACTGGTAAGACTTTGTACTTGAAATATCCCGGTATTGATCTTTTAACTCTCGTCTTATCTGTGTATGACTTGGATTGTTTTTGGACTTTGCTTTACTTTTTTTCTAAAAGTAAAAGATTACAACAACTCAGTGTGTTTGTATGTTAACTGTGATTGTTCACAATCACTCACAGTCTCTTTTCATGCATTTACTCAAAGGTTACTCTGCTCAATAACCCACAGCATCGGTTATGATCCTAGAATATTTTTAACAGTAACTTTGAAGATTCACTGAATGAATGGTTGTAAGTCGAGGACCAGTTTTAACTTGCACAGACATGCACTGATGACGTTACTTAGTTTGGTTATGAAATGTCTCCAAGAAAACCACCAAACTCAGAGAGCACTAAAGGCACCACTGAATAACTTGGATTATTAACTGGATCAAATGCTTATAAGGAAATGAGATCAGAATGGTTGAGAACTGCTGCCTCAAACTTTCTCTGTGCCAAAGGCCACTCTTCTCCCTTTTCAAAAAAATAAAATTTGTATCATTTTAAATTTATTTCATAACAGTGTTATATGTGATCACCTATTATTCTGTTCTAGCCAGCATCTCAGGAAATCATTAAAACAATGGAACATCAAGTGTTGTCATATGGATTTTAGATGTATCTTCTGCTATTGCACACATTTTTGTAATAATAATGCATAATTCTAGATTAGATTTCATAGAAAAGCACAAATAATCTTGATGTCTTCATCATATTTTTATTCTAATCATTACACATGTAAACTGTATATTTTTATGCTTATGTTTAAACTTAGAGTAAGAGAATTTTAATATATTATGTAGCAGTAGCAGTGTATTGCTACAGTGAAAAAGTAGAAACAGGCTAAGGTTGCAGATACAGGTGATGTAACCAAATAAATTTGAAAATATGGATGAACTTCACTTCTAGAATTACTGTGACTTGTTTAATATGTCTATGAAATTTCCATTTGTGTCTGACAATTATAAGAACGTCATTAGATTTTTTTTCTTATGCAACGGGAAAATACAGATGGGTTATTTTATTTAGTGTGCCTGGGAAGATACTTGGCAGAATTCTGTTTGAAAGGTTGTAAAAGATGGCAATCCACCAAGTTTGGGAAATGCAGAAAGCATTATATTGTGTCAAATCAGGTACTGCTAATATATGGCTATATATTATATGTTTATTGATTCAGGAAAATAGTATGTCAAAATGAATAGGATTGAATTATGGAACCTTTTCTGCAACTATAGAGTTGAAGGTTGGCTGTGGAATGCAATGTGCAAGAATAAATGAAATGCTTCAGTTCCACACTGTACAAGGCGTTAGACAGATGTTCCCTTCATTGATTAATTTATGGGGAAAAAAGTTTTTGTGGAAGTCTCATAATGATAGGAAGTGCACATTAGATAAGATGTGAACGTAAACCTTTAATTGATTGAGAAACTAAATGTTTTGCCGTGAGTGTTATACCGTAGATGCAATGAAGCATATGGATCTAAAACCTAATGTACAAAATCCGCTCGCGTTATGTTGATATGGTAAATGGACTGAAAATTGCCAATTGTAAATATACAGTAAAAGATTAGAGCAAATAGATAAATTTGTGTGAATGAATGTTTAATGCAGATGAGAGGAAAAGACGAAGGAATGTTAAGATGGGCAATTGCTGGTTGAATGAACATTGTCTGTTGGGGAAAATGAATGTCTAAAAAGCTTAAAATAATAATAATAAAAAAAGGCAAGCTACCAGGATGGGAAAGTGTAAAATAAATCGAGAAAAATAAGGCAAGAAAATAAATCTAGCAAATAAATGAAGCCTGAAACCTCTTTTGTTCCTGTCTTTTCCTCCCTGTCTTAAAATCATCTCTGCTTAATTCTATCAGACCATTGTTTGTTTGTTTGTTTGTTTACTAAATTTATTGGACCCTTTTTCCTCCCTGTCTTTTGGATATTACCAGGATTAAAATCAAGTTAATCTCTGTTTAATTCTATCAGACATTTGCTTGCTTGTTTGTTTGTTTGATTGATTGATTGATTGATTGATTTGATTGATTGATTGGATCCTTTTCCTCCCTGTCTTTTGGATATGACCAGGATTAAAATCAAGTTCATCTCTGCTTAATTCTGTCAGGTATTTGTTTTTGTTTGTTTGTTCGTTTGTTAATAAAATTTATTGGCCGCCCGTCTTGCCATAGATCTCTAGGTGGCTTACAATGATAAAAATGTATCTTATACATTAAAATATATATAAATTAAACCCAAATATTAAAGGATGGGGAGGGTGGGGATGGAATGGGGAAGAGGTGGGATCTGTTGTTACTCAATGGACCACTTCTACTGTGCTGTTCACTTCCCTGCCCTTAGACAAACCTTCCTAGATGACTCAAAAGTAGAAGTATCCTCACCAGCTCACAGTGCAACACAAGGGAAGTTCCCTTACAAGGCCCAACATTTCATCCTCAACATTCCAGAAATGGCTTCCTCAGCAATCCTGTCCCCCTGGAAAGTCCATTTTGCCTAACAAATTCAACGACAAGATTTTCCCTAGCTTTCCCGAACTGACCAGCAAATCATAGCTCCCAGATTTCCTGCCTTGTAGCCCTCAATTTCTAGAAAACTTATGCTTTTTCCATTTTTCAGAGTCCCCCTTTCTTGCAAAGTAGGCACCTAACAATAATTTCAGTTAAGCTTGGGGCTTCTCTTCAAGGTTGTGCTCCTTATTCAGACTGAATCTACAACAAAGGTATAATAACTAATGTCACTATTCAATTTAGCTGTAGTTCATTTCCTTATCTCAGGTCTCTCATTTCGTTGGCTATTTGTTACTCTCTGCATTTCACACAACCTTAGTTATCCTGAAAGGGAACACTGTGAAAAGTGTGTGGTTGAATGTGGTGCATTCAAGCCACTGAATTCTTTTGTTCAGTTTCATGAAAACATATTGCCATGTGACAAAATGAGTTACACACTCAGCATCCAAATACCTTTTTAAAGTTAGATCCACCACAATTAAACAATGGATTCTCTAAAAATCTGGTAACTAATTCCTTGGAGAATCATTCTTTACAATGAAGATACAGGTTATGAAAATCTCTAAGGCTTGATTTACCTTTGAAGTGTCTGCTCTTTCTTAAAATAAAATTTAAAAAGTGTTGTATTTGGCATAGTTGCAGTAAGACGCCTATTTCTGTTTGCTTCCTGCCACTGGTTTGACATAAGCTGGCTTGAACCCCACTGAATAGCTGTATGAAATACAAGCCTGAGGAAAAGAAAAAAAAAACCTTGTCTTGAATTAGCATAATTTTAGCCAAAAGGACACAAATAAATAGAGAGTTGTCAACCTAAATCCAGCAGGTGGAGAAAGGGGGAGGGAAAGGAGGTGGAAGGGGGGCAGGGGATAGCATTTTTTCTTAACAAGGAAAAATGTGGTTAAAGATTATAATTATAGATTCTACTTTATCCTGTTTGAGGATGGAGAATAAAATGGGGAAGCAAAAGGTAACCAGTCAATATGCATCACTGGTATAACTGGAGGAGGAGGAGGAGGAGGATTACAAAGCAGTGAAAAGAATCAGATGATATCAAAATGTGATCTTTTCAATCATTTTTGCAAAACAAATCAGGCAGTGCTAATAACTGTGCCAAGATCAATACAGATTTCTGCTCTTGCAAGCAAGCTGAAATAAGAGTTTGAGAAGAGAGAAATAAGATTTAAAGATTTAAAGGACCAAAGGGGAAAAAAATTAGATTGCTGGATTTCTTGTTTTAGTCCTGAAAATATTATTCTTGCATTTCCAGAAGAAAGCCATATGTGAAAGGCAATAGGGCTTTGAGCCTTATATATCTTGTTTAAAGGAAGGAGAATGAGTAGCTGTCACTTTCTTCACAATTTATGCAGACTATCATGTCCTCTTGTATATAGATGCTAGAGATACAGAGAAGGTTGTTCTCATCGGCATCGGCATCTCAAGAAAGATACAGTCTTCTCTGTTTTATTAGCATTTTTCTCCAGGCACTGGATTTTCTTTTTTAGATCAACCAAGTTATCCATTCTTTAAATCTTAATTAGGGCTGCCTATGCCTTGCCAAGTGTTTTGGAACCTGCTCTTGTATTATTTAAAACAACCAACTTATTTCTCTTTTCAAAAGTCCACACTCACCTAAGAGGTGCAACAATTTTAAGAAACATACTGATATGGTCAATGTGACTGCGAGAAACAGGATTTTTTTTTTAAGGCTCATGCAGACGCTTGGAAAAGAACTTAGAATAGAGGTTTTATTGAACAGCAAGATGCGGTGTATTTGTGCTGACATGAAGCTCGAAGCACTTTTTTTTGGGAAGTGATTGATTGACTGCATGAATTTATATAGTTGCTTATTTGACCCTTGTGGCTGTGGGTGACTCACCATAAAAAAAAAAAAAGCCATAAAAACACAGAATATCGTAAAAACATAATTACAATGTAGCCATAGCATCCCAAAAAATTATCTCACGATCAAAATCCCACATACACTGGGTTCCTTTAATAGCTACCCAGGTCTTCAGTTTATGACACATGCACAGCTCTAGTATTAGTGTATGATCATAGCAAATGGCAAGACCCAGTTAAGCTTAAAAGTGCTAAGCAGTTTTTTTTTTTATTTGTCAAGAACGTATTAGGTAATAAGTATAAATATAGATTGGATACATTATATAGATACAAATAGAGGAAACATTGGGACAGGGACTGTTGGCACGCTGGTGCACTTATGCACGCCCCTTACAGAGCTCTTAGGAATGGGGTGAAGTCAACAGTAGACAGTTTAAGGTTAAAGTTTCAGGGGTTTTGGGAAAGAAACCACAGAGTCAGGTAGTGCATTTCAGGCATTGACCACTCTGTTGCTGAAGTCATATTTTCTGCAATCAAGTTTGGAGTAGTTCACTTTAAGTTTGATCTATTGTGTGCTCGTGTATTGTTGTGGTTGAAGCTGAAGTAGTCATTGACAGGTAGGACATTGTAGCAGACAATTGTAGCAGTTCTGGAAGTGATTATTATTTTCATGGAGGACTCAAAAGAAATTCCAGAGTTGTAGAGTAGTATGACAAATCCTACAAAACACAAACTGAAGGCAGCAGCAAATCACTTCAAAAAAAAAAAAAAACAAAAAAACAACAACATGGACTTATCCATGTAATTACCGGGAATCAATGTGACCAAGGGGATATCTTACAAATATATCATATACTTTTGCTATTATTATTATTATTTGGATTACACATTATCCAGTCCGTAAGGAGAAGGGCGGTATATAAATCTAATTAATAAATAAATTATAACAACTACAGTTTTCATTCTACCTCCTTTATACATCAAGTTGTGATGAAAAATGGCTTCACTGATGTTTAGATTTTTCTCCCCAATTATATAGGTAGTCCTCGACTTACAAAAATTTCTTTAGTGACCTTTCAAAGTAACAACAGCATTGAAAAAAAAAGGGACTTATCACTGTTTTTCACACTTGCAACCTTTGTAGAATCCCCATAGTCATGTGATCAAAATCCAGCCACTTGGCAACTGACTCTATGTTGTAGGGTCCCAGGTCATCTGATCAGCTTTTGAGACAAGCAAAGTCAATGGGGAAACCAGGTTCATTTAACCATCGTGTTAGTAACTTAACAAGTGCAGTGATTCACTTAACAACTATGGCAAGAAAAGTCATAAAATGGGGCCAAATGCACTTAACAACTGTCTGATTTAGTAACAAAAATGTTGGGTTCAATTATGATTGTAAGTTGAGGACTACCTGTACTCAGTGGTGGGATTCAGCAAGTTAGCACCACTTCGGGAGAACCGGTTGTTAACTTTCTGAGCAGTTTGGCAAACTGGTTGTTGGAAGAAATCATTAGGGCAGAGAACCGGTTGTTAAATTACTTGAATCCCACCACTGCCTGTACTCCATACATATACTTTGTGCAAAGTATAGAAATACCTTTTTGCAAAAAGTTATTTCCCTTGTATTTCCTTTCTCCCACGTGCACATTTTTGCCTACCTTTTGAATTAAAAAGTTCTGTAAATTATAGAAATCTGAGACATGTTGCGTTTTCCCATACTGCAGTGTTATAACTTCTGGTGAGAAATTCATTTTCAATTGCAGTACAATATATGTCTTATCTAAACTTAAAATGCTTAGAGATTTCCCAAAACCTAATGCACAATTTTGCTAATGTCCCATCTGTTCCTTATTTGCTAAATAAGGTATTTATCTACTACTGCCTTCAACATCTCTACTACGAATATTAGAATAAATGTATCAGTCAATGGACTACGAAATAAGGGTTAGTTAATGAAACCAAGCTTTGATAAAATAAAATCTGAAGGGGTCTGGAGGCTAAATTGTATGATGAATGGCTAAGGGAATAAGGTATGTTTAGCCTGAGGAAGAGAAGGCTTGAGGAAACATGGTATCCGTTTTCCAATTTTTGAAAAGCTGCCAAGGGAATAGGGCATGGGTTTATTCTCCATAGCACCAAAGGGTAGGATAAGAAGCAATGGATGGAAGTGTCAACTTGCAAAGCATTCCTCTTGAATTGCCATAGGCAAGGGGGATAGGAAACCAGCAAAGCAATACAGCAGCCAAAGACAGGAGCACATTCCAGACATATCTTTCTCAAGGCTGTCACCCAGGTTTACCCACAGCAGCTGGAGGGGAATGATCTCTACAACCCCCCCCCCCCGAAATTGCTCCATTGGTGAATGTGATTGATGACACACCCTGAGGGGAGAGGGGAAACATGCTAATGACTGAGGCCATAAATTATGTGGGGTCAGAATTGGCTTCATTGTTGTGCCGACATGAAGCACCTAATAAATAACTGGATTTCTTTTGAAGTTTGGCTTGAGGTTCATAATTTAATTAGGGCATCCATCGGAACCCTGACAGCAAGCCAACTCTGACCCCATGTAAGTTCATCAGAGGGAGATCCAGTCTGGAATTGTATGGATTCTATGAAAATCTGCTTTACTCACTTGTAATATTTGACCTCAAGTAGATTTCCACGATTTGAGATAGCTATGATCCTACATTGCTTTCATATAACCCTCTACTTTACTGATTGTCTTAACATCTGTACAGATGACAGCTCACAAGTATTATGAGAATGAGGACACATGATAACAACAGTTTAAAAAACTGTAGAAGAGGGATTGTAGCTTAATGTACAGCCTAGGCTTTGCATGTCAATGGTTCCCAACCTAATCCCATAATCTTCAGCAGCTATTGGGCTCTGCAAAACAGAGTCAGACTAAACTGGGCATGATGGGTTTATAAACTGTCAGGAAAGACAGTTTCCTTTATTCACATATGTGACAAATTACAATTGCTTGTCCAAAGAGATTTCCATTTTAAAACTGTAGGTGTAACTAGAAAGCATTCAACTTGATCTTTCCTACAGAGGAAAAAGAACTTAATGTGGATTATGTTCTGTTGGTATAAGCTAACTAAAAGAGTATGACAGTGGAGGACCTGCTGCAGTCCTTAATGGAAGGAAAAGGCATTTATCTGAAGCATTAACAACCTCTTTGATCTCTGTAATCACATAATTCAAAAGAAACTGATTTCATGACCATTCAGGGAAAAAGCTCCAAATGATTAACAGTCATTCTCCGAAAGGACTTGTCTTAACCTCATTTGCTTAGAGAGAGCCTGCTTTTAACTTGGCTGCAGTGTTGTTTTATTCAATTCATTTTCATTCTAATTTGCACAATGTGTGTTTCATTAAATATCACTCTATTTAATAAAACTCCAGAGCTAGTGTACTCTGTAGACCTTACTCCTATCAATGGGAGTCCAACAGTCTGCTACAAATTCTATCCAAAGTATATAAAAGATTGTTGTTGATTTTTTTAGCATGTAAAAGCAAAACATTGGGATCAGATCTTTGGAAATGGCAAAACGAAAGGTTTCATATTGCTGCATTTGATGTCCTAATAATGCTCAGGTATCAGATATCTGATCACATCAAATATAGACCATTAGAAGCATACAAAATCTCAAAAGTTGCAGTAGATAAATTTATGACCTAAGCAGTGGTGAAATCTAAAATTTGTTATTACCGGTTCTGTGAGCGTGGCTTGGTGGTGGGGGTAATGTGACTGGGTGAGCGTGGCCAATTTTTTTTAATCTTTTAAAATCAAAATGCTTTCAAAAGGCTGATGATCCCAGGTGAGTTGCCTGATTGGCAAAGCCTTTTTTTCTTTTAAATGACTCTGACGATCAGGCAACTCAGCTTGGATCATCAGAGGCATTTAAAAGAAAAAAAAGCGATCCTCAGAGACTTTTTTTTTTACTTTTAAAAGCATTTTTTCGGCCAGAGAGGTTGTAGAAAAAAAGGTTTTAAAAGTAAAAAAGAAAGCCTCTAATGATTGTGTGGCTCAGCTGGGCATTGGGGGGGGCAGGGATTTTTGCTACCGGTTCTCCGAACCACCCGCCTCCATCGCTACCGGATTGGGCGATCCGGTCCGAACCAGGAGCATTTCACTCCTGGACCTAAGCATAAAAGAATACAAAAGCCGTGAGATCATGTCAATTCATCCCTCTTAATATTTCCTCTTAAATCAGTGATGCCAAACTGCATGCGCGCGCATGCCCAAACTGAAAGGTGCATTCATGGATGGGCATGTGCAGGCCTGCACAGACATGCACGCACACACAGCAGAGACCCAAAGACCAGCTGGCTGGCAGAAGGCAGGACATCCAAACACCGGCAGCGTGGCAAGAGGTAAGATCTTTTTCTTTCGTGAGCTTCTGTTTCATCATTTGCAGGGAAGCAGAAGCTCACTAAAGAAATGCCATGGAGATCTGACCTGGGGTGATGGCGCACATGCCAGCAGAGAGGGCTCTGTGTGCCACTTCTGGCATGCATGCCATAGATTCGCCATCACGGCCTTAAATGTACACCAGTGTGAATCTGAATTAGCTATTCCTCTTACAAAACTGTCGGTTTGGAAAGTGTAAGAGATTAATCATGGTCTTCATTTGCAATAGCCAATCACCCAAATTACTCAAATATTGACACTGTTCTTTTTAAAAAGTATATAATATCACAGTATATAATATTACAGGAAGGAAGGAAGGAAGGAAGGAAGGAAGGAAGGAAGGAAGGAAGGAAGGAAGGAAGGAAGGAAGGAAGGAAGGAAGGAAGGAAGGAAGGAAGGGCTTTGGTTCAGAATTAGAAACCAGTGTACAGTATTGCTTTCTTCCATTTCATTTTGTGAGAAGTGACTAATATCTTAGCCATTAAAAGAAAAGTTTTGGCGATTTGTACTATTCATCAGCCATCCTGTTATTTTCCCCTCTGTTTCCCACTTGCTTTCTGAAGATTTAAAGAAGGGAGAGAGGAGGAATGATTTTCTGCATCTTGATTTAGTAAAGCAATGTGTAATATAATGAGGATGATAGCTGGTTTACCAGACAAACAAAAGTGCTTTAATCAAGCATGAGGAGACAAAGAATCTACATGGCACAGATGGGCAGTTAATTTATTTTCCATTGCATTTGCAATGTTCTTTGTGATATTGTAGCAGCTGTGACGAGAATGGTGGCTGTCCCTAATCTATGCTCCATTTAACTCCTGGAATTCTAAAAGCTTCACATTGTGTAGGAAATGAAAATGTCATTTTAACAATGAAAATGTGGCATCCCAAAGCAATGTTACACATTTTTAATAATTTTTGGATTTATGGGTTGTTGTTTTGTGTGTGTGTGTGTTTTTCTTTGCAAATACTCAGTAGGCATTCATGTTGCTCTAATCCTAATTCAGAGTCCATAGATTTCCAACATCCACTTCCAAATGCTTTGTCTTCTCACATAAATAACTGTAAATATTTCATTTTTTCTTTCAAGGAACAAAATAACTCGCAAGCCTTACTTTAAAAAAAAACATTGGAAGATAGACTGTTGGGACATTTCCAACATTATATTGAAGTAAATTACTTAAAGAGGAAATGAAGCTGAAACTTAATGCATTATTTAGAATATATTTAGACCTCCTTTTAACTTCCAGGGAACTAAAAATAAGGACTTAATCAAAACTTAGCAAAAGAAAACTACAAACAGCTATAATAATTCACAAAAAAGAAGAACAACAAAAAATAACCAGCGATTACATTCTAAAATCAGGAAAAAAGATTTATAAAAATAACAACAGACATTTTCAAGTATTGCTATTATTGCCACTTAAAAAAACCTGAGTTATAACTTTAAGAATACATTTATGTTTAAATTACTACCTTCCTCTTAAGAATTTGGGTATTGCAGTTTGGTGATACTGTTGAAATTTTTCTGATAGGATAGAAGTATTCTTTTTCCCGCTTCAAGAAACTACAATACCCAGGTGATAATTAAGATTAGTAAAATAAATTCAAGACTTCAATTTATTGAGGTTTTGTGTGTGTGTGTGTGCCCTTTTGAGTCAATGTTGATGTTCAGTGTTCAGAAGTGGTTTGCCATTCCCTCCTTTGTAGGGGTGAGAGAAAATATCCAGCCCAAGGTCACCCAATTGGCTTTGTGCCAAAGGCAGGGCTAATACTCACAGGAATCAGTCTCACGATTCTTAGTCTGATGTCTTAACAATTGCACTTAATTGGCTGTCAAAACAAAAATTGTGGACTTCAATAATACCTTTTTTTTAATGGTCTCATGAATATGCTGCTTTGTACTTTCCATATGCAGGACTTTTTAATTCTAACGATGTTCATTTTATGTTTGTTACTTTGGCAGAAAATGATACCAGCAGAAATGGGTAAACCAGCCTATTATTTGCAAGGCATTTGTTTCCTTTCTTTCTCCCTCTCACGTAAGTGGTGTCTAGCATAAAAATTGGTTGGAAAGAAAAGAAATCCATCTGAATGGCCTTTTTTCTTCTTCTTCTTCTTCAAAGGTATTAGAAAGGGGAAAATAAGAACCTCAGAATAGTTTATTTGACAATAAATAAAGTAATTAATACAGATTGAAAGATACGACTACAGTTGTTTCATCAATCAAGATGGCTTTCACATACAGTAATCAGAATCCAAAATGGACATGATAACTTTGAAAATATATTAAATACAGCATAAAAGGCAATAATGTATAGAATTAATGCCACATCTCATATTTAATATTATTTAGTTACTTAATGGCAGTTTTTGGCTGCCCCAGTCCCAACAGACTCTGGGAAGTAAGCAATCGATAAAATTAAAACAAACCACTAATTCTGTGAAATAAGCCCTGGATATATTAAAGATAACCTTTGCTCAACAGTTTCTACCCATAGTACTCAAACTATGTGGGCGAACTTGATAAAAATCCATAAACCAAGAGATAAATGAAAAATTACTTTGTTTCTTGCTACAATAGGGCACAAATGTGAAAAATGAGTGGCAAAACCAGGACTTAGACACCCAATATTTCCTCAATTAAATAAACTTCCACAGCTTCTACAGCTCTGTTTCTTTTTAACTTTCATGACCCAGGAAATAACAATGAGCACAGCACTTCAGTTCCATCCACCCAAAACTCTGTAATTGGTGAATCCTTTAAAATTATCATTCACTGTGAACAGTAACTAGAGCTGTCAGTCACATCGCTACCCCTTTTCATTTCCGTCGCTTTCCTAACACAGGGAAATTTATAAGAAATGTGTCACTTTCTAGAGATTCACGCTTTGTTTCTATGTGTCACTACAAATCTCCAAAATTCTAATTAAGGGCTCAAAGTCAGTTTTGATCCACATCAGAGGAAACCAATTATAATTTGGGCATTTACTAAGCATATATATACATCAGCCACTTTCTGTTGGAGACTCATGCAAATTAAAAGCGGATCATTTATTGAAAGTGCGATGCACGTTTCCCATGTGCTTTCTCTTAAAAGGCATAGCTCTCTTCTTCTGTGATTCAAAAACGATAATGGTGATGCTGCAGTGGTTAGATTGTAGTATTGCAGGCTAACTCTGCCCACAGCCAGGAGTTTGATCCTGACTGGCTCAAGATTCACTCAGCTTTCCATCCTTCTGAGGTCAGTAAAATAAGGACCCAGATTGCCAGGGGCAATGTTCTAATTCCGCTCAGAAAGTGCTGCAAAGCACTATGAAGCAGTATATAAGTTTAAAGTGGTATTGCTGTTACATGTGGATACAGAGCTCCCTTTCAACCGAAGGTTGTATTCAGCAGGTTCTGACCAGTTCTGGAGAACTGGTAGCGGAAATTTGGAGTAGTTTGGAGAACTGGTAAATGCCACCTCTGACTAGCTCCTCCCACATCTATTCTCTGCCTCCAGAGTTCCCAGCTGATCGGGAGGAAATGGGGATTTTTGCAGTAACCTTCTCTTGGAATGGGGAAGGAATGGAGATTTTACAGTATCTTTCCCCTGCCAAGCCCACCAAGCCACACCCACCAAACCATGCCACATCCACGGAACGGTAGTAAAAAATTTGGAATCCCACCACAGCTTCCAACTCAGTTATTCTGTTATTCAGTCATCAAGATAAGATGGGGGAATGAAGAATTATGTCAGGAGATGTTCCATACATACATTGTCTATTTCTTAACCACGGGAACAGAATTTCTGCCTAGTTGCAATGTGCTCAATGCAATGAGGGTCAGTAAATATATTACATATTCTGCTTCTTTCTTTTTATGTATGGAACCAGGGATTTTATCTAGACAACAGACTTCTACTAATGGAAGAACTTCAGTGTTGTTGGCTAATTGCATGGTGAATGACAAACAATATAAGGTAGATTTGGCTGGTTATAGAATCATCAACAAAACATCCACATGTAACAGAATAATCAAGGGATATGCTTTGCTTCTGATAATCTTTGCCATATTTGCAAACAGTGGTCTAAATGCTACAATAAACTAAAGTTGATGAGAGGTTTGTTATGTGATAGACAATCTTTTTAATATATATATTTCCTTATATCCCTCCTTTATTATTTTTACAAATAATTCAAGGCAGCAAACATATTCAACACACCTTCCTTCTCCTATTTTCCCCACAATAACAACCATGAGAGGTGAGCTGGGCTGAGAGGACTGGCCCAAATGTTATTCCTTTTAGTACATGGTAAATAGAAACATTACTACATACCAGATGTCAGAATCCAAAAGTAATCACTCAGTGCTGAGGTTACAAGATATGTTTATTTTATTTAATACTTTTATAATAGTAATAGAAAGATAAAAAGTCTAGATAGTGAACATTTCAATGCCTGGAAACAGGAGAAGGGAAGAGAAGAGAGGAGAGGAGAGGAGAGGAGAGGAGAGGAGAGGAGAGGAGAGGAGAGGAGGGGTGGGGTGGGGTGGGGTGGGGAGGGGGGAAGGGAAGGGAATTGCAAAATATAAAAACCTATAAATCAAAGTAGAATGACTATGGCAAAACAAAGTAAGGATCATACTAATATTAGTAGGCACCTTGGGAGCCATCATAAAACGTCTGGACCACCACTTGAACACCATTGGTATTGACAAAATTATCATTACTTAATTGCAAAAGGTGGCTTTTACTTGGAACAGCTTACATTTTTAAAATTTATTTATTTATTTATTTATTTATTTATTTATTTATTTATTTATTTATTTATTTATTTATTTATTTATTTATTATATTTCTATACCGCCTTTCTCCCGCAGGACTCAAGGCGGTGTACAGTCAAGAAAAAAATAAAAGATACATAAATATCATAAAATTGATAATTAAAATTATAACATAGTTTAGCCCAAATTAAATAAAACCCAGGATTAGATAATATTTTAATCATTCGCAGTTAACATGTTTAGCCCCGCCTGATTGAACATCAGGGTCTTGAGGGCACAGCGGAAAGCACGGAGATTAGGGATGTTTCGTATATCAGGGGGCAGTTCATTCCAAAGGGTTGGAGCCCTTACAGAGAAGGCCCTCCCCCTGGGAGTCACCAGTTGGCACAATTTGACTGACGGTACCTTGAGTAGCCCCTCCCTGTGAGAACGAACTGGTCGGTGGGAGGCTATTGGTGGCAAAAGAAGGTCTCATAAGTACCCAGGTCCTAAGCCATGGAGCACTTTAAAGGTGATAACTAACACTTGAATCGCACCCGGAAGACCACCGGGAGCCAGTGCAGCTCGCATAGGAGAGGTATTACATGGGCACAATGAGATGAGCCCATAATCACCCGTGCAGCAATATTCTGGACCAGTTGGAGCCTCCAGGTGCTTTTCAAGGGGAGCCCCATGTAGAGAGCATTGCAGTAGTCCATATGGGAGGTCACTAGGGCATGAGTGACTGTGCGCAAGGCATCTCAATCCAGAATGGACGCAACTGGCAGATCAGGCAAACCTAATAAAAGCCCTCCATGGTCATGGGCGTCAAATGGTCTTCTAAAGATAGCCATGAGTCCAGGAGGACAGCCAAATTGCGGGCCCTCTCTGTGGGGAGCAAAGTCTCATCCCCAATTGTCAGTGATGGTACCAGCTGACTATACTGGGACACTGGAAGCCACAGCCACTCAGTCTTGGAGGGGTTGAGTCTGTGTTTGTTTCTCAGTATTTTGAGACAGTATCTTTAATATTATTGAACAACAGCAGCTGTCTCTCTCAGATCTGAACAAAAATGCCAAATTCAGTCCAAGGATTTGGCTGACTGGGTAACTAACAATATCACTATTGTTATAGTTTACAGCACTCGAGTTCCCACCTTTGGCAACCAGCAACCATATATGGAACTTTGAGACGACGTCATAGGCACTCATAGAAAATGGTTCCTCCTTTGGGGTGTGGCCCGTCACAAAACATGTATTATCATATGGGAAATAATTACTTTTTGCCAACTTATTCAACCCCATAAGTTAGTTTCACCCAGTGTGGTTTCCCTTTCCCGTTTTCTAGGAGGCAGGACTATTTGCAAACAAGGTTCCAGACACTCATCATTTATGTTTGGAAAAAAAATGCTTTTTCATTATTAGAGTTAATAGATATTCCTAAGAATAAATAAATATAATGTTTATGAGTGATATTTCTTAGCCTTCTTTCTTTCTCTTTCCTTCCTTCCTTCCTTCCTTCCTTCCTTCCTTCCTTCCTTCCTTCCTTTCTTTCCTCCTCCTCCTCCTCCTCCTCCAATATAATCAGGGAGATCATAACCCACAGTGAGCAACAAAGGCGGTACAAAACAAAATATTAACATCCCCATTGTTTGGGGACCCAAACAATATCAGGTCTCAGATTGTGCTGTAATATCTAAGTTCTGCACTTGTTCTCTTGGAAATCCTCTTCCCCATTTCAGTTTACTGGTTACAGTTAAGACAGCCTACTCAGAAATTTAATGGGGGGGAAATGTGACTTTTTATGCAAACAGAAATGTAAACAGCTATCTATCCTTCAATATACAGACAGATACTCATCCCTGTCAATCACATACAAAGCTCTGAGCCAATTCATGCATATGGAAAACTTCCGATGATTTATGCACACATAACAGTAACTCACACATACAAATGCAGTTTTCTGCCCACTCAAATATATATTTCCCCCAAATTTGAATTTATGTAGACTAATGAACTTCCTTTCTGTGATGCAACCAGGTTTATGTGTTTTGAAGTGGCATAAGTTCTTCCAGGTTTGGAGGGATAAATATAATTTAAAATCTTGCTGCCATGATAATAAGCTGGGAACAGAAAATGCTTCCATGGGTGTTATTTTATGTCTTATATCAGAATTTTTCCCAGAAATAGATGGTTGGGAGGAAGAAATAGATTGTATGTCCTTTTATTTTTTGAATACATCAGGTGGATACAAGTTGTTTCAAAAGTTGCAGCAGCATCTACCTGGGTTATGTATGTCAAATTATGAGGGTTTAATTGCAACGTCAACCAGTGGTGGAATTCAATTTTTTTTTACTACCAGTTCTATGGGTGTGGATTGGTGGGCATGTCAGGGGAAGGATATTGCAAAATCTCCACTCTCACCCCACTCTGGGGCCAGCCAGAGGTGGTATTTGCCGGTTCTCCAAACTACTCAAAATTTCCGCTACCGGTTCTCCAGAACCTGTCAGAACCCGCTGAATAGCACCCCTAATGCCAACATATATACTCATATGTTGACAACTGGCCTACATTGACATACTCATACACTCAACAACTGGCCTGCATTGACCAAAATTTACAAAAAACAAGACAATTGATTCACTTAACAATCATGGCATTTGCTTAAAAACCACCTCAAAATGAGTCTTTCTGTCCTCCCACCTGGGGCATTCGGTAGGAAAAATACCCTATTCTAGTTATCATGCTCTACAGAGTTGGTATTCGGTCGGTTCGGGTGAATCGGTAGCAGAAATCACAGGTGGGCCAATCCACCTGCCCTGGCTCTATGCTGTCCTATTTAGGCATATTTTTGAGGCTGGGTGCGGAAGGCACGTACACGAGAAAAGTGCATGTGCAGAAGGCCAGGTGCTCACGTTTCGGTGCTAGCCGAACTGGTAGTTAAATTATATGAATCCCATCTCTGATGCTCTAGTTATTAAGAGAGAAGAACAACTTTACTGCATGCATCAAAAGGCAGCCATTATACAAATATGCACGCAATATCATAAAGTATTGAATTCATTGAGATGGCATATTTTGTGTCCTTCATAGAGGTTTCCTTAAAGCTAGCAGACGTCTCTGTCTCCTTAATGTACATTACATTTCAGAAGCGCTGTACATTCTTCAGCTTTTCTACTCTCTAGTTCCCTGGAAGCTGTTCTTCTACAGCAGGTTTAATGGCTTGAAACCTCTGATTTTCTCCCATCTGAATTCAGTTTTGCTGCTTCTTTCAGCCTCAAACATCCCCTAGCGAATTCCCTGGGTGATTTCCTTAAGGGATGAAATTGCAAGCCTTTTTTTATCCATGTTGGCTGAGCTGATAACTCTTGAATCTTCTGTGCTTCCCCCCAAGTGGCTCTTCTCTCCATATTAACTGTCAGAAGTGGAATCCCAACTGGGCAAAATGCTGCAGAGGGATTAGCCCTGTGCTTTCTCTTCTTTATATCTTTCTTACTCACAAGTAGTCTTTTGCCTTCCATCCCCTTGTCTTCCTTATGCTGACTTTTTTTCCAGCCTAGCCTTTTTGCCTTCTTCTAATTTTCATAGTTCTCCTTTCCAGGCTAAAGTCTGCTTTTCTCCTTTCTTCCTATGTATGATCCTCACATCCAGAGTTCCACAGATTTGTATTCTTTCCCCCAACCATTCTACATCTCATTTTCTTGCCTCTCCATTTTTTGGGATAGACTCCTTCACTTCCAAAGATCTCAGTTCTAGGAACATGGTGACTCCTGAGGTTAGGACACTGGGTTGGAGGTTAGCAAGCCCGCATTTGAGACCTCAGTGCTGCTGCGGGGTCGGGTGAGCTTCTCATCCTTTGCTGTCAAGGACATGAATGTATTTCCGAGTGTCCTCTTGAGCTATGGTGATGCAGGGGTGGGCTGCTGGGAGTTCACATTTGGGAGAACCTCTAGCTAAGATTCTGTGCAGTTTGGAGAACTCCCAAATCCCACTCTTGGCAGGCCCTGCCTGCCCTGCCCCTCCGAGGAGTCCCCATGTGGCCTATTTTGGATGCAGATAAGTGCAGATGCAGTCACAGAGGCTCAGGGAGGGCAAAAACAGGCCTACTGGAACTTCAGGAAGGCCAGAATCAGGCCTTCAGAGTCTGGGGAGGCCGTTTTCGCCCTCCCAGAGGCTCAAGAAAAGCCTCCAGAGCTAAGGGAGGACAAAAACACCCTCCACACACACCATGGTGCAGGGGGCCAATTAGGCCATGCCCACCATGGGGCAGAGAACCCCTTTTAACATTTTTCAAGCCCACCCCAGTGGTGATGTCACCAGCTAATGCCTTGGTGCTTCTGACATGAGAGCAGTCTGAGCTCAGCTCAGTTCTGCTTTCTTTACTTGACTCCAAACTGTCTAGCTTTTTATCACACCTCTTGATTGCTGCCTCTGTGTACTTTAGCATCTTTGAGACATTTTTTTAAATTCTAATTTGGAGAGGCAGGCCCTTAGGATCTAATATAATTTCTTTATTTCTCCTGGAATAGTTCCTGAAAGTTTGTACCAGATTTCATTCTCTCAATACTTTCCTTCAATTAACTGTTCCTCACTAGTAAACCTGAGTGGTGCTTCAGTTCCTTAAAAGGTCCTTAAGAAGATGCAGGGCATAAATGTAGCTTCTCTTTGCAACTCTTAAAATCAAACAGATCTTTCTTGTTCTTGTGAAGCTGGAATGGGATTTTATTTGAATCACCACCCTATTGATTTTCTGCTTTTTCATTTTACTGTGTCACCAGCTCACATTTCTCTGACCCACTTATATTTCTTTTTAGGAAAGTGTCAATGTATCCAATTAACCCTTTAACATGTCACCATATATCCAATCAGTCAAACTGTTGGCTTAGCCAGTTGAGTGATCTTTACAGTTGGACCCAAAGTTTTCCAAAGTCTGAATTTAGGTCCTGAGAATGTTAACATTTAAGATTGTGAAAATCTTTTCCTAAAGCCACAAATAAAAAGTCTTAACTCTATAATTCAGGGTTGTGTGGAACCACATATAAAGTGTAAAAACAATATAAGAGAGATAACCAGGGGTGAAATGCTCCTGGTTCAGATCCAGTAGCGAGGGTGGTGGGTGGTTCAGAGATCTGGTAGCAAAAATCCCTGCCCCCCCCTCCCCCATGCCCAGCTGAGCCATGCGATCATCGGAGGCTTTTTTTATTTTTAAAAGCATTTTTTCTACAACCTCTTTGGCTGAAAAAATGCTTTTAAAAGTTTAAAAAAAAGAGCCTCTGATGATTGCGCGGCTTAGCTGGTATCATCAGAGGGTTTTAAAAGCTTTTTTTTTTTACAACCTCTTCAGCCAAAGAGGTTGTAGAAAAAATGGTTTTAAAAGTATTTTTAAAATAAAGTTGGCCACACCCACTCACGCCCACCACCACCAAGCCACGCCCAAAGAACCGGTAGTTACAAATCTTACATTTCACCACTGGGGATAACCCTCTTCTAACATAATAAAATGGCAAATTCATCTGCATTCTGCACCTAAAGTCACTTAAATGAGATGGACAGTATAGAAATGCAATAAAGTTAAAAACAAAATAAAAATCATGTAATCATCAGCACCTTCTCTGAGAGCAGTTTCTTTTCAAACTATCATGCAAGTTTTTTAAAAAAGACTAAATTAAAACAATGTAATAAAAGAAAGCAAAATAATTAATGGACAATTAACTTTATCCTATCAGTAAGAACTGCCACTTCATTCTGCCACTTTTAAATCTGGGTTTTGAAATAACCACTTTCTTCATTCAGCACTGCAGTGGGTTTGCCACACTCTAAAATAGCTATGCTGTCATTTTGTTTTAGACTCAAAACATAAGTATGATCTCTGTCATGTTCAGGTAATACTCCACGCTAAACTAATTTCCAATTACGGTTTCCTTTCATTCTACCATCCCCATTTCTTGCAAGATTGCACCGCAAGCTTGCAGACTGATAATTTACTGGACAGAGTAGTTCCACTTTTTCCTCCCCTGGTCCCACCCACCCCTTCTCAGTAATTTAAAGCAATGTTTCCAATGACTAATTCTAACTTTTCTGCTTAAATTGTAAGAACAAGAGCCTTGTACAGTCCGTATAAAGGAAGGGTGGAATTGTCCCAAAAATGTTTTTTTTTTTCAAGACGCCACTGGACTTTCTTGTTTTCTTTGAAGACATTTCGCTTCTCATCCAAGAAGCTTCTTCAGCTCTGACTGGAATTTATATTCCTCACAGACAGCTGATCGTTCGCAATTTTTTAAAGAGTGGTTGAGGTCACTTCGAAGAAAAATAAAGAAATAGCAATAGCAATAGCACTTAGACTTATATACCGCTTCACAGTGCTTTACAGCCCTCTCTAAGCGGTTTACAGAGTCAGCATATTGCCCCTAATAATCTGGGTCCTCATTTTACCGACCTCGGAAGGATGGAAGGCTAAGTCATTCTTGAGCCTGGTGAGATTCGATCTGCCAAACTGCTGGCAGTCGGTGACCAGCAGAAGTAGCCACACTCTAACCACTGTGCCACTGCGGCTCTAAAGTCCAGTTGTCTCTTAAAAGAAACATCTTTGGGACAGCCATGACTTGGATGACTGAGAATCTCCACAGACAGGTGATTGGCCTTCCAAAAAGCAGTGAAGACCTGGCTTTTCCGGCAGGCCTGGTGCCGTTGATCTCGCTCTTGCATCTGGCGAGATCCGGCCATGAATGGTATGAATGAGTTTTAATGTTTTTAATTTTTAAATGTTTTTTATTAGGATTTTAAATGTATTGTGAGCCACCCCGAGTCTTCAGAGAGGGGCGGCATATAAATTGAATTAAATTGAAAATTGAAATTGAAATGTTGGCTTGATGTAGTATTGTCTCCATCCTACAGGTGTGACAGGGCATTCCTTTCTTTTGATCAGGGACAACTTCTGAAAAAGCACAGATCTAATTTCTGCTCCCTTGTTGGGAGAGCAAAGAAAATGACATTAAAGGTTCTTGCCTGCTTAAGTTTGGGGAGCTAATGAAACCTTCCAGTCAACTGGGAAGCTTTGACAGGACCCCATCAGATGAACTGAAAGCCATAATTAGCAATTGTCTACATCCCTGCCATGGAAAAACACATCTTCTAAATCATGCTGTAGGTGTTGAAAGCAAGACCTGAACCTAATCAATCATCAGGTTTAACTTTATATTCAATAAACAAGCTGGTTTATGTTCTTCCATGTATTATCCCCAAGGCGCTTTTCGAAAGGCAGATGGACTTTCTTGGGTTTTTTTCCCCTTGAAAATATTTTGCTTGTCATCCAAGAAGTTTTTTTCAGTTCAGAACTTCTTGTATGAGAAGAGAAACATCTTCAAGGAGGGCCAGAGAAAGTTCAGTTATCTTTTGAAAATCACTTCTGGGACAACCATAACCTGAATGATTGAGAATCTTCATGGACATTCTTCCATGTGTGATATTTACTAAAGGCAAAAGAAGCTAATCCTGGTCTTGCCAGTAATACTGTGCTGGGGTCAAGTTGTCTACTGTCTGAGATATTGAGTGGTCTTGATGTTCCTTAAAGATATAAAGTGGTGAAAAAAGCAAACAATAGTTGTTAGGAGCATGATTAACACCCTTATCAAAGTGTTGCAAAAAGGCATTTTGAAGTATTAGAACATGTGGAATTAGCACCTGTTACCACCTTTTTAAGATAAAAGACAGGAAATGAGGCAGCTGCAGAGGGTAGCTACACAACCCTTTAAAAAAAAATGCAACTATTGTAAAGTGCTGGCAGTTTTACCAGAAGCCTAACAGAATTGTTTAGTGAGAAAGAACTTTTTGTTTCTCTATTTATTCCTGTGTAATAGCTGAGTATGTAATATGGAATTAAGCAAATGTTTACAGGTACTTAACAACTAGTTAGGGACGCGGTGGCTCAGTGGCTAAGATGCTGAGCTTGTTGATCAAAAGGTGGGCAGATCAGTGGTTCGAATCCCTAGTGCTGCGTAACGGGGTGAGCTCCCGTTACATGTCCCAGCTTCTGCCAACCTAGCAGTTCGAAAGCACTTAAAAAATGCAAGTAGAAAAATAAGGACCACCTTTACTGGGAAGGTAACAGCGTTCTATGTGCCTTTGGCATTTAGTTATGCTGGCCACATGACCATGGAGAAGTCTTTGGACAGTGATGAGCACCGCCCCCTAGAATCAGGAACAACTAGCACATATGTGCGAGGGGAACCTTTACTTTTACCATTAAAACCAGTTATTTAGCCACTGTTCAAAGTTACAACAGACGTCCGCAGAGCTACTTATGACTGCTTCTGGAGTTCCAAATGCCAGATCACCTCCTGCAGCCATCTATGATAATTGCATTTTGGGTGTTTGGCAACCAGTTCTCATTTACATCAATTTTCAGTGTGCCACAGACACAAAACAATGATTTCTTGGCATCTTTTGACAGTTTCTGGAGTTTATTGCCAGTTTCCTGGGGAAAAACCCCCATGGTTTAATAACGGTCATGTTTCCTTAACAATGTTGACATTTGCTTAATGACCACAGCATTAATATTACAACCACTAAAAAAACAAGTCACAAAATTGGGCATGGTGACACATTGGCTCACTTAATGACTGCCATGACCTACAACCGTAATTCTGGTTCAGTTATGGTTGTAAGTCAAGAACTCCTTGTATTTTAGTCCCCAAAGTGACTGTACTTTGTTTTGGCCTATTTTTTGGCAGGATTCCCATCTGAAATAGGATGATCTTCATCACCTTCCCCACCTTGTGAAACAAATACTCTTTAACAGATTTAACAGATTAGCAGAGTTGGAAGGCAACCTTATGGGTCATCTAGTCCAAGCCCCCTCCCATGCAGAAGACCCTGCACCATTTCTGACAAATGGCAGTCCAATGTCTTCTTGAAAGGCCCCAGTGATGAAGCTCCCACAACTTCCAAAGGCAACTTCTATTCCATTGGTTGATTGTTCTCACTGTCAGAAAAGTTCTCCTTATTTCTAGGTTGAATCTCTCCTTGATCAATTTCCATCCATTATAATTTGAGTAAACCTATTTCAAAAGTGAACTTCTTGTAGCATACATTAAGAAGCAAAGAGCCTTTATTTATTTTCCTTTCTAGGGGTCATGAGATACCATGTATTAGTGATAGGTGATTATTATGTTTCTTTCATGAAAATAAACAACTTTCCTACTTCAATGACACCTCAAGTGCCTACAGCATTTGTGAGCTATTAGTATCACTTACATAGAATACATATTCCTGGCAAAATATTCAAGTGTCATTATGAGGAATAGTTTATTGATCTCCATTCTGAGTACAGAAGGCATCTGCTAATAATCTACAGGGGATATTTTTTGCCAATTTTTCCAATTTGTGTGTGTGTGTGTGTGTGTGTGTGTGTGGTTTGTAAATAGAGACTACAAACAGAGATTAGAAATGGATAATATAATTATGGAAAACAGATTGTGGTATAGCATCGCCTGTGACCCGTGAAGCTGAACGTATTTACATACGTATTTATGGAAATCTACCAAGGTTCGATTAACCCTTCTCAATTGGAAAACACCTAGAAAGACAAAGATGACTGGGGGAAGGACAGATTGCATTGTATATGCAGAATAGGAGCTATTTTTTCTCCCATTTTCTTAATTACAGAAGAATCACAAGTAGCATTATTTTTTATTTAGCATGTCATTGTATTTTGTTACTCAAAACTCTTGCCAACAGGATTTGGGAAATATTCTGGGTATCACTAGTAGGGTGGGTTAGGTAGGGTGAAGGGCATTTAATGTCATGTACACTGTGCCATCATCAGACACATAACAAAAATTGTGTAGTGTATGACATTGGCATCATGACATCATGTCACAGTTAACATGAATGAATGAATGCATATCATCTTCTCAATGAATCAGGCTGCATATGAATACTAGCTTCTACTGGATTACTTTGATGGGATAATAATAAAATGGCTTAGACTGAACCATTTATGTTAGTAATAGAGATCAAAACACCCATTAATATCATGGTGATCAAAGCGATTGCCAATAGCTGAGGCATAAGGAGAGACACTTGCATTCTTTCAAGTATTCTAAACGTTAAATTTATCTCTTTTACTCATCCACTGCTCCCAATCACTATTTTCTTCCCTGTCCTCTCTAAATGATATCCTATATATTTTAATATTTTTGAATTGCATTTTGACAGCTATGGACTAATGGCAGATTTCAGTGCTTTTTTCCCCCTTCTTCTTCTCAGAACCGCAGACAAGACTGTTCAAAGTCATTAAGATATATCTGTCTAGCTTAGCCTCCATAAAGGACTGCTAAAGTATTTATCACTTGTTCAACATCCCAAATCAGCTATTTAATGATAACCAAGGTATGATGTTACAATTTCATTGGTTTCCGTTTGTTCTGTGAAATAGTGTCCAAGAGAACTAATGAATCTTAAGAATACACATTAGGACTGAGAGGAAGAAGAGATTGGATTCAAGATAATGTATTTATACTCCTGTTAAGATCATAATTTATTTAGAAGCCTTTTTTTCACCTTCAGGGAAAAGAGAAAGCTCTGAAAGACATAAAGAGCTTCTGATATTTCAATTCCCTTTCAAGGGTTATTGTTGCAAAAATAAGAGCAATTGGTATGCACTCAGTGTTCAACGTTCAGCATGCATTACTTTGTAACAATTGCCCTGAAATTATTTGGCTTTAGCCATCGCATCTGCAATACACACCAATACTTCCTTAAGAAATTTTTGGTTGCTTTTTTTTCCCAAGCTCTCTGAAATCAAAAGAGAGGTAAACAAACAAACTTTTTAAAGTTGTGGTCTAACCATGCAGCTTATAACTATGACAATTGTGCCATTGACACGGCAATGATATAGTGAACCTTTTAGAAGTTGGAGCTTTATTGCTATTTGGGTTCTTCCACTCTCAGGTTTTTTTTTTTTTAAAAAAAAACGGTTCTGTCAAAAATGGCTATTTCACTGAAAATGATATTGTGGGCCTCTATAAGTTGCAAAATAAGGCAAGGATGCTATACATGATTTTTACACTACAGATTGCCATTCCTGAATTAGGGGATGGCACTAAAGATATGAATAGTTAATTCTAAGAATGCATAGGGTCCTTCAATCTTTATCTATCTATCTATCTATCTATCTATCTATCTATCTATCTATCTATCTATCTATCTATCTATCTATGTAGGTCTTTGGTTATTCGGATCTTCTCCCGTGTAAAATTGGAAGTGTCTTGGTGACGTTTCGACGAAGTCTCATTCGTCATCTTCAGGCTGGTGTCTTCAGCTTCATGCTTCCAGGAGCAATGTGAGATCACAGCTGTTTCTTCCTTTTAACTGCTAGTGGGGGTGTGAACTGATGGGTGGGAGCTTGGCTGTGTTCTTATTGGGTGGAGATAGATCTATCTATCTATCTATTTTTCTTTTTAACATTTTTTATGGGATTATTTGCATTGTTTTATTCTTTGTTGTAAGCCGCCCAGAGTCCCTTGGGAGTTGGGCGGCATAGAAATGCGAATAAACTAAACTAAACTAAACTAAACTAAACTAAACTAAACTAAACTAAACTAAACTAAACTAAACTAAACTAAACTAAACTAAACTAAACTAAACTAAACTAAACTAAAAAATAAATTAAATCTGTCTGTCTCTTTCTTTCTTTCTTTCTTTCTCTTCCTTCCTTCCTTCCTTCCTTCCTTCCTTCCTTCCTTCCTTCCTTCCTTCCTTTTTTCTTTTTCCTTTTTCCTTTTTTTTTTTTTTTTAGTTATTAGACTTTCATTGTCTTCTGGGAAACCTCTTCACCCATGTTTCTTTTCCTCCTTACCACAGATTTCTCTGATTTATTCTGGACCCAGTTTAGCTTATTTGTTCTTTCTTTGGAAAGATCTGGAAGCTGTCTTGCAAATATACATACCTGGAGGCACATGCTAATGGCATTTCAGTGTTAACAAGCTCTGTGCCACCTCTGGTGGGTTCAAAAGAAAATCTCAACAAAGATATACTGGAAAGCTTGTAACAACTGAACTCGTGTTTTTTAAAAGGGCGTGCTCAAGATGAAACCTCACAAGTTTATTGTAATTGTCGCTTCAACAATTTGTTAAACTTTCTTCTTTTTGAACCTTCATAGTTAGAGTAGTAATGATGCCAGAATTGCCTTTACAAGAATGTTATACTCCATCTCTGACTGACACTTTAGTGGCTCTCATGGATATATTGAATAAATGCTTGCAAAGCAACTAGGGAGCTACTTACAGGTTCTGTTTGTGAAAATACAGTTAATCCAGAGAGTTGAAGACCTGGTTCCATTTGTATACTGCCCTAAGCTTAGTTATATCTTTTTCTTCTTTGTAGTTTAGTACGTTATGCCAGTGGTCCCAACCTTTTCAGCTTGGCAGCCTGGGGGGGGAGGGGAGTGGATGGTTCAATGTGAATGGTAGGCGTACATGCAAGTGCACGCAGCTCCATTTGCACAAGCGACAGGTGCATGCACCTGCTGCTCATGCAAATGAAGCTTCAATTGTGAGTGCACACATGACCCGATTCCTAGTGGGCCATGGCCCAGGATTGGGGACCCTTGTGTTATGTCAACCTATCCAATGGTGTTACGTCGATTGTATTCTGTGAACCCACTGTCAGCCCCAGTGTGTCGGGCGGCCCAGGGCTGCCATTCTGGCAAGACAGGAGAGATCGGGGCAGCCATTTGGAGACCGGCATGGCTGTGCCACGGCCACCAATCACCATACCAGCTGGGAAGATGGACCCACGCCCTACCACCATCCAGATGGCTGAGTCCAGACTAGACCCAGCCATGATGAGTTGCCGCTGCTGGTCTTGCAACTATGATGCAGATAGAACAGCTGAGAACAGGGTGAGCACCTGCACACTGAGTGTGCCTCGCCAGGGGTGCCTCTCAGCTATGAAGTGGCCAAAACAGCTGAGAGGTGGGGTGGACACCTTCACACCGGGCATGCTTCGCCAGTGGACACTTAGATCAGGGGTGGGTTCTACTTATCTTTACTACCAGTTCGCAATGGGATTGCACATATGCAGATCACCGATGATGACATCCAGGGTGGTGGGCAGGGCCTCCCACCGGTTTTACTACTGGTTCTTGCAAACTGGTCCGAACCGGGGGCAACTCACCACTGGCTTAGATCCTTAATATGCTTAATATGCTTTATATGCTTAATAATGTGGACGTGTGAGGGGTGGGGTGCATGTGTGGCTGGGCTGGGCTGGGCTTGAGAGCCCTTAAGGGTGGAGGGGTGCACTAGGCGGGGAGCCCTAACCTATTCTGCTTGTTAGTCATCAATTCATGCTGGAGTTTCTAAGACAAGGATAAAGACTTTGTACATCAGACTTGTGTTCTTTGGTATTTTTTCCCATGGTTTACCGGATCCTAACACCCACTGACTACCTATAAAGGAGAATATTTGTAGCTCAGGATTGAATTGAGGAATCCTTAGTGCTCTCTGTGCTTGGTTGTTCTCTGTAGACATTGCATTACCCAAGCTAGGTAACTGTTGTGACCCAGGCCTATGTAGTTAATATTAAATGCAAAACAGTTCCCAAAAACAAACAAATTTTATTAAAACAGCTGAGAATTAACTCATTCTCAGCATATTCCAAATTAAATGAAAGCAAAGTCCTCAAAACACCATTCTTCAGTTTATCTCTGACCTTGGGATAGTTAGGCAATCTGCCAAAGGCTTTCTTGGCAACAGTTCAGGAACAGAAGACTCTGACCAGAAAGAAATACATCCAAACATGAAGCAAATCTCTCAACGTTGTTTTCTGGCAAAGAGGCCAAGAACCATTGCTGGTCTTTTAAGCCTTATGGGAGGGGACAATCATCTCTTGGACCTATTCCCGAATTGTCCTCTCTGCTTTAGCTTCTCCTGCCTTCTGGCAACTCTTCTCATATGTGCACTAGGAACAGACCCCTTCTGTTCCTCTGTCTCTCTACTATCAGCCTCTGGAGCAGTGCTGGGATTCAAGTAATTTAACAACCGGTTCTGTGCCCTAATGATTTCTTCCCACAACCAGTTTGACAAACTGTTCAGAAAGTTAGCAACCAGTTCTCCCGAAGTGGTGCGAACTGGTTGAATCCCACCACTGCTCTGGAGGCTCCGAAGTCCACACATCACTCCCCGATAGCCCTGGCCCCATCTCTGCCTCCAACGCAGAGCCCTCATCCCCAGCCTCCAGAACTGGCCCATGTTCTTCCTCAGCCTCATCGCTGTCCGACTCGGCTGCCAGCTCCACAGGCTGCTGGCAGACCACAACAGTAACATCATCAGTGCTCTGATGTTATTACTTAGTTTCACTTATGAAACATCTGCAAGAAAACAATCAAGCTCAGAGAGACCAAGGACTTCCCATTGACTACCTCAACTAACCCTGATGACCTCAAAATAACAAAATATTTCAGTTACTATATTGCGTTCAAGTGAGTAAGGATAGAGTTTGCATCACAATGCTGCTACAGAGAGCTTGTCACTTACACTCCCCTGTGGAGAACAATGCCTGAAAGCAATTCAGGAACAAATGTAAGCATGTGACATGAACACAGCCAAATCTAGAAATAGTAATGCATAGAATACATTGGATGATATATGACTATTGGTAGGGAGGACAGTGGAGAGATGAATTGTGCATAATGACGAATAGCCTTACATTTGTTTTGCTTCTTTCTGCTTACATGTATATGTGTATCCTTACCTGCCTGCTGGCCTACCTTTAAGCCACCTGGGACTGATTCAATGATCTGCAATCTTGCTTAACAACAGCAATGCTGAGTTTTGGATTTGTAAGCAGTACAGTCATATGACATTATTATCACATTGCTTAGTTATGGAAATTGGGATTCCAGTCCCAATTACCATTGTTAACCAATGACTACTTGAATACTGACCAACCATGTAAACTCATTCCAGGTATAAGCAATAGACCTTTGCAATTCATATCCTGGAAAAGTGCAAATGTCATATTACTTCCTCCCCAAAAAATAATTACGTTCCCATTGACTTGGTTTTACCATCCAATTTTCTTTTATTTTTATCAGATAATTTTCCCATGTTTCTACCCTCTACCTGCTTTTTCAATTGCTCACCTTCCCAATTCAGTAAACAGCCAAACAGTCTCATTTCTTTAATCACTGCATTTAAAAATAGAAGTTTCTCCCTTCATATCTGAGAGCAAAATATTTACGTCTCTCCAATCATTAGGCCTTTGAGGGAAAGATCATGAGTTTCAAAGTGACTAATGAACTTCTGAAAGTTATTAAGGTTAGCCAACTCTCAAAGCTGAACCTTTGACTTCAGTCAGGAAAACAGGGAGGACGGGGTGGAAAATCACTAGAATTAGAGATGGAAAAAAATCCATTATGTTTTCTCCACTCATCTTTCTTACTGAGAAATGTGCCAACTGTCATGTCTTATGGCCTAATTAAAGGTATTATTCTTAATGGAGTCCTTTATTATGACTTATAAAATAATTACTTGGTGACTATTATCTGAGATCGCATTGCATTCCATTTTATGGGACACACACACAGAACCTCAGGTGGAAATGCATGTGTAGGAGGATTTCAAACTGCACAGTGTCTGCATTAAAAACAAATTGAAAAAGAGGTTCGGGCTCAAATCTTCCTGAATTTCTGACCCTATACCTGGGTTATGCATAAAAGCTTCAGGAAGTGATTTAATCTGAAAAATCTGAAAAAGAGTTCCTTTTGAATCAGATCAATTGAACTAGAACATAGAACTGAATTGCCAAGATGATTTGAGATATCAGGTGAGGCAGAGGTGAAATCCAGCAGGTTCTGACATGTTCTGGAGAACCGGTAGCAAAAATTTTGAGCAGTTTGGAGAACCAATAGAGGAAATTTTGAGTAGTTCAGAGAACCAGCAAATACCACTTCTGGCTGCCCCCAGAGTAGGGTGGGAATGGAGATTTTGCAGTATCTGTCCCCCAGGAGTTGGGTGGGAATGGAAATTTTGCAGTATCCTTCCCCTACCATGCACGCCAAGCCAAGCCAAGCCACGCCCACCAAGCTATGCCCACAGAACCGGTAGTAAAAAAAATTTCACCACTGGATTTCACCACTGAGGTGAGGGTCTTTACATAACTCTGGAGAAACTGGAGTGCAAATTGGAGGTTTGCTGGATCTCCTGAGGGTTCCTCTCTTGTTTTGCAGAGTCTCCAACATTATTGCAGTTTGTCTTCCCTATGAGGAATGAGTAGAGGTTGTGTCCTGTAGGCTTGTATTACCATGACCAAGAACCACTTTAGTGTTCTGGTTAAGGCACCAGGCTAGAATCCAAGAGACCATTAGGTACAAAGTCAGAGCGACCTTGTGCCAGTCACTCTCCCTCAGTTCTAGGAAGCAATCAATGGCAAACCACTTCCAAAACTCTTATTTTGAAAACTGCATGGACTAGTTTTCAGGAGTGAAAAACTGATCTGAAAGCACAAAATGTAACCAAGTGCCCATAATTTCAGTCATAAATTCATTATGATCATTAAGTGAGTCACAAAGGACCACTTTTGCAGCAGTTGTTAAGCAAATGCAGCAATTGAAAAAGCAAACCCATTTGCTATGGGGCATGTTTTGCAGGAAACCAGAAGTAAATGCCATTTTCCAGGGGGAAAAAAGGGATAAATTGTGGTCACATGATCACGGGGCCCTGCAAACGACCACAAATGCAGACTGGTTGCTGAGTGCACAAAATACGATCATGTGACTGCAGAGGAGGACAGCCAATGGGACTTCAAATCTAGATCATAGTCCCTTTTTAGTAGTCTGTCATAGCTTCAAACAGTTGCTAAACAACAATCTTTAAAAAGATATTTTCTCACTGAAGACAGGTTGCTGCAGGCGTTAAAAAAATGAGCTTTTGCAACTGATGTTCTCCTTCTGTAGAACATGATTCCCCCAAACTTTGAAAAGTTCCTCATCCATTGTGTTTTACAAAAGCCTTAAAAATTAAAGTTAATTAACTATGTAGCCAATAAAGAAATTAGTGGTGTGGCCATTCCACCACTTTAGGATTGTTAAGACCTCACCACTACTGTGAGCTCTAAATCAGGGGTATCAAATTGGTGGCCTGCAGGCTGGATGCATCACACAGAGACCACACCCACCCAAGCTCTATGAAGGATAAAAACATTGCTAAGTGTCACGTGATGGCAATGTGACATGGCAAGTTTGACACCCGTGCTCTAAATAGTATTTGTAGTGCAAGAATAATGCTGTTTATATAATCTTTTGTCAGTAAATGAAGAGTAGTCTTCTGCAGCTGTGGTATTTTCCGTTCAAGGCCTCCATTACCTTAGTGCAGGTGGCAAGGAGATTGGAGCCAAATCTACACCATTCCCCCTTCCAGTTTTCAGCCATAAGCTTCCAATATATCCGCTTCAATGAATCAAATTCAAGCAGTTATTAAATGGGGAAGGTGGGACTTGTAACACACACACACACAATCAAAATCAAAAGAACCCTGATTGTTGACCCATTATTTTTGATCTGCCTCAGAAATTATTCTTGTCTGGGTTGGGTTATTTTTCTTTTTTTGATCATTTGCCAAAGGAGGCAGAAAGTAACATACATTTATTTTGTCTGAATTAATCAGTGTGTGGTAGGTATATAAAGAGTTTATGTAGTTATTAATAGTTGACAAAATCCATGGAGTTCCTTTGACAGGAGCTCTTTTATCAAGGAAAAGAGGCGTAGCATTAAATATTATGAAAATGCTTTGGTTTAATTTACAAATTATAAGATGGATTCTTCCTCCCTTCCATCAAGTATTTTCCCTGTATATAACAATGTATGAATTCTAGAGTTATAATTTGGCCAACATTAATGCTGTAGAATCTTTGAATTGTGATGGGAATTTTGCTCATCACTTTATAATTTGATTCAATTGGACTGTCAGTCTCTCTCTATGTGTCTATCTGTCTGTCTGTCTGTCTGTCTGTCTGTCTGTCTCTCTCTCTCTCTCTCTCTCTCTCTCTCTCTCTCTCTCTCTGTGTGTGTGTGTGTGTGTGTGTGTGTGTGTGTATTTTGAGCAAATTCTGTATGATCTATCTTAAGAAAGAGTTAAGGCAAGGTCAGTTGTTCATAGAGCTTTTGGCCAAATCTAACCACAGCAAACACAGCAAATCTACTGTTGTCAGGCCAAGGAGCCAATCTCTTGAGTAGAAATAGAAGGCAATTGTGTTTCCTGGAGAAACACCCTATGTTATGTGCCACAAAGTTATTTCAGTTGGCCAAAAAAGTTGACTCAGTTTGACTAACTATATATGAGCAGAGAATGGTCAGCAGAAACAGTGAGGGACAACAGCGAACTTTAACTGCATTAAAAAGATTTTTATTTTAAAGATAAGTTGTCCTAAAAGGAAGGGGAAGCTACATACGGAAGGACAGAAAGCAACAATGACAACTAGAGCAGGGCAGAGAAGCTATAAGTTTACTTGAACCTAATAAAATCCATAGAACAACTCCATTCACACAAGACTGTCTTTTATCCCCAGCCTCTCAGAAAAATCTGATTTGACAAGTTCTCTATCCCTTCTCTCTTGGTATATCTGGTGCATTTTGCAAATGAGCATGTAGGGAAATGGTTAGTAAGCGATAACAGTTGTGCATGAGTTCATTTGGAAGTGAGAAGACCTGAATTCAAATCCCTATTCATTCATGAAGTTCACTTAGGCAGGACCTCATTTATAAGGCAAATCCATCTCATGTCCCAGTGATAAAAAAAGAAAACAAAGAAATAGTGTGAGTTAGCAAAAGTTTTCTAACCTTATTTCTGAAGTAATCTATATGGGAAGGTGAAAATAGATCAAACAATAAACTAGTCCAGTGGACTGAATTTGCATGACATATTAAGCCATGAAAAATACAAAGACCAGTGTTTAAACATAATTTAGCATGTCACGATTGAGATATTTCATTATTTTGACTTTTGCTTCTCAGTCACTTAATTTAGTAACTGCATGTTAGAAATACAATTATGGCTTTGTAAAGGGTTTAACAAAATCAAATAATAGATCTTGGACAGAGTTGGGTTGATCACATGTCAAATACAGGTAATCCTCAATTTACGACTGATCACTTAACAAGGGTTCAAAGTTATGATGAACCCTGCAAAAAGGTACTTACACCCAGTTGTAAAGTTCTGATGGTCATGTGATCACATTTCATGAGCTCGGGAACAAATCTACATTTACAGACATGACCATGATTCAGCAATAGCAATATCACTTAGATTTATATATCACTTTACAGTGCTTTACAGCCCTCTCTAAGCCCTTTACATACAGCCCTTCAACAAATTGCCCCCAACAATTTGAGTCCTCATTTTACCCACCTCAGAAGGATGGAAGATTGAATAAACCTTGAGCCTGGTCGGATTTGAACTGCCAAATTTCAGGCAGCCGGCAGTCAGCAGAAGTAGCCTGCAGTACTGCACTCTAACCATTGCACCATCGTGGCTCAATTTACAATGTTTTTGCAAAAAAACTGGCATTTTTTTCTGGTTTTCAGCAAAAACACTCTGTAACTAACAATGGGGTTGCTTAATGATTACTTAACAACTACAGCATTCACTTAGCAACTGCTGCATTTTCTTAACAACTACTACAAAAAAGGATGTAAAATTGGGTCAGTCACTTGGGTGATCCATTTTATAACCACCATGACTTACAACAGGGGTGTCAAACTGGTGGCCTGAAGGCCGGATGCATCACGCCCAGGCCATGCCTGCTCCAAAGGGGAAAAACATAATGATATGTATGTCATGTGATGGCAATGTGATGCCATGTGTTTGACACCCGTGACTTATAAGATATGTCAAGGACTAGACTCATACAATGTTGTTTTCAAAATTGACCTTACTTCATAGATAAATAGTTCCTGGCTGAGGAATTTTAAAACAACGAAACATGGTTGCAAAAGTTGAGTAGAATTTCTTCGAAAAGTAGTTTAGAACTTCTACAATATCATTGCATTCTCTCAAAACAGCATCTACAATTGTCATGTACAATTATCTTTTTTTTTTTTAATTTGATTTATATGTCACTCTTCTCTGGAGACTCAGGGCGGCTTACAGTGTGTTAAGCAATAGCCTTCATACTTTTGTATATTTATATTTATACAAAGTCAGCTTATTGCCCCCAACAAACTGGGTCCTCAATTTATCCACCTTATAAAGGATGGAAGGCTGAGTCGACCTTGAGCCTGGCTGGGATTGAACTCGCAAATAATTGTAAGGAGCTGGATCTTATATGCTGCCTTTGTAGAAGGCATTACTCCCCTACGCTACACAGACTCTTTGAATCTACTGACCTTCAGATGTTGAGAAGAAGGAGAAATGGGGATTGAAGCTGGTACAAGTCCTATAATTAACAAAAATCTTCCCACCTGAGCTCCATTTAAGAATAAAATATAATACATGTCTTATATACTTCTTCATGCTGTGTGCGCTTGTGAGAAGAAAAAAAAAACATGAGAGGCAGCTGAAAAGAAACTAAATGACTTCCTTTTGGAAGATTAAAAAAAAAATAGCAGCACCATTTTTAAAGACTAGGTTTATTGTAGCTTCAAATGTATCATAGATGAGCCAGAAATAAATTGGCTTAGCCACCATATCAGCACAGAACTACCAGTAATAACTATTAGGTGTCCATGTGTGTGTGTGTGTGTATATGTGTATCCAGCTGCTACAGATCTTGTTAACGTCCTGCTAATCTCTTAAGAATCCTTCCACCTGTCCACTTTGTACTTCCTAAATGATCATGATCAATATAAATTGATATGAGCTTCAGGGTTTGCACTCCTGTTTTGCTTTTCTCCTATATATAAAGGTACGTGGGTGTTTTGCATCAACATACTAAACACCAAATATCTCAAAGATATTACGATATAATTATTAATTCCCTGAAAATTGGAAAACAAATTGTGAATATTGTTGTATGATGGGCTATTTATTTGTCTTAACTAACAGAGATAGATGATAGCTAGCTAGCTATAGTTAGATGATAGATAGGTATGAGACAGACAGAAGGACAGGCAGACATGTTCCTTTTACAGTTTAGCTAGTAAGAAACTGTATAGAGTTTCTCTATATAACTGTATAACATAGAGTTCCATGGAACATAGAATTCCATGGTTCCAAACCAAGCCAGCAAACAGTTTGCTGGCTTGGTTTGGAACCATGACCAATAGCCAGCATTACTGGCTTCTGCTAGCCAGTTGGCTATAGGGACTCAACACACTCCACCCTCCTGTTTCTGGTGTTGGTTTTTTTTTTTTTTTTTTGGCTGGCTGGCTGGCTGGCTGGCTGGCTGGCTGGCTGGCTCCAGCAAGTACTCTTCAGGGCTGAATGGCTTTTGACCGCAGCTGGCTGGCCTTCCTGTCTCCTCTCCCAGCGTGAGTCCCATCACCCAACACCCATCTATGGCCTCATACATTCCCATCCTCTTACATGTGAGTGGCAACTCCAAAACGGGGCATTGTGGCTGCTTTGAATGCCACGCTGTCTCGGACGTTGACACCTATGATCAGAAAATCAAAGATCTATATTGTTTTCTCTTTGATTACCATTTCAAGTATAGTTGCTTAGTTGACTAAACCATAATGTCAGGTTACTTGGACTTGGCTTAGTGGGCTGTGCTGAAGTGTGTTAAATACACCTTTGTTTAGAATAATTAAAACTGAATGGCATACTACTGCCATGGTGATGCAGAGGTTAGACTGCAGTACTGTAGGCTACTTCTGCTGGTCACTGGCTGCAGCAGTTTGGCAAATCGAATCTCACCAGGCTCAAGGTTGACTCAGCCTTCCAGCCTTCTGAGGTAAAATGAAGATCCACATAGTTGGGGGCAATATGCCAACTTTGTAAACTGCTTAGAGAGGTATGTAAAGTGCTGTGAAGTGGTATATAAGTCTAAGTGCTATTGCTATTGCTATTTTGATTTTAAGAACTCACAGTTGTATCCACAGTTTCTACTCACGGAACAGAATTTCAATATTCATCTCCACTCCTCCCTTCCAAAGGCTAGAGGACCTTCAAAGCATGTTAGGAACACAGGGGAATAAGTAAACTATGGGAAATCCTAAGAAGAGGGACAAAAATTATGAATAAATAAAAATAGCTATGCATATCTGATAGGTGTACTGGCCATGAGAAGGTTTCATCGCCCCAAAGACAAAATGATCTAGAAGTTATGGAGAATTCTCCAAAGGCCAATACTATGAAAAACATGTCACTTAGTTAGAAAGGAGTAGCTGTTCTGGTGATGCATCAAACTGTCAAATAGCCAGGAATATTTAACTAAGAAGAAATTGGGTGGATTTTTTCCCCTATGTTGGATCTTTTAACTGTGCATGAAATGAAGTCTGAAATAAACATTCCTGGGGCTACTACTTGAATAAAGAAACATTAATTTATATTCATGTACCCTGCTTCTGTTATGTGAAAGCAAAAATTAGTGTGGCCTAGTTTTCAGTTACATTATATTGATCCATTTCATTGGACTTTTTTTCTTGACTTTCAGATGCGCACATAGTGAAATCAAAATTGAAGGTTTTACGTTGAATAAAGGATCACAGCTCCACCTTATTGTGTCCAATTCTAGATACTACATTTTTAAAAATTAACAACACCTTATTCTATCTTTTAAAACTTGGTGTTTTATGCTTTTTGTTTGATTGATTATTTGGTAGCGACCTTGAGTGTTTACATCAGTATGTAGACAAAGCGGTAGACAGAAAAAAGAATTCAAACAAGCTAAATTATTGAGAGCAAGAGGAACAATTGTCTATAAATGAAGTCTAATAAGCTGTGATCGAAGAACTAGGTGTGTTTGAACAAACTACTTCATCAAATGCAATATGAAATGTGTTAAAAAAATGCACTGACAGCTACATTTTTGGGAGCTTAAGTCTGTCAAAGCTGAGAAACACTATTTTATTTAATCAAACCAAAGGAAATGAAGACTTTCATAATACTCCAGTACTGTATTTGCCTGCAATTCTCTTTGAAAATTGGGGAAACAAATGCATGAACAAACTAGGGCACATTATTGTGTTCATTGGTTTCATTTTAGAAAGAAGATTGTTGATTCAGAATTGAAAAACTCAGGGAGATGCTGCATTGAAAACAAAATTAAAATTATCTTAACACATGAGTTTTGTGAATATTCAGTGTATGCAATCACTTGGTATCTTTATTATTCTTCGTGACTGGTTAGAGCAATGGATTATAGCTATACTATTGTGACAATATATTTTAAGCAGAACTGATTTTATTGGGCAATATTAATTTTGAGTTCCAACAGATAATTAATACTGGACAGGGCATGCAGTCTTTCTACAAACGAAAAGTCCATTTGTGACTACCCTAAAGCCTTCCCCTTCAATAATTTAATTCAGAATGGAGATGATTTTATCACTGTCATTAAGTTGTAGGAAAATTATTGAAAATGAGAAAATTTTCAGATACTTAAAATCATAAAGAGGTCACAATAAGGTTCCAAACTATTTATCTTCTATTCCATTATACTGAAATTTCTTAAGCTTATTTGTTATAACGACTAAAAAACCAATGGTTAAAAACAATTAGATGGTTTTATTGTACTAAAAGAGCTTTCATACAAAACATATTTATGAAAGATATTAAACTCTGTTGAGCTTAACTCTTTGAGCCGAGATACTCTTGGAAATATATGTCTTGGAATATCCATAATATTGCAGAACTACTGGCATCATAAATATGTGAAAACTAAAAGATCATGTTGATGAATAACTTTTTGTATTCTTTCCTGGGCAAACAATATTAAATACCAATAAGGTACCTTTTCTCTCCCACCTCCAATGTTCTATAATTAAATATATCATGTTGGCTTCTTTGCTGATTAATGGACTCCAAAATAATAATGAAAAATTATGTTTACCATATTGATCACACCTGACATTTCAAGCCACAAACAATACAGTACATTTTCCCCCCTAAGGGGAAAATACATTTGCATCATTGAATTCATGAACAGAATGAATAGCCAGGTAAAGCTAGCATTTATGTATGAAAATATAGTTCACATTTATGATGCAGACAAATTTTCCCCTTTTTGGTGACCCTTTGATATCAGCCATTAAATATTTAAGCATTAACAGAAATAATTGGTTGACTTAGGAAACGGACACCTGGGACCAAAATAAAACTTGTCATATTGCTACTTAGAAAAATAACTGAAATTCAGAATCTTTTATAAGGAACCTGAGAAGTCAGTTCATATTTCAGGATCTGCATTGGCTGGAAGAAGAATTTCACAGTAATAGCCTTACTCTTGAATAAGGTAAAAGTAAAAGAATCCCTGAAGATTTTTCTCCGTTTGTCATAGCCAGCTCTAGGGAACAGTGCTCATCTCCATTTCAAGGCCACTGTCCGAAGATGTTTCTGTAGTCATGTGGGTGACACGATGTCATGAAGCACTGTTCCCTTCCTTCTGAAGTACTATCTATTTTATGTACTTGCATTTGCTTTTAAACTGATAGATTGGTAGGAGCTAAGGCAAGAACAGGACCTCATCCCATCACATGGTGTCCCATTGGGACTCAAACCTAAACTTTCCAGCTGATAAACCCAGCATTTAAACTACTGAGCCACTATGCCCCTTGCTCTTGAATATTCTGTCTAAAATTGGGATTGGGAGGAGCCATACAAAGAAGGCATTTCGAAGACTGCTTATTTTCTTTTGTCTATCTCATAACAACACTACTCCTGTCAGTAGATTTAACAGAAACCCCATAAGGTAAGGAAAATATTGTAATTATTGAAACAAAATTATTTGGGTTCAATGGATGATTTAATCTAGTGCAGGATGGGTAATCTAAGGTCAAGGATTGTTGATATATTTGTGTTCATATCCAAGGTCTGTAAATATGCATTCATACATTCTTCTGTATCAAGCCAATTCCCAAAAATTGTATATCCATATATTCACTACAGGAATAATAAGAAAAGAGAAATCATTGTTCTCCCTTACAGCAATTAATCCTTTTTCAGATTATTACTTCCTAATTGCTATTAGCAGTGGAAAAAGGGATACTAGGTTATTTGTCTCCCAGCTACAGTTTGTTGTATTGGAGGATAGGAAAAAGTAGGACTCTGTTTGACTCCCTAGACTACGGGTCCCCAGTCACTGGCTGCGGCCCATTAAACACCAGTTTGTTTTCAAAATGAATAGTATTTTCTACAATACCCTCCATAAAGTGATATAACCCATCTAGACAATTCTCTATGTTCTAAAGAAGCCTCTTGAACTAGCTCTGATTGCTGCATCATTGGGAATTCATTGCAGTTATTTAGATTATCTAATATCACCTTAGTAGTAATCTATTGGTATGTAGGTTTGTTAGAAAGACCTTATCAATTCATAGAGAGGTCAGAAGATAAAGTATGGGTAATCTTTCTACTGACATGTCTCAAACTCATTGGGTTTTGGTTTTTTTTTTTTTCTTCATTTTGATAGAGTAAGCTATTCCCTTCTTGAAGGCCACAGGGTATACATGAGACTCTTAGGAAATACTCTTTCCCCTAAGTAATACCTACAGCTTTCACTTTATTGAAATTACAGAAATATTATGGACTTCTGGTTGATGTTGCAGTGAGAATGGACATGAGAAGCAGATCACCATTCTCCTGCACCAAGTTCTCTCTTTTGAAGAGCTCCAAAAGGAGTTAAAGACATTGTAAGGGGGTGAAGAAAAGAGGGTGCATTGTAGGTCGCGGACAGCCACAACTCTTCTGCTCTATGCAGGGCTTTTTCCCCTCTTATCCATGATGATGAGAAGAGGCAGCTATCATGGCTGTCGTGAAGTTGGGACAGCTAAGGCAACTAAGAAAGTGCAAGAGTGGTGTAGATGGACAGTGACTGGAGTTGGGTGAGAAGATACCATTTTATTTAGACCCTAACTTTAAAAAGGAAAAAGAGAGAGAGAGAAAATCCCAGGAAAAGAGACTCTTTGAACTGTTTGTTATAGCAGCAAATAATTAAACTCTAGACCCGAAAAAAAGGAACTAAGAGGAGAAAAACTAAAGATTTTTTAAAACATAGAAAATTGGACATTCCAACTGGGTAGGAAAGACATTTTAAAATGCTGGAACTATCTACTTGAATAACTGACTTTGCTTCTATAAATTGAATTAAAATTGGATTAAATAACCAGTTACATTTGAAACAATGGTGAAACCTAAGTTGAGGGTGCCACCTACTGATGAATGGAAAATATACCATACTCCTACAAGCCTGGGAAAGTTTGTGATAAGAGAAATAAACAAGACCCATTTGAAAGACTGGTGATACTTATGTTCTATAATTATTTACTTTATGATTACTGGAGACTCATCTGGGGGAATAAAGAAGACTCTTAAGTAAAGTAAAGTGACTTTTGATGTTTGGAAATCTTTCTGGACTATTTAAATGGAACTGATTGAATAAGCTTGGAATATAAAGATTTATGAGTATTGTACTTCCTGAGAAACAACATTAGGCTTGAATATATTGTATTTGAACTATTGAGTAACTATTGACTTACTAAAATAAGACAAGATGCTACATCAGGAGGAAATAAGTGAAATCTCAAAGGAAATGAGGTTGATGTTCCAAAGCACTAAGGACACTATGACAAAGAATTACAGGGAGGGAAAAAAAACTCTATTGCATGGCATAAATGGGAAAATAGAAAATACCTTGCAAATAATAATGAAGGAAGACTAAAAATTCCAAGAAAGAGAGGAGTCAACAGAAATAAATGGAGGAAAAGACAGAACAGAGAAATCAGCAAATAAAGAAAAAGATGAGAAAGAGAAGATAATGAAGAAAATAATGACTAATGAAATAAACTAAGGGGAAAGTACTTTGAAAAATTTAAAAATAGAATTGGATAAGCAGGAAGATATATTTGAAAGGGAGACAGACGCCTGGGTGGATACACTGGAGGCCGGACAGGATAGGAGGATAGAGATGAGAGAAATGTTTAGACTGAATAGTGAAGACACAGATATAGACAGAGATAAGGATCCAAGAAAGGAGTATTGGAGGCAAGTCAAAAAGCGAATAAGAATGGAAGTATAAAAACGGGCAAGAGATGATGGATAGAAATGATTTTTTCATTCTTTTTTTTTTAATATAATGATGGTCTGATTAAAAATTAGAATAGATGTAGAAATAAGAATACACACTCTTATATAAAATAATAGCTAGATGGAAAGATTAGAGGTCAAAATATGATATTATTATGTATATTTAAATAATATGGTGATTGGCACTAGAATGGTGCATTGAAACATGGAATAATTAAAGAATAAAGGACTATACTTTAAGATAAACATGTGTATCAACTTTAGGATTAGCAATGATGCCTTGACTAGAAGCCTGAATAGAGGTAGAAATAAGAAATAGGGGAAATATTAGCACATACATTTCTTTAATATAATAGAATAAAAGCAATAACTAGAAGGAAAGATTAGAGGTTGAAAGATGGCATTACTATGTAAGCTGAAATAATATTGTGATTGGCATTAAAATGGAACATTGAAATATTGAATAATTACTTTAAAGAAATGTGTATATTAATACTAGGATTTCATAAGTTTGATTAATGTAACAAACATTATTAATATAATTATTGCCACTTGTTCCAAAATGAATGATACCCGGATACCGCACTGTTCATGTATTGATGTTGATGTATATTTTAAAAATAAAAACCCAAAAACCTTAAAAAGAAAAGAAATTACAGAAATACTATTTTATATTAAGATTTTAGGCCCTAACTGCTTGATTATGGATAACTATCCTGGATTTTACCTGGAATTTATGCTTTCTGTGCTTATTTTGAGTTTGGATATTGTTCTGATTTACTTGTTTATAATAAGTAGTCATCAACTTATGACTGTAAAAGAGCCTGTCCATTTATAACAGTCATAAATTGTGTTGGTTATAAAACAGGTCATCTACATGACCAATCTGACCTTTTGGATGAAGTGAATATGGCATCATAAAATGAATGTTGCATTAAATGATGCCATGGTCGTTAAGAAAACCCATTGTTCACAATGGGTATTTTTGTTGAAAATTGGACATAAATGCCAACTTTGTGTAAAAATGTCATAAATCACAGTCAGATGACCATGGGATGCTCTAAACCAGCGGTCACCAATGGTGGTCTGTTGACCACTGGTGGTCTGCAAGAAAATTTTGGTGGTCCGCAGAAAAATTATTTGCATTTTTTATATTGCACTAAATTAGGGGTCCTCAAACTAAAGCCTCTGGGCCAGATACCTGCAGTGAATGCTTGTGTTGCTGCAGAGAGTCTCCACCTGTTGTGTGGGTCAGAGGGGGGCAGAAATTCTGACTTGGGGTCTGCTTCAGCCTCCTGATGCAGGGCTTTGGGCGAAGGCTGGAGGGAAGTGCCGCTGGTGGCAAAAAGCCAGAGGGTCTCTTTCTAGTGGGACTGCATCATGGCCTGGAACTGGCTGACCATTTCAGCCTGATGAGCCTCCAGGCACAAGTACTTGGCCTTGCACTCCCACACGTCTTACCTCTGCTTGGAAAACCTATGCTCGTAGTCCTCAGTGAGGTGCTTCTGCTTAGCCTCCTTCTCAGTCAGATCCAATTTGAACTGAGCCAGCTGTTTTGCCAGCTCTTTCTTGTGATGGCTGCTTAGCTCCAACAACTGTTAGGGCCCTAATGAGCCCGGCAGGCAGGTGAGGAGGAGGGGTGAGTAAAGGCCAGCAAGGCGCCCCTCAGTGTGAGTGACAGCAAGTTGGCCATGCCCACCCAGTCATATGACCACCTAGCCACACCCACCCAGCCAGTCATTAGGCAGATCATATTAGTGGCCCGCAGGATTTAAAATTATGAATTCAGTGGTCCCTGAGGTCCAAAAGATTGGGGACCCCTGCTCTAAATGGCCATAAATGTGATCTGGTTGCCAAGCACCCAAAAGCACCCAAAATGCAGTCATGTGACCTGAGGAAGGCCTAGTCATTGGAGCTTTAGAACTGATTTGTAAGAGTCCATTATAACTTCAGTGGCTGATAAACATTTGGTGGTAAGTCAAGGAATGCCTGTATTAGTATTATTATTGTTGTTGTTGTTTTGTTGCTATGGCCTTTTGTGATTGGGCAGAATATAAATAAAAGTTCATTATGAATAAAAGTTCATTACCTTTTCCTTCCTATCCCATAAGCAAGTTCTTTTAATGATGCATCTGTGCCATAGCAAGAGCAATGCAGGAGGTTAAAAAGCTCCAAGAGCACAAACAAGGTAAATTCCACCATTAATTTTTAACTGGATTGTTAACTTGATTTGCTTTGTTCCCAAGAACAGGTGAATTCTGTTCTTGGGAACAAATTCTGACTTTTTCAAGGAGGCAAAAGGCTGTTCCCTGCTAATAGTTGCTGGAACAGTGCATTTCATACACATTACATTATCTCATTCCATAATGTTTTCTAATTAATTTGAATGGTGAAGCATTGTAAAAATAAAAACAGAAAACACGCTATGCAACATTTGGTTCCACTGAGCCATTCAAGAGCGTAATTGTTAACAATTCTTCCACATTCTCACTGTGTTCAAATCTCTTACTTGGTTCCTGACTACAGATGGGCCTATTTTTGCGATGCAGTTAAGCCCATCCTGTCATAAACCAGTTACTGCTGCATTGTGAGCTCAGAAATTTAAAAAAAAATTATTTGCAAAGGAAAATTAATTTATATTTTCCTCATTTCTCTGCAACATTTATCTTTGAATACATGTTGCGTCTGGATTCAATCTGGGCCTGAGGAAGAAAGGAAGATTGAAATGTAATTTAAAAGGAACAAAACTCTGAAGAGAATTAAGGATCATTACCCATGAAAAACGTAGATGCAGCCGAAGGTGGGTGATGATAAGATTGCTGGGCAGTCAATTTTCATGGTCCTCACATATTGATTCTCCTTCATCATTTATTAGCCTAAAGATTCAAATCTAGATTTTCTTGTTTGGCACTGTATGTTTTACAATATTATGCCAGGCCATTTCTTTGCAATAGCTATAAAACTTATAGCATTTTTACTAAAGAAATAAAGGAATCCAACCTAAATTCCTTTAGGAGCTTTGTAAGGTAATGGGTTATCCTAACAAAAATCTATTTTATTGTTCAAAGTTCATAGTTCTCCTCTATATTGTCTCCTTCCATTATTTAGTATTTTCTGGGATTACCATATCATGAAACAACTTAATATATGGTCTGATCCTGTGGTGGGTTTCAAATTTTTTTCTACTGTGGGTGTGGCTTGATAGGCGTGGCAGAGGAAGGATACTGTAAAATCTCCATTCCCTCCCCACTCTAGGGGAAGGTTACTGCAAAATCTCCATTTCCTCCTAATCAAGTGGGATTCCAGAGGCAGATAATAGATGGGGTGCGGCCAATCAGAATTTTTACTACTGGTTCTCCGAACTACTCAAAATTTCTGCTACTGGTTCTCCAGAACTGATCAGAACCTGCTGAATCATTCCAGCAAGTTTCTGAATACAGAAGAGGCCAGCACTGATGTTGATCTGCTCTTGAATTATCCACCTATGTTTTATGCTATTATTTATTCCAATTTTTAAAAATTAGTTAAGTTCAATCATTAAAAGTACAAAATGTTTCTTATACCCTCTTCTTCATCAAAAGGATGGAAAACCTCTAAAGGTAAAAGAAGTCTACTTCCAAGAATTTTAATTATTTGCTAAGGAAAAAAAAAAAGCATTTATCTATCAATAAGAAAGTGGTTCTCTGACAATAATATACTAATTAGCTCCTAAAGCAAAAACATAATAGTGATTCTTTTAAATAATTAAAAAATGTCCTGCAAAAAGAAAACTGCATTTTACCTTGTTGTTATTTGGAAGTAATTTAACTTTCCTCTTTGCAGCTTTACACCCAAGCCATATAAGCTAGATGGAATTACCAGCAAGCTTGCAAGAATTCCAATATTTGCAAGGTAGGAAAAAAAATGGCGTAAAGAGGCATGAAATCTTATAAAAGTTATGTTTCGTGGATACAAATAAAAACCACTGGGGAATGGGGAACGTGTTGGAGGGAGGGATAAAGGAATGCATATCAAGGGCCCTGCCCAGGCTGCTCAATGTCCTGTCAGAGCTGGTGGTTGAGTTTCCCAGACATATTGTGCTGGGGGACTTCAATCTACCTTCTCTGGGTGGGGTGTCGGGAGCGGCCTGGGAGTTCATGGCTTCCATGGCAGCCATGGACCTGACTCAGATAATTCAGGCCCCGACCCACATGGGGGGACACACGCCCGATCTTGTTTTTATCTCGGAACAGTGGCATATGGAGCTTTGTGGGGGAATGCCAGTCATTTACCCCCTTTCATGGACCGATCACTATCTCCTCTGGCTGGGCTTCCACTATGACACCCCCGCCTCTGGGCTGTATGACCGACCACCTGGTTCCACCCCAGGCACTTGATGGACCCTGAACGGTTCCACATGGAGCTTGAGCCAATACTTATCTCTCTTTCCCATATCCCGTCAAAGCTCTGGTGGATGCCTGGGAATGGGCAGCCTCCGGGACCCTTGACCATCTCGTGACTTTGCAGCCTCTGACCCAGCGCAGATCCTGGTTGGCCCCTTGGTTTACTGAGGAGCTCCGGGAGATGAAGCAGCAGAGGAGAGGCCTAGAGAGTTGTTGAAGATCCAGCCATTCCAAATCTGACGGTGCACAGTTAAGATCCTTCACATGGTCTTACCTAGGGGAGATGGAAGCAGTGAAGCATTTTTACTTCTCTGCCCTCATCACATCCGCAGATAATTGCCCGGCCGACCTCTTTAGGGTGTCACACTCCCTTCTGAATTGGGGAGCAGGGGATGACCTTTTGCGGGGTTGGGCCGAGGAGTATAGTCAGCATCTGCTGGACAAGATCACTCAGATTCGGGACAGTTTGGACTCTGACTGCACAGGGTCAGACGGGTGGGGGGGAGATGATGGGTCTTGTCATCTGGGAGGAATTTGATCCTGTGACCCCTGAGGAAGTGGACAGGATCATGGGGAAGCTGAATGCTACCACGTTTGCTGGACTAGTGTCCTTCCCGGCTTGTTTATGCAGCCTGAGAGGTTACACATGACTGGATCCGGGCAGTCATTACTGCATCCTGGGGTGAGGGTAGCTTCCCTGCCGCCTTGAAGGAGGCAGTGGTGAGGCCCCTCCTCAAGAAACGTGCCTTGGATTCAGCCATTTGAACAACTTTCGTTCTGTCTCCAACCTTCGCTTTATTGCAAAGGTTGTTGAGAGTGTGGTGGCATGGCAGTTCCCATTGGCCCTGGAGAAAACAGAATACCTTGATCTGTACCAGTTGGGTTTCAGGCCTGGATACAGCATGGAGATGGCATTGGTCACGCTGGTGGATGATCTCTGGCGGTCCCGGGACAACGGATATACCTCTGTCCTGGTCCTATTAGATCTCTCAGCAGCATTCGATACCATTGACCATGGTATCCTGCTGTGACACCTTGAGGGGTTGGAGGTGGGGGACACTGTTCTATGGTGGTTCTCCTCCTATCTCTCGGGGTGCTCACAGGAGGTGTTGGCAGGGGGCAGAGGTCAACCCCGAGGCCCCTCACCCCCCTCAGTATGCTGATGATACCCAGCTTTTTATATCCACCCAGAACCAGCCCAGTGATGCCCTCGACATGATGTCCCAGTGCCTGGAAGCGGTACGGACCTGGATGGGGAGAAACAGGCTTTGGCTCAACCCTGCCAAGATGGAGTGGCTGTGAGTACTGGCATCTCAGCTCAAACAAGATATTCCATCTCTGGTTTAGGAGGTGAAGTGTTACCCCCTGTAGACAGGGCATGTAACCTGGCGTCCTCCTGGATTCACAGTTAAATTTGGAAGATCATGTTATGACCGTGACCAGGGAGGCATTTGCTCAGTTTTGCCTTGTGCACCAGTTGCGCCCTTATTTGGACCAAGATCCCCTATGCGGGGTCACTCATGTGCTCATCACCTCCCGTATTGACTACTGCAATGCTCTCTACATGGGGCTGCCCTTGAAGACCATTTGGAGGCTTCAGCTGGTGCAGAATGTGGCTGCGTGAGTAGTGATGGAAGTGTCCCAACACTTCCATGTTACACTTGTCCTGTGCGACTTGCATTAGTTGCTGGTTGCCCTCTGGATGAGATTCAAGGTGCTGATGATCACCTTGAATCTCAACCAGATTCAAGGTGACTTATCATGGCTTAGGCCCAGGATATTTGGCGGATCATCTGCAGCCAGCAACAATTTCCCATCTCCCGGTGCGCCCACACAGGGAGGGCCTGCTCAGGATGCCGTCGGCCAGACAGTGTCGGCTGGCAACCCCCACGGAGAGAGCTTTCTCTGTAGGCGCTCTCACCCTTTGGAATCAACTCCCTCTGGAGCTCTGGGTGGCCCCCAACCTTCACTCCTTCCGCCGTGGGCTGAAAACGTGGCTATTTCATCTAGCTGCCCTAGACTGTTGGGGTTTTTAATAGAACTTAATGGGTTTTTTTAGATTTTTGTCAATTTTATCATGGACTTTGTTTTTAATGGTTTGTTTGTTTTGTTTATTGTTGTGAGCCGCCCTGATTCCTGTGGAAATAGGGCAGCATATAAGTCCAAATAAATAAATAAATAAATAAATAAATAAATAAATAAATAAATAAATAAATAAATAAATAAATAAATAAATAAATGTGTTGTTTGACTAAATTCTTGAACTACAACATTCCTAAGGTGGCTAAGATGCTGAGCTTGTTGATTGAAAGGTCAGCAGTTCAGAGGTTCGAATCCCTAGTGCCGCGTAACAGGGTGAGCTCCCGTTACTTATCCCATTTTCTGCCAACCTAGCAGTTCGAAAGCACATTAAAAATGCAAGTAGAAAAATAGGGACCACCTTTGGTGGAAAGGTAACAGTGTTACATGCGCCTTTGGCATTTATTTTTGCCATCCACATGACTATGGAGACATCTTTGGACAGCGCTGGCTTTTGAAATGGAGATAAGCACCACCCCCTAGAGTCAGGAATGAGTAGCACATATGTGCAAGGGGAACTTTTACTTTTACCTTTACAGCATTCCACTCTATTTTCCACTTGTGACAACTAGCTTGGAATAGTAACAAAGAATGCCTTAGTTGAAGCTCACATTCCATTTTGTGATGATTAATTTACTTCTTTTGTAGGAAACTTTGTTTCCCTGAGTGCATATAGACTGTAAATCACATCTTTCATCAATGTTAGAATTGCATTGTATTTTCTGATCATTTAATTGCCATATTTTTTGGAGTATAAAATGCACCTTCCCCCCCCCACCCCCCAAAAAAGAGAGTGGAAATCTGGGTGTGTCTTATACTCCGAATGTAACCCCACCCAGCCTCTCAAACGGAGATTTCAGAGGCTGAAAAAAGCCTCTGAAAGAAGCTTCAGAAAAAAAGCCTCCGAAACAGAGCTTCAGAAAAAAAGCAAGCCGTTTCAGAGGCTTTCAGAGGCAGAAAAAAAAGTTTTTTCTGAAACAGATTTTCAGAAGTTTCAGAGGCAGAATTTTTTTTTTTTTCTGAAACAGATTTTCAGAAGTTTCAGAGGCAGAAAAAAAAGCAAGGCACAGAGCTCACAAACAATGAACCTGTTGCTAAAATTCACCTCTGGAAACAGCTGATTGGGGATATTCCAGGAAACCAATCCACCCATCAGTCAGCTTTTTTCTTATTTTCCTCCCCAAAAATTAAGGTGCGTCTTATACTCTGGTGCATCTTATACTCTGAAAAATATGGTATTCCTTTCTTCCTTCTCAGATAGTGCCACAGGCAAAGTCTAGCAAAATGTAGGTAAGCATTGGATGGAAAGAAAGAGTTAGCATCATCAATATCTGTTTGCTGCCATCTAGCAATCCTCTGAATTTTTGCAGATGGAAATGGTAGACCTTATCTCAGAAATGTACAATAGGTACTTATATGATTGGTTTTGAAGTATTTCTCTTTCAAAGCAATAATGGCCTATCTTAATAAGAAGAAACACTTCTGTTTTTTGTTTTTAGAATTAATCAGCTTATTTTTATATTTACATCTTTTTATTTGATGTTATTCAGTTACTCCAATTTAAGTTTCATCCGTATTAAGTTAAACATTTTCTGTTCTGGTTTCTATTTTCGAACCAATTGTACATTTTATTCCATATTTCATAATAGTCCGAATCCTCTCTCTTTTTCAACTCCATAGTCATTTTTATCCATCTCTGCACATTCTAGAATTTTCCTAATTACTGTTTCATTTGAGGGTACATTGTTTTGTTTCCAATCTTTTGTGAATGTGATTCTTGCTGCAGTGAGTATGTGTAGTATAATGTATTTAAGGTTTTTTCCCCCTTATAAACGAATATAAATGTGTAGTTAAGAACAATGAATATTATAATGTATGTACGTGTGTACACACACACACACACACGAATAATGCGATTATACTACTATTAAGAAGTAAATAGAAATAATAGAACAAAGAACTACAAAAGCAAAATTCATATGTTGATATGGAATGCTGTAAAATTACCATTGATGGTATGTAACATTGAATACATTATGTTTTGATGCGGTTTTTTTATTTGTGTGTGATTGTTTTTTGTGTTGTTTTTAAAGACAAACTGTTTAATAAAAATATTTTTTTAAAAAGAATTAATCAGATTATTAAACCTTTATAAATAATAAAAAGTTCTTTGAAAAGTCCTTCCTGTATAGTTCAGAGCTATAAAAATGCCAATGGTGCTTAAGAAAACGAAAAGAATGATTCTATTTTACACATTGTTTTTCACCGCTTCTGCTTGAAGGGCTGATACTGACAACCTAAAGGTGGGAATTGTAGAATGACTGAGGTCTGTTAACCTTTTTTTGCTCTAGTGTCTGAAAGTCAATCTCTATCTTTTTTCTAGATTTTCTAGAGCGAGATTTATTGGCTTCTGATTCATGGCAATACTGATGCAATGAAATTTGTAATTTTTCCTCAACTGCTACAGTTTCATGAATCAAACGCTTTCCTGCACTGGAGCAGCAAATACATCTAAGAACTTAGCTAAGGAAAAAAAAAAATAGATGAAATAGGATGAAAATGGGGAGAGCAGTGGTGGGTTTCAAAAATGTTTACTACTGGTTCTGTGGGTGTGGCTTGGTGGGCATGGCATGGCTTGGTAGGTGTGACTTGGTGGGCATGGCAGGGAAAGGATACTGTAAAATCTCCATCTCCCCCCCCCCACTCCAGGGGAAAGTTACTTCCATCCTTTCAAGGTAGGTAAAATGAGGACCCAGATTGTGGGGGCAATAAACTGACTTTGTATAAAATAGAACACCGCTTGGGGGGGCCGAGAGCCCTACTAAGCAGGTATATACAAAAGTATGAAGGCTATTGCTTAACACATTGTAAGCCACCCTGAGTCTCTGGAGAAGGGCGGCATATAAATTAAATTTTTAAAAATTCCCCATTTCCTCCTGATCAATTGGGACTTGGGAGGCAGAGAATGGGGGGGGAGGGCAGTCAGAATTTTTTACTACCGGTTCTCCGAACTACTTGAAATTTCCGCTACCGGTTCTCCAGAACTGGTCAGAACCTGCTGAAACCCACCTCCGGAAGAGAGGCAGTATGGTGACAGGGAATGTGTTTTTGGCATCTATTCCTGCCATATCTAAAAAGGGAAAGAGAGAGAAAGGGAAAAAAAGAGAGGATGAATAGCAAGCTATCTTATCACAAAGCATTACACTTTCTTTCTGTAACATATTTAGTTTCTAGAATAATTTTGGGTCCCACCAAAGTCCACAGTGAGATTAAAAAAAAATTTGAGTAGAATATTCAATGCTTTGTTTGGCAGTCAATCATTCTACACACAATAATAAGCAAAGATAAGTTTAAAAAAGAGAGATGGAACATTTTTATCAATTTGATTTCAAAAACAATGGAAAACCTGTGGGATTGGCCACGCCAATGGTGAATTTCATGATATAAAAGCATGCATCTTTCCCATATGTATCTTTAGTAGTTAGTAGTTTTGTTAACATGTCCTTATTCATGCACCACAATATTTAAATGACCGTAGGTATAAAAACATTCATTAATTCTAGTAAACTGCTTACTTCTGTGTGAAGGAGCTGTAGCAGGGGTGGGTTCTACTTATCTTTACTACTGGTTCACAATGGGATCATGCACGTGCACACTTTGCTTCTGCGCAGATTGCCAATGATAACATGTGGGTTAGTGGGCAGGGCCTCCCTTAGGTTTTACTATCGGTTCTTGTGAACCAGTCCAAACCAGAGACAGCCCACGACTGAGCTGTAGACTAATTGGTGACTCTAGAAGTTATATATCTGATAAAGCCATTGATTCTTTCAATGAGAGGTGAGGAAATGGGATTCAGGCTAGGACAAGATAAATGAGGGTTTTTTTTTCCTTTTTCTGATAGTTTTGATAGTAGTAAAGATTATAGGAGTAGATTTCCTGCTTAGGCCTGGAAAAAAGAACCTGTTATAGGAGATCACTGGGCTAAGCCTGAGGGAGAAGTCAAACATGTCATAAATCACAAGTCCCCGCATGTCCACAAGAAATCTAAATCCAGCCCATCTAAGATGCCTTTCTTCTCCCCAACACATTTCCCTTGACCATTAGTTGGTCAGATTCATGTAGGAAACTTAAGCTTGAAATAAATCTTTAAACTCATTTGAACTTATCGAATCTCCTGATTTCCCCAGCACTTGACACCTAAGAAAGAATTGGAATTGAAATTAGTAGGACCCATTTGGCAGAGAAAATATAGAATTATAGCCCTATGAAGTTAGAAAAGACCACAAAACTCATTTAGTCCAATGTTTTTCAAACGTTAAGATCTGTAGACTCCAGTTCCCATAATTCTCCAACCAACATAAGGGATTTTCTTTTCTGTTCTGCTTTGTTCAATTGTGCAGTTTTAAATCATAGTTTAGATTTCCTCTCTTTCATTAATTGCCTCTTTGCTATTATTAATTGCTAGTTCATGTATTCAGATGTAGGCCTCCTATTATTTGGTTCAGTTATGTCTTTCCAAGATACTAACTCTATTATAGTTCTTTAAAATATTTCCTTTCTTCATTATTGCTCTAAAAATGATTTTGTACTGGTACCACCTGCAGTCCAAAACTGCTTGAATGTGGTCACTGTGGTTAAAAAAAAGGGGGGGGAAGAGGGATGAACACGTAAACCTTTAGCATTAAACCTTTTAATCCAACATCGCTCTCTGATTGTTTAGCTAATCTCTCAATTGCTGCCAAACATGGAAACTTTGTTACTTCCTGTAAATATGAACTTCCAAATATAGTGATGAGGCAGAGTCCTACCCAGGGGTGGTATTCACTTACCTTCACTACTGGTTCACAAATGTGAGAGCTTTCTGTGTATGCACAGAGCGTCAAAAATGGGACATGATGATGTCTGGGCGGGTGGGCGGAGCCTCCAGCAGATGCTGCTACCGGTTGGCCCGAACTGGATAAAACCGGCTGAATACCACCACTGGTCCTACCCAACATTCTGTGGAAAAATAGTTGAATGACATTAGTATTCCTAGCATCTCTTTCAGAATATAGAATAGAGATCTTCTATACACAGCTCTAAAAACTGTAGTCACTCTCCTCAGAACAAAAATGAATAATCAAATAAATTACCTTAATATTGGACTGCATATATTACACAAGCTGTCATTCATTGAACATTTCTTGACTTTATGCCAGCCCTTGACTGTTCATAATAGATAGTTGATATTTATCATGAAAACTCTAGCTCTGCAATGTTTAGTTTTAGAAATAATTGGCTATTTACCTCCTTTACTTCAGAATAGGAAAATCAGTACATCAATTTCTAAAGATTTCTGTAATGATCAACTCCATGTGATTGAGAATAATAACTATGCTTTCATACTTATATTAATCAAAATAACCAGTACAGAGTTGCTACCCAAATTTATCTCAGACTAAAATTCATTCAGAAGTTTAAAATACGAAGAGAAAAATAAAGCAGGAAATATAATATATTGGGAAATGGAACAGAACACATTGAATAGCCATTTTCATCAACATTAGTTTTAAATATATTTAGTCATAAGCATGTTTTGTCCATTCTTACATTAATCTATGAGCTTTTTCATTAAAATGAACCTTTCTGTCTTTTTTAAATGCACAATGTCCCTAAAGATATGCACATTTTTATGCAAATATACACACCTTACATACAATTTTGAGCTAAGAATTGGAAAATAGACAAAAGTGAAAATTCAGAATGATAGTTGTGTTAACAGATAGAGAAATGTGAGTTAAGACTTTTCCTTTCCTCTCCTCTCCTCCCCCCTCCCCTCGTCTCCTCTTCTTTCCTTTTATATAATAATACATCCAAGCAATTGTACTGCCCTTAGAGAAATTTCTGCAACTTTTTCATCCTTTTATTTTTAATGATGCCCCATTGTCATATTCACCTAAAATATTAAAAGTATTATTTCTATTTAAGTAAATATCTGAAGTGGAAATATCTTAAGTCTTTTTATTTTCATTTGATATTCAGTAAGGGTGTCTCAATGTAATATTATAGCATGATTCTGCTCTACTTGTTGTCTAACTAGCTAATATAAGATAAATATTAGGGCTCTATTCTGAATCCAGACAAATGTCATGTTTTGGGTTCAATCAATGTAATTTAAAATAAATTATAATTTACACAATGTGGAGCTGGCTGTAAGATTGGCTGACTCCAAAAAAGGATTAGACCGATTCATGGAAGTCTTGGGGATCAATGTCTATCAGGTTTGATGACATGGGGCTGCCTCTGAAGACCATATGCTGAAAAACTACTAGGCTTCTTTGTGTAGTTGGCTGGCTACTGTGATAGCAATTTTTTTATTATTTTTATTATTTTTATTTTTTATTTATTTTATTTATTTATTTTGCCAAGTGTATATAAGATTACAGATAAAGTATAAACATGATTGTGAATACATGAAACATATAAATATGATAAACATGATTATGAATACATAAGATGGTTACAAATAAAATGGGACATTAGGACAGGGATGGTAGGCACGTTGGTGCGCTTATGCACGCCCCTTAGAGACCTCTTAGGAATGGGGTGAGGTCTACAGTAGACAATCTAAGGTTAAAGTTTTTAGGGTTTGGGGAAGAGATCTTAGAGTCAGGTAGTGCATTCCAGGCCTTGACCACTCTGTTGCTGAAGTTGTATTTTCTGCAATCAAGTTTGGAGTGGTTACCTTAAGTTTGTATCTATTATGTTCTCGTGTGTTGTTGTAGTTGAAGCTGAAGTAGTCATTGACAGGTAGGACATTTTAGCCGATAATTTTATGTACTACAGTTAGGTCAGACCAAAGGCGGAGCAGTTCTAAGTTGTCTAAGCCCAAGATTTCAAGTCTGGTGGTATTCTGTTGCGAACAGAGGAGTGGAAGACTCTTCTCATGAAATATCTCTGGACTCTCTCAATTGTATTAATGTCCGATATGCAGTGCGGGTTCCAGACAAATGAACTATATTCAAGAATTGGTCTAGCAAATGTTTTGTATGCTCTAATTAGTAATACCATGTTACCAGAGAAGAAGAAACTGTTGGATTAATTGGACCAGGAGTTTGATCCAGTTTTGTCTATGTTCTTATGCATATGCTATGACAAGGCTTTGGCATATTCTTCCAGACCTGAATTGCTACTCTAGCTTTTTGTAGAATATTTTAGAAATATAAGTTTTGTGATAGCCACACTAATATTTGATAACTTCCAAAATAAGGAGTGGAGATAGACACTCTCCATTTGGAGTTATCCTTGTAATCAAGCCAAGTTCAATTCTGAAGGAAGCAGAAGATAAACTTTGGCTAGCTGCAGAGAGTTAGAAAAATCTCAGCCAAAATCTGGATGTATGTTTACAAAAATACATTGGGAGTTCTGAAAACACTATAGAAAACTAAAAATATAAAATTTTTGAATGGATTGAAGCTGGTGGGACACGTATCCCTGAATCTCATACCAGAGAAGGCCACATTCATAAAATCATATGGCAGGGGATTCAAGGCCAGGTAAATAACAGCCAGAAATATAGATTTTGAAAAGCATGTTAACTAGGGTTTGAACTCTGGTACTGAGATGCATGTTTCCTGTGTGCTATTAGATGTAGAACTGTAGAAAAAAACAATTACTACCAACCTGCCTTCCATTGAGGACCTTTATACTGCGCGAGTCAAAAGAGGGCTGTGAAAATATTTACAGATCCCTCGCATCCTGGACATAAACTGTTTCAACTCCTACCCTCAAAACAACACTATAGAGCAATGCATACCAGAACAACTAGACATAAGGACAGTTTTTTCCCGAACACCTCACTCTGCTAAACAAACAATTCCCTCAACACTGTTAAACTAGTTTCTAAATCTGCATTACTATTAATCTTCTCATCGTTCTCATCGTTTCCTCCCACTTATGACTGCATGACTGTAACCTTATTGCTGGTATCCTTAAGATTTACTTACTTATTTGTTCCCTATGACTATCATTAAGTGTTGTACCTTATGATTCTTGACGAATGTATCCTTTCTTTTATATACACTGAGAGCATATGCATCAAGACAAATTCCTTGTATGTCCAATCACTCTTAGCCAATAAAGAATTCTGTTCTGTTCTACTCTACTCTACTCTACTCTACTCTACTCTACTCTACTCTACTCTGCTCTGCTCTGCTCTACTCTACTCTACTCTACTCTACTCTACTCTATTCTATTCTAAACATCTTTCTATATATGACTATCTCATTCTCTGCATTAAAGCTGCTTGACATCTTGTGTATGCTTGGGAATGAAAAACTGTTCCTAAATAATTTCATTTCTTTTCTTTTTCCTAAGTCTTTTTCAGATTCACAAATTTTCTTGGCCTCAAAATCTACGGTCTCGTAAAATTGCACAATAGAATGAAGCATACTTTTGAAAATAAGGGGTAAATCCTATACATTTGCTTATTACTATACTTTCATGTGGCTAAATTTGTGCCAAGTATATGCAACAGATGGCAAGAAGCAGGGTGAGGTGGCAATCATTCGGCTTTCCACTTTAATGGCAGAGCAGCAGCTGAAAAGGCAGGCACAGAGAAAATGAGCCAGCTCACAGTTACTGCAGTACTTAGAAACAGCAGAAACTAGGCAGGCATACTACAAAATATTATGGCAAGATCTTCTATTCATTTTTCAAGTTTTTCCCAAGAAAGAGAGGAAAACACTATTTCTATAAGTAAATCTCCTCCATGGTACTTGACAGCAAAAGTTTGCCAGAACAGGAACAACTGGTGTCATTCCTTTTTGTGGTGATGTTTACATTCTCCCTATTAGTGTTAGCTCTTCGCTTCTTAGCATCAAGATTTGTAGCTCAGGCAGGAAGGGTTCACAAAGAAAGAGTCATGACCCTTTCAATAAATATTATGTTGCATTTTTATAAAAATCTCAGTACTGTGCAGTACACAGAGCCCAATTTTGGTTTAGGTAGTTTGAGAAATTATTTTTCTTGCTATACATAAACATTTCCTAAGATTGTTTCAATATTAAGTTTTAAACCAGTCATTTGTTCTTATGCCTATGTAAACGAATATATGTATGTATGCATGGATGTATGGATCTATGGCAGAGGTGGGTTTCAGCAAGTTCTGACCAGTTCTGGAGAACCGGTAGCAGAAAATTTGAGTAGTTCAGAGAACCAGTAAATACCACCTCTGACTGGCCCCGCCCCCATCTATTCTCTGCCTCCCAATTAAGTCCCAGTTAATTGGGAGGAAATGGGGACTTTGCAATAACCTTCCCCTGGATTTTTTTTTTTTTTTTTTTTTTGGAGGGGGGAATGGAAATTTTACAGAATCCTTCCCCTGCCACGCCCACCAAGCCACATCCACCAAGCCATGCTACGTCCACCAAGCCACACCCACAGAACCGGTAGTAAAAAATTTTGAAACCCACTACTGATCTCTGGATGGATGGATGGATGGATAGATGGATGGATGGATGAATAGATGACACTGTGTTTAAGCATGGACATCTCAAATTTAGTCAGGCTTTCCAATGCTGTTATACAGGAAAGATGGTGCTGACTTTTGAAAAGAACCTCCTCTGCTATTTTAAAGGCTACCTTTCAATTTCCATGCACTTCCTGATTCAGTCTGTGGGAAATGTGCTACTTATTTTTCAAAGTAATGATCAGAAGAGCCACTGAAACAAAGCACTGCATGAAGCTGTGGAACATTAATTTAATTTAATTTAATTTAATTTAATTTAATTTAATTTAATTTAATTTAATTTAATTTAATTTAATTTAATTTAATTTAATTTAGCTAATCAATGTAGAGCCCCCCACCCCCCCGATTCCTAATGACTCTGGCAGTTAACCATTAAAAAGCAAAAACAGCAGGAAAAAAATTCCCAAAGCAGACATATAAACAACAATAATTCTGAACCATCAACTTGCCCCAAGGCCTGGGAGAATAACTGTGTTTCAGTATCCCTGGAACATTATCGGGATAAGACCCATTTGGATCTCTAGGACTATATTATAGCAAAGGGCAGGTAACTGTGTTTCAGTATCCCTGGAACATTATCGGGATAAGACCCATTTGGATCTCTAGGAGTATATTATAGCAAAGGGCAGGTGCTAGGATAAAGAAACAACACTTCCTGTGTCTCATTAGGTAGCACTGTTTAATTGTTGGCACCCAAAATATGTCCATTCTGCCCTGTTTCATCAGACAGAGGGAAAGAGCTGGAGATAGGATCTCACTGATGTAACATGGTCCTAGCTGTGAAGGTCTTGATATGTGATAATCAACATTGGGACCCAAATGTCAATTAGTAATAAATGTAATTCAAGAAGCTATGGAGTTACATGGGCAGAGTAAGACATGTCCAAAACTGCTTGTGTGTCTTTGATTTTGGAAATGGAGACAGGATAGCTTCACAAAAAGAAAAAGTTGCCATGAATGTGGAGGAGCAGTAGAAAAGAGTTTTGGCAACACAGAGCTTCACCAGAGAGAGGACTGGATGAACAAACTGTGCAGTTCTGAGCTGGATAGGAGAGGTAGAAGAGGTTCAGGGTAGTTACAGACTAGAATCTCTCAGGATATATCTAGCAGGTTAGAAGGTCACAGCTTTTATCTGGCAAGATTCTGTGCATTAAATGTAAGCGAATAAAGAATTGAAGTTGATTGGACTTTGCTGTGTTGTCTCTGGACTTGGGCCTGACAGGTGTAACCTTTAATAAATTCCTTCTTTTGACAACCACCCTCTCAGGGGTAGTATTTACTTACCTTCACTACTGGTTTGCAAATGTGAGTGTGCATGCATGCTCAGAAGGTCAAAAATGGCATGTGATGACGTCCAGGTGAGTGGGCGGAGCCTCCAGCAGCTGCCACTACCAGTTCACCTGATCTGGATCGAACTGGCTGAATACCAGCACTGCACCCTCCCTCTTAGGGTTTATTTCTGCTGTGTCTACATATTCTCTTTAGGAGAAAGTTCATTCTGCAGTCCTCTGAATTTTTTTTTAAATGCATTCAGTGCATGTTAGGCTCAGTGACTAATATATCTGTTGCCCTTCTGTTCTTATTTTGAACTTTTCCCATCACAAACATGGCTTTTCTCTTACTTAAAATTGGCATTGGCACCAGTGTGTCTTGGCAGCTTTTCTGTTCCATCTCAATCACACAGTTCTGCCATTATCTGCTTTTAAGTCTATGTTCATGTATCTCTGAGTTCTGGAAAATAATTGTTTTTCCACTTGTCCCAAAGGTGCTTTTTTCAAGAAGCAACTGAAGAAACTTCTTGGATGAGAAGCAAAATGTCTTCAAAGAAAAACCAGAAAGTCCAGTTGCCTCTTGGAAAAAGCACCTTTGGCACAACCATGACCTGGATGACTGAGAATCCCCATAAACATATTTTTCCAGTTATTTTCCACTTCCCTCCTCATCATATTCTTTTCATTCAGTTTTTGATAGGTTCCATAGGAAGGAATTGACATCCCTATTTATTGGACAACCAATTAGCTTACTTGAAATATTTTTTTTTCCTCTCCCCTCTCTCCTTCCTTTCCATCTTAAATAAGACAGGAAAGTTGGTCTATCTCTGTACTGCCAAGATGCTAGGTCAATAAGCAAGAGCTGTGTTAAATTGAAGAGGAAATGATCTAATATTTGGAAACGAAATGCAATTTGTTACAACTTAAGACCTGTGATGGGTGCCTGAAAAATCCAAAAAGCATTTTTGTTGAATCCTAATTCCCATGGGTAATGCCATTAATTATTCTTCTATATGAACCATTTGAGCGAGTTACAGTCTGTCATGCAGAGATACTCCAAATGAGACACATTTTAAGATCAGATGATAAATTAGCATATTCTAGCCAAGACAGAATTTTATCCCAGCACTAATAGCATTATACCAATATTTGGGTTTTGACTTAAATTATAAATGCCCGCTGGCTGGTTTCAGTGGGATTAGCATACAAGGCGACGGAAACTATTTACAATTGATAAAGTTGGTATGAAATGAAGAGTAATGTTTCTTTCTTAGAAATCAGATGCTTTTGGAGTATTTATTTTCTTCTGACAAAAACCTCAATTTTGACTGGGATTACAGGATTATTATTTTTTTGGCAATGTTTTTTGTTCTTTTATCTTTAATTTTTAATACTTATTATACATGATTGACACAATAACTGCCACCTATTCCAAGGGATTTCAAACAGTGAGAATTTTAAGGGATTTTTTTCAGCTTCTTTTGCAAATGTGATGTGATAGCCACGAGACTGTTTTGTCATGAGTCAGCATGTAAAATATCTTGTTGTCGACTCTTTGACAGTTTTGTTTGCATGATATCAAAATTGCCACTCCTGGTTATGCATAATGTTATGAATATTGAATTTGACTGTCTATGACTTTCCCTGTCTTCAGTTTTCAAGGAAAAAAAATGTTCTGCTAAGACATTTGATTTATTGACCCTCCTCTAGTGAAATTATTTTGAAACGAAATCCCTAGAATCAAATTCCAGCAATAACAGGGCACCACAGTAGGTTTCTTCAAGAAAAAAAAGGAGCCATTTGTTTGTAACAGTGTTACTTATATTTCATCTTTTTTTCTTTCTTTGATACCTATTGAAAAGGCATCTGAAGTGAAAAGCCTAATTTTGACAGTAAGCAATATTTAAAACAGTGCTGTGTTAGCCGTTAAATAACAAGTGAAACCATTAATTAGTTTTGGCAATCCTTGATTGTTGCTGCAGGGATATTTTTTCCATAACTACCACCACAGGACCCCCCCCACCGTTTCTGGACTGTCATAGAATACTTATTTTCTACTGAAGGGATGGTTCCCATAATGACATCTGATTTATAAAAACCAGTTGAGATTTTTAAAAAAAACAAAAAACAAAAAAACAAAAACCCACGATGGCTTCAAAAGGCAAGTGGACGATTTTAGAATTATATCTCAGCTGCCTCATATCAAACACATTTCCCTCATCTGGTTTCAGAAGATACTTCTATTGTTGACCATCTAACTGATTATCACACAACAAATACATCTTCCTAATATTCCATTTCTAATACATCTCATCTTCTTATATCAACATCACCAACAAGAACATATAAACCAGCCTTATACTTCATCATCTCTTTCAGTCAGATGGAGAGTTTTTAACAGCTAGGATACAGATAGTGCAGGAGTCCTTACATCGCTCTTCATCACCAGATGGATTGGCACATTAGAACATTTACAATCTAACTAACTACTTTGAAAGGGTGTCCTTGACATTATTTCCTTGGTGTTCTTGAATAACATAAGACTCCTCCTACTGTTATTGAGGACAATATAACATCTTCTACCAACAGCGAAACTTACATCTTCCTTCTCTCCAGGAGTTTCAGAACTTATGTCATCTTCTTGGCCATTAAATGATCACCCTTTTGTCACCGGATGTACTCAGTGGCTGAGCTTCTTGCACTGCGAGACTCCCCCCTCTTGCAGATCTGGCCCTCCACGTTATCGAGGGCCTACCTTGATGATGGATTTTGGAATCCCGAGAGGTGGCATGTTGCAAAGAAGGGGTTGAGGGTCTTTTTATCTAATTTCTTATCTAATATTTTAAAGATTTCAAAAAAGGGGGCAGATGGGAGCGGGGTGGGTCATGTGGATTTGGAGGGCAATCCACAGAGGGATGGGTTAAAATATGATTTTTTAAAGAGGATGCCAGATGCAGCACAGAGTTATACCATAGGATGTACGGATCTGAGAACGGAAGGGCTTAATACATGTATTGAAAGAGGTTGTTCCATCATGGTCATGGTTGGGAGGGGCAGATACGGTGGGGGCAGGGGGCCACATCATACTAGGGGAGCATGCAACTGCTGTCTTCAAGTGGTGTCATGCTCCGACCCCCAAAGCTCTTCCAGTTCCCTGGGTTGCTCAGAGTCTCAGAGCCCGAGCCTTAGGCTGATGCTATGCAATGTCAGGTCCGCAGCTAACAAAGCCCCCCTCATTTGTGAACTAATTCAAGAGGGGAGAGCAGACCTGACAGGCATTACAGAGACCTGGTTGGGCCATGAAGGGGGAGTCCCCCTCGTAGAGATGTGCCCACCAGGTTTCCGCGCATTCCATCAGCCAAGGGCTCAGGGTAGGGGTGGAGGGGTGGCGGTTATTATAAAGGAGAGTCTTGATCCTAGGGAAGCCACTGTTCCTCAGACAACCGGATGTGAGTCCCTCCTAGTGAAGTGGGGCCATGGGTTTCAGATGGGCCTGCTGATTGCGTACCTGGCTCCCTGCCACGTAGCAGCAGCCCTACCTGAGCTCCTTAATGTAATAGCCGAGGTGGCAGTTGAGACTCCTAGGCTTCTTGTCATGGGAGATTTCAATCTGCCGTCCATCGGTGAAACATCTGAGATAGCTCGGGAGTTCATGGCTTCCATGACAGCCATGGACCTGACCCAGTTAGTTCATGGACCTACTCACACGGGAGGACACACTCTGGACTTGATTTTTGTATCTGATCAGTGGCTGAATGGCCTTGATATAGGGGATATAGTCATCAAACCCTTGTCATGGTCAGACCATTCTCTCCTTAGGCTTGACTTTCTGTCCGCTACACTCCACCGCAGGGAGGTGGAACCGATTAAATGGTTCCGCCCCAGGCGCCTGATGGATCCTGACAGATTCCAGATGGAGCTTGGGCCATTTCCTGAGACTCTAGCTCACAACTCGATTGAAGACCTGGCGGCAACCTGGGATAGGATGGCCTCTGGTGCCTTGGATCGAGTTGTGCCTTTGCGGCCTCTGACCCGGCATCGAAGTCGCCCGGCTCCTTGGTTTTCCGAGGAGTTGAGGATGATGAAACGCCGGAAAAGACGCCTAGAGAGTAGTTGGAGAGCCAGTCATTCCGAATCTGACCGAACACTAGTGAGATCATTTATTAAGACCTACTTAGTGGCGATAGCAGCAGCAAAGTATAACTATTTTTCCTCTATTATTGCGTCGGCAGATAATCGCCCAGCCACCCTCTTTAAGGTGACCCGCTCCATTCTCCATCTAAGAGCACGGGAAGACGCCTTACAAGGTCGAGCTGAGGATTTTGTACAATATCTACACGATAAAATCACTCAGATTCGGGAAGGCTTGGACTCTGACTGGATATGTTCAGACGAAGTGATGGAGGTGAGTCTTGAGAATGTTATTTGGGATGAGTTTGACCCTGTGACCCCTGAAGATGTGAACAGGTTACTGGGGAAGTTGAACGCAACCACATGTTTATTGGACCCGTGTCCCTCCTGGTTGGTACTGGCTTCCCGAGAGGTTACACGAGGCTGGCTCCAGAAGATAATAAATGCTTCTCTATGTGAGGGTTTCTTGCCTTCCACCTTGAAAGAGGCAGTGGTGAGGCCTCTCCTCAAGAAGCCCTCTCTGGACCCGGCTGTTCTAGCAAACTACCGTACTGTCTCCAACCTTCGTTTTGTGGCAAAGGTTGTTGAGAGTGTGGTGGCGCAGCAACTCCTGCAGTACTTGGATGAAACTGTCTATTTAGATCCGTTCCAGTCCGGCTTCAGGCCTGGTTACTGCACTGAAACGGCATTGGTCGCATTGGTTGATGATCTCTGGAGAGCTCGAGATAGGGGTTGCTCCTCTATCCTGGTTTTATTAGATCTCTCAGCAGCTTTTGACACCATTGACCATGGTATCTTGCTGCGCCAGCTGGAAGGGCTAGGAGTGGGAGGCACTGTTCTACGGTGGTTCTCTTCCTATCTCTCTGACCGGTCACAGTGTGTTGGCAGGAGGGCAGAGGTCGACTTCAAGACACCTTATTTGTGGGGTGCCACAGGGATCGGTCCTCTCACCTCTTTTGTTCAACATTTATGTGAAGCCGCTGGGTGAGCTCATCCGTGGTTTGGGAGTGCAATGCCATCTTTACGCTGATGATACTCAGCTTTATATCTCCACCCCAGACCACCCCAATGATGCCCTTGCAGTGATGTCCCAGTGCCTCGAAGCCGTGCGGATCTGGATGGGGAAGAACAGGCTACGACTCAACCCTTCCAAGACTGAATGGCTGTGGATGCCGGCGTCCCGATATAGCCAGCTGATACCATCGCTGACTATTGGTGGCGAGTCATTAGCCCCCACAGAGAGGGCTCGCAACTTAGGTGTCCTCCTGGACACACGGTTGTCTTTAGAAGAGCATATGACAGCCGTGGCCAGGGGTGCTTTTTATCGGGTTCGCCTGATTCGCCAGTTGCGGCCCTTTCTAGATCGGGACTCCTTACGCACAGTCACTCATGCCCTCATCACTTCCTGTCTGGACTACTGTAATGCTCTCTACATGGGGTTCCCCTTGAAGTGCACACGGAGGCTCCAACTGGTCCAGAATGCAGTTGCGCGGGTGATATTGGGAGTGACATGGCGCTCACATGTAACACCTCTCCTACACGAGCTGCACTGGCTTCCGGTGGTCTTCCGGGTGCGCTTCAAGGTGTTGGTTCTTACCTTCAAACTCCTCCATGGCTTAGGACCTGGGTACCTACAAGACCACCTTCTGCAACCGATAACCTCCCACCAACCAGTACGCTCCCATAGGGTAGGCCTTCTCAGGGTGCCATCACTAAAGCAATGCTGACTAGTGGTTCCCAGAGAAAGAGCCTTTTCTGTTGGGGCACCTACCCTTTGGAACAGGTTACCCCCAGGGATACGAATGATCCCAGATCTTCGTACTTTCCGTCGTGCACTTAAGACCTTTCTTTTTCACCAAGCCGGTCTGGCATAAATCTTTTCTAATTTTAAAATCTTTATGCTGAAGATTCTTAACTGTTGAGCCAAACTGGCTTAATTATTTATATTCACATTCTATATGTATGTCATTTTAACTATTCACCGCCCTGAGTCCTTCGGGAGAAGGGCGGTATAGAAATTAAATAAATATAAATAAAAAATGCTCTATGGGACTCGGACAAATTGAAGGGAATAGTTGTAAGGCAAAGAGATTATAGAACGAAGGCATTCGCAGATGATCTGATTGTTACCCTAACACGACCTTTGGAATCAATCATACAGATGAAAAACATTATAGAGGAATATGGTCTGGTTTCAGGTTTTAGCCTGAACCAGAAAAAGACTAAGATGATAGTCAAAAATATGATGGAACCACAAAGGAAGGAGCTTGAAAGGGTGGCAGGCTTTGAAATAGCTACAAAGGTGAAATATCTAGGGGTCCAAGTTGCAGCATCTAATAGAAAACTCTTTCAAAATAATTATGAAGAACTTTGGCATAAGATTCAAAAGGATCTTGATATATGGAAGAAGCTGCAACTTTCTTTGCTTGGTAGAATAGCAGCTGTTAAGATGAATGTTCTACCTAGATTTTTGTTTTTGTTTCAAATGATTCCGGTGCTCAAAAATGATAAGTTTTTGATGGAATGGCAAGCAGGTTTAAATAAATTTATTTGGAATGGGAAAAAACCAAGAGTTAAACTTAAGATTATGCAAGATGCTCGTGAAAGGGGTGGCCTTAAAGTTCCAAATCTACGTTTATATTATGAAGCGGCAGTATTGATACAAGTTGGAGATTGGATTGGAACAACTAAAAGAGAAATTTTGAATATAGAAGGCATGATCTGCAATTTGGATGGCACACATATTTACTTTATGAAGATAAGAAAGACAGTGTATTTAATAGACATATCTTAAGACATGCTTTGCTGAGAGTCTGGAAGAAGCACCAGTACCAATTGGATTACAAAATACCTTTGTGGTTGGATCTTGGGCATATTATGCCAAAAATAAAGTCACTCGGGGGGTTGTTGTATAAAGAGATACTCTTTAATGATGGGGGTAGATGGTGTTTGAAGTCCTTAAATACCCTGTTGGAAGAGGGAGTGAACTTAACTTGGTTGCAATATTTTCAACTTCAAGCAAGATGGAGAGAAGATCAGAAAATTGGATTAATGCTACACGAAGAAGATTTGGTGACTCAGATAAAACGTAAAGGGCCGATGCATATTAAACGAGTGTATAATTTGTTGTTAGAAAGAGATTCAGAGGGTGAATTAGTTAAGGACTGTATGATAAAATGGGCACAGAATTTTGCAGAACCAGTAATGTTGGAAACATGGGAAAGGATTTGGGTCCAGAATGTTAAATTTACACAAGCACAGAACTTGAGGGAAAATTTTTATAAGATGTTTTATAGATGGCATTTAGACCCAAAAAAATTATCATGTATGTATCCAAATGTTCAACCTAGATGTTGGAGGTGCGATTGTTTGGATGCAACATATTTTCATATTTGGTGGACATGTAGAAAGTTGAAATCATTTTGGATTAAACTTTGGTGGGTAATGCAGAATATTTTGAAGAAGAAGTTGGAGTTTTCCCCTCAGCTTTTTTTGTTGGGAATAGTTAAGGGCTGTTCAGTAACCGATACTAGATTAATATTGCATATGATTACGGCAGCCAGATTATTGATAGGTCAATACTGGAAGAAAGATAAGGTGCCTACTATAGAGGAATGGATATTGAAGATGTCTAATTTGGTAGAGATGGCAAAAATTTCTGCATACCTAAAGGACAGGACCCATGAAGCTTTTGTTAAGGAGTGGAGGAAATGGGTAGAGTATATGAAGAATAAATACCAAAGTAAGAAGTTTCAATTAGTGCTCAGTTGAATTAGAATTTTAGTTAAACTTAAATGTAAGGCATTGAATATGAAATATCTGGTTTATTATTAATAATAATAGTATTAAAAGTATTAAATAAAAGTATTAAACGATATGAATGAAGAATGGTATAAGTTAAATGAGTGGAATTATAGTAAAGGTTATATATTATTGATGATGATGTTTAAAATATTTTTCTAGATTTTTTAAATATGTTTAGAGAATTGAATATGAAATATCTGGTTTATTATTATTAATAATAGTATTAAAAGTATTAAATAAAAGTATTATTAACTGTTAAAGAGAAATGTATAAAATGATATGAATGAAGAATGGTATAAGTTAAATGTTTGGAATTATAGTAAAGGTTAAATATGTTTAGAGAATTGAATATGAAATATCTGGTTTAATTTATAAGTTGGATGTTTAGATTAAATGTTAAAGAGAAATGTATAAAATGATATAAATGATAAAGTAGGTTAATAGATTTTTTATGTTAAAAAATGTTAGTATGTGATGATGTTTAAAATATTTTACTAGAGGGATCTCACCTTTAAAGATTGTTAAATATGTTAAGTTTGATGTTTGCTAAACAGCGGAAGTCAAGGGGGGGAGGGAGGGATAGGGGGGTTAGGGTGGGTTATGTGGGGGGTGGGGAGAGGGAGGGGGGTTTTATAAATGTAATGTAAAACTTTTTCAATAAAAAAAAATTAAATAAATAAATAAATAAAAATAAATTTAAAAAAATGTGAATTATGGTCTAGTCCCTAGACCATAACAAGATGGGATTGTTGTGGTCTGCCAGCAATCTGTGGAGCTGGCAGAGGAGTCGGACAGTGAGGAAGCTGGGGAGGAACATGGGCCAGTCCTGGAGTCTGGAGAAGGCCCAGGCAAGGGCTCTGCATCAGAGGCAGAGATGAGGCCAGGGCCATCTGGGAGTGATGCGCGGACCCCAGAGCCCCCAGAGTCAGACAGCAGAGAGGCAGAGGAACAGGTGGTACCTGTTCCTAGTGCATGCATATGCAGAGATGCCAGAAGGCAGGAGCAGCTAAAGCAAAAGGGGCAACTTCGGAATAAAGCCAGGAGATGATTGGCCCCTGCCATAAGGCTTAAAAGAGAAACAAAGGCACTTGGGCCTTTTGCAGGAAAGCAATGTTGCTAACTCTATTTCCAGTCAGCATCTCTTGTTTGTTTCTGAATTCTGTTGGGCTTTGCCAAGTAAGGCCTTTGTCAGGGTGTCAAAGAAGATAAAGGTTGGTGATTATCCTGGAGGACTTCTTCCAAAGGACTTGTTTTGCAACGAATTGGGACTCAGCTGGGAATGATCATAATTTTCAGCTGTTACAATAAAATAAGTTTGTTTGGAACTAATTGTGTATTATAATGACTCAGTAAGCCTAGGTCACAACAGGGATGTGATCATACCAAGACAGTTGTCATTGAACTAAATTATTATTTCATCTGTAGCTAGCTGTTTTTTCTTCACTACAAAGAGCTCAGTCTCCAAGGGGGGCCATATTAAGTTCATATGATCAAGAGGGTAAGTCACTGAATCATTCAATGTCATACATGTACCCAGGTTTTGTTAACTCTTGAAGTTTTTTATTGCTGGTAACTTAATCTACATTACTACATTACTTTGGTTTATATGCCTCTGATTTTGTCTTCTTGAGCATCAGATGTTCAACTTCGCTTACTGTTGCAAGATTGCTCAATACTATCTCCATTCAATGAAGAACATTAGATTAATCAGCTGGACAGTTCCTGTTCATCATTTCTGCTAATAGTAGACTTCTTTCCAAACATGTAAAGTTACATATAAGCATAGAGTTCGACATGGCCATTTATTGTATTCCATGAGATCCATTCTGATCAATGTAGGAACCTGGATCACAATATTCCTGTTAGAAGACTTCCAGTTTCTCTTGAGCATGTCTAAAGAAAAGAGCCCACTACTATTGAACTATTCATATTGTAATATGAGTGGAATCTACCTTCTTATAAATGAAACAAATATTTAGTTCCATCTGTCCTACATTCTGGAGTAGATATACCTGCCTCTAGATATTTGAAAATATCTCATTTCAAAGATAATTACAGTAAGAAAGATTGGATTACATATGCCAATGTGATACGGACACAATAAATAGATTAAAGACACAACAAAAATAGTTTCATATAGGAAGAAATCTTCCATGGTTAATGTATTTGGCAATAATTTGAAAAATAAAAAGCTTAAGGAAGGAGGGACCTTGAGAAAGATTTTTTTTAAAAAATTGAAATAGTTATAACAGAATCAATATTATTTATCAGGACATATTTATTAATTGCTACTTAAATATGATACAGAGTTAGAACAAATAAAAATTATATGATAACAAAATTCAAAATTTCAATTTAAAGAAGCAAGGCATTAGATGAGAAGCTCAAACCCTATGTACAATACAACCCTATTGTACTTTACAATATATCTTTGCAACAATTGAACAAGGCTGACTTCCTTTGTTATAAATCCTCCTTGCGAAATGCAAGGAAAAAGGTTGATACAGAAAGAAATATTTATTTATTTTATTTAAGTTATATGACGCCATATCTCCAACGGACTCAGGGCGGCTCACAACAATAAAATCCACAATGACCAGTACAAAGTTAATATACCTAATTAAACCAGATAAAAGTTAAAAACCCATAAAATATGCTGGTAGTTTGGAGGTTGCTTCCTTCTCCAAAACAAAGCCATTTATGGAAAGTCACATGATAATCAATCATGAAAGCATCTGGGACTTTGATTTACATGCATTGCAGAGAGGACCCAGCAAAGATTTTATGCTGCTCTTAAACATCTGCCTAATATACAGTAGTGACCAAAATTGTGGAAACCTTTTGGGAAAAGTGTATTTTCTAAAACTAGCTAATAACAACAATACAGTATGGGAGCAGTACCATAAAATTATATATCAATGGAAAGATAATTTAATCAAGAATGTAAGGCAATGACTTTTATGAACGATTTGCTATTAGAATAGCAGTTACAGTATGAAGAAGAAAAGTGAAACATGTAGAAAAAGTGAGATATACAAAAATTATCACCATGTCAGTTAATACTTGATTGGATAATCTTTAGCATGAATTATGGCCTTACAACGTCTTCCCATGGAGTGAACCAAGTCTTTTAGTTCTGCTGCTGTTATAATGTGAAACCAAGATTGAATGATTGCTTCTATTGACTGGGTTTTATTGCTGGATCGCTTCTGACTAACAAGTTTCTTTAGTTGGCTCCATAGATTTTCAATTGGGTTAAGGTCTGGGCTATTCCTAGGCCATTCCAGCAGTGGAATATGATTATCTTGAAACTCTCCAAAAAAGTGGTGTTATTAGTGATCAAACCTGAAAAATACACTTTTCCCAAAAGGTTTCCACAATTTTGGCCACTACTGTACTCCTTAGAAGGTCGTTGGGATCCAAAATGCATTAAAGATATAATAATCACTAAACTGATCATAATCACTAATATACTTTCAACATTTTTTCTTGTAAAGCAACAAAATGGATGTTCACACTACAGAATGTCTGTAGCTGAGAACATAACTCACTTAGGAGAACACAAATATTGTACATCACTAGAATCTTCTACCCTTAAGATGATAGCTGAATGTATGAACTAACTCCATTCCAAAGCTTGGTGATAGAAGTCATATAAAATCAGACCTCATCTCAAATTTGATCTGATTCAATGTAAATTCATATCAGAGTCAAGCAAGTTCCATATTCCATATTTCTAGCTTGTCCTGCCTTCACACTTTGCAACAGGCATCTTCAGCTGGGGGCAGAGTTCCCCTATTGAAATTCACACAATCTTGATGTCAGGTTCCAAACAGAAGGAAATAAAAGGAGAGAAACCTGGATGGCTGCTATCTTGGTTTAATCACTTCCTGGCACTCACTGACAATCGCAGATAAAAGTCTTGTTAGGGCTACTCCCTGTGCTTCCCACCACCATTTATCCATTAGTTATCAACACCCACCTAATCATGCACGCTGCTCCCTCCTATGTGACCCGGAAGTTGGTTTATGTTTAATTATTGAGTATTTACAACCAGCTGTTTAGCATATAAATAGTTAATTCACATGAGTATGTACAACCAGGATCTAAACAGTTAATCCACTTGTTATTTCTGGCTGGCCATGACGATGTCATCCCCCAGCTATTCCCTCCAGTCAATCCTATCAGTTCCTCGGAGGCTCAACGAAGCAGATTGTTAGGATATGATTTGGGCCTAACAGTTGTGCAGTAACACAGTAACACAGATGATGGGCTGAAATGAGGTTTGTGTGTTCCTCCCCCCAAGAATGGCAGCTCCATGCCAACAGCATGCTGGAGCTGACGCTTGGCATAGTTATGTTCATGGATAGTGTGCAACCTTTTTGTTGTTTATCTCCAGTTAGGTTTATTTATTATCTACTTACTGTCAAATTTAAGCTTGCATACTCCAGCAAGCCAGTCCTCCGTGATTTCCAAATTAAATTTATCTGAGCATGAACAGGTAACTTCAATTAAAACAGCATCAATAGCAAAATAAATTAATCAATAATATAATAAAAACATACCTCAAAGCCAAACCAGTCATCACCTAAAATCATACAAGGTACAAGTTTAGGGAAAGGAGTGTATGTTTATAAAAGAAGGTCTCCATGTTTTTCTTAAAATCAGGTAGTGAAAGAACAATGTTATTCTAAAAGAAAATAATTCCACAAAATTTGGATTTGGCTGCCATGTGATATTTGTTACAGGTTTAACTAAGTTTAGTCTAGTCACACTGGAGTTTATCTAGGGCAGGCCAGGCAAACTGGTGGGCCACATGCTGGATGTGTCACGTGCAGACCATGGCTCCGCAAAGGCAAAAAAAAAAAAAAGAGTGATACATCACAATATGTAACATGACGTGATCAAGTTTGATCTAGGGGATGCTTGTGAGGTAGACCACCTAGCATTTTTCCAGTCCTCTGAATTGTGGTCTTCTCAGCATTGTCCATTGGCCATATTAGCAGAACCTGAAGTGTCACACTAAGCCATCTGGAAAATGACATTTGGCTTCTTAATAGAATAATAGAGTTGGGAGGGACCTTGGAAATCTTCCAGTCCAATCCTGTGCCCAAGCAGGAAACCCTGTACCATTTCAGACAAATGGTTGCCCAATCTCTTCTTTGTCAGGGCTCCGGTTTCATTCTCAAAATAAAGTGGATTTCCAAACAGCAGATCTTTTAGGAAATATTCTCTTTATTGAACAATGCAGACCGTACCTGACTGCCATGCAGTCAGCACTGACCTTTTCCTCCCCAAAACTCTCTTTTTCCTTTTCCCCATTCTCTGCTCCCCATTGGCTCTCTTCTAAATCATTCTTCCCATCCCTACCACCTCAGTTCACAGGAATGTCACCTCTCCCATACATCTCCCAGGAGACCAAGTCTTCAGAGAGATTTAACTAGGTGAAATGTCACACACTCTCTCTCTTCCTTCCAATGTCAGTCCTGGAACGCTGACATCCTTTAAAATCTGCAGTGTTGGAGAAGCCATAATTTCTGAAGGCAAGTTGTTCCACTGATGAATAAGGAAATTTCCCCTTATTTCTCCATTTATTTTTTCCCGTAATTCAGAATCAATTGCCCAAAGAGTAGCCTTCTCTCATGCTGGCAGCCCAATCCTGTTATTGCTGCCCACTCACGTTTCCCCATCTGGGCAGAAAAATAAAAGTGTGCAATCCTGCAAAACATTTCTAAATGGCAGGTTTTGTTGCACACCTTGAATGAGAAACTACATTGTAAAGGATCTATAATTCATTGTTGCTATTCAGCAAACCTCCCAACTGAGTGGTTTCATCTGATCCCATTTACTGAGGGAATGAATGCGTTTTGTCTGGATTTCTCCCAGTAACAGCAAGGAACGTTATCTCCATCTCAAGGGTAGTTCCATTTGCAAAAGCTTTTAATCTCACTTTATTTACTTAATGTCACTAAGGCAGCAACAATACATTTCTTAACATGATAACTTGCATTTCTGGTCTTTGGGGGACCTTTTAATTATTACCATACAAATGTATTAATAATGTTGGTTGATTCTTAGACAATGAGATATAATGGGATTAATCTCTCCTTCTCTCATGAGTTAAATGTCAAGAAAAGTGAAGAACGATTATTTGCTGTTTTAATATTTGGCAATAGTTTCCGATTATTTATTTATTTCCTTACTGATGGAAGCCATGCACTGAAGAGTATATGAGCATCTATCTCATTCTTGTGACTCTGGATGGCTAACAATACATTAAAAATCAATAAAGAAATTAGAAAAATAATATAAAATATATAATGCTCCAGAAGTCAATGAAAGTAGCATTTTTCATACAAATTACACGGGTTGGATTCAGTTTAACATCCTGCCTAATATTAATTTGTATTGAAAAGTATAATTATTATGTTATACAAAAATGTCTCAAGGCATTTTTTAAAGATGTACAAGGGTGTCAAAACTCGTTGTGTCACGTTGCTGTCATGTAACGTTTTGTGACGTTTTCCTCATTCACGGAGCTGGGGTGGCCGTGGCCTGTGCGTGATGCATCCAGCCCACCGGCCTCTAGTTTGACGCCCCTGATGTACAATATATAATAAAATAAACGCATTAAAAACAATGTAAAAGAATAATATAAATATAGGAGAAAGGAAAACAAAAGTCAAAACAAGCCACATATCTCCAATATTTGTATAGGAGCACCCTAGATAAACTGAAGGTCACCATATACCAGGGGTCAGCAACCTGCAGCTCCGGAGCTGCATGCGGCTCTTTGGGCCCTCTGCATGGCTCCCTGTCAGGTGATCCCACCATTGGCTGGCCCCACCCCTCACCCTCTCCTACCAGTCACTGCTCACCTGGCCTGAGAAGGTAAAAGTGATGGTGGGAGATGGAGAATCAGCCAGGGCAGAGACAGAGAGATACAGAGAGGGGGGAGAGAAAAAGAGAGAGATGTCAAAAGGATTTTGTGGTTCCTGGTGTTTTTTAACAACTGGTTCTCTGCCCTAATGACTGGTATGGTAGGTGTGGCTAGGGGAGAGTCATGTGACTGATGGAAATGGGTGACATTGAGTTGGCCACACCCACCCAGGTTTTGTGGCTCCCAGTGTTTTCTTTTCTGTGGGAAATGGGTCCAAATGGCTCTTTGAGTATTTAAGGTTGCAAATCCCTGCCATATACCCCACCCAAAAAATGAAATAGAAGCTGTCTCAAGAATTCAGTATTGCTAGACACAAGGTGGCATTCACAGGTTTTCCCTTGATGAATTCTATGGTTCACCATATCTGTAATTTGAAGGCAACCACAACGTATCTTGGTTCCAAGTTGTTGCTACATCACCAGTGCAAACTTAAACCTGGCTTAAGAGCTAATTGGCAGTTGGTTCAACAGAAGTTTAATATGTTCATTGCCACCCAACTCCTTTGAAGCAAATAGACCATTGAATTTTGCATCATATATCACTTCTTTATAAAGGATAGCTCTCCGTGACAGTACTACAATAAGTTTATCATTATGTGGGCAGTAGGAGACAGGATGTCCCTGACCAAGAAAGGGTATAAACTGCTTACTCAATTGATATGCTTGACCATGAAGGTAGGAATAATAGTTATGTGTTTATGATTAGAAGCATCCCAAAACTGTATACCTGTTTTTGTAGAAGTAGAACATCAGACTCTCACTATCATCCGTCGTATTTCCTTAGATTTAAGAATTCATGGTAAATAATTCCTTTCTGGAGGTGTGGTAAGAATGCCTATGGCAGAGATTCCATTAGGTATGATTTTTTTCCTTTTGATTCACAAGCACTAATGTTGATAAAAAGTCATAGATGGAAACCCACCATGAGAATTTTCATCATAATCACCATCATCTTGATTTCCAGACCTTTAGGTTATTTGAATTCCTGGTTTTGTATTACAGCCCTATTTATTTATTTATTTATTTGTTTGTTTGTTTGTTTGTTTATATTTGTATACCGCCCTTCTCCTTGCAGACTCAGGGCGGTGAACAGCCAAATAAAAATAGTACACAAAAGTTAAACAATTTCTTTAAAAAAAAGCATATAACTTTGGCTAAAAATTAAAACCATTAACCATTAAATATTTAAAATACCCAACCCTATAATACAGATCTTAAAAATTCAGCGGGGTCAGGCTAGACCAGCAAGCTGAAAGAGATGAGTTTTCAGGGCCCGACAAAAAGTCCGGAGGTCAGCAATTGTTCTCAGTTTTGGAGGAAGATCGTTCCAGAGGGTAGGGGCTGCCACAGAGAAGGCCCTCCCCCTGGGGGTCGCCAGCCGGCATTGTCTGGCTGACGGCACCCTGAGGAGACCCTCTCTGTGGGAACGCACCGGCCGGTGGGAGGCTATTGGCGGCAGAAGGCGGTCCCGTAAGTACCCTGGTCCTAAGCCATGGAGCGCTTTAAAGGTGGTCACCAACACCTTGAAACGCACCCGGAAGTCCACAGGTAGCCAATGCAGCTCGTGCAGGAGAGGTGTCACATGGGAGCATCCCGTCGCTCCCATAATCCCCCGCGCGGCCGCATTCTGCACTAGTTGGAGCCTCCGGGTGCATCCCAAGGGGAGCCCCATGTAGAGAGCATTGCAGTAGTCCAGGCGAGAGGTGACGAGTGCCTGAGTGACTGTGCGTAGGGAGTCCCGATCTAGAAAGGGCCGCAACTGGCGTATCAGGCGAACCTGATAGAAAGCTCCCCTGGCCACAGCTGTCGTGTGATCTATGCAATAATGAAATATCAGGACTGGGAAAGCTAATTTTTTTCAGAAGGACTCAATTTAATCTTTAGGGTAATTATAGACATAGTGCCACAGTAGGGTAAAAAATGGAGGAAGGATATAGCTAGATGTCTAAACAATGCAATATTGTGTTGTAGAATAATTGATCTGAGACAATAATGGCAATGTCAAAAATATGAAGGCAACCATGCAGGACTACCATGATCTAATTAGCCAAGTTACAATTGAAGAATGTCTGGCATAAGCACTATCTTCTTCCATAGGAATCTCATTAATTTAGATTGCACTTAGTAGCACTTAGGTACTACTCTGAAACCTCTTCTGTCTAAATTAAGTAAGATGACTGTGAATTTTGGAGCTTTTTCAGGAATTTAAGGTTAATGGCCTCTGTAACAAAGATAAAAGTTCATGACTGAAAAAATTATATATATATATATATATATATATATATATATATATATATATATATATATATATATATATATATATATTTCACAGCAGCAAGCTAGGCTCCCGGTTTTAATAGGGGCAGCCCAATTAACCATTGACATTTAGATGCCTGATTGCACTAAGATATTTTCAATTGAATAATTCAACTGAGTTAATGTAGTCCAATAATGTAACTATTCTTGTCCACATCCAAAACCCCATCTTTGTTCAAGATGTTTTCCAGAATCTCATAAAATTTAGCCAAGGATTCTTCTCACAGAATTTATTCAAATGTTATTCTTCATTTCATTGTGCAGTATGTTCCCTGGTACTTAGTCCTTTTTAATGTTGTGAGGTTATAGCATTATCAACAAGCTTTTCAATAATTAAGCAGCAGTGGAAATCTGACATTTTTCCTTAATTATAATAAAACAAGTAATGAAAGATTTGTGATGTGCTCCTCAGTTATCATAAGCAACCTGTGGCTTTTGGACACTTTTAAACTGGCACCATGTCTCACTATTTAACCAGTTTAGCTACATAGTCAGGTTCAGTGTTAGAAAATAAAATAGAAACCCTGCCATGTTATTTCAAGAGTGGTGTCTTTCCTTGTAGCAATTCAAAAAGGTAATGAAGACAGATGGAGATTAGTTGGAAAGGAGGTATGAATGTACACACAGATTTGGTAAAAGAATCATTAAATCAGCAGGAGAATTTTTATGCAGCTTTCCCATTACTACTCAAGTACAGAATTGGCCAAGCTCTAAATCCCCAGAATTAACGAAACTCTGAATCCCAAATTGCAGTTTTCATCTATGTTAGTATGCTTCCGCAAAATTAAAATAAAATTATGAATTTAAAATGGTTATTTAAGGCAAAGGATGGAACATTTTAGTGACTTTATAAAAAATGAAAAGAAAGGAACAGAAGCAAAATATTTTGCAACAAAGAAGATGTACAAGCATGGCTCAAGCAAATTCTATTTCTAATCCAAAGACAATTACTTACCCACCCAGAAATATTGTTCTGTCAAACATTATTCAATTCAAAATAATGCTTTATATGGATTATATAGAACAGAGAGTTTACATTTCTGACCTTCATGTCATATTGTCATGAAATGGAGTATGAATTTGAGACATATGGGTTTGCATTGATATAGCATGAGTTATATTGGAGGTAGGAGAAAGGCAATATCAAGAAATGTTGCCTATGAAATGAGCTCAAGTGATTTAGCTACCTTGTTTACAAAAAGAAGTCCCCTAATTTCAGATTTTGAAGAGGTTTATACCTATTATATCCTTGTATCCATGGTGGCGCAGTGGTTAAAATGCAGTACTGCAGGCTACTTCTGCTGCCTGCCGGCTGCCTGCAATTTAGCAGTTTGAATTGCACCAGGCTCGAGGTTGACTCAGCATTCCATCCTTCTGAGGTTGGTAAAATGAAGACCCAGATTATTGCAGGCAATATGCTGACTCTGTAAACCACTTAGAGAGGGCTGTAAAGTACTGTGAAGCAGTATATATGTAAGTCTAAGTGTTATTGCTATTTGGTCAACCCGTTGTCAAAATGTGATATGAGATGAGGAGCTTTACTATAAAATCCTTGACCAAACACTATTATCATCTTTACTCATTAAATCAGATTGTTGTCTACTTTGTCCCATGGTCTGCTTACATCAAAAAAACTTTACTCCCCAAACCATTGAACCAAAGTTTTTTTAAACAGGATACATTAGACTTAATCCTTCATTTTTTTTCTTAGAAAGGTTCATCATATTCTTCTTTCGCATGAATTATATTCACTCATGAATATAATTCTGTAGGATAGAAATGTGATAAGCCGTACATCCATATTACAGCAATTCACTGACTACTCAATTCTTAAACATGGCTCTGTTAAAATATATTCAAGCAACTGTTTAAAAAAAGAACAGGCACTCAGTTCCTCATAGTAGCTATGAAAAATATATACAGCCAGAATTCATAATGAATCAATGAATCAAGGCTCTTGCTTTTAGTAATTGGTAGTTATTTTAGTTAGAGGGAAAGTAACACAGTTAATTTTAAAAAGGCCAGATGTTAGAGCTGAAGAGGGTGGTACTTTCATTTTAATTTGGCAATATTACGGAGAAGAATAAGGACTTCAAAATGTGATTATAAATTAAAAAGAACTTTTATATCACTACATGAATGATTCATGTTATTGCATTGTAAAAACATGAAGAATTTTCAGTTGATTGTGTGAAACCTTTCATAAAATGTACTTAGGGTAAAACACGTGGTTAATCAATTATTAGGATTCTTCAAAATTAGAATGATTTCTTAGCAGTCTGAATATGTGATAGATATGGATTTTCTTCACTTCTGATCATCCAGGTTATTTTTTTCCCCTTATTGATATTACTTAGAACGCACTCCAATTTAGAACAACGTTAGAATAATTTAGAACAACTAGAACACTTTTACTCAGTGTCTGCAGAAAAATGGCCATTAAGAGAAGCTGATCTGATGACAAATGCTTTCATCTGAAGTATTTGAAATGGATGTGATGTAGGCTTTCCCAGCAAGAAGATCCTTGAAAGACTATTTCTTTACTGTTAGCATTTATCCAAAATATACATCTGTTCAGGGGTGGGTTCTACTTATCTTTACTACCGGTTTGCACCGTGCCTGTGCGCACTTGCACTTGCTTCACTCGAATGCATATGTGCTCTTCTGTGCATGAGTGCAGATCACTTATGATGACATCTGGGTCAGTGGGTGGAGCCTCCCACCGGTTTCACTACTGGTTCTATAGAACCGGTCTGAACCGGGGGCAACCCACCACTGCATCTGTTGCAGAAGGTCTGGTAATAGTTCAGTTCTGAAGTCTTACCATCCAAGATACATTGTAGATGGACTCATTCTTGGCATGAGACATGCTAGAATTTTTATCCAGTTCTCATTCAGATTGAATTCTTAAAGCAGCAAATGATAACCAGCCCATTTAAAATCAAACTATACAAGTACACAAAGTTAATTAGGTATGAGACAGTCGTCTCCAGGCACTTACCACCTTCCTTCATCATAAAAATTATAATAGCAAATTAAATCAATAATTTGCTCATCACAAGACCCGTTTTTCCTTTCTATTTTAGATTCTTTAATCATCAAGGAACCATGAGTTCAGCATGGAAGTTCCACATGCTCATTTTATTGTTCTACTCTGAATACTTGAGTTTGTTTGTTTTTTTATGATATTAGGTATCAGGTATAAAATTGCTAAGATGTGTCACTGAATTAAATACTTAATTATTTGCTGTCCTTTCATGATATCCAAAATGTATTCCCTCAAGCAGCTAACCAATTGTCTCCAAAGTTAGAACAAGGACATCTTCTGTACTTTCCTTCAAGGTAAAAACGGAGGTAAGCAGAGGTGGAAAGAGTTCAGTTTTCTGTTTTCTCCTGCCTAGCAATGCAGTCTGGGAATGTAAACCATGAAATTACCTGAGGATATTTTTATTTTATGATCTTCTAGTTGTACAATAATAACAGTGTTTTACAATGAGGAACATAATTCTGATATGGAATAAGAATGTTATTTATCACCAAGAGCTTATACAGGAAAATATATTTGCAAAGAACGTATTTTATTTCATGCTAAATTAACATTGCAACTTAGTCCAAAATCTGGGATAATGTTTATAGCCTTCGGTCTCAATCAATCCAATCACATATATGAAAGAATCTGCATGATTTATGGACTACTGCATATATTAAGATATAAAACAGCGATAAACGGGTATGCTTAAATCATCCATATAGCCTAAAGGGCACATTTATTCTTATTCAAGGTCAAGTGAGTTTGTTCTGCTATATACAGCATGTTCAGAAGATATTATGCAGCATCCTCAAACTCTCAGACTTCTGGTAAAGAAGACAATTACTACCCATTTGGAATTTTTTGTATTGGCTTATATAAGAAAAAGTTGAACTGTTGCAATTTTTTTTAAACAAATTAATAATCATAAGGGGCTTTTCTGACAGATAAAATTCAGTCCTGTTATAAATTAGCAAAATTAGCTTAGATTTGAACCTAGATTTCTTTTTTTTTTACTCTACTGTGTTTAAATAATTTAATCATCAGTCCTGTTCATTCAGGTCTTTCAACAGAGTCATAAAAATCTATACTGACAGATAGCATGCAATCACTTCCCATTGTGGGTGATATGATTGGCTTTTATAAGATCTAGGCATAGATCTTCACTAGGCAAATGAAGAGATCAATATCATATAAAAGGCTTCTGCCTAAGGATACATGGGAAGAAGAAAGAAGGTTCTAGAAAACCTTATAAAATAAAGGAACTGTTCATGGTTCTAGATCAGGGATGTCAAACTCGCAGCGCGCGGACCAAATGTGTCATGTGCTGGCCATGCCCACACCCGTTTTAGCAAAGAGGAAAAAAGTCACGATAAATCACATGACGACAACACGACGCTAAGAGTTTGATACCCCTGTTCTAGATTGTCAGATACAGTTCCACAGAATTTATATAAATCCTCATTCTTGATGCCACAACCCCAAGGATCAAGACCAATCTTGACTGCCAAACATTTAATACATACCAAAATACACAATTGAATTGTTTTTGAAAAGAATCCGCATTTTCTTTTCTCCAGTTCTCATTCAGATTGATAAATGAGAATTTGGTCTCAAATTTCTTTCATGGGAGAAAAGAGTTTTGGTGAAATCCCCATGTACAATGTACTTAGTTAGCTACAAAGTGTTCAAGGTTGTGTAAAGGTCTGGTTTGTCACTATACAGTGGGAACAGAACAGATTCTATTACAGTTATTGGTCAGAGTTACACTAGAAGCAAAATAGAGGTTTACAACATATAAAGAAACTAAAACAGAAATAGTAATGTGGTTGATCTGATTAGATTGCAGGGAATTTTATAGAAAATAAAACAGAATTTGACTACATTTAAATTAAAAAACAATCCAGACATACTATGCAGAATTAACAGCACTGGATAGCATATATATGAATAGGCTGAAAATTTGGTTAAAATAGAATTATAGCACCCTGTCCAATATCAAACGGACACTAGTTGAGCCACATTTCCAATTATCCTTTTGACCAAAGGGCAGTGTCTACTTCAAGAATAGGGTACAATAAAACGTACAATGATTAATCATCTCCCCAGTGTAGCCACCCTAGTTTTCCATGGTTCTTATCAGTGGTGGGTTGCCCCCGGTTCGGACTGGTTCTATAGAACCAGTAGTAAAACTGGTGGGAAGCTCCGCCCACTGACCCTGATGTCATGAGAAGTGATCTGTGCATGTACAAAAGTGATCCCGTTGCGAACAGGTAGTAAAGGTAAGTAGAACCCACCCCTGGTTCTTATACATTAAAAGAAACATAAGCAAGAAATCATGAATGAATTATTGGTTTTTTCACCCCCCCAGGCTGAGATGTTTAGGCAGCCAAATAAGCTTTAGAGCAATGCAGAAATTAATAGAAAGCAACATCAGTACCAATAGCTTTGCCCGCTAGTAACACTAAGCTCTAAAATTAAGAAAATTTTGAATTCAATTCCCAAGTAAGCTGTGGACAAGATTTTTAAAAATGTAATGTTTCCCAAGTATGGAAAACTTTTGAAAAGCTGCACAGTAGATTTCAGCAAAGGATTAGTGAGTCTGTTTGCTTTTTTTAAAGAAGCTTTGTTGCCTTCATTACAAGTCAGCAGAGAATAATCTCCTCGGTTACAACAATATAAATCTCAGAATAAAGCAGGGAGGGGGGGAACTTAATCTGTCACCTTTATAGCAATGTTAATTTTGTACAAAATAATCACACAATGTTCTTAGTCAATTAAGTTGGAGAAAGAATAATAACGCTGAACTCCCTCTTTTTCTCCTGAACTTCTCATCCATTTCATTAAATTCTGAAAAAAATGGCCACTTCCTTCAATGGGTATAATCAAAAAGTGCATCATTTAAATGAGTGAAGATTGGCATGTGGGTTGTGTAGCACGGCTGGCATTGTGGGTGAATGAAAAGGTCAATTGCATTTTCCCTTTGCCCATCTTTTAAACCAAATGCAATTATTTTTCTCAAGAAAACCTACAAATCATTGCCAACAAAGAAACAGGATAGAACTATGAATAGAAAATAGTAATACCGGTATATTTTATAAATACTTAATTTTGGCCTTCTAAAGGAGAATAACTCTTGGTTTTCTACCGGTGCAAAACAAGCAAGTCATACAAGAATGAACTGAAGAAGAGCCAATAGGATAATGTGATTAAAATGTTGGACAAGAACTGATACTACCAAGGTTCAAGTACTTTCAGCAATTTCTCTCAGGTAATGCAAATTTATGGGGTTGTTGTTTGGGAGAAAATGAGAAAAAAATACAAACTGCTGTGTATTCTGGAAAAAGTGGAATATAAATCCAATACTGACAATCCTGAGTTTGTGCAAGCATTCTGTTTTGTGAACTCTTTGTAACATGCTGTTTTTAAATGTCAGATGTACATGCACGTCATTGATAACCTCTTGTATAATAACAGGTCTTTGCAAATTAGAGACTGCATAATTTAAGAGCTGCCTATCAGCAGAATCTTCCATCATCAGCAGCCTTCTTATGATTGATTTAAAAGATAATGAAAACCTCAAAATTACTTGACTGAGTGGGAACTGAAACTAGATATATTTGGTCTCAACTGAACCCTCTATGCTTTGCTTTGTCATTCCTTCTGATAGAAAATAAATAGCAATAGTGCTTAGACTTATAAACTACTTTACAATGCTTTACAGCCCTCTCTAACTGGTTTACAGTGTCAGCATATTGCCCCCAACAATCTGGCTCCTCATCAAATGTACATGTGCCGCATGTGCGCTCACTTTGCTTGTGTGTGCCGTCGTCCATGCAAAACCTTCTGCGTACACACAGAGGCTGAAAATCATCACAAAAAAGGGATGTTATGATGCCTGTGTGGGTGGGCGGGGCTTCGCATTGTTGGCCCTACAGTATCACGCGATCCGGATAGAGCCGGCTGAATTTCACCGCTGCTCCTCATTTTACTAACCTCAGAAAGATGGAAGCCTGAGTCAACCCTGAGCTGGTGAGACTCAAACTGCCATACTGCCGGCAACTGGCAATCAGGAGAATTAGCCTGCAGTAGTACATTCTAAGCACTGCGCCTCCACGACTCCATTATTTTTTCAAAGTAAAAATAGATTCGGAAAAGTTCTCATGGACTTGATAATAAGTTCTTGCAAGTGTGCCAAGAGACCTTTTTTATTATTTTATTATATTTATTTATTTATTTATTTATTTATTTAGTTAGTTAGTTAGTTAGTTAGTTAGTTAGTTATATCCCATCTTTATTATTCTTACAAATAACTCAAGGTGGTGAACATCTCAAACATACATTCCTTCTATTTTCCTCATAGTATCCCTCTGAAGTGACTTGGGCTGAGAGAGAAAGTGACTGGCCCAAAGCCACCCAGCTGGCTTTCATAGCTAAGGTGGGACTAGAACTCATGGTCTTCTGATTTCTAGTCTAGTACCTTAACCACTAGATGGAACTGAACATCATTTATTTAACTGTACAATTATCTCTACAGATTTCCCCCCGTGCTTCAGTTAAATTCAAAGAGGAAATAGAATAAAACAAAAACAGAAGGAGAAACACATTATGTTTCTAAAAGGAACTCAACTAATCTCATAAAGAGAGCCAGAAAAGGGAAGTCTGGAACAAGGAATAAAATGGGCTTATTTTACAAGTGGGGGCCCATTTGTCTAGCCGAGCCAGGCTCAGTATGATAGATTCTGACATTTTTGAGGTTACTATAAATCATATAAATTCATGATGTTTCCCCCCTCTTGCCCCCGCCCCTTTCAGTTTCTCAGGAAATTTATCATGGAATTGTTTCACCAGTGTATCAGCATTTTAAGTAGAAAAAAATATTTTTGATGAATCAAACAAAGGCTTGTCTTCAATCAACATTCTGTTTCCTACAAAAGATACTAGGTGGAAGTCCCCAGTCCTTGTTCCACAGAAGTTCCTTTGCTAGAAACAGAACATCTTGCCTGATGGCCCACATACATAGATATTTTCATAGCACTCACAATCTCACTAATGAGTTAGGTCTTCAAGTGCAGACTTCCCTAATTCAATGCCAAGATTGTGTCCCTGGCCATATTGATTTGAATCTGGAACCAGGAAGAGGGCACTAACTATATCAGACCTCTGTGGGTCTAAAGACTCCAATTAGCTAGATGACTAAAGAAAACTGCTGGGTGAGGTAGAATGCCCTGAACATCTGTCTCCAAGTGACCTCAATCAACTGAACTCTGCAAGAGAATGTTGGCATTAGAATAGTCATAGATTAGCCTCATGCAAGTAATGAAATCTTTGGAGAACTTGACAGCAATTTATACTTGGCTACACTCAAGATGATTTAACATTGGAGGTCATGTAGCTTTAGTGAAATTGTTCTCTGATGGTACAAAGGAAAAAACACCATAATCTAGTCTTTTTTTTTTCTTTCCTTAAATTGAATTGTTGCTGGCAAATGGGGGAGGCAGGCAAAAGGATATTTTAGTCCTTGTGCTTATTTGTTTTTATAGAACAGTGTAAATATTAAGGAAAAATAGTGGTGTTTTCTCCTGTTGTATTTTTGGTTCTGAGTTCTTTCTATTAGCCTTGAGATCTTGTCGAGATAGACTTTAGAAACAATCATATTTCTATTTAAGATGAAAAGACTAGCAGAAAGCTCAGGGGAAAATTAGAGATTTGAAAGTACCATCTTGGTGGCAAGCACCTTACTAAGCATTGTGTTAAAATGAAGAAATGCAAATCCAGTGACTCTTGAAAATCACACATAACGACACAGTGGCCATTGATAATGAGGTCACTAGGGCATATAGTTTAGGGCCATGTTGGCGAACCTATGGCATACTTGCCGGAAGTGGCACGCAGAGCCATTTTTCTGTGCACACAAGCATCGCCATGCTCACCTGAAACTGCGCATGCACACATCTCTGGTGTGCATGCATGCAATTCAGGGGACCCAGCTAGCCTTCAGAGCTCTCCTGCACATGCACATGTGTTTGCGCATGCGTGCAAGATTGTGTGTGCATGCACAGACAGCATTTGCATGTGTGAAAGCTGTCTGTCATGCGCATATCGTGCAGTTGCATGCACAACACTTGGGGAGGAGCCACATGTTACCACTGATGGCACGCGAGCGCACACAGGGCACAAAACGCGTTTCTGTTCAGCACTCAGTAAGTAAAAGGTTCGCCATCACTGGTCTAGGGCATATGTCACACCAAGGCTGCCATTCCACTTATTTACCAAATATGGCGATGGAATTCACAGTGGCCATTGATATGAACGTCATTATGATGTGATCAGTGATGAATCAGATTGAATTTATCTAGTGAAGGGTGATGAACTCTTTATCTGAAGTAGAAATTAGTGTGAATAGATTTCACAGTGAATCTGGAGTTGTGATAACATTTATGTTTTCCTTCTTTACAGAAGTCAGTTAAATATCCAATGGCTGCATCTGTACCACAGCAAAGCTTAGTCTCAAGGGTACTTTTTGAAAAGGCAACTTTTTCCAGCTGTGATGAAGCTTCTTGGATCAAAAGCAAAACATCTTCTTCGTCAAGGAAAATATAATGCCGCTGCTTTACAAACAGCACCTTTGAGACAACTATGACCTGGATGACTGAGAAACTCCACAGACATTCAGCAAAGCTTAGTGTTCACTGGTTAAGTTTAGTTTGCCTCTCTCTCTCTCTCTCTCTCTCTCTCTCTCTCTCTCTCTCTCTCTCTCTCTCTCTCTCTCTCTCTCTCTCTCTCTCTCTCTCTCTCTCTCTCTCTCTCTCTCTCTCTCTCTCTCTCTCTCTCTCTCTCATGAGTATACTATGTTAGCATAGTCCCTTTGGTTCACTGTATTGTATAAACTTAGAAAAATTGGTTAATTCAGTAACCAAGTTTTGCGTGTCAGGAGAATGCTGTCCTTTCCCTAAGGATGTGGTTAGAAACTGAAGTCTGTTTAATATTGTCTAATAATTGGAACTGAAGCTCTCATCGCCCCAAAGAAACTGTTCTTGTTAATCATATTAGGAAACTTGAATTCCAGAATTAAGTAACCTCAATTACTGAGAGATAATGGGGCCAGAACTAATCTTTTGATAAAAAAAAAAAATGAAGAGAGGTAGAAGAGCACATAGAGAAAGAGATGCTTGCCATTTGGTTATTTGCTACAGAAAATAAGGAGAACAGTTCCCCACCTATCCACCCACCCAAATAATTTATTTCTAGAAGGAATTTCTGCAGGAGCTTGTTTCATTAATTATAGGGTTTTTTTTCCCCTATCCCTTGCTTATCCATTACATTTATTCTTTATCCTTTTCAATAATAAAAGAGTTAAAATGAAGGAAATATATAAATATTCTATACAAAATTATGCATATTTTTATCATTTAATCTAGGTATATCGTTTTGAGTGGAAGTACTATTGACAGGCGACCCATTGCCCTGGATAAAGTAAAGCTTTTGAAGCTGGCTGTCTTAATTGTTTAATGTTCTTAGTGTTATACCTGTGTGTCATAGAAGGATTATGTCATATCAACTTCTGAAAGTTGGAATGGATGCCATTCAGAATCATTCACTACTGGAGCATTTTAGGTGATGTGATCACCTAAAATCAACTGCTATATAATGACTGTTTTAAGAATGCTTCCCATTTCCATACTGAATTTTGTTTTCCCAATTTGCAACAATGGAGGTAACTTTAGCAGGTTCTAATGGACCAATGAGGACCAGATCCTGTGTCCACCTCAAAGATACTAGAGTTGCTCTCTTACTGGATGACAACCATGACAGAATTAAAACCTATAACATATCTGTATCAAAAGCGCAAAAATATTTTTAAAAAGGACATTTAGGGGATATTTAAAGCATGAACTAAAGAACTGTAATCTATGATAAAACGTCATCAATGGACGTTTCAAAATGACACAATAGGTCTGAGATTAAATTTCATTCATCAAAGAAGGCACTAGACATGTACTGGATTTCCCAAAGAATGTCTTTTAAAGAATGGATATTGGATTTTCTTTGCTGGAGGTGAAAAAAAAAAAGAAAGTTCACTGACCCATATGATAGAGAGAAGAGACAACTAGGGCATTGCTGGTGTTCCACAGGGATCAAACTTAACCAAAAATGGATTAGATCTGCTGCTAAGGTCTATTTTGTCATGGTAACAGGAAAGAAGTATCAATACTTCTCTGCCCTTATTGCATGGTGGCTAGCTGTCGGGTGCCCCTGCTTTTGGTGACATCTGCCCTCTTGGCAGGATGCTCTTGGAGCTTGGAGAATTCCTTGCAAGGGTTTGCAGAATGATTTGTTCAGTTTGTGACAGACAAAGCCTCTTGAATTTGCTTAAATTTGGATGGTGCCATTATTACCAGGGAGGTTCCCAGAGTAAGGTCTTGCTTATTGGATGTTGTGACCTTGGCTTCCTGAGTCATTAAAACACACAAGTAGTCCCAAAAACCTCTTTTATTGCAACAACTGTGAATTATGTTCATTCACAGCTGAATCCCAATTATTTGCAAAAAGTCCTTCGGGAGAAGTCTTTCGGGATAATTACCAACCTTTACCTCCCTTGACATGCTGCCAAAGACCTACTTGGCAAAGCCACACAGAATCCAGAATCAAACAGAGATGCCAACTGGGAACAGAATTAACAACGTTGCTTCCTTGCAAAGCGTCCACGTGCTTTTGCTCCTCTTTTAAGCCTTATGGGAGGGGCAATCATCTTCAGGCCTTACTCCCAAGTTGTCCCTTTTGTTTTAACTGTTCTTCTGGCAGCTCTGTGCATGTGTGCACTAGGAACAGACTCCTCCTGTTCCTCTGCCTCTCTGATGTCTGACTCTGGAGGCTCAGGAGTCTGTGCATAACTCCCAGATGGCCCTGGCCCCATCTCTGCCTCCACCAAAGAGCCCTCATCCGAGCCTTCCTCAGACTCCAGGACTAGCCCATATTCCACCCCAGCCTCCTCACTGTCCAAGTCTGCTGCCAGGTCCATAGGCTGCTGGTGGACCACAACTCTGGAAATGGTTTGAACCTGTTAGACCTAATGAAGTGGACAAGGTTCTTATGATTGTAAACTCAGCCACCTGCACAAATTTGAGTGACAGATCTGAGTGGGTTTTGGTTTTGGAGTCCCTTAATTCTAGGATTATGCCATCTTTAGTGATAAATGGGATTAGACTCCTCAAACAGACCTCGTACACAATCTGGGTGTCCTCCTAGATTCACAATTCCTGCTTGAAGAAGGTGGCCTTTGCACAACTTTATGTTGAGTGTCAATTGCACCCCTTCCTGTATTGAAGGTTCTTTACCCTAATTGTAACTGAACTACTATAATCAGTGCTACATGGAACAATCCTTGGAGGGTATCTGGAAGCGTTAGCTGGTGCAAAATGCAGCACTGAGGTCAGTTAGTTGTATTTCTAGAACAACACATGTTATATCTCTGCTCTGCAAGCTAAACTGATTGCTAGTATGCTTCCAAGTCCAATTCAAGGTTATGACTTTTAATTATCTGGTTTTGACCTTTAATTATCTCAAGATGATCTTTCTATTTTATTTATTTATTTATTTATTAAATTTCTATACCGCCCTTTTCCTTCCGGACTCAGGGCGGTGAACAGCCAATTTAAAACCAATACAATACAATAAGTTAAAACGTACTAAAATCAATATAAATTTAGGCTGAAAATATAAACCGAATAAAAACTCTAAGACTCTAAAAATTTAAAAGCATTTAAAATATTTTAAAATAGGAGGGATCAGGCAAGTCCAGCAAGTTGGAAGAGATGAGTCTTCAAAGCCCGACGAAAGGACCGGAGGTCAGCGATAGTCCTCAGGTCTGGAGGGAGATCGTTCCAGAGGGTGGGGGCTACCACAGAGAATGCTCTCCCCCTGGGGGTCGCCAGCTGGCACTGTCTGGCTGACGGCACCCTGAGGAGGCCCTCTCTGTGGGAGCGAACCGGCCGGTGGGAGGCAATAGGTGGCAGAAGGCGGTCCCGTAAGTACCCTGGTCCTAAGCCATGGAGCGCTTTAAAGGTGATTACCAACACCTTGAAACGCACCCGGAAATCAACCGGCAACCAATGCAGCTCACGCAGGAGAGGTGTCACATGGGAGCGCCCTGTCGCTCCCATAATCCCCCGCGCGGCCGCATTCTGTACCAACTGAAGCCTCCGGATGCATCCCAAGGGGAGCCCCATGTAGAGAGCATTACAGTAGTCCAAGCGAGACGTGACGAGCGCCTGAGTGACTGTGCGTAGGGAGTCCCGATCTAGAAAGGATGTTTCTATAAGGGACATGATAGCTATGGTGTTCTATGAATGATATCTAAAGTTTTCTGAACCAAGCATTCAAATGTTTTTTAATCTATAAACAAGGAAACATAGTGCAGAATTTAAGTCTTGCTTTACTCCCCAGCAACTGTTTCACATCTTCTGTTTGTACAACAAAAGAAGAATAGATCTAATCAGAGCATTTGCATCTCATAACTGTACAGCTGAATTCCTATCTTTAACACTGGCAAAGATACAGTATGCAGATTATACAAATGAATGCTATAGCAGTTGTCTTCTCAATGAGAACATCAAGAACATAATAATGATGTGTTGACATCTTCAGAAATTTTCAGTTGCATGTAAAACTACATTATTCAGAAAAGTCTTTTCGTTTTGCTCCTTTTTTCTGTAACCCAAGTCATCCTTATGCATATGTAATAAGCAATGTACAGAGCTGGGCCAAATTATTGACCTTCTTCTCAAAGGTTGCCAGCTTGCCCATCCCCTCAGTGAAGGTTATCTGAATAGAAATCTACACACAATTCATTCTTCTCTTTCTAGTGTTGCTAGAAAATACCTTTCATTCCTACAAACACTAAGTCAGTTATGTAGCCTTTCTTTTAATTTTGTTTTAGAATTGGCCTGGGGACTATAAGGGATAGTATGGTAAATGAAAAATAATTATGGGCTGCAAATTGCTTTCCACAAAACAAGTGGTGCTGGTGAGGCTTGGAGGCACTGGAAATGCCCAGAAGTGTGTAGGGCAGTGGCAGTGATTCCTTTCTGAAAGGGACACTATTTGGTGGCAGTGAATTTATTTAACAATTGAAAATGCCAGCAGGCCACATAAAACTACTTGGCAGGGTACATGCAGTCCACGCGGTCATAGATTCTGAAGGCCTGATCTAGGACACCTTCCCCAAACTTTTAGCTTAAACATTTGCTAGACCAATTCTTGAATACAGCTCGTCTGTCTGGAAACTGCACTGCATATCAGACATAAATACAATCGAGAGAGTCCAGAGATATTTTATGAAAAGAGTCCTCCATTCCTCTACCCACAATAAAATACCTTATGCCACCAGTTTCCAAATTTTGGGCTTAGACAATTTAGAACTACGCGACTTCAGTCTGACCTAAGCATAGAATTATCTGCTACAATGTCCTACCTGTCAATGACTGCTTCAGCTTCAACCACAACAATACATGAGCAAATAATAGATACAAACTCAAGGTAAACCACTCCAAACTCGATTGCAGAAAATATGACTTCAGTAACAGAGTGGTCAATGCCTGGAATGCACTACCTGACTCTAGTTTCTTCCCCAAACCCCCAAAACTTTAACCTTAAACTATCCACCATTCCTCATTCCTAAGAGGTCTGTAAGGGACATGCATAAGTGCACCAGCGTGCTTGCCGTCCCTGTCCTAATATTCCTTTTTACTTATTCTTTTCATGTATTCAAATTATGTTTATACTTTTACCTGTTATATTATATATGCTTGACAAAACAAACAAACAAACAAAATATTAGACAAGCATTTGAATCCCAGTCCCGTCTAAACGTATTTGGAACTATAGCTCCGCAAGTTCCTAATAGCATGGAATCCCTTTTCCCAAAGCTAGAAATCTATAGCCAATTTCCATTGGCTGACCAAATGGTCACGAGGTCTTCAATTTTTTGCCATCACATTTTTCTTTGTTGTTATTTAAATGTACACACATACCCTAAGAATTCCAAAACACACACATAAAAAAGCACAGATGAGCAATGAAAACGTACATTTTGAGTTAGGTGTAACTAAACTAAAAGTTGTTCATATCTGCCCTGAACTTGAAGGTGACTGTTGTGCTTTCCCATGAATTCTCTGATTCCAGATAGCCTTCTAGTACATCTAAGAGTTGCATACCAGTTTAATGAAGAAATCCCCATCTATGTGATCTACTATCACTACAAAGTGACTGTGGAGCTCAGGATAAAGAGAAGTACATGACATTCAACAATAAAGGCTCTCCAGAACCAGCCAACATGCAGCCAATGGGGAAATGGTAGACTGGGGAAGCTGCCAGATGAGAGTAGGGTGAGTTGTCCCAGACAACAGTTGAAAGAGAGAGACTGCCTTCTCTTTCTACATCTGTGTTGCAGGATTTTTGTAGTGATTCTGGAGAAATCCAAAGTGGGTATGTTTAATTCATTGTCCTGACTCTATTTGAATGTTTTCTTTGTTTGCAGAAGAGGACACTGAGTCTAACAGGAAGGATAGTGTAGAGAGCCACAGAGGTGAACTTCAAGATATTATGCAATAGCAGTTGCTGAAAGAAAAAAATAAAAAATAAAAATCTGTTTTAAGCTCAGAAAATGAGAAAATCATTTGTTAAAAAACCTTGTTTCATAACTGAGATTATCTTTAAGCAAAGGACTGGGTTTTTATTTTTATTTTTTCACATTCATTGCAAATCTCAGTTTATTCTAAGGCTTAACCTTCTTGATCCAATCCTTACAGATACAGAGTATTTTCTGATACATTTTATATGCCCTTGTTATATTGTTCCTCTTTCCGTTTTCTAAATATTGTCCTTTTCATCAGTTTATCAGGCAGCTCTTTATGCAACCATGACAGTTTCATCAATTATATCCCTTCCCCCTCCCCCTCCCCCCTTTTGGTACTGTTTGGGGTTTAATTATCTAATTTCTTCAGAATTTCCCAACCATTCTGAACTGTTTCTCCTTTCCAGATGTTTCTCTTTCAAAAACAGTTCTACCTCCTCCCATTCTCGTAAATGGGGAAAAGGAATATATCAGCTCTCTGAAGTAAACCGGATAGGAAATAGATCTAGATGAACAAATTCTACTTTGTTGTAAGGTTAATTAACAGAATCTTGCAAATTTAAAAATATAAACTTCCTATCATCATGTTTAATTAGGGTGGGTTCTTCCCAAGTTTTTGTCTCTAACTGTCAAGCCTCTAGGACTCCTGATTCTCTTGTCTGATTGTTTCCTAGGTAGCATTTCTTCCTCTGTTTTCTCAAGGTCATCCACCCAATCCATTGCAGACTACAGTATAATAAGAAGCTATTCTGTGAGAGATGGTGCCTACAGAAAGTGAGTGGGTATGATGGACTACAGTAAAGAGACAGTTGTCCTAGAAAGAGGGAGCACATTCAAAAAAGGGGAAGGGATAGGGAAGAGAAAAGACAGCCGAGCCCAGAGCTAGACAGAGAAAGAGGGAGAGACTAAGAATAGCCACTCCTTACATTTTCTCAGGAAATGTAATATATATATATAATAGCCACTCCTTACATTTTCTCAGGAAATGTTATATATATATATATAATTTTATTAAACATATTTCATCCTTAACACCACATTTCCATTCATTACAGCGTTCCAGTAATGGTATCACTCATATTAACATAGTTTCTAGCTATATAGAATACTATTCTATATATATTCTATATATTATTATTATTATTGGTTAATCTGTAGTGAGATTCACAGTCTTTGAGGCTGGTTAATAGCTCAGCAGCTCGAGTCCTAACCAAGGACCTAGGAACTGTTAAGATATCGTCGGAGGATGTAAGCTGTTCTGAATAAGGTGGTTTTTTGTAGAGTCAAAATGTTCAAGTCCGGTAAATTTAGAATTTCTAAATAGCGGGTTAGCCCTTTGGGTATTGCTCCAAGGGCTCCAATTACAATCGGAACAACACATGATTTCTTTTTCCATAGTCGCTAAACTTCAATTTGCAAGTCCCGGTACTTTGTGATTTTTTCTTGCTGCTTATCTTCAATCAGTGCATCACCAGGTATTGCAATGTCTATGAACCATACTTTTTTCTCTTCAACTACCGTTATGTCAGGTGTGTTGTGGACCAAGTGCCTGTCAGTCTGAATCCTAAAGTCCCACAAGATCTTGAGTTTCTCATTCTCTAGAACTTTCTCAACCTGATGTTCCCAGTGGTTTTTGCTGTACTCAAATCCAAACTTCTGGCACAATTTCCAGTGAATGATCTTAGCAACACGGTCATGGCGTTGTAGGTAGTCGGTTTGTGAAATTTTGCTGCATCCACTGATCAGGTGGTCGACTGTCTCATCTTTCTCATTACAGAGGCGGCATTTGCTGTTGGTGGTAACATGTTGAATTTTTGCCTTCATGCAGTTTGTGGCTAGGGCTCGTTCTTGAGCTGCCAAAATAAAGCTTTCTGTTTCTTTTTTCAGTACTCCTGATCTTAACCAGTTCCAAGTTAGTTTCTGGTCACCTTTGCCTTCAATACTTTTCAAGTATTGGCCATGCAGAGCTTTGCTTTTCCAATTTTCAGCTTGCTGCTCAATTACTTCTTTCTTATATTCTGCTTTTGTTTTAGTTGTCTGTAAAAGGCCTCCTTTATTTACTTCCTTAATCATTGGTTCTTCACTTTTCTGGATGTAATCATTCAAGCTGCATTTTTCTTCTTTCACAGTCTGCTTTACTTGTAGGAGTCCTCGACCACCCTCTGCTCTTGATAAATATAATCGGTCAACATCACTTTTAGAGTGCAAGGCATGATTCATTGTCATAAGCTTCCTTGTTTTTCTGTCCAAATTGTCTAACTCCATCTGAGTCCAGTCAATTATTCCTGCAGAGTATCGAATCACAGGTATAGCCCAGGTATTTATGGCTTTTATGATGTTTCCTCCATTCAGTTTGGACATTAATATCTTACGAATTCGCCGAATGTACTTGGCTGAAGTTATTTCTTTGACTTTATTATGCATTAAATCAGAGGCCTCTAAAATCAAAAAATAATAAAATTATTATTATTATTATTATTATTATTATTATTATTATTATTATTATTATTATTATTATTATTATTTCTATGCCGCCCACTCTCTGAGGACTCTGGGCGGCTTACAACAATCGACAGTATACTAAATAGCATATTGCCCCCAACAATCTGGATCCTCATTTTACCCATCTCGGAAGGATGGAAGGCTGAGTCAACCTTGAGCCGGTGAGATTTGAACTGCTGATCTGCTGAACTAGCAGTACAGCATTCTAACCACTGTGCCATATAACCCCTTTGGTTATATTAAATTTATCTATTGTTTCCCCATTTAATATTATTTTTGCTGCTTGGGTGGAGTATATTGTCCTAATCATCCCTATATTTTTTCTCCAAAATTCATAATATTTAGTTGGTTAATAAGAAATTGCCAGTTTAGGTTATCAAAAGCTTTTTGTGCATCCACAAATATCAGCCCCACTTGCTTTTAGGAATGGGCCTCGTAATAGTCCAACACATTCATTATCATTATCATTCTTGTATTATTTCTTAAGTACCTTTTTGGTAGAAACCCATTTTGATCGGGGTGGATGAGTTCATTTAGTATTTTTTTTAACTCTTTCTGCAATTATTGTGACAAATATTTTATAATTGGCATTTAATAATGAGATTGGCCTGCAATTTTTAATCAGCTGATTATCTGTATTCTCTTTTAATATAAACGTAATGTATGCTTCTGTCCATGAGTTGGGTAATCTTGCTTGTTCTAGCGCTTCATTATATAGGTCCAACATCAGTATCTCCAGTGGCTCTTGAATTTCTTTGTATATTTCTGCAGGGATTCCAGCAGGTCCCAGTGTTTTATTGTTTTCTTTAATTGCCTCCTTCATCTCTATCATAGTAATTTTATCATTCAATGTTTCTCTTGTTATATCTGGTATTGTAGGCAGATCCCTATCTTTTAAATATTGCTTAATATTTTCTTCCATTATATCCTCTTGGATATAGAGAGTTTTTTAAAAAAATTAGGCAATGCTTTTTTCCCCTTCTATCTGATAGTGAAGATTCTCATTCTCATCTTGTAGCTGTTATATTAGTTTTTTCTCTTTCTCCTTCTTCAATTTGTATTCCAACCATCTCTCTGGTATTATTTGCATGTTCAAAAAAATTTTGTTTTACCAATCTAAGGTTTCGTGCCATTTCTTCTTGTGACATTAAATTTATTTTATGTTTGACTATGTCCCTTTCTCCTTTAATTTTATCATTCTGGGTTTGTTTTTGTTTTTTTGCATCATGGATTCCAATTATTTGAGTTTTTCCTGCAATACTATTTGTTGTTTCTTCTTTTCTTTGTTCCTTCCTGCCACTTAAGCTATTGTTAAATCCCAGATATAGGCTTCAGTTGTATCCCATAAGTTTTGTAACATTGTTTGTTACTTCACATTTTTTTCAATAAATAGTTTAAGCTCTTTTACCCAACAATTGCACAATTTTTTTTCCTTTAAAATCCTCTGATTTAAAGTCCACTTCCCTCTCTTTTTTGTCCCTTCCATTTCACTTTAGAGGGTTATGGTCTGCCCATGTATTTGACATTATCTCTATTTCCTCTATATCTCCTCCCAATTCCAAATCCATCCACATCATGTTTATTCTTGACCAAGAATTATGGTGGTTTGAGAGAAATATAGTTCCAAATTTAACTTTTATACAGATAATTATACATACATAAATAGGAAAGTAAATGGCATATATACAAAACACCTATAAAGTTGTGTCTAATTTATATTTTTTTACTATTTTTAAGTGAGGTCTGTTGTCCAAACATTGTAGGATAATCTCCTTTTAGAATCACTGATTTTAGATTTAGTCCTCAGGATCCACCAATGCTTAGAAATGATTAGAAAGTTCTTTGTTCATTAATATTATTGTTGTATCACCTGCTCTTCTTCTCTTTGTTTCACCTTCCCTCTGTTTAGCACAAGCACTATCACTGTCACTTTACCTCCACTTCCACTTCTCCACGTCTCCATCACTGTCAAAAACTTCTTATAAATACCAAGCCAGAGAAACTAGTCACAGTCTCAATCCAAATCCAAATCCAAATCCAAATACTCAATCTCATAAAGTTTTTCAATAAACACCAGCTCAGACCTTCACTCCCTCCCTCCTCTTGATCTGTCAATATCAATATCCATCTTCCCAGGCCTCTGGTCCAACAGCTAAATCGCCACTTTCTCCATTTTGGAGATTCACTTGTCTGCTAATTTGAAGGTCTCAAAATCTCTGAAAATCAATCTGGTATCTCACTCTGTTTTATCGATCTTCACCGTTACTTCCTGCTGCTTCCCTCTCTTCACTTCCTACTCCATTCAATCAGGCTGTCCTGCCTTCGGATCTGACCATAGAGACCATTCTCTTTTGCATCGGATCCCTCTTGCTATAGCAGGGGATCGCTCGTCTCCCCGTTATCCCCAGAGCTTTCCCTCTATATTGCTGGCCCGTCCAGGATCCAACTTCACCTCTATGGGCCTCCAGACATGAAAAATCTGGCAAAAAGAATGGAGCCCCATCTTTTGCACCACAGCACCGTGATGTCACCACTGGAATGGGAATATATATTTTTAATGGTGAGAATAGAAGGGTTTAGTCTGGCAAAATTCTGTCTATTGTACATAAGCAAATAGGAAACTGAACTTTGGTTAAATTGTTCTATGTCATTCTTGGGCTTAGACTAACTTATTCTGAACTCTAAATGCAAAGAGAAGTAATGGAAATATCTGACCATATTACTGTGAGCTTTAACATAGCCAAAAATTTGTTTAAAACTTCTTTCAACTGATCTCTGACAGAGTTTACAGTGCACTGCCATAGATTCAAATCTTCAACAGATATTGCTTTAGTAAACTTTTCTTACCCATATAATAAAACAAGTAGCCAAGGTTAAAGCTGGTAATCTATTATTAAAATAGACTATGCAAGCATTTGACATTTGCTAGTTAAACATTCATTAGTTTAATAAAAACAGTTTTGGGTTTTTCCTCATGGCCTATAAATTGTGCTAATACTGCAGCTTAAAAGTGTATAGTTTATGTTTTTTTAAACCTATTGCATTTCCAGAAATATAGTTGTAGAAAGTAATTTGTCTAAAAGAGCTTATTCTGAAAATATCCCAAGAGTATAAAAATTTTAAATGTTGCACGGTCTCAACCAATAAAAGTAACATTTCTAACATACTGAAATGAAATGATTTCAGGGTAAATGCAACTTTGCAAATGGGTTATCTGAATGCCAAATCTTTATCATAGGTTTCAACTAGTATAAATCAAGAAGGGAAACCTGATGTAGCGGTTGACCATGGGCCCATACAAGAAACACAACAATCAAAATTCTCTCCCTAAACAGAAACAGGACATTGAAATCAGGGATGGGTTCTACTTACCTCCACTACCAGTTCATAAAGGGAGCATGCACACAGAAGCTTCTGCGCATGTGCAGATTGTTCATGATGATGTCAGGGTGGGTGAGTGGCGCCTCCCACAGGTTCACAAGAACCGGACCGAACCAGGAGCAACCCACCACTGATTGAAATACTATTCATTTTGTGATGTGATGTTATTCCTTTCATCACAATTAACTGTGACATCAACCACTTCAAGATTCCCAGCAATAATATAAATCTTAGGAATAGACCAGAGGTGTCAAACTCACATCGTCACAGCTGCATCATGTGATGTATTGGGACTTTTTCCCCCTTTGCTAAACCAGGCATGGCCAGCATGTGATGCATCTGGCTCATGAGCCAGGAGTTTGACAGCCCTGTAATAGACTAATTTTAATCTCAGCACTTCCGACATGGGGTTTTTTTTTCCATTTACAAACTAATTGATGCTTCCTAGGGCTAATTCCTTCACAAAGGCTCCAGGTGAAGATAAAACAAAGTTGTAACCCTACCCTGCATTTCTTTAAAGTATTCGTTTTATTTGTCTATTTAACTGGAAGTGTTCAAAATTTGAATGAGGCTGAGACACATTAAAAAGCAAATTCTGTAAGAAAATCTTAAGTATTGACCCAGAGATGGTATTCAGCAGGTTCTGACCACTTCTGGAGAACTGGTAGCAGAAATTTTGAGTAGTTCAGAGAACCAGTAAATACCACCTCTGACTGGCCCCATTCCTATCTATTCTCTGCCTCCCAAGTCCCAGCTGATCAGGAGGGAATGGAGATTTTACAGTATCCTTCCCCTGCTACACCCACCAAACCACACCCACCAAGCCATGCCATTCCCACCAAGCCATGCCCACAGAACCAGTAGTAAAAAATTTTGAATCCCATCACTGTATTGACATGAAATAAAACTTTGTTATTGGTTCATTCTAGTGGATAAAGGTAACCAAGGTTGTTAAGAACGAAGGACTGAAAGAGATGGGAAGAATTCATTGCTTCCTTCTTCAATTTTAAATGCTATTTAAAAATGGATCCCTAATTACACCTAAAATTTTCCATGCTAGCTATGAATGGTGACAAGGATTATGTTTGGAAAGTGGGATTTTTCCCCTCAATATGCTTTTGAGAAAGACTAAAATTCTCCAGCAGTTCAAAAGGTACTTGTTTTTTTCGCCATTCCAAACAATCAGACATATTTTTTCCTCAGAAAGTGTTGCTTCATTCTATATAAGCACCCTCAATAAGCTCTAAACTTTTACTGACATTGTTCAAGTGACATCATTTTTTAGATTTTATACCGTCCTGAGCAAAAGTGATTCTACTCTCCACCAATTCTGTAAATTTTGAACTGGAAGAATCCAAGCTATTATTTTCTCTCAAGCAATTTATTTCTTAGAAAGTAAGATACTGACAATAGTTTCAGCATCCTTTGTTAGAGCCAGCTGTACACATTAATCATGGCCTCATTTGAGAAAATCAGAAATTAAGATCTCTCTTCTCTTCTGTGATAGCCTGAGAATCTTTGCTTATGAAGCTACTGGTTTCTTTGCTTTTTTTCCCCTGGCAAAATGAAACCTTTATGCAAGTTGTAGATGCTGGAAGACTAAGTTCAACATTCCACTTTGCTATGAATGTAATGCTAGATTTTCATTGATCATGTTTCCTTTGATAGTGCTAAATGTGGATACTAATCTTCTCACAAAGAAGATTAAGCTTCCCAGAAATAAATCAATGTTGCAGCTGTATCCTTTTATCATACCTGGTCCTGATTTTCTGTTGTTGAAGTTATAAGGGTTTGGGGGGGGGTTGGTTTATGTATTTGCAAATTGGGAACCATTTGCAACTGTAAGTAATGCCGTAGAGGCAGATACATTTCCCTTCTGTGGGTAGCCTGAACAGCTATTGGAAGGAAGCCTAAGTTATCCTGCCTACCTACTTCTTTGTTTCCAAGCACAATGGAAGAAGGTATTAATGGGCAAAGGACCCCAGATATAGGACTATCATGGATGGATGGTAGACCACCATAGCAGTAAAACAGGGTGTGCATCATTTGTTTATACATCGAATGGGATAGCCAGTTTGGTGCAGCATTTAAGGCACCAAGCTAGAAAACAGGAGACTATGAGTTTTAGTCCCATTTTAGATATGAAGCCAGGTGGGTGGCTTTGAATTGATCACTTTTTCACATCTCTACGATGTGCTGGCAGTATTAAACCAGTTCCAAGAAACCTGACTTTTGCAGGACTGCCAAAGATGCTCAGATCTCCTCAGATAGGATCTTGGAGAAATGCTTCTCTGTTGCAAACCCTGCTTTGAGAAACAGGATGTCCCTCCCCACCCAAACTAGGATGCTTTGTAAGATCATGAATCTCTTTCAGGCATTGGATCAGGGCACTAAATGAGCCCATATTTAAAAGTATTAATCAGTTAGGTAGGAGAATAGCCCTGGGCTGATGTGTTGTTAGTTTTTGTTCGGTATTTGTCTTTGTTACTATAACCTGATGTTAGCTGATTAAATTCAAATTTGTGAATTAGTCAGCCATATAGCCTGAATCTATTAACAAAATAATGTTTGTCTAAACATTGTTTGTTTTGGATGCTGAGTTACTGTCACAGTTCCATATCATTGACATGGGAGTGGATTACTTGCCTGATGCAGGACCCAATCCCCTCTAGATTTAAAATTCTCTTCCTCTGCTTTCCATATGCTAAAAAATTAAACAGGTTAAAGCACCAGATTAGAAACCAGGAGACTGTGAGTTCTAGTCTTTCTTTAGGCATGAAAGGTAGCTGGATGACTCTTTTTCAGCTCAACCATCCAGGGGTTTTTATGAGAAAAATAGGAGGAAGAAGGAGCATGTTCACTGCCTTGAGTTATTTATAAAAACAATAAAGGTTGACTAAAATAAATTCTATTTTTTTTTCCTGATAGCTGCACTATAAATATCTGTGTATGATGTCCTTGTAGAAATTTGTGCTTGCACTAGGAAGAAGTCACTTTTCTGCAATCGCCATCCTTTGGGTACTTGTCCTTTCTCTCCATCCTCCTCTATTTTCCTCTGCTATCAAGCTTTTATGCTGTTAGAAGAAAAGCATGATGAAAGCTGGGCACTGCGCACTAATAATTTATGTCCCTAAATTTAGTTCTGAGCACCAGACAGAAGAAACAGGCCAATAAATCTGGATAGAAGCTGAAAAGCCAGTCAAGGATATCTTGTGGGTGTTTCTAATCAAACACACATGTCTATGTGGGTAAGCAGTTGCTACTTGTCTACCATACATGGTCCTCCATCTACCAATTTGGACACTTAGATACATTTTTTAGGAGGGGAGAATAGGAACCTTCCATTAAATGAATATTCTCATCAGTCTTGTTTATTATTTAATGCTATCAACTACATATCCTTATGAAACTCAGTATTTTTTTAAAAAAGAAAATGGATATTTCCTGTCCAGGGAACATCCCAAAACATTCCTTGGACAGGGAACATTCCCCAAAAGAAATAGGATAGTGAAGCCATATATTTGGTTTCTCTCACAAGTCAAAATGACCATGGAGGGCAATGCATAGCAACTAGACAAGGAGGTATTCCTAAAGCAGACCATTAATATTTGAAAAGTTTGCAGCTCCAAGCTTATAAGCAACATAATAGCTTAGATTGTGTTGGAAAACTTAATTTAATTAATTTAATTTTACAATGTAGAGGTTATCCTATTCCACAAAATTCTGGGTTGTTTTCAAATTTAAAAACAAGAAAGAATAATATAAGAACATAAATCATATCTGTTGGGTAAAAAATAATCCACAGATAAGTCCACAAAATGCTGTATCATGTTTCATGATGGTTAAAGGTCTCTAAACTGGTATTGCAATGTGCCCTGCTCTATTATTGACCCTGAAGTTCTTTGATGTACAACAACAAAGGCTTTTTACCAGGTGCAGCTAGAAACACACTCTCTTAGCTTTACATTTTCAAGCAGACATAATATAGTTAGATTAATGGCTTCACTGCAAGGAATCAGTAGGTCATGCATATCAACAAATCTTTGTATCTAGCAGCACAAAGGAAACCTGCCTTATATATTTATGTTAGTCCCAAGTTTCAAATTTTGGGCTGCTTCATCTCACCTTTTTGAGCCAATGAATTTTAGTTTTTCCTTCCATGTGAAGGAAATCCTTCCTTCCTTCCTTCCTTCCTTCCTTCCTTCCTTCCTTCCTTCCTTCCTTCCTTCCTTCCTCCCTCCCTCCCTCCCTCCCTCCCTCCCTCCCTTCCTTCCTCTCTGCCTGTTTTAAGTTCTATCCTAATGAAGTTTCTTCCGTTTTTCCCATTGTTAGCTTCATGGTTCCTATTACTCTGATTTTCATTCCAAATCCATGTCTTTTACTCAGGCTTCCTCTTTGTAATCTCACTGTCATCCATTGATTCTTTAGCCAGTTTAGACATTTTCACCTCAGAAATGACTTGAAGGACTATTTGAAGAAATAATATTTTTATGACAAAACTCCTACCCTGACTCCTGGCCCTTGTTGATGTTTTACATGCCACACTTTGCGTTGGGGTTTCCTTATCAATTTTTCTTCCTGCTATTTTCCTGCCCCTCCCCCCGCCATATAAAGTCTGTCTTTGGTGGATGTACCATGCATCCCTAACCAGAGCAAAACTCTTCAAGCACACACAAGAGATCATTATCTAGCAACTTATTATGACTACAGAATACCAAACTTCTTCCAAATGTAGAAAAGAAAGAAATTATATATACCGTGGGATATCAAAACTCAAGTGGCTGAGAAGAAATCTGGGATTTTTATTGTAGAAGATGGATTTGATCACTCTTTTTCCAATCAATTTTATTTTCAGATTTCAGATGCTGAATGTTTCATGACAAATTCTTCAAACATTTCTGGTTAGCCATCAAAATGGGGCACGTTAAAATAAATTGATGTGGAGATTAGGAAAGTAACTTTAAAGGTTTTAGGCTCTTCTGAATTATCCTCCTATGATCTGAAAGCAAGTAATCAATAAGGATGGGGAGAATCTTCTTTTGCAACTGAATAAAGTTTTTTTCTTGCCTATTGAAACAGTTTCCATGTTCACATCTGAGAAGCTATTGTATATGCTTCTTGATAGATTGCCAGTTGACCCAGGAACAATATTTACCATTTCAAAAATAGAAGATAAAATAAGATTATTTTAAGTTACCGGTTGCATTTTCCTCTACCTTGGACTTTTGTCCTTTTTGTCTGTTTTTTTAATCAGTTTACATTTGAGGTGTCCAGCAGTTTCATTATGTATCTTTTTGAAAATTTCCTATTCCTTTAATCTTTTTTTATTATTATTATTTTTTTAGTATTCTGACTAGCCTACATTTCGTTCTTTTCTTCTCAGGAGAAACCCCATACTAATCTAGTTAGTTCCATTTTCCTATTGTTCAATTATGGTTTTTGTTTTTCATTTGTTTTATATGTCAAGATTTTCCTTTTCTATAAAGCAGCCTCTTCGTGTTTCCTGGTTAAATTGTAACCTTGTTGCTGGTATCCTTAAGATTTATATTGACTGTTTCCTTATGACTATCATTAAGTGTTGTACCTTATGATTCTTGATGAATGTATCTTTTCTTTCAGGTACATTGAGAGCTTATGCACCAAGACAAATTCCTTGTGTGTCCAATCATACTTGACCAATAAAGAATTCCATTCTGTTCTTAACCTGCATTCACATTGTGTCTATTTTCTTCAGGGAGATATACTAGCAGCACAAATTTCCCAGGGCAAGAATGGTGGAAATGTCAACAGCTAACTAACTCCTACCTGGCAAGTGGAATAGGAAAAGTAAAGTATAGTTTCCTTTATGCATTTGAGGAAAGGATGCCAATTTTAAATCAAGTGGGGTATTAAATAATCAACCTCTTAATTATCTTAAGTAAACAATTGTTTGAAGAGGCTGTTTGAAATTCTGGAGATATAATTAAAAAAATCATTATTAGCCATGCTGCATTCCTTCAACAAAATTCAGGCTGACCAAAGGGATCCTGACATTCCCATCATAGCTTTGCCAATAGTACCCTCGTTATAGTATCCCTTGATGATCTAAACAACTGCTTAGAAAAGTTTTGACAAAACAAGGAGCAATCCACTTGGATTGTCCTTGCCACCACTAGCAATGCAACACACCTAGCCATAAAGTTATAGGGTTTGAAGTAAGGTCTTCTGATCCAAACTCTCTTCAATATTATGGGTAAAGACGACCATATCATGTAGGTCAGCAGCTTTGAATAAGTGCAGAACACACAGTCAAATCAGAAAACAGTTCAGGGGCCTTGCTCACAATACCTGACTATGGCATGAACATGATCAGGTGTATGGAGACAAGGTCAAAAACTGCATGGTGGTAGGCATGCATTGTGATCAGACCCCTTTTTATGGGGTCAGTTCACATGCATACATGTCACATACACAGAAAAAGAATGGAACTTCTATTGAGACTTCACCAATCATCTTAGTTTATATTTCCTATTAAGGTTATTAATTTCCTACAATGAAATTAAGTAAGTATTATTTTATGTCATGTGCTCAAGATGCTATCTTAAAGTTTTGCTTAACTTCGCCAAATTTAATGCAGTGATGAAAAGAAGGACTAGGGAAGACATGATAGCAGTGTTCCAATATCTCAGGGGCTGCCACAAAGAAGAGGCAGTCAAACTATTCTCCAAAGCACCTGAGGGCAGGACAAGAAGCAATGGGTGGAAAATAATGAAGGAGAGAAGCAACCTAGAACTAAGGAGAAATTTCCTGACAGAATAATTAATCAGTGGAACAACTTGCCTGCAGAAGTTGTGAATGCTTAAAAACTGGAAGTTTTTAAGAAAATGTTGCATAACCATTTGTCTGAAGTGGTGTAGGGTTTCCTGCCTAAGCAGGGGTTTTGACTAGAAGACTTCCAAGGTCCCTTCCAACTCTTGTCTTCTCTTGTCTTCTCTTGTCTTCTCTTGTCTTCTCTTGTCTTCTCTTCTCTTCTCTTCTCTTCTCTTCTCTTCTCTTCTCTTCTCTTCTCTTCTCTTCCTTGTTCCCACAATTTTGTGTGTGTGTGTGTGTGAGAGAGAGAGAGAGAGAGGATGTCTGGATGTGATTTAGCACACTTTGTCAGTGATGTGGTCAGGGTTCAGATTTTCCAAGCTCCTACTGAACATTTTAGATTAATACAGGAACATCCCTTCCCCTCCAGTCATTTGAATCTATCCTCTCTGGCCAGTTTGATTTGAGCTACAAGACAGACTGAACACTTGTTCAGAGAAACTGAACACTTGTTTTCTGCAGAGGGTTCTGCTAATTAATTTAATTCCTGAACAGCATTTTAAAAAGTGTTTGTCAGGACTTACATATGAACTTTTTTTTACATGGGTATAGCACTATTCTGGAAAAGTGCTAGACTTGCATTTGAAAAACAAGATTATTGCTCTCTTCAGTGAGTCTTTGTCCAGCTGCTCAGAAGTTCTGTTAGCTTATAGACTACATATGGGTACTGCTGACCAGAGCGAATCTTTACCATCACTGCCAAGCAGTGCTAATTAAAGATAGAACTAGCTATCATTCATAGTTGCCTGCAATCTGTCAGCCAAGCTATTTTGGAATGTGGGATTAACACCTTTCCAAACTAGATCTATGTGCAGAATAGCTCAATCAACAAAACACAAATGCAGAGGCACCTTTGACTCTGTGATCTGTTAGTTGGGTAGCTGAACTGGTGGATAAATCAATCATTTTAAGCAATTTGTTCATTGCTCCCATTCACACATTAAGGAGAACAATTAGTAGTTGCTTTCCTTGCTGCAGGTGGTGCTTAGTGGGGGAATGAACGAAACCAAGAGAATCTACCAGTTGTTTCTTCAACATGTTTGGAATGTAAAACAAGATAGCACTATTCCTTGGACACATTATAGGGATAGAGTAGAGATTGGCAGTGAGACCACTGCAAGTTATACCAACATATTTTATGCTAATTTATGGAATGGTGATAACATTTTAACATGGTTGTTACCCTGATTTAGCATTCACAAACACTAAGAGAGATAATTGCAAACTTTATCAAGAAATTGGTGAAGCAAATTCCAAGCAGCAAATGAAATTTGAGGGCAAACATAGAAAATATAATTCCTCAAAGCTCCAGTCAAGCTTAATGTCAACTCACAAAGCTTCCCTAACCTGCTCCCGAGTTGCCATAGGCAGGAGATGGGGAATCGAGCCTTGCAGCTGCATCAAGGAATTTGCACCTCAGTCAAAACAATATATATCCTTACCTATGTAGGATAGGCCAAAGTCAAGGCCATCTCCACAGAAACCAGTAATGGCTGGAGGGAGTGACTTCTATGACCAGCAAAATTGCCTCATTGGGGAATGTGACTGATGACACACCTTGTGGGGAGGATCAGAGGCAAGGTGTGAATTGAGTGGGGTCAGAGCTGGCTTCACTAGGAACTGACATGGCATTCCTAATAAACATGCTGACATGACATTCCTAATAAACAATTGGATTTTTCTTGAAAACTGGCTTGAGGCTCCTGCTTTTATTAGGGCATCAGTTGGAACCCTGACAGCAAGCTAGGTCTGACCCCATTCAGTTCATGCATTGCCTCTGACCCTGTCACATTCCCCAACGAAGCAGTTTCACAGGTTGTAGAAGTCACTCCCTCTGGCCATTACTGGTTTCTGTGGAGATGGCCTTGACTTTAGCCATGTTCGTTGTTTTGACTGAGGTGTAAATTCCTTGATGCAGCTGCAAAGCTCAATTCCTCATTCCCCTGCCTATGGCAACTTGGGAGCAGGTTATGGAAGCTTCACAAGTTGACACTTATCTTATTTTGGAATTGAGAGAGCTTGAAGCAAAGTTCAAGAGTCCAAACATTGCAGAAGGTTCAACAGCAAGTCTAAATCCAGAGTGAAATTCATGATAAGTCAAGATACATGGACCCTAGGTAAATGAATGATTTTGTTGCCAACAAAGAAGCTTGAGCTGATTGCTTTTCTTAAATATAAGCAACCCTGGTGTTGCTCATCTGGAAGGATGAAGCTCCTTTCTTGTAAGGAACCTCAAAGACTGATTTTGCTCTCCATATGGTGAGCTCTTGTATAGGAAAGACTGCTCACCTTCAGAAAGAGGTGGCAAATGTCTCTCCTGGTTTTCAGGCAGTGCAATCTCTTCTGCTGTGGCTGTGGCAGCAGTTAATCTGGAAACTCTGGAACTGACTGCTCATTGTTGGTCTCCTTTTCAGAGTCTAAACTGGCTATGACAATTATATGGATTTGTCCATAAATAGCTACCTTTTGTTTCTCCTCTTCTGCAATAGTCTATTTTCCCTTCCTTGTCCTTTCTCAATTTGATCTATGCTTTGTGTGAGTCAAAAGCTATGGTCCTTGGCAGAGCAGGCCAAGACATCTTGCTGCCTGAGGAAAAGTAGAAAAATTATTTTCATTCATCTTTTGTGTAGTAAAAGTACATAAAACCCAAAGCCAAACTGCTTTAGACATCTAAAGCAGACAGTTCCACAGTTACTTCATCTATTCCCTGGCTGTGCACATACAAAAACACTGCAGGAACAATGAATTCAATAATTAAACATTTGCACCTCTTTCACAGTCTAAATTGTGGCTTGAAACAGACCCCACTTCATACTCCTACTGTCTTCTCACTGTCTTCTCATACCATCATTGACAATAGAGACTCATATCACTGAGTTTTGTATCTTATATTTATGATTGTATTTTATGATTATGGTCATGATTTATCACTTTTCCTTGCATGTACACTGAGTGCTTTCCTTGTCCTATCCTATCCTATCCTATCCTATCCTATCCTATCCTATCCTATCCTATCCTATCCTATCCTATCCTATCCTATCCTATCCTAAACAATATAATTTAGCTGAGCTCATATAATTTTCTAAACGTTTCAACCAGCTTAATGCAACACTTAAAGCTGGATGCATGGATTATGCCATGTACAAATAAATAAACCATATTATAGCCTAATATGATGGCCTGTTTCACAACATGCTAAAATAAAGGGTTGTAACGCTTGCTAAATCACAAGTTACCTATGCAATTTCAGTTTTTGTCTCACCTAGCATATGGTTTAAATTCCATCTTTGGGTACTGTGTATACATTTGTTTAGCTGAAGAGCCCTCAGCTCCTGAATAAGGAATCAGCATTTATAAAATCATAAAGCTGGTAGGGAGCATTGGCCCATGAACCTCAATTTGGATCGAAGCGTAGGAGTCCAGTTAAAACATTTTTTGAGCAAAGAATATTTTAAGCAAAGGAGAAACTACCACTTGCGTAAGTTATTGGTTCTATTATCAGATGACTTTTATCGTTAGCTATTTTTCCCCCTAACATTCATTTGCAAGCTATCTTCCTGCAGTTTAAAATGGTCATCCTGCAACCTAAGATAACAGAGATGGCCTTCATCTTTGTGATAACTCTTTTGGTACCTGAAAGTATAATTATCTCTTCCTCACTCCCTCATTCTTTCTCTTCTCCCCTAAGACTCAACATATTTTGTTCCTGATATCTTACTCTTGTGCAATTCTTGCATTGCCAGGCCAGCCAGAGTCCCTCAATTTTAATGCAAATATACCAAATTTTATACTGCCGAATCAACCTGAAAAGTGAAATTCTGTTTTCCTTTGAGGCTTGTGCCTCCCTGAACAATGTGGCACAATTTTCCAGTTTCAACATCCACTGATATGGGAAAATGAAAGTAAAATGTGAGCATTTGCAAATATGAAAATCTATTCATTAAAATAGCATTCTGGGTTATTTACGCATAAATCACCAAGACCCCGTCTGTCTCTAAAATATTTCTTTCAATGACTTTCTTTGGGTCAGTATTTAGTGGAAATTCAAAGAAAAAGACTTCCAATATTGCCTAAGTGGACTCCTTTGGTGACATGCATGCTTCAGTTCTTGTCCATTAAATTAAATCAAATCAGTCAAGTACATCTGCTAAAAGAAAGGTAACTGGTAGCTGCATTGTCACAAATTGCTACTCAACTAATGAAATGTCAGGTTAAATAAGAGATGAGAAAACAACACCTCCCCCCGCCCCCAAATAAAATAAAATATGTGCTTGGAAATATCAGAATTGATCCAGGCTGATAAGCATCTTGTAACAAAAAAGGCAACCTCTTAATAAACAATAAAACTTTCCAATCTGAAAGATTGCTGCAACAAATTACATTGTTCAAGGAAAAGATTGCACATGTATAAGGTATTATAAGCTCACAGTTATTCTTTTGGTTCTTGTAGGGCTATCTAATCTATTGGTTACAGTGCTAAATGTCAGATAAGCTACACATGCAGGAAGTAATTGGAATCAGTATTCTATTAAGGGTTTCAATGTGTTTGTTTTTATTTTGGGCTTGCAACAAAATGTAGTAAGCAATGAATTTACTCAAAGTCCAAGACATCAACTTGCTAGCACAATTCTATTAACTTTTTTCAAACTTGTGTTTCTCCCAATAAAAGAGAACATTTACCGCAGAAGGCTGAACTGTGAAGTTCCTGCTTCTCATCTGCACCTCTATATCTGGCTGGTTTGGTTCTGCAACTCAACAAGACAGACACAGACTTCAGAGGATGATTAGAACTGCAGAAAAAACAATTGCTACCAACCTGCCTTCCATTGTGGATCTGTATACTACACGAGTCAAAAAGAGGGCTGTGAAAAGATTTACAGACCCCTCGCATCCCGGACATAAATTGTTTCAACTCCTACCCTCAAAATGATGCTATTGAGCACTGCACACCAGACGACTAGACACAAGAACAGTTGTTTCCCAAATGCCATCACTCTGCTAAACAAATAATTTCCTCAACACTGTCAAACTATTTACTAAATCTGCACTACTATTAATCTTCCATCGTTCCCACCACCTATCTCCTTCCACTTATGACAGTATGACTGTAATTTTGTTGCTTGTATCCTTACAATTTATATTGATATTGTTTCCTGATTGCTTATTTGTACCCTATGACTATCATTAAGTGTTGTACCTTATGATTCTTGATGAATGTATCTTTTCTTTTATGTACACTGAGAGCATATGCACCAAGACAAATTCCTTGTGGGTCCAATCACACTTGGACAATAAAAAATTCAATTCAATTTAATTCTATTCTATTCTATTCTATTCTATTCTATTCTATTCTATTCTATTCTATTCTATTCTATTCTATTCTATTCTATTCTATTCTATTCTATTCTGAATTTTGCTGTTTACTTGCAGAAATTTCATTATTCAACTAGGTAACATTATCAATTCAAGGGATTGTGGTGTTTGCTGCTTGTCTATATTCTAGGATTCATCTGATCAGTTTTGGTGCAGGTGTACTTTCATGCTTGGTGCTCCTGGATTTCAGCATTGTTTTCAGCCTGATTGTTCATCTGGTACTGATCCCTGTTTATCTGAATATTGACTGCTGAACTAGAGTGCGTTCTAGTCTTTTTTTTTCTCCCTCTTAAGCTTTGCATTGTCTTTTTTCAACGTTACATAAATCTGATTTATCTTTATGTGCCTCTTGATGGCTGATTTGTCTGCATGCAAAGCTTCCAGGAATTCCTTAACAGTTTGGATTTAGCTTTGTGTAAGATACTTATAGAAAAGGGGCAACTGGAGATGACACATGAAACAATCAATAGCATCATTAAAGGAATAAAATTCATAAAGGGATTTAAAGAATCTGCAGGAAGTGTTGTCTGCATACTGGATTCATGTTTTGGCTGCATGTGTGGGAGTGCCAGAGCTTCTAAGTGCTGTATCATGTTTTCTTCTATGGATCCTGAGAGTGGAGATCCCATGGCTGTTCTTTTGATTTGTTGGTATATTTGTGCATCAAACTAAAAGACAATAATGAGTCAAGTCCTTTTGTATTTCTTAATTGTCAATCAACCTTAACAACAGAAAACAACACATTTTTTGAATTGTTTAACAGGTTTATAACTGCCCAGTTACATTTTCTTCTAAAGCTTTTATTACTTCTGAAGATTGAGGAATTTCCTCATACGTGTGTGTATATACATACACATGTCTCTGTGTGTATATACATATACAAGTGTGTGTGTGACATTTGCTGAAGGTAAATAGAGAAAGGTGAGAGAGCAGAATTCTTTCTCTGAACATAGACTTGAATTTTTCTTTTTCTTCCTTTTCTTAATGGAAGAGTTTTCAAAGTTTTCCCCTACAAAGAGGTAGAGGAAAATTCAGACTCTTATACTGCAAAACCCCTCTCTCCAGCAGCAATAAATAAATAAATAAATAAAAATCCTTATTTCCCACTTTAAAAAATATGTCTTCTGGGTCACTATCTGTAAGCAAAGCAATACTCTTGATACTGCTTTTAGTTTAAGTGAAAACTGCTTCATTAAATGGTCAGATGGCTGATCATCCACATTTTCTTAAGTGCTCAGCAGTGATTTGCAAGGAGCACCATAATCTCTTAATGGGTCATCAGTGCATTCAGTTGGACAAGCTGCATCCTTAGAGAACTGCAGGAGAGTTCAGATGATTTTGGAAGAGTGGGAATTCTTCAACTAAATCCTTCTGATTAAATTTCCCTAGTGATAGTGTTAAGTTTTTGCCAAGTCACTGCTTACAAAGTCACAAGAAGACAGGGCCTACAAGGTCACTCCTTAAATACTGAAATCAAAATCCTATCAGAACATAGGATGCCAACTAATCTGTCCTCATTATGAGGACAGTATAGCATCAGATGTGGCTGCAGTCAATCAAGAAGTCCTTCTGACAATGCACGTTATTCAGAGTTCTTCATAAGCTCTTACCCAATGGCCTTTTTAAAACAATCTACAAAATTTTCATAGGGATGCAGTGGCTCAGTGACTAAGATGCTGAGCTTGTCAATCGAAAGGTCGGCAGTTCAGCAGTTTGAATCTCTAGTGCCGCATAACGGGGTGAGTTCCCATTACTTGTCCTAGCTTCTGCCAATTTAGCAGTTCAAAAGCACATAAAAAATGCTAGTAGAAAAATAGGGGCCACCTTTGGTGGGAAGATAACAGTATTCCGTGTGCCTTTGGCATTTAGTCATGCTGGCCACATGACCATGGAGACGTCTTCAGACAGTGCTGGCTCTTTGGCTTTGAAACGGAGATGAGCACCACCCCCTAGAGTTGGGAATGACTAGCACATATATGCGAGAGGAACCTTTACCTTTACCTTACAAAATTTCCATTGTTAGTGTTTTTATTAATGTTTATTATACAGATACATTTATCAGTATATTTTTATTGTTTAACTGTACCTTTTAGTGGTACAGACACTGATGGCTTAGTGGTTAAAGACACTGAGCTTGTCAGCTGGAAAGCTGACAGCCCAGGTTCAAGACCTGAGTGCTGCAAAATGGGTGAGCTCTTTCCTGCTACAGTTCCTTTCCACCTAGCTGTTCCAAAGTATGCAAATTCAAGTAGATAAATAGGTACCACATTGTGCAAGGTAACATTCTATACACGGAGGTGTACATTCTGGGCACCTCTGTGTATAGCCATGCTGACTATATGACCACAGAAATGTCTTCAGATAATGCCAGCTCCCTTGGCTAAGAAACATAGATGAGCACTGCCCCCTAGTATCAGAAAGGACTGGACAGGGGAAATCCTTATGTTTATTTTACCTTCTACCTTAATTTATCTTGTTATATTTTTTGTATGATTTAGAATTATTCTAATGATAAACATTTTTCCTACTTAATTGAAAGACTACTTTTAAGCATGAAAACATTTCCGCTGTACTGTATAAAGTTGGGAAAAGGCAGGGAAAGATACATGAACATGATATGGCAATTAAAAATGGCTTAACTCTAAATCCTAGTCTGTTTCCTTTTAACTAGGAGCCAAGACTTCAGGCCAATTAGAAAAACTGGCATGGTTATCCTACAAATAACCTCTTTTCAAATGTCACCCTCTTATATATTGGTAGAAAATGCAAAACTGGGAAATGCTTGCTGCCTGATATCTAGAGAATCCTAATTTTCCTGGCTTATTTCTTCCACCCCACTGCATATATTAGCCTACCTCTTGTTAGTGTATTCTGAAAAAGTGCTACATCTTCCAGAATTTCACAATATTATTCCAGAAATGAAAGGCAGGGATTTCTCAGAAGTGCACAAGGGAAAGGCATGAAGCTGCTAGAGAACGAATAAATGACAGCATGAGTTTTTGCCCAGTGTCAAACTTTATGTTGTACTGCCTAAATTCTTGTAATTTCTCATGATCAAGTTCTGGACATTTTTTTTTTTTTTGGAAAGTCATCCAGATCTTAAATATATACCAAATGAAAATGATCACTGTGTTGATGAGCCAGGCTGTGAAATAAGTTCTGTGATTTAATTTCAAGACCCCAGAAGATTGTTTAGGATAAGTGAACAGTTCATAGCCTGTGGCAGTGTTTCTCAACCTTGGCAACTTTAAGATGTGTGGATTTTTATTCCCAGAATTCCCCAATGCCCTTGTCTTAAATCTGAGATGAGTGCTTTTTGCAGTAGAGAACAAATGTGCAGCTCGGTAAATTGCTCTTTCAAGGAGTCCATAATAGAAAGAAAAGAGGTATTGTAATGTTGATATAAATATGGTCAGAACCAAAAAGATCTTCCCTCTTGGGCCACATATAAATGAGATAATGAACGTTAGAATTCCTATGAGATGTCTGGTATGTCATTTACTGAATAATGACTATGAATAACTATGCCACCCATGGAATTTTAAACTGTTTTCTACTTACTTTAAAAAAAAAAAAATAATCTCCATGAAAGTGATTTTATTTTATTTTTGCCAATACTCTCCCAATCTTGAATGCTGAAAATTCAAGAGAGGATACTGATAACTAGTTAGCTTTGCACAATGTCCGGCTTTGTGCAAATCAATCAACTTTGATTGAAATATATATATATATATATATTCTATCCTACCTTATTATTTCTTTAGAAAGAATTCAAGACAGCGAATTGACCTAATATTCCTTCCTCCTCCTATTTTTCCATAACAAGTTCATGAGATGAGTTGGGCTGAGAAAAAAAATAACTGGCCCCAAATCACCCACCATGTTTAAAGCAGGACTAGAATTTAGTCACTTGGAGTTTAAGCTGGTATCTTGACCATTAAACCCAACTGGCTCTGAAGATATCTCTGTATATGTAGATATCCCTACATGTACTTTACTTAAATTGTTCCCAGTCCCAAGATTTAGATTTGATAATAGAAAGTTATTGCTCTCATTTGAGAGCAAATAGAGTAGTTTGTCAAATACCAAAAAACCAGACTGGTGATTCTCATCATTCTTTTTGCAGTAACTTATCCCTTTGAAACTGTTATCTTGGCAGCCTTTAAGAACTCTCCAAAACATCTTTTTTGTTACCTTCAGCTTGATCAACATATTTAAGTTTTATTTCAAAGGCCTTTCAAAAATAATTATTTCAGCAATATCTGACTTGTCTGTCCACTAATTACTTACTAGCTTTTATAAATGTCACTGATCATTGCTGTTTGTTTATGGTATTGAGTTTTCAATTGGCAAACCTAAATAAATATATTATATGGGTAAGTGAAAATTGTATATGTTGGCAAACACAGATGATCAGAAGAATGCATGACTGATCAGGAGCTTCATGGTCACAGTATATCCCCTGCCAAATAAATGTCTTTTTACACTCTCCTATATTTACCAAATTTAAATTTTCAGAGGATAATATTTTCTTGAATTACTTACCTATTACTTCAAATTCAACAAACGGGCAATATCAGTGGATTCTTCTGCCCCTACTGTGGTTAAAAGAATGATATTGCAACTTTGGAAAAATAAAAATACTGAAGACCTGATTACACTTCTACTTATGCCTTTAGACCTTGTTGGACAAGTATAATGGAATGTAGAATTCCATTATTCCATAGAATTCATGTATACAAAATGCAGTAAGAATGGAATATAAGTGTATAAGTATTGAATTAAGACTTATATTTAATTGATTTTTATTGGATATTTTTAATGGTAATAATGAATTAATTAAGTCAAAGAAAATACGAAGAAATGACAAAATGTATAGATGTTTAAGAATTGAAATAAGACTTAGAAATATGAATAAATTTAAATATATGAAATTGTAGTAGTTGGAGTATTTGGGTTAAGATTTATACCTATATGTTGAAATGTATTATCTGGAATAGTTGATAAAACAATTATTTGTGGTTAGAATATTAGAATTTAAGGAAATAATGGGGGATTGTTCTATGTTATGTGAATTTAAATTTAGGGTTTCAAATTTTAGGGAGGGAAAAGAAAAATTGAATCATATCAGGATTAGAAGTTAAGATGAAGGGTAATATTGGTTTCTTAAAATTATAGAGAATAAATGTTATGATAAAAATTGAACTATAAAATTGTGTTAAAGATGAACAAAAATTTGTACAAATTTAAGACCGGGCCAATATTCTGTTCAGAAAATATGTATTGTATGTTTGTTTGTGTGTTTAAAAAAAACTTTACAAAAAAAAAAGAAATAAATGTATATTTACTTAAATAATATTTATTTTAGTTACAAATAGAGTATATAGAATTGTTACTATTAACTGTTATAACAATATATTAGTTTCCTTTTTTCTTTTCTGTTTTTAAGCACTTTTAGAAGGTACAGTACGTATTTACATCATAATTATTTTAGTGTTTTGTTCCTTTTCTTTTTGTTATTTATTTTAAAAGCAATAAAAAATAATGACTGAACAGGAGTTTTCTATCCTGCCATGCTTTGTTGCACGTTCCCTTAGTAATAATAAAAATGATTGTCCTAGGTTTCTTTTACTTAAAGTATAATCATCAAAACAGCTTCTCCCAAGGCAACAGTTCACAGGTACTTAGGGTTCAGTTGAGTGTATTTGTATGTGTAGGCACACTTCATTGGTCTATTTTGTGTTGCTAATCTGCATCAAGAGGACAATAGCAAATAAGTGTCCCTGTCAAAGGACAGTGTATAGTGCAACAAATGAGAAAAGAGAAGGAAGGAAAAGGAAATCAATGTGAAAGAGAAAGGGAAGAGATTGTCTTTTCATAGAGCCATATTGTCAATACAGCCAAAGTTTAGCTCTTTACCTATTCAGATCATATAGACAGAATCTTGCCAGATTAAACCTATACTAACTTAATTCTAATGGATATACCTTAGGAGATTCTAGGAAGTGGCTATCTTAAATCATTTCCTCTTTCCTCAATCCAGTTCTTGATTGTGTTGTCTCTTGTCTTGACACCCGCTCCCCCTTGGAATATGTTTGCCACCCTCCTGGCAAACTGCCACTTCACTGCAGTCCATCATTCCACCTCTCACTTCCTATACATAATCCATCATCCTGTTGTGACCCAGGTCCAAGTAGGTAGTATTAGACGCAAACAGTTCCAAAACAAACAGACTCTATAAGAACAGCTGAGAATTAACTCATTCTCAGCGTAGTCCAAACTAAATTAAAACAAATTCTTCAGAACACAAATTCTTTATACCAACCTTGGTATAATTAGGCAAACTGCCAAAGGCTTCTCTTGGCAAAAGTTCAGAAGCAGAAGATGCCAACCAGAGATAAGTGCAGCAAGACAATAACAAGTCTATCAATGTTGTTTCCTGACAAAGAGCCCAAGAGCTGTTGCTGTCTTTTAAGCCTTATGGGAGGGGCCAATCATGGCCCTACTCCCGAGTCGTTCTCTTTGCTGTAGCTGCTCTTGCGTTCTGGAAGCTCTTTTCATACGTGCACTAGGAACAGGCTCCTCCTGTTCCTCTGCCTCTCTACTATCAGCCTCTGAAGGCTCTGGAGTCTGCACATCACTCCCCAATGGCCCTGGACCCATCTCTGCCTCTGACGCAGAGCCCTCATCCTGGCCTTCCCAGCCTCCAGGACTGACCCCTGTTCTTCCTCAGCCTCATCGCTATCTGACTCCACTACCAGCTCCGCAGGCTGCTGGCTGACCACAACACACCCATATTTAAACTTCAGAATAAACTACAGAATAGAGTGGACACCAAGGCTTCACCTTTTGAGAAGAAATTTTAACACTAAAATTTAAAGCAATTCAAGTGCTTTGGAGTCCTGAAAGAAGTGGAAGTGAAGGCAAAGATGGCACAAAGTATTGAATATCTACATAAATAGTATTCAAAGTGATTCAAATTGATTTTCCAAAGCAATTCTTCCAACATCAGACTTTTTTATTTGTATCTTGGTTTTGGACAAAGAGCTAAACTTTTAGAGCTGGGCTTCCATAGTTAGTTCCTCTATTCATAAAAGGTAAAGGATCCCCTTACACATATGTGCTAGTCATTCTCAACTCTAGGGGGCAGTGTTCATCTCCATTTCAAAGCCGAAGAGCCAGTGCTGTCCAAAGATGCCTCCGTGGTCATGTGGCTAAATGCCAAAGGCGCACAGAACACTGTTACCTTCCCACCAAAGGTGGTCCTTATTTTTCTACTTGCATTTTTTACATGCTGTTGAACTGCTAAATTGGCAGAAGCTGGGAGAAGTAACAGAAGCTCACCCCGTTACGCGGCACTAGGGATTTGAACCACTGATGAGTAGGAAGAACGTCAAGAAAATTTGGAACCACTTGAGAGAAAGACCCAAGTGGCATTGGGTCTGTTAGCATATCCAATGGCATGTGTTTCCTTTCTATCCCTCTGTCTGCTGCAGCCAGGTGAAATAGCCAATGCCCAATGCAGTGAAGGTAAGAGGAGACCTGATTATATGAAGCTGATGGTGCATATATATCTTTCACTCAGCTAAAACAGCATTCCTCCTTTCACTTCTTTATCTTTGGACCTAGTCAGTTTTTCCTTACTGGATTCATATATTGTCCTTCACCCAACAATGCTGACTTGAAGCAGCTAGAAGGATTAATGCAATTAATAAATTGATTAAAAATACTGTTTGAAACATCTTTCCAAAACTGAAAGAATCCATCTACTTTGCAGGGCAAGAAATGCACATGCCTGACCCCAAACTTCTTTTGCTGTAAAGAGAATAAATAAGGGTCTGGAAGGAATGATGTGTTCTACCTTATCAGAGAATTCCAAAATTTGGGAGCCACTACCAAAAAGTCTTATCCTTCTATTACTGTATCTTTAGTATAGACAGAATTAACAGAAGGTCCAGCAGGATCATAAGGAGGTAAACAGTCTTTCAAATCGTTTGAGTTGATTAAGCAAACTTGTTACCAGACTTAAGGCATGGGGTTCATTGAGACTTTTAGTTTGTTCTGCCATGTCTATTATTTTTTTCAAAAAAAAAATACTTCGAGAATGTTGTAGTCATTTTGAACCTTAGCATGAATGTGTTAATCTTAATGACAGGCAGTCTGTTCAGAATAACACAGCTTGATGTTGCATTAGCAGTTGTATATACAATCTAGCAGGAGTTGCTCTGTTGATGAAAATACAATTCCTAAATTGAATTAAGCACAATAAAATGATGCAGTGTAATGTTAACAGGCATCGACAAGCAGGACTCTGTTTTCCAATGAGATTTTGTAAAAAAAGAATATAGAGAATCAATGAGGCAGAAAGAGGAAGACAGCCTGTTCCAGATGGCAAGATCTTCTGGGAAAGGGTTTGCACATCAGATAGTCAGGTTTGACAATGAAGATAATGACCATGGGAAAAGAGGATGAAGTCCAAAGGGGCAACCAGAGAAACAAAACACCACATGGCCCACCGAATTAATCTCAGGAGATAGAAATTTGCCAGTTGACCTTGGGCAACTATCTTCAATTCAATCATTTTCCTGAATTACATAAAGGATTATACTTTTCAGTGACTGGCACAGTGAGACATTGGATTCAACTGTGGAAATTCAAGCTTTCATAAAATAAAGATCTCATATGTATTACTCAAGTAGAAAATGGCAATGGACTAAAACCTTTTTGTAACATTGAGATCTCTTCATTGGAAGCTTTATGATTTTATTCCTTGGGAGGTGGAATTTCTTCAGATTATTCACCAAAGGAATATTTGTTTTAAAATATTCTTTTTTTCTTTATGTTATTAAGCAAAATTTGGTGACCTGACAGTTCTAAGCTTGAAAATATCACTATTTTGCTTTAATGCAGATTGGGTAGCTACATATTTTTTATGAACTAGCTACCCTAGCTACCTTATCAATATATTTTAAAAATGAAAGTAAAAACTCAATACAATCTAATATAAAATAATGAAGAAAAATGAAAAAAGAAAGAATCAGAGATAAAGCTAAATGTGCAAGAAACAAAAAAATAAAGAGTCCCTTGTGAGTTGGGTGGCATAGAAATGTGATAAATTAAATTAAATTAAATTAAATAAACAGAAAAAAAGATACTGTCAAGATAGAATCACTTTCCTTCTTTCAAACCTTAATATTTTTCAACTTTCTAATGAACTAGGGGGAAGGAAGGGGAAAATGGATGCTGAGAATCTATGTGGAGATCTTGAGAGCATGGAAACCATCAAGGTCACTACTGCAGGTGCTTGAGAAAGAGATGGACTATTCCCATAACAAAAGGACGTCTCATAATTGAACAATGTGATTACTTTGAAGAAAGGGAAGCCATTGTTTGACTGGGCAAGCATTTCTGTGGGAAAACCAGAGCTGGTTTTGTTTCTTCAGTACCAATATGGTGTATCCAATACAGTTTTACTTTTGGGAATTTGAGTGTCTTGGGAGTGATTCCTTCTTTTGGGTTTGCTAGTTGGACAGTTGACAGATACAGTACAAAGATGTGGCTTCTGATCTTCTTAACAACTATTATAACAACAATGATGCATTTACTTCTTCCTCTATAAGGAAGAAGTCCTGACTTCTACATCCTGACTCTCTTTTTACTATAATCTATCCTGCCTAATCATCAAAAGCATAAATCATAAGCTTTTTTTTTCTCTTTTATGCAAAAAGTACGCTCTTCCCCATTTTCTTAATGGACACTTTTTCTATCTTATTTTTCACCAAAACCAAATACATTTTCATAGATTTTTTTTTTAAACTGGGGAACTGCATTGCAAAATTCTATGAAGAAGTGAATTCTGTAGAATTAGTTCAAAATTGGGGAAATTGCATAAAAATGTAGATCATGTGAATTTCTCTCTACCTCTCTCCCTGTTTTAGAAATTCTGGGAAAGGATATTCATCAATGAAACAGAGAAGGTCCTCAACAGTATGAAATATATATGGAATTGCTCTGTTCTAGTTGAAACTCTAGCATATCCCTGACTTATTTTGCAGTTCACTACTTATATTCAATACTTTTAAGAGCTAGTATTAAAGGTCTCCACCTCTCTTGATCTTGGTAAAATTTCTTTTTGTCTTATTATGAACCCTTTAATTAAATGATAATCAGAAGTGTCTGGTATTACCTCAGAGAAACAAATTGTATTAAAAGACATTCACTTTAAGGAACCAGAACTTACTTTATCATATGCAGTTGGTAGCTAAACTGATGTAGGGTTTAAATTGAAATGACTCAAAGTGGAAGAAGAAGAGAAAGATAAGATGGTTATAGAGATGCAGGTTACACCCATAATTGATTAAAACTACTTTATCAAATAGTCAGGGTAATGTGTTTAAAACTTGTGGCCTGAAAGCTTTTGATTAATTTAAATTCAGCAATCTCTTACTCAATTGTGCTGTAAAGTTTATTGTTTCAAAAGCCTAATAATAATGATGATAATGATGATGATTGTGATGATGATGATACCATTATAATAGTAGTAGTAGTAGTAGTAGTAGTAGTAGTAGTAGTAGTAGTAGTAGTAGTATTTGGTTGATACCTAGGATGCTGGCAGCAACCAATATCAACCATCAGCACCAGTCAATGATATTTGTGATACATTTTTAAATGTTCAGTTGACTGAGTTACATGTTTAATGAATAAAAGAGAATAATAATAATAATAATAATAATAATAATAATAATAATAATAATAATAATGCATAATGCATAATGCATAATGCATAATCCCAAAACAACTGGAACACTATTTGAACATCACTTACATTGAAAAAATTACTATTATGGCAAATATATGTGTCCCAGGATAATGTTGCAGGATACAATCTGAGTCAGTCACCAGGACCAGAGATTTAGTCTTCTGAGCTTTCAGACTCACATTGGAGACCATCCTTAGGAAACTTCTGGTACCACTTTCTGGTAGAGAGAAGTTCCCAGAAAATGGGCTCCAGCATGAGTCTGAAAATTTGGAAGGCTAAATCTTTGGTCCCAATAACTGACCCATATTGGTACTGCAAAATTAGTAAATAGCAAAAGGCAGCTTCACTTGCAATACTTACATCCTCTGACTATACTTTTAACACCATCAAACAATAACATTTGCCTATTTCAGGTACTTGGGAAGGACTTGATAGGTGACAAAAATGCCAGAGCCAGTCTAAACATCTGGATGACATTCATGCTAATAATTCAATAATAATGTTATTTTCAATAAGAAAGACAAAGTTCACCACAAATTTCTAAAATGGCTTTCTTTTCTGAAAGGATTCTTCTCTCTCATAAAACTGAGGGCTTCCTCAAAGAAATGTTCATAGAACGATTACTTGGGATTCAGAAGACATATGGTGAACATGCAAGGGGAACAAATTGTAGTGATAGATGTGATGAGAATTGCTTGGAATCCTTCTTTAACCTCAAATAATCCCCAAACAAATTAACCTCAAATACTCCTCCCATCTCAGGCAGGTTATTTTTCATGATCCACCTTTGCTATTTTCTGATAGCCTTCCTTTCTCTTTGTTGATTGCTACCAGCTGTGTTCTGATGAGTATGATTTGACTCATATTTTGCCTTCATTGTTCTGAATATTTTTCCAGATAAAGGAGGCAAATTGAATATTGCACAAAATAATGATATTGGGATCCATGCCACAAACTGCATGAATTATTCTGCAAGAAAAGGGGAATTTGAAATGAGATTGTATTTTCAGTGCATTCCTCTTGTAAAATGTAACTTCCAATTCCCTCCTTAGAAATAATTACCTGTATATAATTTTTCTGCTTATGTTGTCCTTCCATTCTTAACCTCCCACAACCATATTTACCTCACTGCTTCCCCTCATCCTCTTTTGAATTTATTCCTTGAACAAATTGAGTTGGAAGAAGAACAGTAAGTAGAAATCCATTTCTTTCTTGATGTAATCCATAAATTGAAAGGGATACAGATCCGTGGTGGGTTCCTCCCGGTTCGGCCCGGCTGGTAGCGGTGATGATATGACGTCACCAAACCGGTTCTCTTTGTTTGGGAGCTGGGCCCTCCTGCCCCTCCCCCCCCGCATTATTCTTACCTTTTTTCCGCTGTCTCCCGAGTCCCAGCTGATCGGCTGGAAGGAAAAAAAAACTGTTTAAACTCTTGCTACGGGGCTTCAAAAGACCATCCTACAGCTGATCAGTGTTAAAAGGCAGTGTGGTGGTAGAGCAGTGTGCTTGAAAAACAAATGGGTAGACCAGGACGCTCGAAAAACAAATGGGTAGACAGGACACTCGAAAAACAAATGGGTAGACCGGGATGCTCGAAAAACAAATGGGTAGACCAGGACGCTCAAAAAACAAATGGGTAGACCAGGATGCTCAAAAAACAAATGGGTAGACCAGTATAGCTCTATAAGCAATTAAAAGCCTGGTAGGCCAGTAACTCTGCTAAAGCCTAAAGAATTGTCACATGACCACCAAACCATGGCCACCAAATAAGCCACGCCCACAGAAATGGTAGTAAAAAAAATTAGAACCCACCCCTGATACAGATACAGATTAACAGAATTGGAAGGGACCTTGTAGGTCATCTAGTCTAACCTCCCGCCCAAGCAGACCAAACACCATTTCTGACAGATGGCAGTCCAGTCTCTTCTTGAAAGCTTCCAGTGATGTAGCTCCCACAACTTCTGAAGGCAAAGTGTTCCACTGATTCATTGTTCTCACTGTCAGAAAATTTCTCCTTATTTCCAGGTTGAATCTCTCCTTGTTCCGTTTCCATCCATTATTCCTTATCTGGCCTTTAGGTGCTTTGGAAAATTGCTTGACTCCCTCTTGCCTGTGGCAGCCCCTCAAATATTGGAACTATTAGTTACTAGTAGATACTACTACTTTAATTCTATATTTCAAACAAGTTGCTTGATAGTGCAATGGGTGGCATAAAAACTTAATAGATAAATAAAAATAAAATATATTAATCTCAAATATTAAAGAGTACCAAATTATTGTGGATTTTTATTTATTCTCTACATAAAGTTTGGCCCACAGCATATAGGTCTCATGCAAATCACTGATTATTTTACAATCCCACAAAACTCCATCCTGAGACTACAGTACATCAAACCATAATGACAAGCGGCAAATTTTGGGCTGGAAATCTTGTTAACAAATCTTATCCTTAAAAATAGTCTTGTAAATGCCAAACCAATTAAAAAGGGCTGAAAATTCCATCTCATCTCCCAGTGATGCCCTCATATCACTGCCAAGCCACTTTGTTTACGTAGTACTTAACAACAACAGCAAATCATTTTTAAAAATTATGACCAATCTGTATGATTGTGTGAAAACAGGTTCATTTATTCCTAGATTGCTGCAACCTGAAATGTTTTAGGATGAAAAAAATGTACTAAAAATACTGTATGTTATAGATTATCCTTAGATGGACTTGTTTACTTTATTTATTTATTTTTTTAGAAAAAACAAGGTCTTACTAGTTGTAACATTTTAAGCATTATCTCCTGGTGATTATATCAACATGTTCATGTCATTGTCTTGATAACAATCTGAAAACAAATTGGTTTAATTTTTGTTTGCATTTCTCCCCCACCCCGAATCTCCAATGTGGCCTTCAACCATGCGTGGGCTGCTGGGGTTCACAGGGGTTTGGGAGAACCTCTAGCTAAGATTCTGTGCAGTTCAGAGAACCCTCAAATCCCATTCCTGGCTGGCCCCACCCATTCCCTCCCCTCCCAGGAGTCCCCACATGGCTTGTTTTGGATGCAGGTAAGTGCAGAGCACATGCGGAGGCTCGGGGATGGTGAAAAACAGACCTACTGGAAGTTTGGGAAGGCCAGAAAGGGGCCTGTTTCCAGTCTCCAGAGGGCCTCCGAACCTGGGTAGGCCATTTTTGCCCTCCCAGAGGCTCAAGGAAAGCCTCTGGAGCCCAGGGAGGGCAAAAACATCCCCCCTGCCATGGTGCAGGAGGCCAACTAGGCCACATCCTCCATGGCCACGCCACCCAGCAACCAGGTAGAGAACCAGGTATGAGCCGAGGTGGCGCAGTGGTTAGAATGCTGTACTTCAGCTGACTGCTAGTTCAGCAGATCAGCAGATCAAATCTCACTGGCTCAAGGTTGACTCAGACTTCCATCCTTCCGAGATGGGTAAAATGAGGACCCAGATTGTTGGGGGCAATATGCTATTTAGTATAGTGTCGATTGTTGTAAGCCACCCAGAGTCCTCGGAGAGTGGGCGGCATAGAAATATGATTAATAAAATAAAATAAATAAACCCCTTGCTAAAATTTTTGAAGCCCACTCCTGCCTTCAACTTTAATTTCTCTGATAGTTTCCTAGGCAAGGAAGCCTAGCCCTGCTTTATTTCCCAACCCAAATAAAATCAGTCAGATGCTTCCCATGCTATAATTGAATTGTTCAATAGATGTTCCATTCATTATTAATTACACACATTCCAATATCCAAACCTTGATATGTATATGTCATGTCTACCATAAATCCCCAGAAATTATTCTTCCCTATCTAAAGCCCATGAGTCAAAGCATACTCACTGGATCCCATAAATCTTTGAAGCCGGTGGAATCTATTCAATATCTTTTCATGTAAGAATTGGGTTTTAACCTTATGGAAATAACACATTATTGAGCCCCATGTTTTTTGAACTGATTCAAAATCACAAATCACAATTCACACTGATTGAAATCACAAAGATGCATTCTTCGCATTAATTTGTTCATTTATCTGGGTGATCTTCTAGGTTTACGGGAATAATTTGCTGGAGTGTTGTTATTATTATTATTATTATTTATTATTTATTAAATTTATATACCGCCCTTCTCCTAGTGGACTCAGGGCGGTGTACAGCCAAGAATAAAAAGCACTCCAATACAAAATTTAAAATATTAATAAAAGAATTAAATAATTTTGGCCCAATAAATTTAAAAAACCCAATAGGCAATTAAAATTTAAAACCCATAAAACTTTAAATTTAAAAAAAGAGGGGAGGGGGTTACGCCAGCCCAGCTTGACAAAATAAAAAAGTTTTTAGGGCACGGCGGAAAGCCCGGAGATCAGGTATCGTACAGATCTCCGGGGGCAAATCGTTCCAGAGGGCTGGTGCTGCCACAGAGAAGGCTCTCCCCCTGGGTGTTGCCAGCCGACATTGCCTGGCTGATGGCACCCTGAGGAGTCCCTCTCTGTGGGCGCGAACTGGCCGGTGGGAGGCTATCGATGGCAGAAGGCGGTCCTGCAAGTACCCAGGCCCTATGCCATGGAGCGCTTTAAAGGTGATCACCAACATCTTGAAGCGCACCCGGAAGACCACCGGAAGCCAATGCAGCTCACGCAGGAGAGGTGTCACATGGGAGGGCCCCCTTGCTCCCATAATCCCCCGCGCGGCCGCATTCTGCTGTTGTTTTTTTCATAATATTGCAGTCATACATTACAGCTCCTTTGCCTAGAATTTCCTACTGTTAATATTAAATAATCTTCCAAAATGTATCAGGGTAATCAAAATTAGTAACCATGAGTAAATGGACAATATACATATATATGTATTATAAAAATATTTACTTTTGAATATTTTTGTGTATAAATACACTAATTTCTTGGATAAATGCTCCAAGAAATTAGTTTTATTAAACTTTGGTTCAAATTACTCATAGGTTGCCCAATAGATTGAATCCAGATTTAATCATCCTTTGAATAACTTCACTAAAATCAATAAGAATTCCATTAGCTATAGTGGTTAAAGTATGCACGCTCTAAATACAACTAATTTACTAAAAAGTTGCACAAAAATTCATCAGTCCTATAGGTGTTTCTGTAACATCTTTTCTTCTCAAATTCTAAATTTCTAAATTCATGTTATCCTTAAAAATACTTTGGGATTTTTGAACTGAGTATATTTTTTTGAGTATATTTTGAGCTAAGAACAAAATTACAAAATTCAAAGAAGGATGGAAGCAGGATTTGTCATTCTGTTCCACATATGAGGTGCACAGACCAGGTCAGCTGCATCTGAATGGAGAAAGATCGAATTATCACAGCTTTTTCTGCAAATAAAGCATGCCTGCTTCTTCTAAGTGACGAAGTCCCATGTGCAGTGGTGGGATTCTGCCAGTTCTAGGAGGTTCAGCCAAACCCTTTGTTAAATTGCTGGCTCACCCCGCCCCTTGCCCCGCCCCTTGCCCCGCCCCTCCGCACCACTATTTATTGCCAATAAATAGTGGTGGGCGAGGGGCGGGCGAGCCAGCAATTTAACAAAGGGTTCGGTGGTTTTTTTGTAATTTTATTAGTCCTCGGAGCTTTAGCATAGGCTAATTAGCCCTTGATTAGATCGGCTCCTGACTCTCAGCTGATTTCCTCTCAGCCTTTTTGCGCAGGCTCTTTTGCAAGCTCTTGTTTTGCAAGCTCTTTGCTAGCTGCAGTGTGCTGGAGAAGTTTTTTTTTCCCTAGCTGAAACAAAACTGAAAGTAAAGCAGGCTCGTGACAGAATGAGGCAGGGAGAGAGATTTCTTTTTCTTTTTGCTCACCAAAAAAGGTAGGTGCAAACAATGGGACATTTAGGGCAAAGAGGAGAGTTCAAGATTTTAAAACACAAAAGAAAAAAAGGTCTATTTATTGTATATTGTGTTGAAAGCAGAAATGGTTAAATTATGGTTTGGAGGAATATATGGGGAAAATTATTTGGTTTATTATTATTGGTAAAGATAATTAATTGATTTGTAAGAAATTGGATTGCATGGAAATAATTGGAATATTGATGTTCATATTGATTAATATACAAAAAAATATAGTTATAACTGGTTTATATAAAAATGTTGAATTTGTATTAAACAATTGTAATATTAAATAATTAACCAATGTGAGAATGGATATAAAAATAGATGACAATGGGAAGGGGTATAATATAGAATAGAAGGGAAAAATTGAATTTGATTAAGATTAGAGATGAGGATGAAGGGTAATATTGGTTTTTTACAAAAATAGATGAGGAATAAATATGGCAAAAAGGAAATATAGAAATTGTAAATTTAATTGAAATGACTAAACACTGCTTAAATTTGTGAACCGGCCAAACACTCTGTTCAAAGAAAATACATTGTATGTTTGTATGTGTGTTTCTAATTATTGTTATTTATTCATATTTGTTCTCTTTTATTCTTTAAAGTTTAACAATTCATTCTTTATCTTAATATTTTTATATTTGTTTGGAGTTGGCTTTCGTACCTTTCATCTTTTTTATTGTACAGCAATCTTTCTCCTCAAACCTACCACCTCTCTCTTTTCTTTCCTTCTTACTTTCTCTTCCTCCCCCTTTCTTCTCCTCCCTACTTCCTCTTCCTTTCTCCTTCTCCTCCTCTCTTCCTCCCTCTCTTACCCTCACTCCTACTCTAATTTCCCTTCCCTTCCTTCATCCCTCTCTATTGCTGTATCCTTTTATGCATATGGACTACTCAGAGGGCTGAAAAAGTTATTTCTGACTGGTCCTCGCACTTTTGACCAGTCCTCAAACTTACGATTGTCCTCACTTTTTACATTTTTTGCCCTATCTTATCACCATGGTGTAGAAAAGCAGTTGTGAAATGATGACATGGTTGTTAAGAATGCTGCACGGGCATAAATGTGAGGATGGTCATAAGTGTGAGGACCTGTCAGAAATCACTTTTTTCTGCCCTCTGGGTAGTCCTTTTTTGCATATGGACTTCTCAGAGGGCTGAAAAAGTCATTTTTGACTGGTCCTCGCACTTTTGACCAGTCCTCAAACTTACAACTGTCCTCACATTTTACATTTTTTGCCCTATCTTGTCACCATGGTGTAGAGAAGCAGTTGTGAAATGACTGACACAGTTGTTAAGAATGCCACAACGGGCATAAATGTGAGGATGGTCATAAGTGCGAGGACCGGTCAAAAATGCGAGGACCAGTCAGAAATGACTTTTTTCAGCCTTCTGAGTAGTCCATATGCACATAGCCACGCCCACCCGGTCACATGACCAACTAGCCACGCCCACCCAGTCACATGACCAGCTAGCCATGCCCACCCAGTCACATGACCAGCTAGCCACACCCCCAACTAAGCCACGCCCATAGAACCGGTTGTTAAAAAAATTGATCCCACCACTGCCCATGTGGTTCCAAATAAAACCAATAAATTGGTTAGAGATCTTTCATTCTGTTCTGTAAAGCATTCTGGGTCCCATATTGGAAAAAACACTGAATGATCTTTCTATTAAAAAGACAAAAAGGGACAAATGTTATTTGTCTAAATGGAAATACTGAAGGGTAGAATGTTCTTGTTCTAGGCACCCAGCCATATCTTCCACTTTACTGTTCTGTTTTATTTTCTTTTTTTCTCTGGTTTTTTTTTAATTCCTTTTGTCCCTGAACATAAGTTGGCATTTTATAACCAGTGCACAAGAGTTTATTTTTGCCTGTCCTGAATTCCTTTAGGAAGATGACTTCTCCTTTTGCAAACTTTGGAATTCCATGCACATGCACACTTACACACACTGATCAGCTTCTGGATATATAGGAATATTCTCATACGTGAATAGTACCTATTGGGCTTTATTAGCAACAATGTCCATATGCTGAACATAGGAGAAAAGGCATGCAGAAAATTATTACTGCTCATGCACATAGATTTATATAGAAAAAGTCAGATAGGGTGAGAAGAGGAGAAATCCGTTATGTTAAGGTGCATCTTATACTCTGAAAAATAAAGTAATTGTCATCTGGATCTTGTTTATGTACATTTCCCCCCCTTTCTACTTCTTAAAGAAAAGTGTCAAACAACTCACTAGACTTTTTCCACTCACTTTTGTTGATAATCACGAATTGGCATTTTGATAAACACCAGCTTTTATTGAGATCAATCCTTTGGGTTAGACATTTTCTTAAAAATCAATATGCTTCACCATTTTAAAAAGGTAATATTATAGACACCCATTATGCCAGTGTTTCTGTTCAAGTCAGATATTGTGACTGGTGCAATCCACATACACAAGAATGCTAGGCAATTTTAAAAGGAGCCCTTTTTTCTCTTAAAAAATAATGGTTTGAGGATGCCATCTAGCTGTTAGTTTTGAAAATTACTGGATGAAGATGTACAACAAATAAACTTATAGCACTTTAAAACCAATTAAGGATAGAATCTTATACATTGCTACCTAGGAGTAAACCTCAATGAAATCAATAGAACCTAGTACTGAGTAGACATTGAGAAGGCTGATGCAACAATGACAAGGAAGAAAATTTTCATTTGTTTGTGTGTACCTCTGTGTGTGTTTGTGTGTGTGTGTGTGTGTGTGTGTGTGTGTGTGTGTAGATCAGCTGCAGTATTTTGTTCTGCAAAATATTTTTTTATAATAAAATCTGATTTCTAAGATGCCATGTTTGAATCTGAACTGCAATAAAAAATATTAAATCATGAGGGTTCTCAACCCCTATAGTTTCCAGCAATTTACAGTAAATGAAGCCCATAGTTATAATGTTATAATGTTGTCAGTGAGACAGCGACCTCAAGTTCTACTGTAGACATAGAACAATACGAGAAAATAAATATGAAGTGAAGAATGGGTATAATTCTTAGGGGAAAGTATATATGATATATGCTAATGTATGTTGGGTGCAATTTTGTTTTGAGATGTGAAAACTGTTCCTGATTTGTTCTTCATATCATTTGATTTCTTTTTAAAGAGAATTTGTTAGAGTTGCTCAAATGGAATTTTTAATCTCAAAGTTATTGTCAGTCACAAAGAATCAGAAACATTCATAAAGTGCAGCATAGATGATTTATTCAAACCTATATACAAGAATCTAGTCAACTAAATTGATGCTAGATAAGGATCAACAGAATTATTGGGAAGACTTAGGTTTCTTGTGGCAACACAAGGACTCTAAACTGATGACATATTTAACTTCACCCCCAATTCTGCCTGCTCTTCTCCCACAGTTATTTATTTATTTTATTTATTTATTTGTCAAGAATGTATTAGGTGATAAGTATAAATATGGGTTTGAGACATAAAATAGATACAAACAGAAGAAACATTAGGACAGGGATGGTAGACATGCTGGTGCTCTTATGCACGCCCCTTACAGACCTCTTAGAAATGGGGTGAGGTCAACAGTAGACAGTCTTAGGTTAAAATTTTGGGGTTTGGGGGATGAAACCACAGAGTCAGATAGTGCATTCCAGGCATTGACCACTCTGTTGCTGAAGTCATATTTTCCACAATTGAGTTTGGAGTGGTTCACTTTAAGTTTGTATCTATTGTATGCTCGTGTATTGTTGTGGTTGAAGCTGAAGTAGTCATTGACAGGTAGGACAATGTAGCAGATGATTTTGTGACTAGGGAATGTTAGGCATGAGCCATTGCTGTTTACAAAGACTGAGCTGAAGAATATGTGGAAGAGGTTTGCTTTAACTGCTTCATCATTGCATTCTTTACCATTAGGTCCTTTTGTGGGTGGGATGGTTATAGTAGTTAAAGTATTGGATCGGACTCAGGTTGGTGTCTATTTTCACCATGGAAATTCAGTGCGTGACTTTGAACTAGTTTCTCTCTCTCAGCCCAAGCACAGCATTGTTATGGAGATAAAGTGAAAGAAGTTTCCCTTATAAACTGCCTTGAATTTCCAGAGAAATGGAGGAACAGAAATCCAGCAAATAAAATAAAGTAACAACAGTTATTAAAAGTGTTTGCTGCTCCAAACAAAGCCCACACTCCATGCAGCAAATATCAAGTGGTATCTGTTCTATTTTGTGGTCATAGAAAGCCAGCTTAAAGTTATTTATTCCAATCTTGAAATGAAGTTGCATTTCTTCAAAATGAAAGATTAAAACTATGTATTCAAAATGAAATGCCTACAGCACTTGAACTAAACATTAAAGTTGCATCTAAAAGAAATGTTTATTTAAAAAAAAAAGAAAACAACTTCTATTTTAGAGACTATGTATTCCTTGGCAAACAGACACAAACTGCTTTTGGTTTTTTTTCAAATGGCATTTTCTTTGCTTTCTACTCTCCACACTTCTAGGAAACTGCTGTAGCAATTGCTTCTAATTCAGCTAGTCAAAGATCAACTTCAAAAAAGTCTATCATCATGAAAATCCTTCTATCTCAAGAAGTGATTCTTAATGCCTGGTTATTTATACTCTGTGAATCCCATTCTTTAGTCAGTGAACTATCTATTGTTAGTTAGCTCAGTCTAATGACACCAACTCTTCAGTTTATCATGATCTACTGACTCCAAGGCCACACTGCATTAAGGACATGAACTTGGTCTGTGTCCCTGTCTGTAAATCCCTGTGCTTGCTTTTTGTCCAAGACACTCCTAATCCAGTGGTGAAATCCAATTTTTTTTACTACCAGTTCTGTGCGTGTGGCTTAGTGGGTGTGTTGTGGCTTGGTGGGTGTGGTTTGGTGGGCATGGCAGGAAAAGGATACTGCAAAGTCTCCATTCCCACCCCACTCTGGGACCAGCCGAACTGCTCAAAATTTCTGCTACCAGTTCTCCAGAACCTGTCAGAACTTGCTAGATTTCACCCGTGTCCTAATCTGAAGTCACCCCTTTCTGATTTTCTTCTTAAAGCAAAATGTGCTCCATAGAGCACATAACTTTTCACCTGGTAGGATGCAGATACCTAAACTATATAGTTTTTGCCTGTCCCTATAATATATTTATTATATTTATTAATGTATTTGCCTATAATATATTTATTTATTAACCAAATTTATATAGCTGCCTATTTCACAAAAATAGCTTGAGTGGTTTACAAGAATTAAATAAAACAACAAACAGATATAAACATATAAAAATCCAATAAAGGATAATATTTGTAGTTCAGGGTTGAAATGAGAGGTCCTTGGTGCTCTCTAAGCATTGATGATGTTACCTAGTTAGGATAATGAAACATCTACAAGAAAACAACCAAGTTGAGAGAGCACCAAAGGCCCGTCATATAAAAATCAAAATTAAAAGACAAATATTCTAAAAGCAAATACACAGATCTAGCAAAAGAGAGGACAAAAATGGCTACCTCAGCAATGGAGCCATTGAAACATGTCTCGGGTTCGCTAGGAACCCCATGGCTGATAACATAACCAATTCTTGAGGGATTTCTAGAAGGTCAAAAGAAATGGAGCTAATCTAATTTCTGGGGGAATAATGTTCCTGAAAATGGGACTAGGGAGATGGTAGATCCCTTGTTGATGATATGCAAAGCACGCCTTCTTTGGCAGAACTAATGGGGCAGGCTGATGTAATAAGGCAGAGGGGTCCCCTAGAGCAGGGGTTCCCAACCCTCAGTCAATGGACTGGCACCAGGCCACACAAACAAGCAAAGCCCCATCTGCAGGATGCAGGCAGCATGAAAAACCATGTCTCCTCTGGTCACGGAAAAATCTCTGTCCACTGAACCAGTCCCCGGTGCCCAAAAGATTGGGAGCTGTTAAGGATATTCTTGGCTCATAACCGATGTTGTGACTTATTGAGCAGAATACCCTTTGATAAATGCATGAAAAGCGACTGGGAGTGGTTGTGAACAATCACAGTTAATATACAAACACACTGAGTTGTTGTAGTCTTTTACTTTTAGAAAAAAGTAAAGCAAAGCCCAAAAACAATCCAAGTCAATACACAGATAAGATGAGAGTTAAAAGATCAATCCAGGGATATTTCAAATACAAAGTCTTCTTACCAGTTGTAATCATACACAATAAAACAGTTCTTCTTGAGTTTCAAAACAGGAACAAGTTCAATATAAGACATTCAATAAATAGCAGAAAGCAACATGTAGTTATGATCAAACAGTGATCATGCAGAGATATCAGGTAGAGAGTTACAGCAAATAAGCAGGTAAAATGGTGTAATATCCACACAAGCCATGATCCTGACTTCCCTTAAGTACATTGGCTACAGAGTTTAGCCAATCAGGATACAGGATGATCCAATACAGTCTTAAAGCAATATAATACCTTTCTGACTGCAAACATATATTGTTGGTTTATATATTGCCTGACCAGCTAGTTAGACAAATAATCATTTCCTAACAGGGGCCACTCCCTTAGAGGAGGAGGAGGAGAACCTTTGGGGCTCATTACCAGCAGCCATCCAGCAAACTTCTTATTCCTTCTTCATAGTCTCTTCCCAGCAGGGCTGAAATCCAGCAGGTTCTCACAGGTTCTGGAGAACCAGTAGCGGAAATTTTGAGTAGTTTGGAGAACCAGTAGTGGAAATTTTGAGCAGTTCAGAGAACCAGCAAATACCACTTCTGGCTGGCCCCAGAGTGAGGTGGGAATGGAGATTTTGCAATATCCTTCCCCCAGGAGTGGGGAGGGAATGGAGACATTGCAGTATCTTTTCTTTGGACTGGGGTGGGAATGGAGATTTTGGAGTATCCTTCCCCTGCCATGGCCACCAAGCCACACCACAGCCACCAAGTCAGGCCCATAAGACCCGGTAGTAAAAAAAAAAAAAAATTGAATTTCACCACTACTTCCCAGCAAAAGAAAAGGAGGCTTGGTAAGGTGGTAGGCACTGCAGCGAACACACAGTTTGGTAGACAAGGAGAACAGTGTATCCTCACTGGGTTTTTCTCCCACTTTCGATCACTATAGCAGCTGCTGTCTTTGCTTACCAAATTCCTGTCCTGTTCCTCTTTCATTGCCTGTCTGGCCTCATGCATTTAGTCTCCACCAGAAGAAAGGCAGCCAGCAACAAAATGGGTAGAATACATGGAAGAAATTGGCAGTGTCCGCAGGAAAGAAATGCTGTCTAGGCTGCAAATGCTTTATTATTTATTTATTTATTTATTTATTTATTTATTTATTTATTTATTTATTTATTTATTTATTTATTTTTTCAATTTATAAACCGCCCTTCTCCTTGCGGACTCAGGGCGGTGAACAGCCAAAATAAAACATGGTATACAAAAGTTAAAAACAATTAAAAATTATTAAATATTATTCGGCCAATAATTAAAACAACCCAATTTCAAATCAATTTCAAATTTAAAACAGAGGATGGGATCAAGCTAGCCCAGCTAGATGGAATAAGTGGGTTTTAAGGGCCCGACGAAAGGTCCGGAGATCTGAAATCCTGCGTATCTTTAACACATCTAAACCAGTTCTGCTTGAAACAAGACATTGATCAAAAAGGTCATCAGTTTGGCGGTTCGAATCCCTAGTATTGGTCGCCTGCGTGAGGAGGTTGGACTAGATGACCTGCAAGGTCCTTTCCAACTCTGTTATTTATATTCTAGGACATTCTAAGTATTCTAACATTCTGTTATTTTAAAGTGTCTCTTCCGAGACGTTTGCTTTGTGATTGGAACAAAACATCGAGCCCTTTCTACTTTTGCTCTAATGGAACACAGCCAACACAGAGGTTCCAGTAGAACTCTTTCAAATGAACTATTTAGTTCCAATTTGTCCTTTGTAGACCTAAAAACAACAATAACGAAAACAAGACAAGCAGAGACTATTCCCTCCCCCCACCCCCATTCTTCATTTGGGATTTCATCTTTGAGAAAATGAAAACAGAGAAGATACGAACATACATTGATTACCAGAAAGACCTTATAAAACCACCATTAGTCATATCACAATTTCCACTCAGAAATTTAGTATAAGCAATGAGGATGAAATGCAAGTCCCTTTTCCAATAAGGCTGACAGAGTAGCTTCGTTTTATGTGCTATATTCCATTCTAGTTTCACAGTTCAAAGTTTTCCATGTTCTTCCCTCTGTGATTGATACATCTTTCCCTGAATCTCTTCCATGGCGTTAGTTCTTTTTTCTTTTGAAATACCCCTTTCTTACAAAGCTTTAGTTTAAGTCATCAGTCTTTACCTTCTATTGAAGACAAGGATGAAAGGATTTTTTAAAGCTGTGGTAGATGTATCTTTTATGAACTGTCCCTGTCACAATAACAAATGTTTCAGAATGCAGTTAATGTGGGTGAAGATCACTTTGCAACTTCTTAGAATATTTATTTATTTATTTATTAATCGAATTTCTATACCGCCCTTCTCCTACCGGACTCAGGGCGGTGAACAGCCAATTTAAAACCAATAACAATATAGTAAGTTAAAATGTTCTAAAAGTCCATATAAATTTAGGCTGTAAATATATCAATAAAACTAAAACTCTAGAAATTTACATAATTTAAAATAATTTAAAATTTAAAATATTTAAAAATAGGAGGGATCAGGCAAGTCCGGCAAGTTGGAAGAAATGGGTCTTCAACGCCCGACGAAAAGTCCGGAGGTCAGCAATAGTTCTCAGATCTGGAGGGAGATCGTTCCAGAGGGTGGGGGCTACCACAGAGAATGCTCTCCCCCTGGGGGTCGCCAGCCGGCACTGTCTGGCTGACGGCACCCTGAGGAGGCCCTCTCTGTGGGAGCGAACCGGCCGGTGGGAGGCAATAGGTGGCAGAAGGCGGTCCCGTAAGTACCCTGGTCCTAAGCCATGGAGCGCTTTAAAGGTGATTACTAACACCTTGAAACGCACCCGGAAATCAACCGGCAACCAATGCAGCTCACGCAGGAGAGGTGTCACGTGGGAGCGCCCTGTCGCTCCCATAATCCCCCGCGCGGCCGCATTCTGTACCAGTTGAAGCCTCTGGATGCATCCCAAGGGGAGCCCCATGTAGAGAGCATTACAGTAGTCCAAGCGAGACGTGACGAGCGCCTGAGTGACTGTGCGCAGGGAGTCCCGATCTAGAAAGGGCCGCAACTGGCGTATCAGGCGGACCTGATAAAAAGCCCCCCTGGCCACAGCCGTCGTATGATCCTCTAATGACAGCCGTGGATCCAGGAGGACGCCCAAGTTGCGCACCCTTTCCGTGGGGGCCAATGATTCGCCCCCAATAACCAACGATGGAGTCAGTTGGCTATATCGGGACGCCGGCATCCACAGCCACTCAGTCTTGGAGGGGTTGAGTCGAAGCCTGTTTCTCCCCATCCAGACCCGCACAGCTTCAAGGCACTGGGACATCACTTCCACGGCATCGTTGGGGTGGTCTGGGGTGGAAATGTACAGCTGAGTATCATCAGCGTACTGATGGAATTCCACCCCAAAACCACGGATGATCTCACCCAGCGGCTTTACATAGATGTTGAACAGAAGGGGCGAGAGGACCGACCCTTGTGGCACCCCACACACTAGGCGCCTCGGGGTCGACCGCTGCCCCCCTGTCAACACCGATTGCAACCTGTCGGAGAGGTAGGAGGAGAACCACCGCAGAACGGTGCCCCCCACCCCCAATCCCTCCAACCGGCGCAACATGATACCATGGTCGATGGTATCAAAAGCCGCTGAGAGGTCTAACAGCACCAGGATAGAGGAGTACCCCCTACCCCGGGCCCTCCAGAGATCATCCACCAACGCGACCAATGCCGTTTCGGTGCTGTAACCAGGCCTGAAGCCGGACTGGAGCGGGTCTAAATAGACAGCTTCATCCAGGTACCGGGGAAGCTGCCGCGCCACCACACTCTCAACAACCTTCGCTAAAAAGGGAAGGTTGGAGACAGGACGGTAATTTACCAAAACAGCCGGGTCCAGGGAGGGCTTCTTGAGGAGGGGCCTCACCACCGCCTCCTTCAAGGCAGGCGGAAGGACACCCTCACTCAAAGAAGCATTTATAATCTCCTGGAGCCAGCCTCGTGTAACCTCCCGGGAGGCCAGCACCAGCCAGGAGGGACACGGGTCCAACAAACATGTGGTAGCGTTCAGTCTACCCAGGATCCTGTCCACGTCCTCAGGAGCCACAGGATCGAACTCAGCCCAGATAACACTCTCAAGACTGGGCTCAGTCACCTCGCCCGAACTAACCCAGTCAGAGGCCAGCTCATCCCGAATCTGAGTTATTTTATCATCCAGATATTGAACAAAATCCTCAGCACGACCCTGCAAGGGGTCCTCCCGCGCTCCCAGGTGAAGGAGGGAGCGGGTCACCCTAAACAGGGCGGCTGGGCGATTATCTGATGACGCAATAAGAGCGGTGAAATAATTAGATTTCGCCGCTTTTATTGCCACTAAGTAAGTCTTAATATGAGCTCTTACTAGTGTTAAGTCGGATTCAGAGCGACTAGCCCTCCAACCACTCTCTAGGCGTCTTTTCCGGCGCTTCATCTCCCTCAGCTCCTCGGTAAACCAAGGAGATAGGTGAGTTCGGCGCCGGGTCAGAGGCCGCAAAGGCGCGACCCGGTCCAAGGCCCCACCGGCTGCCCTATCCCAGGCAGCCACCAGGTCCTCAGCCGAGTCGCGTGTCAGTGTCTCAGGAAATGGCCCAAGCTCCGTCTGGAACCTATCAGGATCCATCAGGCGCCTGGGGCGGAACCACCTAGTTGGTTCCGCCTCCCTGCGATGGGGTGTAACGGTCAGAAAGTCGAGACGAAGGAGCGAGTGGTCAGTCCATGACAAGGGTTCAACACCTATATCCCCAATATCAAGACCACTCAGCCACTGACCAGAGACAAAAACCAAGTCCAGGGTGTGTCCACCAATGTGAGTCGGGCCCTGAATTACCTGGGTCAGGTCCATGGCCGTCATGGAAGCCATGAACTCCCGAGCCATCTCAGATGTCTCGCCGATAGATGGCAGGTTGAAATCCCCCATAACTATAAGCTTGGGGGTATCAACCGCCACCTCGGCTATAACATTGAGAAGCTCGGGCAGGGTCGTTGCCACGTGGCAGGGAGCCAGGTACGTGACTAACAGACCCATCTGCCCACCGGGACCCCATCTCACAAAGGCGGACTCACACCCGGCTATCTGAGGTACAGTGGCCTCCCTCGGACCCAGACCTTCCTTAATAATAACCGCTACTCCCCCACCCCTGCCCTGGGCTCTCGGCTGGTGGAATGCAAAGAAACCCGGTGGGCACATCTCCACGAGGGGAGCTCCCCCCTCGTGGCCCAACCAGGTCTCGGTAATACCGGCCAGGTCCGCACCCCCCTCTTCAAGAAGATCACATATGAGGGGGGCTTTGTTTACCACGGACCTCGCATATATGCTTAACCCCACCCTCAGTTAAAATATTTTAGGCCAACATTTTTATTTTTCCTCCATATGCTTTGTCTTCTTATTATTATTTCCCCTCCTCATTTCTAAATAAATTTCAAAGATATATTTGTATGTACAGTGCTCATTACACTAAGTATCTCTGATCACAAGTATTTACAATAGTGGCCAAAATTGTGGAAACCTTTCAGGGAAAGTGTATTTTTGAGGTTTGATGACTAATAACACCACTTTTGGGGGGAGTTTCAAGATAACCATATTCCACGGCTGGAATGGCCTGGGAATAGCCCAGACCTTAACCCAATTAAAAATCTATGGAGCCAACTAAAGAAACTTGTTAGTCAGAAGCGATCCAGCAATAAAATCCAGTTAATAGAAGTATCATTCAATCTTGGTTTCACATTATAACAACTGCAGAACTTACCCAATTAAGTATTTACTGACATGGTGATAATTTTTGTATATCTCATTTTTTCCTACGTTTCACTTTTCTTCTTTATATTGTAACTGCTATTCTACTAGCAAATCATTTATAAAAGTTATTGCACTACATTCTTGATTAAATTATCTTTCCATTGATAAATAATTTTACGGTACTACTCCAAAAACAGGGATGTTATTAGCTAGTTTTAGAAAATATACTTTTCCCAAAAGGTTTCCACAATTTTGGTCACTATTGTATATTCCATATATGCATATTTTCAATAGTAGAAATCATTTTGAACAAGAAGAAGCCATATTATGGCTTATTGGTGACCCAGTTTGGTGTAGAAGTTAAGGTATTAACCTAGAAACTAGGAAAAACTAGCCACTGAGCCACCACATCCCCAGTGAATTAATTAAGTTTCAGTAAATTACACACAACTTACAGAGACATGCAATCCCATGAAGAAATTTATTTATTTATTTATTTATTTATTTATTTATTTATTTATTTATTACATGTATTTATATGCCGCCCTTCTCCCGAAGGACTCAGGGCGGCAAACACAAGTTAAGAAACATGTACAATAAAATCGCATTTTAAATCAAAAACTAATTAATGATAAATAATAAACCCAGAATCAGAGTCAGCCTATTTGCTTGAACAGCCAAGTCTTCAGCTCCCGACAAAAGGAGTGGAGATCAGGAGCCGTCCAGAGCTCAGTAGGTAATTCATTCCAGAGGGTGGGAGCACCCACAGAGAATGCCCTACCCCTGGCACCGCTAGATGACATTGGCTCGCCTCCTCAGGACCCTGAGGAGAGCAGCCCTATGTGAGCGAACAGGACGGTGGGAAGCAGGCAGGAGAAGGTCCTGTAAATATCCTGGACCTAAATCATGTAGGGCCTTATAGATGAGAACTAGTACCTTGAAGCGGACCCGGAAAACCACTGGTAACCAGTGCAGCTGACGCAGGAGGGCTGTTATATGGGAGTAATGAGGGGCTCCTGTAACAACCTGTGCGGCTGCATTCTGGATCAGCTGGAGTCTCCGGGTGCATCTCAAGGGCAGGCCCATGTAGAGGGAATTGCAGTAATCGAAGCGGGAAGTAACCAGGGCATGAGTGACTGTGCGAAGGTCATCTCGGTCCAGGAAAGGGCGCAACTGGCGCACCAGGCGAAGCTGTGACAAGGTCCCCCTGGTCACAGCCATTAGATAGTCTTTTAGCGACAACCGAGCATCCAGGAGGACACCCAAGTTGCGAGCCCTATCAACAGGGGCAAGTTTTTCTCCATCCATCAAAAGTGATGGGGCTTCTGAATTCCGAGATGCCGGCATCCACAGCCACTCAGTCTTGGAGGGATTGAGTTTGAGTCTGTTTCTACCCATCCAGGCCCGTACCGCCTCCAGGCAATGGGACATCACGGAAAGGGCATCTCTGGGGTGGTCTGGGGTAGAGATGTATAATTGGGTATCATCAGCATATTGATGATATCTCACCCCAAAGCCACGAATGATCTCACCCAGTGGCTTCATATAGATGTTAAAGAGTAGGGGGGAGAGAACCAACCCCTGAGGCACCCCACAATTTAGGGGCCTCGGGGTGGATCTCTGCCCTCCTGCCCATACAAACTGTAAGCGACCTGAAAGTAGGAAGAGAACCACTGTAAGACAGTGACTCCCACCCCCAACCCCTCAAGTCACTGCAGTAGGACTTCTTTGCAGCATTACTATTATTATTACTATTATTAGAAATAATAATTGCTAATTATTTCTGTCTTATTCTGTTATTCTATAAAACCCAGTGAAATTGTAAATCATTTGCAAGCAAACTACAGTTGCTATCTGAAGTTCCGTAAAAATTAACCAGTATGAGATTCTCAATTATAAAACAGATGATGGGGTTAACACAGGCCCTAATTTACTTAATTATTTCCTTTAATTATCTTCCTGGTTTTATCAAGTAGACAGTATTTGAAGTTTTGAAGCTCTAATGTTTAGTGTAACAACCAGTGGTGAAATGTAAAATTTGTTACTACTGGTTCTATGGGCGTGGGTTGGGGGGTTAATGTGACTGGGTGGGTGTGGCCAACTCTTTTTTTTTTGTTACTTTTAAATGCATTTTTTCTACAACCTTAAGAGGTTGTAGAAAAAAATTGCTTTTAAAAGCCTCTGCCAATCCCAGCTTTTTTAACTTTTAAAACCATTTTTTCTACAACCTCTTCCATGAAGAGATTATAAAAAAATGCTTTCCAAAGGCTCTGACAATCCCAGCTGAGTTGCCTGATCGGCAGAGGCTTTTTTTCTTTTAAATGCCTCTGACAACCTAAGCTGAGTTGCTTGATTGGCAGAGGTTTTTAAAAAAGCCTCTGCTGATCAGGCAACTCAGCTTGGATCGTTAGAGGCATTTAAAAGAAAAAAAAGGGTTTTTTTTCTTTTAAATGCCTCTGACAACCTAAGCTGAGTTGTTTGATTGGCAGAGGTTTTTAAAAAAGCCTCTGCCGATCAGGCAACTCAGCTTGGATCGTTAGAGGCATTTAAAAGAAAAAAAGGGTTTCTTTTCTTTTAAAAGCCTCTGACGATCCCAGCTGAGCAGCATAATTATCAGAGGCTTTTTTTCCCCCTTTTAAAAGCATTTTTTTGGCCAAAGAGTTTGTAGAAAAAATACTTTTAAAAGTTTTTTTAAAAAGCCTCTGATGATCACATGGCTCAATTGGGCATGGTGGGGGGCAGGGATTTTTGCTACCAGTTCTCTGAACCACCCGCTACCATCACTACCAGATTGGGCGATTTGATCCGAACCGGGAGCATTTCATGCCTGGTAACAACCTTTCATAGAAATTGATGTTCATTGTAAAATGTATTTCCACTGGAATGAATTTACCGGTATATACCGAGTTGGCCAAAGCACTTCAAACTCCACACAAACAGGAGCACAACACTTAATTGCCATTTAGAAAAATAGCCTGGCAGGCTGAAAATCTGAAATGAAATACATAAATAAATAAAGCAATAAATATAAAGTTAAATTTGAATGGCTCAGTTCCTTAAAGATGCCTCTAATGCTAGAAATTGGGCTATCTGTATGCATGATAGGGCATTCATTTTAGTGTTCTCCAGGCTATGGAACAAGAAAGTGAAGTTGTGGTCTATACATTTAATAATTAATGACAAATTGATTTTTAAAGTGTTCAGAAATATTAGGGTAAGTTACTTGTACTCTTGTTGTTTCAGATCTGATCCCTGTTTCCTAATGTTGTTGGTATCAACATCATCATTACCATGATTATCAGACGGGATGCGATTGCATGATCCCAAATACTCAGGGACCACAGGCGTACCATAATGTAACCAGTCATATCTGATCATGTAACAATATAATTGATGACAAACACTTCACATTATCCTCAAATGAAAGGGAAAGAAGAAATTGAAACCGATGCTTTAGGTTTTACTACTCACTAACATTTCATACTTAAACCTAGCTGTAGCCATGGATACATATTTCTGTATGAAAATTTAGATTAGAAAGTAGAAAGTGAGATGTTCTGAGATCCATAACTTCAACTACTTTCTATCCAAACTAATTAATCAAATATGTGGAACAGAATTTGGGCATGAAATGCTGGCATATGTTCTGTAATTCTATGTGCACAATGCAACTCAAAAAAAAAAAAGTTAACAAAGACCCATTTTGGTTTGGCATTAATTTTTATCACCAAAATGGTAAGGTCCTGAAAATTGCCAGGAGACTTGAAGTTAATGGTCATTTTAGTAAGCGTTCATTCCCTTGTGTCTACCGCCTAGAGCTGAAGTGCAACTCAGCTCAAGAAACCAGGTTCCTTCTTTCTTAACAGGGTTATGGTTACTATGGAAACCAGTCTCTTTGTATCTTTGCATTTGGTACATCTGTCTTATTCTGTCTGCAGCTCTCAAAGAGGAAACCTGCTGAGATATAACACAAGATAATAGGGAGAAATAAACAGAAGATGAGATGAAAATCTCAATCAGATATGGGGAAAATTCCATGAAATTTAGCTAAGCCACAACAGCTTATCATTTCTCCGATCACTGATACAGAATGAAAGATATTTCCCCTCTAAATGTGTCTCACTGTAGTTGAGATTAGTCATATATAATAGAAGGCCAGAGGGGTTATCTTTTTTTAAACTTTATTTCATATTACCTTCAGTCATCTGAAGCTCTGGTAATAGCGGAGGGCAAGTTAGAAAAATCTGCAGGATCATTGCTCAGTCTATTATTATCAGCAAACAGATATACTAGGAAAGCAGTAGCAGCCTTTAGCATTTGTACAACTTCCTCATTCAAAACTTTAAAGTAGATTCATTAATTAGGACTTGCAAGTAATCCCTGAAAACAGCCAATAAATCCCTGCTTTGCAGAGACAATACAAATTAAAGTACACCCTGATCTTCTAAGACCATTGACAGCTTCCTGGGTGACCACTATCCTGTGCACACTTCCTTGGAAATTAGTTCCATTGATCTCAATTAAATTGATGTCTGAACAAGTATGGATGACATTCTGCTGTAAGAATGACATTTCCAACTCTGCATCCTGAGACATCAAGGTAACCATAGACACCTCCCCCCTTTCACCCTTACAAGTTTCTTCTCTCCCCCCACCATTCTTGAATTTTAATCTTTTTGGACAAGAAGCTAAAAGCCAGCAAGCTGCAAAGCAAATGATCAGTATTAGCATAACATATTTATAATGTTCATTAAAGTGGCTGCCTCTTTTTCCAGGTTCAGGCAAGCCTGAAAAAATATAGATGCTGCCACTTTAAAATGTATCATATCCTTAAAGTAAGGGCATCTTTTCCAAGCTTGTTAAGAAGCCTGAAAAAAAAAGATATCACTGTTTTAATTTGTAAGGAAAGAAATGTGTTCACCTTTACTTACTGAAGATGTGAAGCATTCTTCTAAACCATTTCTAAAGTATCTATAGTTCTGATAAATAGCAGTAATAGGAAGATGAGAGAGCAAGTTCAAAAGGAAAAATCAGATAATATCTGGGCTACAAGCTTTTTGAATATTTATGCCCCCAATGACTGATAATTTGTGAATGAGTAACCTGACAACACTTGCTATTTTGCAAAAGAGGCTACAGCATTTTAAAAATTTCAGGCAAACCCCGCACCTAAGTGTTGGGGATCCTTGTGATAAAAGAATATTTCCACTGCAAAATGTTTAGCTCAATGTGGTGCTGCTGTCCCTTTCAGTTATTTTTGTTTTCTCTGTTCAAGCGTAGAAATACAGTTTTGAGATTCTGCCACATCAGCTTGGTGGCTCATTTTTATGCTACTTTTAATCAGGATTAGGTTTGTTTTCTAATGTTCTCAGCAAGCCTTAAGAATTGCTATGAGGAAAACTGTTAAGCATGATGCGCTTTTTGTTGGACTAAAAATACCACTTCTTTTAAATGCATTTAATGTTCATTTGTAATGGATTTCTTCTTTTTTCTAAGTTAAAGCTGCCTCGGAGATGTGCTTTTTGAGTAAGTAGAGCAAAAGTGAAGAGATAAATTTGAAGAATATGCTGCTGGAGTCAAAGTGATGCCCTATGCCCACTGGCCTATTATAGTATTGTAGTATCTTCCATTAATTTGATTACTAAAATAACAAATGCTTTTCTCTTGAACCCATTGACCAACCTTTAGCCTGATGCTTGCTTAAAGAAACTTGGGCCCATTCTAAGAAAATTGCACCAGTATTTGATGGAAGGAACAATTCTCATAGATCTCTAAATGTGTAAAAATCCACAAATTTTTCCATTCCCCAGGAATAGTTCCTTGCTTGACATAAAGATTAATGATTCATCTATATCAAATAAAGACAAGGGAATCATCAGAATAGGCCCATAATTGCCGAGACCTTGGATATTATATTGCAATGCTGCTGGTTCTAATTTTAATATAAAGAGATCTGTAATATCACTTTGTATGAGAAATAACTTTCAAGGTGCTGACAAAGTTTTCATTAGCTTCCAGTCAGTATTTACACTGGATGTTCAGCTCAAGGAAGAATGAAGCCCCTGAAGGGAATTATATAGTAAAATCTATCTTCACAGAAAGTTGTTTTGCTTGGCTTGGTTGATTTGATATGCTGTGATTTCTGGGGCGGGGGGAGGTTAAAAAAAGGTAAAGTTTCCCCTCGCACATTTCTGCTAGCCTTTCCTGACTCTAGGAGGCGGTGCTCATCTCCATTTCAAAGCCAAGGAGCCAGTGGTTTCCGAAGACTTCTCGGTGGTCATGTAGCCAGTATGACTAAACACCAAAGGTGCACGGAACGCTGTTACCTTCCTACCAAAGATGGTCCCTATTTTTATACTTGCATTTTTTGCATGCGTTTTAACTGCTAGGTTGGCAGAAGCTGGGACAAAGTAGAGGGAGCTCACCCCGTTAGATGGCACTAGGGATTTGAACCACTGAACTACCAACTTTTTGATCAACAAGCTCAGCATCTTAGCCACTGAGCCACCATGTTCCTTTAAATATCTTTTTGTAAATCTTTATATAAATTAAATAAATAAAATTAATTAATTAAATAAATAAATAAATTTAAATAAGATTTTTGTGGCATTATCTGTAATAAATGCCATCATAAAGGTAGTTGTACAAGGTTACAATAACATGATCTTGCAAAATGTGTCTCTTCCCACCACACCCCACCCCCTGAGACTCTTTCTCAAATTACCTTTTTATCTTGCAGCTCTTCTTCCTGTCAGGGTTTTTCCTTCCGCTCATCATAGTAGTTCCGGTCATCTTTCCTCTATTTTTCTTATTTCCATTCCAAGTCAAATGCATCAATTTGTTACTTCTCTAGTTCCTGCACCATTTTATTCTTTTTAAGTTGATGTTATCTCAATTATAAGAGTTCTGTTGTGGTTCCTCTTTTCTTTTCTTTTTTTCCCCCCAAGTCAAGCCTCCTGCAGATGAAGAAATCATGCTCCACAAATTCTCACAGTTGTTATCTGTAAAATTCATGATTTTCCAAAACAAAAACCAAGTTGCAAAATTCCTTTTTACTCCAGAAGGTGTTTCTCTGCAATCCACAATTTCAAATTGTTTAACAAGTATCCATCTTATTTCAGTTACATAACAATCTTACTTAGCTTCTCTTTTTCTTTTAATTTTAAAAGTATCAAGTCTTTTTTAAAGTCCAGTCCAAATTTAAACTCTTCCAATCCTTTGACCATGTCTCAATGTTTAACGTTTCCAATTAGTTCTATTCAAAAGTCAATTTTCTATCGGGGTTTTTTTTTTGTCTCTTTAAAGTTACTTTTCAAAATCTTCTTTGTCCCTGTGCTCCTTAGCCACTATTTTATTGCTAGGGGTCCTGTAGTTAAAAGATGTTTCCCTTGATGTTATTACAAGCCTGGGTTGGCTTCACTCACCCAGCTTCGAAAAACTCAGTTCCATTCCACTTTCCTCCTGCTCAATACTTGATCTGGTTGTTCCAGCTTCATGGCAGCCACCATGGCTGCTGTGCCCCGCTGCCAAGTCACAGAGAGTTCCCTCCGATCTCCGAGGAACTTGCCTGTTCCTCTGGGTCATCCGAGGTGCCTCTCTTTCTTCCCTGTCTTTGCAGGACGGTTCTGGTCCAAAGACCCATCGGCAGCGGTTCGTCAGCCAGGTTTTTGTGGGGCTCGTTGGAGCCCGCTAATTCCCCGACTGTTTCACCACGACACCAAATTGGAAGTCCGAGCACCTACCTCTTCATACTCTTTTATCTTCTCCCTTCTTCATCAGTTGCCATACCCTAGCATTTTTTCTTTCCATTATTAGATGTGTCATCATTGTCATGCACATGGTTTCTATTCAAGCATTTAGAAACAATTTGTTTCTGCAGACCCACAATGGAGCATCTCCAGAAGTCTCAGTCAAACATCTGGAGTTTTTACCCAGCAAATTGAATATAACAGGAGGACCCTAACTGGTGAGACTGGACTGAATTGGCTTGGCCTGACATTTCAGTGTAATAATGTCGTGACCTCTAGCTTTTCTCTTAGCTTGGAAAAATATGGTTTATCATGATATTAATCATGGTATCAACAGGCCAAAACAAAATTAGCAATGCATTAATTCACTATCACAGCTGTGAATTTAAATTAGCTCCTTGGTCAAAATAGGTACAGTGCAACTATGCCAACCTTGAGTTTACCTTATAGAGGTGGGTTTTTAATATGGCATACAGCATGTTTAACCACAGATCCATGGAATGCAATGTTTACATTTTTTTATTGCACATACTGCATGTAAAGTGTTATATATGAGATTATGTTTAAATAAATTTCTGGAATATCACCCTTTAAAAAGAAAGCCGACTTGCAAAAATAACTTCAGTAAGGTAGAGATTTTGTAGCAACGTAAGCTACAGCTCAAAATTATTTCATTTTAATTTAAATTCAATGATGCAATTCGATGTGTCATATCATTGCTACTCCTACCACATACACTCTTACTTCTATCCATCCTATTTCTCTCAAGGATTATTTAACAGTTAATAGAAAATAAATATTTTAGTGCATCACTGAGATATGACATATAATCTATTTTTTCTTCTTTCTCACACTCAAAATAAGAAATTCTATTTGAAATGACTAAGCTTTTGATATATCATGGATGTGCCAGTTTGGAAAAATACTGGAAAGTATTATCCTATTTGTTAAGAATTTGTAGTTATCAAATGTTTATATAGTTATCTAGGTAGATGAAATACTGTAGATACATCTGAAAATGCAATAAAGATGTCTGAAAGTTAGGAGGTCCTTTCTTTCTATAGTTCTGTTGTTGTTTGCACTCCCTAATTTTGTTATTTCTCTTTTTGTTATCCCTTTCTCCTTTTTTGAACTACTTTCCTTTGATTTTTTTGTATTTTAAAAAAAAATTAATACAGTTTTGAATGAAAAAGAAATGGGTCCCCTTCTACAACTAAACTAAATTCAGTGCTCACTGTCCTAATCACTGTTTGAAGAATAAGAGAAATGGAGAGTTAGGCACAGTTGCATCCACCAGGGGTGGGTTCTAAATTTTTTTACTACCAGTTCTCTGGGTGTGGCTTATTTTGTGGGCATGGCTTGATGATCATGTGACAATTCTTTAGTATTTAGCAGAGGTACTGGTCTACCAGATTTTTAACTGCTTGCAGAGCTGTACCGGTCTACTCATTTGTTTTTGGAGGCACCGGTCTACCACTGGTCTACCACACTGCCTTTTAACACTGATCAGCTGTAGGGCAGCCCTTTGAAGCCATGCGGCAATAGTTTAAACAGTTTTTTTCCTTCTATCCGATCAGCTGGGACTTGGGAGGCAGCAATAGATTGGGGGTGGGGCCAAATAAAAAGTAAGAATAACGCAGGGGGGCAGGGGGCGGGAAGCAGCTCATGAACAAAGAGAACCGGTTCAGTGATCTCATATCATCACCGCTACCGATTCAGCCGAACCAGGAGGAACCCACCACTGGCATTCACCCACCTCAGTGAGCAAGAAGTCTCAAGGTCAAGCTGGCCCCACCTAATAGTAATAACCAGATTACTTGCTTAACTTTTTTGAGATTAAATACAGGATAACAGAGTTGGAAGGAACCTTGGGAGTCTTCTAGTCCAACCCCTTGCACAAGCAAGAGACCCTATACCAGTAATAGCTAACCTTTTTGGCACTGAGTGCTGAAAGTGCATGCACGCACACACACGCATAATACAATTCATGCGTGATCCCTGTGCCCCGCCCAAGAACAAGTGCACGTGACCTCCCATGTGCACCCTGCACCCCACACATGCATGTGTGACCCTGTGCATGTGCCCCAGCCCCCATGCATGCACGCACATCTCCTGCATGTGCCCCATTCCCGCACATGGGTGGCAGAAACCCCAAAACCAGCTGGCTCATGGGACTTGTGCACACATGCATGGCAGAGCTGAGCTGGGGTGATGGCTCACGTGTCTGCAGAGAGGGCTCTGCGTGCGATAGGTTCGCCATCACAGCCCTATATCATTCCAGACAAGTGGTTGTCCAGTCTCTTCTTAAAAGCCTCCAGTGATGGAGCACTCACAACTTATGAAGGCAAGTTGTTCTAGGTTGCTTCTCTCCTTGATTAGTTTCCATTCATTCTATCTAAAATTGTAGGGGCTTAGCTAAGACCCACTTCAAATTTGTTCCATCATGTAATAGAGACTTGCTTACCTCCCAGTTTATATCCCTGTGGTGATCTTCCACCCAAGTCTGCTCCTGATCTGTGTTTTGAAATTAGCTAAAGTCATCTTAGGCTTTCAGTCAGTTGGATGTCTGTGCTGATAGCAAAATGTGAAAGCTTAACTAGAATATTATTCTTCACTTACCTTGAATTTTTCCATTGCAGAGCAAAATTATGCATTCGTCTTTAATTCTGAAATTGCATCCCTAAATAAGTTGGCTCTTGGATTTAATTCAGACTAATTCAGAAGTATATATTTCCATGTGTGCCATGAACACTGGACACATTTCTGCATCTTTCTGAATACTACAAAATTTGCACTTTTCTTTTCTCTACATTCCCTATAGAAGATAATTTTCTAAATAATGAAACACTTCATCTTCAGCTTTTGCCTGCGTCTGTAGGTTAATCATAACGCATCTCAAAAGATTTTATCCATTCAAGCAATCATAACCACTACTGGTTTAACCTGCCGCTACATTTCATAATTAATATGTAAACTGGTTTGCAGAAATGTGCATTACTTTATGCTTGATATGCTAAATAGGACAAAATAACCCTTATGAAATCTGTTTGGTATGCATCACATGGAAATATTTACCAGAGATACAAAACTCTCAGGAGGGCAAATGGCTCAGAAGATTGCTAATGGGATATAAGCTTTTACATGAGTAAACTCCTGTACTGAATTCTGAACAAGTACTTTAAAAGCCATTCTAAATTTGCTGCAAATTTCAGTTTAGGTGAAATTAAGTAGTTGATGTGAAGCTGTTGTTTCCTTCTCCAATATTTACATGCAAATATCTAACCAGAGATGAGGAAGCTGTTTTGACCCAAAGTCCAGATTGGTGTTTTCAGCATGTAGCTACGTAACTACATTCTAGTAATGGCCATAGCCTAGAGCAGGGGTCTCCAAGCTTGATGTAGGAGATGACCAGGCTGAGTCTGAGGGAGGGGTCAAATGCAGGGGGTGTTTTTGCCCTCCCCAGGCTTCAGAAGTTTTACTCGAGCCTCCAGGAGGGCAAAAATGGCCTTCCCAAGTTCTGGAGGCTCTCTGGCCCATTTTTTGCCCTCCCTGAGCCTCCATGCATGCCCTAGGCCCTGTGGGGACTCCTGGGAGGGCTTCATGAGGGGACTCCTGGAGCCCTCTCACCCCTCCCAGGAGCCCTCTCTGCGGGTACGCCAGCCATCGCCCCAGCCCAGCTCCACTGTGCATGCATGCGCGCCTCCTGCCAGCCAGTTAGTCTGCTGCACATGCGTGGGGAGGGAGGCACATGCACAGTGGGCACTCGCATTTCATTTTGGGGATTTGCATGTGCACCCCTCCCACACCATATTTTGGGCCTGGAAGGCCTCCTGGAGCAACCTGAAAGCCAAAATGGGGCACAGGGGGGTGGAGCACATGCATGGGGGAGGGGCGCATGTGTGGGGGACACTCTTGCATGCGTGGGGACATGGTGCATGCATGGGGGTTGGGGCACATGCGTGGGGGATACTCACGCATGTTTGGGGGCAGGACGCATGAATAGGGGTGCTCGCATTGCATTTTGGGGGTTTGGGCACACACATGTGCATTCGGGCATGCACATGTGCTTTAGGCACTCGGCACCAAACAGGTTAACCATCACTGCTCTAGTTTAATAAATGTGATCGTTTACCACTAATGCCCCTCTGGATTCTATGTAGAACAAATTGATAAACTGCATAAAATAACTTAAGTTTGACATTAGGACTCAGAACAAAGACAAAATAATATCAGATTTCAACCTCCCAGGAAACATCTGCAGATCTCAAAAGGTCATTTTGGAGGGGGGGGGGAATGAGAGTTTAATATTGCCAATGAGTGAGGTTTGCTGAAATCATATACATCAAATGATTTTAGGTGATCTGAAAAGATCTCAGCACTCATAGCTGATTTTTAACACGTTACAGTTGTTAATTTATAAAATAATCTCTCACACATGTAATATGTAGTTACATAAGCAATCTGTCTATCCCTATCTTCTCCCCCACTTCACCCCAACTTAAATCGTACATCAGTTAAAAGCCTTCTTATACAGTGAGCTACAACTCACAAGAGATTGTCTTTTAATAAAATTCGTTTGTTGGAAAAGATCCTTCAAACTAGCAAATATTGCATAGTTACAAAGCGGTAATATTTTACTGCTATCCCAATATAAGCCCAGCATGATTTTCCTTAGAGTTCATTTAATTCAGACTTTCCATCTGTATATCTCGGGAATAAAGCATAGTGATAGTCAAGACACAATTGATATAATGGCTGTCATCTCCAGATATATGTATCAATATTTAAACAGCAACAACAAAGATTAGTCACATAGAAACACGCCTACCTCCAGAAAAGAAGATTACTCACAAAGGTTGAAATAGTTTTAAAGTTATGAAAAATCAGCAACATGTTTGAAGAAACTGACTGCATCTGATGAGTCGAGAATCAAAATTGTCAAAGATTATTTACCTCAGAAATAAAGCACAGGTTTTTAAGCGAAATATCTAAAATCCTAGCATCAGATGAGAACAGGTTTAAGAGCAACTCACACACACAACATTGGTATACATATTTAGGATGGCTTTAGCTGTAAACTAAACATTGTTCTAATTATTTTTGGCAAAACCAATCATTTTTGGTGGGATACAATAAATGACATCATGCAACTTATTTGAAAAAAATTCTTTCTGTACTTTTACCGTCTTCATTAGAGCTTCTAACGTCAACTCCTAAAACAACATTTCTCTTCTTGGAGAGTGCATATCAAATAATTAGGATTTCAGCAATTAAATACGGTGAGCATGTCTGCAAAATGCTCGAAAATCACTTTGATGGGGATATTTGTTAGCCTTGATTTTCAAGATACCAGCAGGCTGTTTGCCTCTCATTTATCAAGTGACAACATAACCTTGTGCTGTTTACTTTCTTCCTCCTATACTTGGGAAGCATGTTGTGCAAGAATACCATCACAAGGCATTCAATCAACAGCAATGGAAATTTCTCCCACAAGTAATATTTCATTCTGCTCTGAACACTCCTTGGCATAAATGGTCACACTCATCCCCTAGATTCCAGCGTCCCTTTGAGGGAGGGGGGCAGTTCAGAAATGTGACAAATAAAGACATAAAAATAAATTGCCTTTTGTGTGATGACTTCAAAAAAGGAGACATTAATCTAGAAGGCCATATTGCTTTAAAAAAAAACACTAAATAACTCTTGTTGATCTTCATTCCTTTAGTTCTTGCATCTAGAAGTCTCTACTTTTTTATTAGAAGGAAAAAAATTCTGCTGAATCATTATAAAATCAGCATTTTAGTGACCATCCAGATGTCTCGGAGGAAGTGCTCACAATTTCCTTCCGCTATTTCTCTTGCTCTTAATCCATCTTTTTCACTGAATCTTCAGGCCTGCCACATTTACTACTACTGTGGGAAACTGGGAGGGAGGATTGTATGGAGCCAGGGTCCACACAATAGTCATATAGTCATAATAACATTTCTTTCTCAAAAGTCAAGGACATCTTGCCCTGCGCCTGGAAGGCTGGAACTAGGAGGCATCTCCAGTTGGGATGGTGCTTTGATTGGATCATGTGATGGACTTGTGGGTGTTGGGCAGGGGACTTGAATTTTGCTTTGGGTGGGGAAAACCTGGAAGCTTTTCAGAAGTGCCAATATGACGTCTCTAATAAAATGGAACTTTGAGGAAACTCAAGCCTTTCTTTCATTGGGGGTGATACTTGGAATCCTAACATTGTGCTTCCTTAATCTCCGAAGACAAAACAAAGCCATCAGAAGGAACACTTCTGCCTAACCCTATACTCCAGGGATATATCAACTCCTCCAAAGTTCTCTACTTGGTGCCATAAAATGTAGAAAGGAAAAATTATTTATAATTACATTATTTTTCTCCCATGTTATGAGGATTTAGGGGCTAACAATTATTCTCTCTTTTTTTCTCATTTTGCAAAGCACTGCAATAAAAGCAGTGTATACGTAATATGCCCCAGGTATGACAGGTGATACCACCACAGCTGGGGGAAAGGGGGAAGGGAGAAAAAGCCTATCTTACTAAATCACTTCAGGTGCCAATGGCATATTTTTCAATTGTCAAAAGCATTTAATTTTTCCAATTCTCTCCACCCAGAAGATGATGAGCAGAATGCCTGATTTCTCTATGCAGACTACATTAGATCTTGCAGCTCTCTGACTGTTCAGAGAGAGAGAGAGAGAGAGAGAGAGAGAGAGAGAGAGAGAGAGAGAGAGAGAGAGAGAGAGAGAGAGACCTACCCACTGATGCAATCAGGAAGCATTCAATATATTCCTTGATCAGTTTTCCGGTGCTATTTGGATTCTGGAGAAGCAAGTAGAAATGAAATTGAAGATGAAGGCAAGAAGGGAGGGGATCGGGAAATTGACTCCCATCACAACCACACCCTCTTCATTTAGGCTTTGTTAGGGAAAGAGAGAAAAGTAGTTTCATGCCTATTTATTTCCGTCATACCTGTTTCCCCAGTAGTTTGAACAATGCTTATTTTACACCTAAAAAAACCCAAAAAACCAATGGCCTTATTAACATGAAAATGGAACTTAAAAAATCAGAAATAAAGCAAGAATCTTTTTTCTCTCCTATCTGTTGGGCTTTAAGAGAAGGAAGTTGGATGTGGAAAAATAGTCAAAGTAGAGGATCAATTTTATTTTATTAGAAGGTGCTTTTATGCCTTTTCAATGAAACCGAAGAGGTTTGCTAAAGTTCTGTGAACAGCAATAGCAAAAACACTTAGACTTATATACTGTTTCATAGTGCTTTTACAGCCCTCTCTAAGCAATTTACAGAGTACGCATATTGCCCCCAACAATCTGGGTCCGCATTTTATCCAGCTCGGAAGGATGGCAGGCTGAGTCAACCTTGAGTCTAGTGAGATTTGAACTGCCAAACTGCAGGCAGCTGCCAGTCAGCAGAAGCAGCTTGCTGTACTGCATTCTAACCTCTGTGCCACCGTGTCTCAATGCCATTAAAACACTCACATCACATACAATCAATATCAATAAAACAGTTCAATCATAGTATTCAGTACCCAAATCCATGTTAAGTACAATCACTGTTGATTTTTTTCATTCCCAACAATGTCCCTGAATGACACAAGTGAGGACACAGGTTTTATTTCTAGGGCTAAGTGATTTCATAGAAGGACATCCTCAAAGAGCATGTTTATCTCAGAGTCATCTTCCAACACATTGTGTAAGGGATACACAATCTCATCATGTACTCCTTGTCATCAAACCTTAGGTATACCCTCATCCTAAAAAGCCTATCTATATCATCTATATTTACATCTATTATATCATCTATTATCTATGTTTATACCATCTCTATCTGGTGGCATGGTAGCACAGTGGTGGAAATGCAGTGGTTAGAATACAGTATTGCAGGCTAATTCTGCTGATTGCCAGGGGTTCAATCCTCACTGGCTCAAAGTTGACTCAGCCTTCCATCCTTCCAAGGACCCAAATTGTTGGGGGCAACATGCTGACTCTGTAAACCACTTAGAGAGGGTTGCAATGCACTATGAAGTGATATATAAGTCTAAGTACTATTACTATCTTTCCATCCGTCTGTCTCTATCTATCTGTCTGTCTGTCTGTCTGTCTGTCTATCTGTCTATCTATCTATCTATCAATCATCTATCTATCATATAAAACTTAACAAAAATAATACAAAACTGCACTCCAGATAACAACAAACCATGGCCTGGAATTGAGAGTTTCCTAATTATTAGTCTGATGCCTTAACCACTACACGAAACTAGCTATCATATTAAATATATACCTTGTGTTTTTTTTTAAAAAAATAATTATTTCTTAGTTTTCTATTAGATATAGTGCTTATGCTTTGCACCACCATAGGATTTTAATACTGTGTCCTCTGTTTCATTCCAAGGATTTAGTTCAGCATTGTAACCCTTTTGACATTCCTTTTAATTAGGAGAATTTCTAAAATTAGTTCTAGGCTTGGAGCATCATTTATTTGCTACAACCCTTGGAAATTGCTTTTCATTTACATTATATTGCCTTATTCTGCTGGTGTGATATTTTACTGATGTGCACATTTGTTCACATACATTGCTCAACATGGCATTCGAAATGTGCTAATTTCTGCAATAAAAACCCAAGTCTGATAAATAAACCATCTGACAGAGCAAATTGGATGATCTTTGTCTTTCTTCAAAAAGCTAAAATGCTATGTCCCAGGATTTTTTTTTAATATATATATCAACCAGAAAAGTAGCTATATCCTGCTTGCTGACCTTTTCAGAGCAGCTGCTTTTGAATTGTTTTAGAGTCTTTTACACAACTTTTATTCATCAACAGATTGATAAAAGCAGTGCCAAGTCTGAGAATAACCCTGACAATAAAATTACTGTGTCACACTATTATTAGCATCACTATCAGTCAAACGCTTGGATGTTTTAAAAGAAATCTGAGCACTGACATCTTGTCAGCAATACACTAATGATGCCAATTCATACTCACCTCAATCATACCACAGGACTTGATACTTCGAGATAAAGCGTGTGCTTTCGATCTGTTGTCTTGATCTTGCGTTTTTAGCATTTTGGCCAAGGAATTATTATTGACACAGATAAAGCTTGCTCTCCTTTTCCCAGTTATCAAGTCACACAATTCGTTTCTATCAAGGAGAAACCAAATAGTTAAAGATAACATTGGAAACCATTGTGGCTGTTTATAGTATATGGGATATGGATTTAATCCAGTCACTTTCAGATTAATTGGCTTTACAGAGTGTTTTATTTTTAAATGAGCCTGCAATCCCTTTAAAAAAATTCAGTTGTGGTGACTGAAGGGAGCTCAAGCGTTCACTTGCCAGATGCCCTTCCTAACACCTATTCAGAGTTTGCAGCAGACAATTACTCATTGTGCCCAAATAAACATCTGCCACTGCCTAGGATTAAACTCACAGCCTCCTGCATATGAGGTGAGAGCTCTACCTCTAGCCCACAGAGTTGTTGTTATTATTATGAAGAAAACAGAAGGCCAGAATATCAGTACATTTACGGCCTTAGATTGAGGATTTTTTTTAAAAGGGGATAAAAATCTAATAATAAAATAATTGTATCTAATGGGCTGTGTGAATCCAGCCCCTAGTGGTTATTTTATGATTCAGTGTACTGTGAGAAGTTAGAAAATTGACTTACCATTTATTAGATCTTTCCACCAGGAACCCAAGTTGCCTTCTTGGTATTTTTCTTTAGTTTTTCCTTCAAACCATTTTGTATGATAGTTTGCCCTGAGAGAAAGTAACCCCAGATTAAACCAGTGAATTCAATGACTTACAAGCAAAACGAACCTCAGTCTTCAACCCAGCATCTTAACCACTAAATTGGCTAGTTGATTATACCCCATTATATGGACCTAGCCAATAGGATAGTCTATTGTAGTTGTTTCCCCATGTCCTCCCCTGATGCACTCTGAGCTTGGTTATTTGCTTGCATACATTTTATTACCCAACTACCCTGTTTCCCCTAAAATAAGACATCCCCTGATAAGAAGCCCAATCGGGCTTGTGAGTATATGCACCAAAATACCCCCCCCCAAATAACCCCCCCTAAAATAAGCCCTTCCCAAAAATATTTAACTGCATGCACAGTCTTGCTCCACATGCCGCAAAATAATAAGACATCTCCAAAAATAAGGCTAATTATTATTTTGGGGTTCAAAAAAATATAAAACAGGGTCTTATTTTGGGGAAAACATGGGTAGGTAACATTATAAGCAGTGATGAGAGTGGGGTTTGCTTCCTGTTTATATATAGTAGCTATATATATAGTGTTTGTGTGGAAGTGGTCTGTTTGATTATTTGTCTGATGTCAATCCCCATTTGAGACTCAGTATGGTGGTTAAAGCTAGAATTCAGGAGAACATGCTTTTTAATCCTGCCTTATGCATAAGACCAGATGGGTGACCTTGGGCTAATCATGTTCTCACAGCCCCAAGAAGGAAGAAAACCCTTGTCAATAAAATTGCAGGGAATTATCTAACCAGTTAGCAAAAAGTAGACATGGTCCTTCTTAACATTATTCCTGTACTATGACAGGGTCTGCTTCCACCTTATGGCAGGGTCCACTTAAAAAGTGGACATGATTAAAGTGAAGAAAAAAAATAATCCTGTTTATCTGGATATTGTCTGTTTGAGATGATGTGTTCTGTTTTTTTTCCTCCTTAGCTTTTTTTATTATTGTTGTTCTCTCTTTTGAAAAGTGTGTAAGTGTAGTTTATCTCTATTTGTCTATGGATGACTGATTTATCTGGATGCCAAGTTTTTAGGAATTCTTTAAAATTTTTGGATTTAACTTGGCCTAGGAGGCTCACAGTTTCCCAGTTGAAACTGTGGTTAAGTTCTGGCCACTTACAGTAACAATATTGTGAAATTGGTGTTCATGAGCTTTGATAGTTTTCTGCCTGTTTGTTATAAATAGGGACAGTCAGTATTGTAGATGATTCCTATTTTTTCTTCTTGGGCTAGAGGCCCAAGAAGAAAGCAGTCTTCAGAAATTCAAATTAAATCATCAAATTAATTGAACTGCCTTTGAACTGAATCTTTTTTATGAAATAGAAAAGCCTAAAAATACAAAGACTCAGCATCTTAATCATTAAGTGCTTTCTAAACTTGGTGGACAAAAAAGTCCAGATCAAAGAAGTTGACCTTTGTTTTGTACCCTTGTCAAGAAGAATGTGAAGCACATTATCCATTCCTCAACTGACTCATTTTAAACTGAAAACATATTGGTTTATCCAAGCATTTGCAGAGTAAGAATTGTTCAGGACTAAGCTCCCTTTTATAAGGGATTAGGGGAAAGTGTGGGCCAAGGAATTTGGCCTATCTGAGAAAAGACAATATATTCTCAATGTGAAAGGTGGAAAAAAGGGAGGTTTCTAAAAGACTCCAGCTTAATTAACTCACTATAACTGGAACTTAAAATTTATTCTTATACTTTTTAAGATCTATATGTATTCCAGAGTAGGCTTAAAACCAGACTATCATCTTTGCTTCTTCGGTTTACCAGTTGTATGGGGCAGAATTGTTTTTATCCGTGGGCTGTCAGACTCCCGAATGAGAAATAACATCATAACTATGTAGTATGATGGACTGCAGGACCGGCGCAATGTGTAACATGTTCACACTGGTGCAATAGGACTGGGTGTTTTGTTAATATAATTTATTGGGTTAGGGATTTTCTGTCTTCACTGCAAGTATATTGTGTTGTGGGAGGTTTCAAATTTTTTTTACTACCAGTTCTGTGGGTGTGGCTTGGTGGGTGTGGCAGGGGAAGGATACTGTAAAATCCCCATTTCCTCCCAATCAGCTGGGGCTTGGGAGGCAGAGAATAAATAGGGGCGGGACCAGTCAGAATTTTTACTACCGGTTCTCCAAACTTAAAATTTCTGCTACAAGTTCTCCAGAACTGGTCAGAACCTGCTGAAACCCACCCCTGATGCATCGAGGGAGCTCAACCAATCTCATTGCACATATGTTATGCACTGACAATAAAGATTTGAATTGAATTGAAATTCAGGCTGTCGTTCAGAAATGAACATTATTTTAACTGTTCTGTGCTTACCTCCTTTTAGATTAAATATTCTTATTCTTGATGGCTTGCATAATCATTATTGTTGTTTGACATACACATACCACTCCTGGACTCTTTTATGACAAAAAATGAGAATGATGTTGCTGATAATGATTTCCCTCCAAGGGTTTTGGAAGAACCTGATTATTTTTAATACTCTCTTTTACTTAACCATATAATAATTATGCTCAAAAAGCTAAATAGCACTAACAAGTTCATCCAAGGAGTAGTGCACACAAGCCAAAGTCTGTTCTTACAAGTAGTCTTGTCATTATATTACACTGGTAATTTACTCTGAATTTGATTTCACAATTATGATATCTAATGCTTCAATTTAAAATGTGAGAATCTATTTCTGCAGGAGGTGACAAAAAGGAGAGAAATGTATGGACAGATGTCATGCTGTTAATGTACCACAAGAGTTATCTTCTTTCCAAGCACATTGGGCAGGGGTGAAGTTAATTAGCTCACAATATATTAGCAGTTTTCATCTATGAACTTAATTTCTAAATTTGGAACATTAAATTGCTTCTCATTTTCAAGTCAAATGCAATATTCCTAATGCAAAAAAAAAAAAAAAAAAAAGAGGTCTACTTTCAAATAAGTGATCTTACTAAAATAGATCGTTCTATTTTAGAAATGGTTTAGATTCCCTATAACCTTAACCCTGGCATCCGTTCAGTTACTTAGGAAGGATATTATTCATTTAAATGGCCCAATGGAAATTCAGCCTAGATAAGTATTTGGCTGGGTTTCCCTCTTAAACTGTAAACATATTCCTTAAGTCAATATTTAATTAGAAAAAAAGAAAAATAGTATAAACAGAAGACACGTAGTAATGCTTTTTAAGATTTTTTTTGAGATTGTTATATGTTATATAACATGTTATATGATATGTTATAATAGGAGTGGTCATAGCAAATAAATCAATGTTGAAATGGCAGAAGGTTGGAATGGAGTCAAATTGGAAGGGAGTTGTCTAAGAATCATATCTTAATTCAGTGAATTCTACAGATGTCACTAAAGGTGCTAATTAACCTTCTGGATGAATATTCATCCATTTCTCTGGATTTCTTGTTATATTTCTTGTTATAGAAAAAAATGACATACGGATCTAGCATGTTCTGTAATAGTACTTAAGAATTTTGCTTTGATCTGTTCTTCAGGTGTGTAACTCTGTTCTGAGAATAAATGTTTATAATAGTTTAACTGTTGCTGTTTTGTTTATGTGTTTGTGGATCTATTTCTTTATTGGACAGTCTGTTTTAATCACCTACTTCTAGAAACAAAGGGATAGAAAACCATCCAGGAGAAGTCACTGTTACTGAATAGGACCATTCATTAGCCAAGCTCAGCTAGAATAATTTATTGGACCAATACAACATTTGGTAATTAGTGTGACCTTTTTCATTTTCTGGGTGAGTGAATCAATTAAGTTTCATACCTACTTCTTAATTGTCCACGTAGGAACCAACACTGCATGATGTCATCTAGCCTCATCTACCTTCACCAATTCTCCAATGTATTTTTGACAAATTTCCTTGCCAGAATTATGCATGCAGCTAACCATATATTCTACCAATGAACTGGTCACCTTCTTCCTTCTATTATGATCCTCTTCTGCTTCCCAACATGGAACTTGCAGGAACATGAAACTTACAGAATTGCTTCAGAAACTCTTTAAAAACAAATAGAGGCAATAGCAAGCATGGTTTGAGTGTTGGCTCCATGCTGATATTTGTGTTCCTTTATCACTCAATCAGAGGAAGCTTTATTCAGATCATGGAGAGTACCAAATGAGGATTGCAAGGGGAACAGTGGTAAAGACACATAATTCCATGGGATTTTTTTCTGACAGTTTCAGGATGTCAGGGTTCCAAGTAACACCTTCAACAAAAGAAAACTCCAAGGTTTGAATTTCCTCAAAGTTACTTTTTATTAGAGATGTCACATTGGCACATCTGGGAAAACCCGAATCTGAAAGTTTCTGGGTTTCCCTACCCAAGGGAAAGTTCAAGTCCCTGCTGAGCACCCTCATGTCCATCACATGGTCCAATAATCCACCATCCAAACTGAAAACACCTCCCAGTCATCCGACTCCAGGTGCCAGGGCAATGTGTCCTTGACTCTCTGAGAAAGAAATGTTATTTTGATTACATATCATCTACACTCTATGTAATCCCCCCTCCCATTTTCCCACAGAGGAAGGTGTGGCAGGCCTGAAGGCCCAGACATAAAAGATGGCTTCCAGGTCTGACAGAAGAGGGATATTCAGGGTTAAGAAAAATCATCCCACTGCTTTTCTTTCCCCTTTTCTACCAAGCTCTTTTCCCCATCCTGTCCCATTTGGCTTTTTCTGAGATTATTCATTATGATAAATACCAAGTGTAATATCCCCAGATTTTTGTGTGTGTGTGTGTGTGGTGTGTGTGTGTGTGTGTGTGTGTGTGTGTGTGTGTGTGAGAGAGAGAGAGAGAGAGAGAGAGAGAGAGAGAGAGAGAGAGAAATGGTAATTGGCGATGCTTCCTATGCTTCCAACTCTTCTATTTATTATTTTGCTCTATCAATTCCTGCTATTTTACCTGATAGAAAGAGCTATTTATGGTGCATTATGTTTCTGCAAAATCAGCACAGTCCATTTTTTCCCCTTTAAATATGGTGACCCTTCTTGTCATCTGCAGTCAACGCTATTCCTTTCTATTTGCAGCAACTAATATTTTACCAACATTTTTTTCTGCATTCTTTTGGCTTTCCTATATGTCTCATGGAGAATAAATGTCATTCCATTTTGAAGAAAAGATAGCTCAGTCTTCTATAAAATTTTCAGGGAGAATTGAAGTTGCTAATTATTGTTGTTGTTGTTGTTGTTGATTACTAACTTGAAAACCAATTCTCAAGCTGGAGAACAAATTCTAATTGGCAAGAATTCTTTGCCATCCAAATAGCTAATGCTTAAATTACATAGACCTGTCTGGTTTCGTGCCAAGTGGCTACAAATGTTCAAATAAGATGGTGAATTCTCAGTGGCAAAAATGAAATGTGCAAAATGGCCATGAGCCATTCTGTATATCATTTCTCAGGGTGAAAATTGGGAACTCAACTAAATTGCTCAGAGGATGTTTCTTCAGGGAGAAGTTTGCCTTTTCTCTCAATGGCATAGCTTCTTCCTTGAGTCTACTAATATTTTTTTTCCCTTCCTCTCAAAGGCAAAAAAAAAAAAAGAATAGTGAAGCTGGACCTAACACTCTTTATTGTAGCTGTAGGGAGAGGAAACTGCGCATACACACACACTAGAGAGCAAATTCTGACAAAAGTGTATTATCTGAATTTATTTATCTATTTATTTGAAGGAGGAAGACAAAGAAACAAAGTTCTTTATAAGATTACATATTTGTTACTTCTATTTATATCTGACCTTTCCATTTGTAAGATAAACAAACAAACAAACATATAAATTACTTTAAAAAGTAGAATGCTATTTTTAAAATACTTTTTCCAATACATTACTTGGAGGTCATTTTAAAGTTAAGTGGTTTACCATTCTTTTTGAAATACATGTTTTCACAGCTAATGGAAATTCCAGTTTAGCATCTCCTAATGCTCATACACAGAAGACATATATTCACAAACCAGGGTTTATTTTCATTAATAAACTTAAAAATACTGTAAGAAAGGCAAACAGAAGCTCGTGTTGATAACTTATTAAACATTTCCCTTTGTGAACCCAGCAAGCTTGAACATTGTTCATTCACAGAGATTAATTATAAAGCGATTTAAAGGAATGTGTTAACACTGAGCAGAAGACCAATAAACCAAAGGAACAAAGAAAAACTATAAATAAATGATTACAAATGATAATTATAAATAATTTTTAAGTCTTCAAGTAACTCATTTTATCATTGCTGTGGCAATTGTAGTAAACCAGCTCAACCTTCCTTGGGACATGCCAAGATAACTTGGCTGTTTATTCCAGAAATTTAGTAGTGCATATGGGGAGTGGTGGAGGGAGAAAGCAATGAAGCCAAAGAAAAATTGCTGGGATTATATGCAGTTTACATTGAGGCTATAAAATGTGTTTATTTAGCTGTATTTATTTAAGTTATTTGCAGCTTAAATGTCAAATCCACTGACTCTAGTTGAAAGTTCCAAGAATATGTACTGCAAGTAAAAAATCATGCTGTTTCTAAAATGTTTGAGTTTGTTTAGCTTCTCAAGCAGCTTCTCTGCTTCAGAACTGAATGATGCTTGAAGAAATACACTCAACACTTCTTTCCCAAAGGAATGTGAGTCATGTAACAGCTTTGTTAGCATATATAAGCAAACTTTATATTAAGGGCTATGGATACACTTGGTTATTTTTAGAGAACTTTTGGTAGAGTTTTGCTTTCAGAAGCCCAACTTCTTCCTGGAAAAGAATAAGGACTATGACTCATCACATTCATTTTCATTTTCACTTAAAAAAGTGATTTCTATCTTGATTTGGAAAACACTGAAAATCTTTTTTTAAAAACTAATCAATTTATAATTTCACATACCCAAATATCCACGACCAAAAATGGTTTCCTTCCAAACTGTTGTTATTCCTAAAACAGCTTGGGAGGAGAGATCCAGTTGGAGGTGAACAAACTCAAGTTAGGAAGAGAGTGGAAACATCAGACAAGAAGAAAATCAGAATCTACCTCCCATGATTATATCACTCCATATTATTTACCATGTTTGACAGTGGCATGATGGCTCTGTGGCTTAATGATGTTAGAGATGATCTTTGTTCTAGCAGTTCGAGCCCTAGCACTGTGTGGTGGGTTGAACAACAATCATTTCCCTCAGCTTCTGCCTACCTAGCAGTTCTAAACATGCTCTATGAGATTAGATAAATAGGTACCACTTCAATGGGGAAATGAGCTAGGGCTTTGTGCGGATAGTTAGAATCTTGCTGGTACTGAGCCTTCACAGTTTGACATCCATTTGTGAGGTGACTTCAATGGAGAGAGAGGGCCCTGGATGAGCCTGCAGGAAAGCTGCTTATCTTTCATTCTGATGTGGAGCTAGCTCACCCTATGCAGCAAATCTTGGGAAGTGCAGGAGTATGAACTAAATAGGACTAGCAGCTAGCAGAAAAAAGCTTGATAATGAATTGGTCAGTTGGAATGGTTTTTGAAGAGAAAAAAACAATGTTAAGCCTGTATGATTATACAAGTGTATTTAATTTAATGTAAAATATGATAAAACAGAATAATGCATTAGTAAATATAGCACTTATAGTTAATTTTAGACACATCCACACATACTTAATTTAGCCCAGAACTCATACTGCCATCATATTTAATTTGATTTCCAGGCAGGAATATTTTGCCTGAGATGGAAAAGCATATGGGATGGTGCATAGATATATCATAGAAAAAGTCCCTTTGAAAAGGCTTTGCATCTTACAAATGAGAAAGACATATCCTAATTCCAGAATTTGCTAACCTTAATTTTATAAGTACTTAATCAAAACCCATTTGAATAAGCACTTATACAGTAACTTAGGAGTACTTATTAAAAACTCAAATCCACAGCCATTTACACTATTCAGGTGACACTAAGAGCACAGATAAACTTTCAAGTCACCTCAACGATTCTCAGAAAGAGTACTAATGACCAGATGACTGCAAGAAATATAAATCCTTCCATTATCCACCCATTGAGTCAGAAATGAAGAAGCTTCTTGAATGGGAAGCAAAACATCTTCAAGGAAAAACAAAGGAAGTCCAGTTGCCTTTGGAAAAGTCATGTTTATACTTATTCAAAAGCTCTTTTTTTTAGGGATGCAGTAATTATCAGCCACAATTCATTGGGAGTGTCCTCTACTTCAATCAAAAGCTTTTAAATAACATCTTCATTAATTAATTCTTTCATGCAGTGTGTAAAAATAAGCGTGATTATTATTCTTCCACCATCACTCCAAATCCTAAAAGTTATTGGGGGAAAAAAGGAAATCTGTATCCTGTGTGGATATTTGTGTGAGAGAGAAACAGACAGAATAACTTGCCACCAGGTAATTTTGAAAAGGCATCCACTCAACTCTGTCTACTGGGTGAGAATTAGCAGAATACAAAACCATCTGGTCTGGAAACTTCTGCTTGGAAGATGCAATGTTTTTGAAAAGTAGCACATCCATTTTTATTGTGTACTAAAATTAGATTTAAAGTGTACTCAAAAGCATAACTAAAACAGATTGTCCCTTCCAGCATCCAAGCTATAGACATCAACAAGAGACTATATTTGCTCAGAGACCTTTGATCTGCTTATTATCCCTGTCAAGGTATTAAATGGGAAAATGTCTTTCTTTCATTCAACTGTAACTCCAGGTAATCACGTAAATTGTTTCTTTAAACTTGTTAGCTTAAAGAAGAATCCCTCTTGCTAGGAAATCACATCTTTTGCTTTCAAATTCTTCCGGTGAAAATTTATTGGTTTACAAAGAAACAATCCAATTGGAAATGAGGTGGGTTTTTTTTTTTCTTTAAAGGCTTGAGTTACAGAATCAAAAAGTAATGCTGGTAAGAATGTTTTTTTTAAAAAAAAACTATGCTAATATGCTAATAATGGCCTCTTAAAGGCCATTCTTTTAATGACCATGATATGAAAAAGCAAGTGTTAGTTCAGTTATGGCGAACCTATGACCCATGTATCAAAGGTGACATAGAGTTGAACAACAAACAAACACTGCAAGATGAGGAGATAATTAGGAAGATACTAGACTGTGCAGAAATGAATAGACTTACATTGAAAATTAAACAGAAAAAAGACACAGAATATTATCAAACATGGGACTTATTTTACCAGTGGTTGGAAGAAAGAGGTGGAGACTAAGAATGTAATCTGTATTGTTAAGCAAATTAAATATTGAGACAGCCCAATGTTTATTAAGCACTAATAAATGTAAACAATAGAAAATTAATAAAATTTATTTTTTTTAAAAGGTGACATGTCAGCATTCCAGGAAAAACCCCAACTCCAAGTAAAAACTCTGAAGCAAGCATTTTTCAAAGTTCTATTTACTAGAATAGGTAAACTGGCACATCTGGGAAAACTCGAATCTGAGAGGTCCAGGTTTTCCCACTGTAAATCGAAACCCCCAAAACCATCCCCTCACTCCTCAGTCGATCACATGCTCCAATCACCATCTGTCCCATCTCGAGACAGGACTCCTACAACTTCTTCTCCAGATGCAGGATCGGCCTGACCTTGACCGACAGGAAGAATACTATTACGTCTAAAGACAACCCCTCTACTAAATTCCCCCTCCTACTTTTCCACACATGAAAAGGTGGCAGCATGGAAGCTTCTGGCCTAATATGGCTTCCAAAGCTGACATGACATGGAGTTACTTTTATATGGCTGTAAAATAGTTTATTTTTATTTAATAATGTCTATAAATTAGTTAAATTAGTTTTTTTTTTCATTTCAGCAGTAATTTTAGTTTTTTAGATTAAGGATTACATAGGATTTAAGTTTTAAAAAGGTGGCATGCCAGCATTAACCAAATTTGACAGCAACTATTCTCAAAAACATTCCTGTTCTCATATAATTTTCAGAGGCTGGGAGGCTAAGTGAGAATGAGTGGTGCTGCTTCCAGAGCCTCAAAAACTGCAAGAACAAGGAATGATTTCTTGCGTGTTTTTGGAGTCTAGAGAGGCCGCAGAAGAAGGTTCTCCAAATTTACTTCAAGAATAAAGGCCAAATGAGTCCTGAAACAGCCTTGGGTAGATCACAGTGGCCTATAAACATAATGAGAACTCCATTTGGAGATAAATAGCATATGGCAGATCCTGAGGAAAGCTGGGTCATAGGAACAATAATGCCATTCCCCAAGGCTTGCATTTTTTGGGGACTAGCGCAAGGTTGTCTTTTTGAGTGGCAGTGCTGGGGCTGTGGCTGCAGTCAAGGCCCAGGCCTCAACTTCAAGTCCAGCCTTGGCACTGCCAAGTGCCAGGGTACCCAACTGGTAGGGAGATAGAGAATGGTTTCCCTTTTGTTCAGGGGAAGGGGTGACATGCCAGCAGAGTCAAGTCAGACATTTCCTGAATGTTTGACATGCCGAGTCCAGAAGGTTTAGATTAGATTAACAACTGTGGATTAACAACTGTGGATTTTAGCTGTCTTTCGGGATTCTATACATCATGCCACCAGTTGTGTCCAACTTGCATAGGTGTAAATAAATCCAAGCATAGTGAAATTCCCTTGCAGTGACTTACTTCCAAAGATACTAAATCTAACACTTTCTGTATCTCTGGGAATGCTCAGAACATGTGGTGTGCATGAGTAGCAATAGCATTACTATATAATTTTTTCACTGAGCATTGCATTCAAATTTTAGATGAAAGGAGCTTTTCAAATAGAAACTCTCAAGTGTTTAGTTCAGACATTATTCAGATGTGAGATAAAATCTGCTGTCCTTGTCACAGTTGCCACTGATCTCAGTCGGATTGCAGAACAGAGAAAGGTGTTTTGTTTAGGATTTTCTTTTTCTTTTCTTTTTTCCTCAAAATCAATTAATATCAAATAACTGAGACCAAAAAAAAAAAAAATGACCCGTGTTTATGCACATATTCTGAGGCTGAAGATTATTGTAAAGCAGTGCCTAGAATTTGAGACTATATGTAGACAAGTGAAAAATAGGCATTAAGGTGAACACATGTAGAGGTAGTCCAGTGGTGAGTTCTACTTACCTTCGCGTACAGTGCTTCTGAAGTTTCTGCACAGGTGCAGACGGTCCATGATGACATCCGGGTGCATGGGCGGAACATCCCGCCGCCGCTACCAGTTTGCGCAAACCAGGCCGAACCGGTAGGAACCCACTACTGAGGTAGTTCTTGACTAAAGATCACAATTGAGCTCCAAATTTCTGTTTCTAAGCAAAACAGTTGTTAAAATGAATTTGTCCCATTTTACGATGTTTCTTTTCACAGTTGCTAACTGAATCACTGTGGCTGTTAAATTCGTAACATGGTTATTAAGTGAATCTGGATTCCCCGTTGACTTTGCTTGTCAAAAGGTCACCAAAGGTGAATTTTGATTACATGACCACGGGGGTGCTGCAACAGCTGTTAAGTGTGAAAAAAATGATCATAGGTCACTTTTTTTCCCCAGTGCTGTTGTAACTTTGAATGTCATTAAATGAACTATTATAAGCTGAAAGTATCTGTATCATCACTGCTGTGCAAGTGGCACTGGCTGCCTGTGTGATTCTGGGTGCAATTCAAGAGGTGGGTGGGGGGCTTATCACCTTTAATACCATACATGATTACAAAATGGGCCTACTCTAGGACCCCTCAAAGGCAGTTCTTAATTTATAACCATTCCTTTACTGACCATATGAAGTTATGACAATGCTGAGAAAAGTAACTGAGCACAAGACCTTACAATCCCGAAAGGGTGTGACTCAGGGGTGAAATCCAGCAGGTTCTGACAGATTCTGGAGAACCGGTAGTGGAAATTTTGAGCAGTTCAGAGAACCAGTAGTGGAAAATTTGAGTAGCTTGGAGAACTGGCAAACACTACCTCTGACTGGCCCCAGAATGGGGTGGGAATGGAGATTTCGCAATATCCTTCCCTCAGGAGTGGGGAGGGAATGGGGATTTGGCAGTATCCTTCTCCTGCCATGCCCACCAAGCCACGCCCACAGAACTGGTAGTAAAAAAAATTGGATTTCACCACTGGTGTGACTGGCACATAATAGGACATTCTGCAAAGGTTAGCCTAGCCGCAATTGCCATTTGCTCTTTAAATAGGAGTTATGACTCCAAGAGAACTCCCATGTTGCACACAGGCTCTGTCTGGAGTAGCACAAACACCTCAAGAAATAAATTCCCAGATCCTGAGTCTCCATATACTTATAGCCACTTGATCTTACTTATAGGTCTTGTCTAGACCACCTCCCTCCCATCCCCCACCCCCCACCCATCCCCAGTCTCCAGGCACCATTAGAGGAAAGCAACCACAACACTTGGGTCAACATGGATAGCAATATGAAATTGAATAATCATCTGTCCAAATCCCACAGTTGACCTAAAAATGTTATGGTTGATGGTACTGAGGGCTGCTGAGAGAGGGTAAGAAGGGTAAAGTTGGATGGACTTTCCTATCCTGCTCTCACCATCAATAAGTGCAAGCAATATTGATTTTATAATACATACTTCAGTTTCCATCTATGTTTCTGAATTTTTAAAAACGTATTTCTTAAATTCCCGGTTTCTAAGAATTAAGATTTCAGAATTCTATGATCAAGTCACATTTTGCACTTTATAATGAATGTGGATTCTAAAGCATTCATGTGTTGCTTTGGACGGAGGTCAATAAATAAAAATGATTTGTTTATTGTGCATCAGAAAAAAAAATTCTTTGAGTGTACAATTTCAGTTTACACAGGCAAGATATCCTTTTCACTAGCATTGTTACATTCCCTTCCCTTGTCAATCCTTACATTTGGTTAAAATTTAAACATTCCCGAAGAGTTGAGCTGAACTCCTGATGACTCTGCATTAGGATAGATCTATATAGTTTCTTAAACAATAAAACAAAAGTGATTTGCCATTTCTGGGATGAGGATGAGGATGAGGATGAGGATGATGACAACAACAACGATGGATTTTCTTTCTGAATCTAGTCTATTACCATCATTTTCTGGTAGTTCCCGTCCAAAGTACTAATAAAGTCTAACCGTCTTAGGTTTTTTCCCCATAAAACCAACCAAGTGCTGCAAAATGGTGAGACCTGAACTGCAATAGGGAATTTTAAATACAGATTCCCTGCTTCTATTTCTCCACCAGATCTGTAGCTATCAAAAGTACCTTGGATTCACTTTGCTTATATAGGGCAGCAATTATAGAAAGAGTCAGCACAGAAATTAAAGTCATCTCTCTCGTTACAGGAAAGTCAGGAGTGAAAAAAAGAGAATATTCTAGCTTCCTATTTATTGGAAAGGGCAAGAGAGAGACACAGGCTGCTCATTAACATGCACTGTTGGCCACTTCTTATTGCTTAATCATAGCTTATGAGCTGTTAAACCAATGGAGCAGCCTGACTTGCCATTCATTCATGACCATTTTGGACATTTTTGTCTCTGTTTCTTACCATTTCAGAAGCATGATACCTTTCCAAAGTTACTGCGCATACATTTTATGGCATTGGAGCCACATCCTTGGAAAGTCTTTGTTTTATCTCTGTTGATATATCAATATATAATTATAGGAATGCAGTAAAGAGTGCAGTTTAGTAGATGTTGCAGTTGTATGTCTAGGATTTTCTTGCAAGAATGTAAAAGTGAAAAAAGTTGTACTATTCATAATAATATTCAATAACTTTTTATTATAGTTACTGACCAGATGTCTTCAAATTAGCCAACTAGAAACATTTTTTTTTCTTTTAAGGGAAATAAAACACAAATTTAAATTAAAATTATATGTGTGCTGGGGATCCAAGTGTAGCAAATTGTATTGGTTCACAAATAGTTAGCAGCAGTCTAATTCACAAATGCCACTAGTATATGAGCAGATTCTAATTCATGCTACCTCTAAGCCTAACTCTGTATTATGGTTTGCCAGATACCATTTGCCCAGTTGCAAAGAACATGGTATCAATAGTTCATGGAAATCACGTCCAGTATGCTGCTTTTCCTTTTCCATCAACCATCTGAAGAGCTGAGCTGGCAGCCATTTACAGTTTACCTTGGATGAACTGACCAATCTCTGATTTAAAAAAAAAAAAGCTATAAACTCTTCCAACTTGACCTGGACATCTGGTAACATATCCTGTAGTTTTCTTGGCAATTCTATAAAAATGATTTGGCGTTGTTTTATTCTGTTTTTTTTTTCTCCCCTTAGTTTCCCAGTCCATCCTTTTTAAATTTATGGATTTTTGACTGTTCTTCTCCCAGCCTTGTGAGGTGGAGACATCTGCTCATTGTTTACATAATAGTTTGGTCTGGAGAGTTAGCTCCCACTCACACCTTGTGAGATGGAAACATCTGCTTGTTGTTTACATAAGTTTTTGTCTAGGGAACTGGTTTCCATTCACAGTTTTTATAGTATGAGATGCTCAAACTTCGCCTAAACAAAGAGCTTTCTGCTTTGGAGACAGTGTGATTTGTCTCATTGAAGAATTTTGCATCTTCCAAGGCCTCTTCCAGCACTTCGTAAAACATCTTCAGAAAGCTCTTTCCACTTTGCAACTGCCAGATGAGTTCAGAGGATGTGATGCAACACAACTTCTGCCAATTAAAGGGCTGCTTTGTTTCAATGTCTGAGTGAAATATTGTGTTGGAAGAAATGTCCATCTGGGTTCAGTTCCAAGTGGGAAGAAAGACACTGGAAACATGGAGACCAGTTCAGACCGGTTCACAAGAACTGGTAGTAAAACCAGCGGGAGGCTTCACTCACCGACCCGGATGTCATCATAGGTGATCTGCACATGCACATGCTCCCGATGCAAACCAGTTGTAAAGGTAAGTAGAACCCACCCCTGATGGAGACTGCTTGGAAAGATGGTCTAATGGTAGAGAGGACCACATGGTTTGAGGTCCTAGGCAAAAAGAGCACATGGGTGAGAGAGGGAGAGAGATTTATATCCTCTGTTGGGCTTTGAACTTGCTTCCTGTTCCTGTGGTAAGAAATGTATCCTGATTGGTTGTCAGGCTCCCATGTTTGGTTGAATCTTGCTGGGTGGCTTCCCAGGTGCTATGTGATGAGACGGGTAGAGGGCTAATCCTATTATGTCCTGAGGGTCAATGTCTTTTGTGTTGTAGATAAGATGGCCCAGCCTTTTGTCTTGTAAATAACCAAAGTATCTGCTGGGGGCAGGAAGCTGGGGCTGAGTTTCTGTTTTAAGATTTCTATTTCTATTTTAGGGAAAATATTCTGTCTTTTTAATATTTCCTAGAATATTTCATTTTTTTAGGAGAGAAGTGGGTTCTAATTTCCTACAATTCTTTTGAAGGTTTGCCCAGTCATTTGATCAACCAAACACTAGGAATAACAATATACTAAAATCATTATGGGAACATTTTAATTTCATAGAATATTGTCATGATATTCAAATGGCCACCCATGAGAAAAATATTTTTTACAGAGATGAACTAGAATTTATCACCTTGTTTATGGATTTAATAGATACCAAAATCAATATTCACCTTATCTAACAACTTCTTTGCTATATATAAGCAACTCAATTTGTATTTTTTCTCTTTTTAATCATTCTCAACAACAGCTTTATTCTTGTTTTAGAACTGTTTCATGCAGCATTCTGAATGATTTAGTATATTGCATATAATTCCCACTTGTAGGTATGCAAGCAACAATGTACTGCTTGCAAGATAGTCCCCAGATTAGATATTTTAATTGGCATAGAATAATGTGAGAATGCTTGAGATAAAACTAGGTTTTAATTATACTTGCATCCTACTGGCTAAAATGTGCCTAAACTCACCTGTATTGTATTCTTAGCAATAAAATGATATGGTGGGAATGCTTTTTAAACATGGTTATGTGGATGGATAGCTACCCTGTGCCCATCTTTATCTTACTAAAAAGCACCTTGTGAAAGCCTTGATTAACCAACGCTATGAAAAGTGGAAGAGGCCAATATCTCAATGCTACAGCTACTCACTATCTTTATCCATACATTGTTGAAATGTACTCAGTCTTTTCATTCAGTCTTTTTTTCTTTTTTCTCCCCCCACCCCAGCCCCCTGACAAATTCATAGACCTATCTCCATTAGCAGCAATTCTCTCCTTTTCTCATCTTGGTTCTATCAAAGCCAGTTGGCCATCAGGGAGTGTGGTAGTGATGGGAATACTTGTTTCTTTTTTTGAAAGTGATTGTTAATCTACCTGCTGGGAAGAGCTTGCATTTTCCAGGAGTTCTATATCTATTTCTAGAGAAAGAAAAAGAAAGATTTTTTTCCCCTGGTTTTTCTACAACACACTTTTCTACAGAATTAATATGAAGGAAGATCTTAGAACCTCCAAACCCTCCACTACAAGCTTTCATCTCCATAGAAAGCTAATGTTTCAACAACAAAGATAACTGTGCTTTGCAGGGAAATTCAATCCTAAGCAGTGCCAAATGTTTTTCTATCAGGGCGCAAAGAGAAAATATCTGCTGCAAACTCCATGTAGGCATCAGGAAGGGCATCTGGCCAATAGATACTCTGCTCAGTTGCCCTGTGACCACTCCAAAACAAAGAGATTAAAGGGTCATAAAAAAAAATAAATTCATTATAATCAATGAAAACATATAGTTACAAACAAAGTGCACCTTCTCTGTCTTTTCCCTCAAATGTGTATCTTGAAACTGGTAGCAGAAATTGGTACCAACCATCTTCTTGCATTACTGCTGGCACGTTCTGTGCCCCCAACATTGTTTTGGCCAAACCACCTAATTATACGGATGATCTTTTGAATGCTCAAGTAGAACATGTACAGTACGATAGGTCACTTCAATATTTTTTGGTCCAGAAAGCACCAGGGAATAGAAGTGGGTTTGTTTAGCTTACGGGTATTTCAAACAATTTGAAGACTTCTTCTATTCTACCTCAGGTACTGAGTACTTTATTTCTTTGAAAGAAAATTGGCTGCACATTGAAATGGTCTTCATTTTCCCAGCTCCATAGAGAATGATATAAGAGCAATGAGTTAATAGTTGAGACAATCAGAGACAAGGGATTGTGTATGTCAGACATAACCAGCAAACTCAGCAGAGAAGGATTGGAGAGCTCAGTTCTTCAGACATTCTCTGTCAGGCTTCAAATTAATTAGATTCTACTTAATGCACCTAGACTTTACGACAGAATTCACTTTTTTCGCTACTGATAATTCCAGAAACCTTTATCAATCATTTTTGTGATGCATCATTGAAAATGTATTCTTTCAAGCAGAAAGAAATGCCTACAATTATTGGCACGCCCCATTTTTTCTCTTTTACTACATAGTCTATATGTGCATATACTGGCATTTATGGTGGGAGGGATAGAAACCTGATTGATTTGTATTTATCATAACAAAATGTCTCCAAATGTAGTCAGAGAAGGAAAGAAGTGTCTTAAGATAGCTACCAATTTTGGTTCTATCTCTGCTCCATAAGATCATGTTTTTCAAAGTTCCAGAAGATTCCTTACACTGTTATCTATTTGAAGAAGACACTGTTAGGACTTAGAGCCCTTTTCTTTGTGAGACAGAGATACCATATCTGATCTTGAAAAAAATTGATGGATCCTTAGATGGCACCAGAGAGCTACAAGAAACTCCTTGCTGCCATCTAGTGGATTTTTGGTGTCCAGATATGATAGGAAAGGAAATGTTTGTCTCCCTGGATGTTGCAGGTTTTTTTAGCCTTTGACTATGCTGCCTAGGGCTGCCACTGATAATGAATAAGCCATATTTAGGAAGCCAACATTTCTCTATTTTTCTATGATATCAATGCAATTATTTAAATTTATGAAGAAAAAGACTGTTTCAGGTTGAGCGAAGTTCCAGGTGAACATGTCCATTAAGTCTGTCTGTCTCCCTCCCATTTCACTGCAACAATCTGGCCCAAAGCAAGGCAAGGTGATTGCAAATCAAACATAATTGTTGAAAGACGGTCTGCAAATTTATTCCTTCAGGTTTCCAAGACTATAGATTGTCTACAAGACTGGAACTAAAAATAGATATTGGGTTCATTTCAGTGCACTTTTTTAGACAGATAAGCAGTATAGTCAAAATACCCCTTTCCTGGACGGCAGATTGATGAGGTTGTTTTTCATTATCCTTTCAAATCTCCTAAGATATATGTTATCTTTCAAGGAGTAGATGGGCACAATTCCAAATTCTAACTTACAAGAAAAAAACATAGGTATACATACAGTTAACACATTTGTTACTGAAATTTCCTTCTTTTCCATTTTAGTGTGCCATGCACAGAGATGATGCTAGATAAATAATAATATAATTACTGCAGATTACATGTTTTACGCACCATGGAAACACATTGGTCAATTTCAGTGGCCAATGAATCAACACTCATTCATGAGGCGATAACAATTTCTGAAGTACCTTTCCATAATTTTTTTAATGTAAATTTTTATTTATTTAAAAATACAAACAGAACAAAACAAGTAACAACAAAACATACAGAACATGTAAACAAAAATTCAAATATACATCTTATCAAAGTTGTCGCAAATGTAATCTATGTTCTTATTTGTGCTTTTGAGTCTTCCTTGTTTTGGTCTTTCTCTTATATTTATCTTTGTAGTTCACTGTTAACCTGAATTAGTGGTTTGTGTTCCTATATCTATATTAGGTCACTCCAATTACTTCCTAGTCTTTTTTCCCTTGTCTATCTTCCAACTAAGTGTACCACTTTTCCCATAGTAGATAATAGTCATGTTCCTCTTTTTCTTGTAATTCCTTTGTGAGTCTGTCATTTTTGCGCATTCCATGATTTTACTAATTACTCTATCTTCTGTTGGTATGTCATTACTCTTCCAATTTTGTGCAAAAATTATTCGTGATTCTGTTATTATATGAATGTTTAAATACTTTATTTCCTTTTCGTATTGTCCATTTATTATGCCTAGCAGAAAGGTTTCTGGCTTCATTTCTATTCTTTATTGTGCAATTTCTTCTATTTGTGTTCTAATCATTTGCCAGTATTGTTTTGCCTTTGGGCAGGTCCACCACATGTGATAGTAGGTTCCTTTATGGAGTTTGCATAATTTTATATGATGACTTGAGTAACCTACTTCTATCCATTGAGACAAGACACACTTTGTTGTAAGGCAAGACAACTATTTTGTGAGACTTCTCACAGATTGCCAGACTCTAAAATTTCAGTAAAAAAGTAAAAAAGATGTTGAGACTCTAGAAAGAGTGCAGAGAAGAACAACAAAGAGGATTAGGGGACTGGAGGCTAAAATATATGAAGAACGGTTGCAGGAACTGGGTATGTCTAGTTTAATGAAAAGAAGGACTAGGGGAGGCATGATAGCAGTGTTCCAATATCTCAGGGGTTGCCACAAAGGAGATGGAGTCAAACTATTCTCCAAAGCACCTGAGGGTAGAACAAGAAGCAATGGGTGGAAAATAATCAAGGTGACAAGCAACTTAGAACTAAAGAGAAATTTCCTGACAGTTAGAACAATTAATAAGTGGAGCAACTTGCCTGTAGAAGTTGTGAATGTTCCAACATTGGAAATTTTTAAGAAGATGTTGGATAACCATTTGTCTGAAGTGGTGTAGGGTTTCCTGCCTGGGCAGGGGGTTGAACTGGAAGACCACCAAGGTCCCTTCCAACTCTGTTATTCTATTCTATTCTAGTCTAGTCAAGTATTCTTATACAAGACCATTCTTAATATTGACCTTATACAAAATACCAGCAATTTTTTAAAAATATATTCAATCTCAGAGCATCTCAGCCCTTGGAAAGATATTTAAGCACCTGAAACTTCTGATGTAAACCAATACAAACTTTATGTAATACAGGAGTATTAGAAAATATTTGCATGTTAATAATACATATAAATATAAATTGAACTAATAAATAAATCAAAGCGATCATACAACCTCCACATGAAGGTGCTCAGTCGCAATTTCTTTTGATCAGCTATTCACGTTAGGACCCACATTAACTATCAAGCCTGATTTCAAAAAAGAATGGGAACCATAATTACTTCTAATTATCAATATTTTTCCCAATCCTATCTACAATGGTAGAATTCAGCTTGAATGAAAGGGATTCAATTGCCTAAACATAAACATATTGTAGAAAGATATGAACTTTCTATCTGCACTGTGTTGGAAAATACATATCTACTATAAGATTTCTTCAAAAGCACTCAGGATGAAGAATTGAGAGCTGTGAACCTAACAAACTGATGCCTATTTAGTCTTTAAACTGACTACTTTTAAAAGGAGGCATTATATTAGCATCAAATATGGTGTTCCAGAATACTGTACCATATGTCATCTACTATCTGTCAAAACAGTAATAAAGTAATTTTCCAAAACCTAATTGTAGGTGAGTAAACTTCATTCTTGGTAAAATACAGTGGAAATGGAGAAAATTATAGCCCCCTTCTAAACAGATGGTCACAATTTTGTTTTCCATAACAATAAAGCACTGTTACAGTCAGGAAGAAAGCACTAGGCAATTGCTCACCATAAGTAAAACACCCTCTAGAGAAAATGAGATACCAACAAAGTGTTGAACCCAGGAACGTTAAAAAAAAATAGCAATTTCCAACAGCTGCAGATAATAGCTTCATGATTCTGAGTACAGAACATCTCACATCATTACCATACCAAAAGCTTGTGTGATGACTCATACGGATAGTTCAAGTCCAGTTTCAAACGATCAACTCAGAAAATGCCATCGCACTTGATGCCATTACAGGATATATTTCCAGGGGAAAACAGTCCGAATATACACAAGCATATATATAGATGCTTGATGCCAAGTCAATTCACTGGTTTATCGAAACAACCCATAGAACATAGTGGTTAATTTCAATTCTGGGAGTTGAAATGCACACATCTTAAAGCTGCTGAGGTCGAGAAATACTGGGTTACAGCAACCTTCAGAATGCTGGGATGGTTTTTTTGCAGAGCAAGTGTAAGTGACCAATTGGGACTCAGTAAAAATATTTGGAATGTTGATTGCATGTTCAAATTGTCTACTATTGTTTCTGTGCCTGTTAGGTAAAAGTAAAGGTTCCCCTCACACATATGTGCTAGTCGTTCCTAGATGATGGTGCTCATCTCCATGTCAGGTTTCAAGCCGCATTCACTCTAGTGCTGACACTCCATTTCAAAGCCAAAGAGCCAGAGCTGTCTGAAGACGTCTTCGTGGTCATGTGGCCAGCATGATTAAATGCCAAAGGTGCATGGAATGCTGTTACCTTCCCACCAAAGGTGGTTCCTATTTTTCTACTTGCATTTTTTACGTGCTTTTGAAGTACTAGGTTGGCAGAAGCTGGGACAAGTAACAGGAGCTCACCCTGTTTTGCAGCGCTAGGGATTTGAACCGCTGAGCTTCCAACCTTTTGATCTACAAGCTCAGCATCTTAGCAACTGAGCCACTGAGCAACCGCATCCCATCGTATGCCTGTTATGAAACCCCTATTTACAAGAAGTCAGATTATGTGTGGTTGTTTCCTGATATACTTTCTAGGACTACTTCCTATTATTTCAGTGTATCTTCAACTTTCCCCCCTCCCTGAGACAGAAGGTGAGCTCATAGGCATTTCTGTAATTAAGAAGGTACTAGCATTTTGTTACAAGGTTTAGTGGGTACAACGCTGAGCTTGTCGATCAAAAGATCCCCAGTTCAGTGGTTCAAATCCCTAGTACCGCATAACAGGGTGAGCTCCCGTTACTTGTCTCAGCTTCTGCCAACCTAGCAATTTGAAAGCAAGTAAAAAATGCAAGTAGAACTTCAAAAGATCACAATTGGCCTTTGAAGCAGTGGTGGGTTCCTCCCGGTTCGGCCCAGATTGGCTGAGCCGGTGACAATATGACATCACCGGTTCTCTTAGTTCAGGAGCTGGGCCCTCCTTCCCCCCCACCTGCCCCCTTACCTTTTATTTGGTCCCACCCCCAATCTTTTCACTGCCTCCCAAGTCCCAGCTGATTGGCTAGAAGGAAAAAAAACCTGTTTAAACTCTTGCTGCGGGGCTTCAAAGGGCCACCCTACAGTTGATCAGTGTTAAAAGGCAGTGTTGTGGTAGACCAGTGTGCTCGAAAAACAAATGAGTAGACCAGTGCCTCCAAAAGCAAATGGGTAGACCAGTACAGCTCTGCAAGCAGTTAAAAGTCTGATAGACCAGTACCTCTGCTAAATCCTAAAGAATTGTCACATGACCATCAAACCATGCTCACAAAATAAGCCACACCCTCAGAACTGGTAGTAAAAAAAATTAGAACCCACTCCTGCTTCGAAGGGTTAAATAAAACACTGGATCCTATTTCTAGTCTTAGTTGGTTCTTGTATACATAAATATCAATTCCTCCCGATTTTTCAAATGGGCAGCCAAATTTTTTAATACTTTGCTTCATTTTACTTTGCATGCTGGCCATTCTTCCCATTTGGTCCAGATGTCTCAACACTTATAAAGATACTTGCTGCAACTCCTGGAACAAAAATGGTGTATTGTAACTCAGCTGTGTTGTCCCATGTTACTAATTAAGGAAATCTTGCAAAAATGTTTCCTTGACACCTTTTCTTTGAAGCACCTGATGGCCAAATTAGCAATGTAACTATCGTAACTTCTCAGGTTTCACCTCACCATTCAGTGCAAATGTTAACTGGCTTCTAGTTTCATTTAATAAACAATATACAGTATGTAAAAAAAATGCAAGTAGAAAAATAGGGACCACCTTTGGTGGGAAGATAACAGCATTCCGTACACCTTTGGCATTTAGTCATGCTGGCCACATGATGATGGAGATGTCTTCGGACAGCGCTGGCTCTTCGGTTTTGAAACGGAGATGAACCTCACCCCCTAGAGTCGGGAACGACTGGCACATATGTGCGAGGGGAACCTTTACCTTTACCTTAAGCATTTTGTTGTAAAGTATAAAGTGTCACATTTTTAAGGCATCTCAAAAAGAAAAAAATGTAAAATTAGACAGCTCATAGAGTTTGATGGCCATGAACAAGCAGCCCACAGATCTAATTATTGCTGCCTAGAGATACAACATTGTCTTGATGATAATTACTGTCATTGAGCTATTCTTGGTATTTTGAGCAAGATTTATTTTATTTATTTATTAAACTAATATGGCAGTCCAACTCACACATGGTGACTTTGGTCGGCTTACAACAGTACAAATATACAGTATAAAACCACTGCCTCCCCCCCCCCCTCTTAAATGTTTACAGTTTACGTTTGGTAAAACAGTGCAATATTTTCCAATTTGGATGCTCTCTAGATATATGAGCTTCAGCTACCAAGCTCTCCATTCAGCCTGCCCATTGCCTACACACTTCCAGTTTTGACACACAGCTCAAAATATGATCAATATATGACCATTAGTCTGTCTGTCCTGATTTTATTGGTACTGGCTGTTGGTTCCTTTACCAAGTCTCAAAAATGAACAACTTCCTAATCTTATCTGATTTCCCATGTTACTAACGGTGGCTTAAGAAGATGCAGTTGTTGATGAGATGAAATGCCTGCTCAAAACTTCATTAGCTCATTTGTTTCGAAAATTAATGGGCCACCCAGCCACTTATGGTCCTTGGATGGCATATACTTAAATGAATAAAAATGCACAATAAAGTTCAAAGTGACATGTAAAACATAAATACTAGAAGTGTCCATTTAATGAACCAGTCTGAAACATGAAACAATTTCATTAAAACCAGCTCTTGAACAAGCCGAACTGAAGTCTTCAGCCCAGTGCCAGAAAGACATCAAACTAAAAGCAATGAGTTGCCCTGTGAAAGACATGTCCAAGGTTAGCTCCAAATTTAAGGATCTTTTTCCTCTGTTAGAAGTCCTTGGCAAGTTTACTTAGCATGCTGGCAATGTACCAAGAAGAATCAGTGATTCACTCCCACCTCCCACCATTCCAAAAAAATTCTAGCCAGGGCCTTTTTATTTTGTGGGAAATAAAAATGCTAGACAGTTATTCCACCAATTATGATGAATCAGAAAATAGAAGTGGTTAGCTTCTAAGAGGTTAGCCTCAATAGTGATTTCTGCCCAGGTTTTGGAAGCCACAGTCCCACATTACGAGAAGAGTCCTCCATTTCTCCAACCACAATAAAATACCTTATATCACCAGACTCCAAATTTTGGGCTTAGACAACTTAGAACTACACCGACTTCAGCCTGACCTAAGCATAGTACATAAAATTATCTGCCACAATGTCCTTCCTGTCAATGACTACTTCAGCTTCAACCACAACAATACACAAGCAAATAATAGATACAAACTCAAGGTAAACCTCTCCAAACTCGATTGCAGAAAATAAGACTTCAGTAACAGAGTGGTCAATACCTGGAATGCACTACCTGAAGTTTCTGTCAATGGTCTATGGCAGTGATGGCAAACTTTTCTGGCACAGAGTGCCCAATCTGGAAGATGTGCGCATGTGTATCCATGTGCATGTGCCAAAGCACTGGAAACCCAAAGATTAGCTGGCCGATGCATGCATGCCTGTTTTTTGGCAGATTTTTCAGGCCGTTTTTGGGCCCTTTTCAGGCCATTTCTTGGGATGTTTTCAGGCTGTTTTTCAGGCCATTTCAGGCTGTTTTTCAAGCTGTTTTCAGGCCATTTTGGGGGGCATTTTTCAGGCCATTTTTTGGGCCAATTTCTCTTTACATCATGATAGATAGATAGATGGGGAGAGAGAGACAGACAGACAGTTTATGTGTTGAATTTGTCTTGAATGTAATAGTTGGGGGACATACATCATGAAAAATCTATTAGTACATTACTTCTTAATTTTGGAAAAGGAAAAACACGTCTTACTAAGTGTTTGATTGCTGTGTATTTAGGTGAAGCTATGGTCACAGTATTCCAGAGGAATAAAAAATGTCCTTAATGTTTGTATTAAGGAATTGATCACAGCTCAAAGGGCAGAGCAAAAAGAGTTAAGTGAGTGTGTATGTCACCACAAAAAGTGTCATCTCGCACAAAAGATGAAGATGAAAAGTAAAATCTCACTGAAGGAAATTGACTTTAGAATGCAATTTAAAAGATTAGAACAGGGAAAGATATAATCAACCAACCTACCAATTAGGACTGATTTATTGCCCTCTCTTGTACAGCCTGCTATTATGACAGAATGTTCCTTCAAATAGTACTTAATATTCACTTGCAAAAATTGCTATTTTTTAAACTTTTTTTAATGCAAAGTTTTAAACAGCTATTTAATTGTCTCTAAACCTAATGCTAATTATGAAATGATGGAATAGTTCTTTTCCTTGGCAGCTTATCTGGACAGCATACCATGATGCTATTGCAGTAGAATGTAGAAAATGCATGGGAAGGATTATTTGCTTGCTTTGCATAGTGACACATTTAATGTTTCATTTATTAAAACATTAAAACCAGCCCTATATCAATGAAACCCACAGTAAATAAAACAAAAACAAAAAAACAAAAAACAAAATAGGATACTTATTACAAGTTTCAAAAATTGAATGCTCCACTTCAAAACTATGTTTTCCCAGGGTTCATTCCCAAAGAATAAAGAATACAGCTGATTGTTCCTGAGGCTTTCTGAAGAAGAAGAGATGGAAATACGTTCCTGGCTTCTGTTCATTTTCTTCCTTTACTTCTGATCTTCTCCTACAGCTGATCTTCTCCTTCTCCCTTTATTTCTGATCTTCTCCAAACACTGTTATAGTTTTTGTAAAATCAGGAACTTAATTGCATCAAGTTCCAAATTATGTAGAATTTGCAGCCACACCATGTGAGGAAGAGGATCTTTCTTTCTTTCTTTCTTTCTTTCTTTCTTTCTTTCTTTCTTTCTTTCTTTCTTTCTTTCTTTCTTTCCCTCCTCCTCCTCCTTCTTCTTCTATCATCCTCCTCCTCCTTCCTCCTTCTCCCCTCCTGTCTCCTCTTCTTCTCTCCTCCTCCTCCTCCCTTCTTCTTCACAAGTGGAGGGCCCATTTTTTTCTATATCAAATAAGTGTCGTTCTATTCATTGCCTGTGACTGGAATTGACTAACTGGCTTGTCACCTGAAGCTGACATAATGAGGAGAGAGAGAGAGAGAGAGAGAGAGAGAGAGAGAGAGAGAGAGAGAGAGAGAGAGAGAGAGAGAGAGAGAGAGAGAGAGAGAGAGAGATTGGCCCTATCTGGCTAACCATCCAGTTTGCTTTCATGCCTAAGCCAGAATTAGAACTCAGTCTCCTGATTTCTAATATGGTGCCTTAACCACTAGTCCAAACTGGCTGTATTATTTAATAACTCCTTCATAGGTGGATTAGTAAAACTAATCCAAAGAATTATACTACTTTTTTCCAAATTTCTTTTGTTTTATTAAAATTAGCAACAGTTTGTTCCTACAGTTTAATAGCTTTCTATAATATTTGAGCAGTCCAATGTCTGGGACTACTGAGTTCCCAGACATTGTTCTTACAGTTTAATAGCTTTCTATAATATTTGAGCAGTCCAATGTCTGGGACTATTGAGAACCTGAAAAGTGAAGTTGAAGATTGATGGCAGATGTTTAAATAAAGTAATGAATGAAGGAGAAGATGATATAATTTTTCTATTTTAAAATGAATTTGCTAATCACAAAATTAAATGCTTATTGGTCAGAATATTTCCACTTGCTAACAATTATTTTAGTACTTTTCTTAGAAAATCAATCAGACAAATTTTAGGGGATTCAGGGAATTGGTGGCAATCATGAAGCCATACTTAAAGGACATGATAAGAGCCTTGGTGGCACAGCAGATTAAAGTGGTGTTAAGTGACACCAGCTGCCTGTAATTACTGCAAGTTCGAATCTCACCAGGCTCAAGGTTGACTCACCCTTCCATCCTTCCAAGGTAGGTAAAATGAGGACCTGGATTGTGGGGACAATAAGCTAACTTTGTATATAAAAAAAAGAACACTGCTTAAGGGGGCCAAAAACCCTACTAAGCAGGTATATACAAAAGTATGAAGGCTATTGCTTAACGCCCTGAGTCTCCGGAGAAGGGCGGCATATAAATTGAACTAATAAATTGAACCAATAAATGATTGTTCTTTAATCACAGGTTTTATTTTTCTGATAAGGTTACCTTCTAAAGGATGCCAGCCCGTTGCATCCCTAAACAGCTCCTCTATGGTGAGCTGTCTCAAGGAAAGCGATCGCATGGGGGACAAAGGAAGTGATAAAAAGACACATTGAAAGCCTCCTTCAAGTCCCTGGATATCAACACCACCTCCTGGGAAACCCTGGCACAAGATTGAGCAACATGGTGCGCGTTGATCCACCAAGGCTGCCAGACATCAAAAGCAGAAGAACAACCATAGCACAAGAGATGCGAGCACTCCGCAGAGCCAGAGTTGCAAATGCTGCAACAATGGTGCCCACACATGTCTACCTGACTTGTAGCAGAACATTTTGTGCCCATATAGGCCTTACCAGTCACCTGCAGACACATGATGGATAGTCTACAACCTGTTAGTTGTCAAGGTCCTCTTTGAACATGATGGACGAACATCTAAAGCAGTGAATTGTGACACATGACAAGAAACTGAGGGGAACCTTTTGTAACTATTTCTCCACAATGAACTGAAATAGTTATTCTAAATCCCAAATCTATCTGCACAGACTTTTTAATTCCCTTTCCTTTGCTAGAGAAAGACTCCATGGAGTATCCATTCTTTTTTCTTTAAAATAAATTTGAATGTCAAAATAATGCCTTTCATGTAGAACAATTGAATATCCATCCCTTAACTCCCAAATTCTGGAAGAAGTGCAAAAATGTATGAATGACGGAGGATGGGTATGACATTTATTTTATTTGAATCAGACATAATTTAGTTGGTGAGAGGAAGGACTCTATTGCTGCATTTTGGAAATAAAAATATTATGATGGTTTACACCCCTAAACATAGCCAAAAGCTGTTTCGCAACAATGCCTTGAGAGAAAACATGACACTGCCTGAAGTAATTACATAAAGTGGTGATTAATTTAACTGTTAATTTACAGTTCAACATTGGTTTCAGATGAGCTGTACCACAAAACAGCTTCAAACGGGGAACGTGTTTCATTTTTATAATTGACTGTGACTAATTAAATCTAAATCTTTAAAAAGATATGAAAATATATCCCATTATTGTTTCTCTTTAGAGAAAAGGGGAGGGGGTTAAAAATAATAATAATAATAAACCAATTTATTTTAAGAGTTCTATATAAGGGAAAATCTGATCATTTGTATTCTACACTATTCAATCCATGCCCTGTTGGATCATTGTTTCAGTGATATTTCCTTACTTAAGAAAAACATTATCACAGGGCAAAAGAACAGTTAGAGCAGGAGTGACTTTTTTCTTTCCACTGGCTTCCCCACTGAGTGTCCTTGTGGGAGCTGGAAGAGAACATCAGAACTCTTCCTTCCTTCCCTCTCTCCCTCCTTCCCTTTTCCTTCCTTCCTTCCTTCTTTCTCTCTTTCTCCCTCCTTTCCACCCTTCCTTCTTTTCTTTCCTCCCTCTCTCCCTCCCTCTATTTCTTTGATTGTGGGAAGCCCATACTTAATGGGGAGGCCAATAGGAAATTGCAAGTCCAAGGCCAGCAGGCAAGTTCTGTAGGAGGAGGGAACAAGAGGGTGTCCAGGAGTGCAGATCAGGAATCCTATGTGAGATTGAGAGAAAGGTATGGCTTGGGCTTGGAAGGGTTTATGGGTGTACATGAAAGATGCTGAAGGAGTTCAGGAGGACAGTCACCGTGGGTGGTATGAGTCAGGAAAGGTGTATGAGGGTCGACAGTGTGTGTAAGAGGTGCCATGTGGATCACATAAAGAGCCGTGGAATTGGCCTGAATCAAGGAGAATGCATGGGGTCACAGGAATGTGTGATAGCTGTTGGACTGGTCAGAGATGGCATGTGGGGGGGGGTAGCATGAATTGAGAAGAGGGCATGGGGGTTCTTTGTCAAGAGGTGCCATGGATGTCAGGGACAGTGGATGGGGTGATGCTAATTTGTATGGGGTGATGGATAGTCAGGGAGGCATGTGGGAATTACATGGATGAGGGAGGGTGCAAGAGATGTTGCAAGAGATGGGGATGTGCAAGAGATGTTGCATAGGTGGGGAAAGTGCTTGTCAGGGAAGCTCACAGAATGTTGGCAAGGAGAAGAAAGGGCCTTCTATTCTCTACTGTTCCTTCCAGACGTGGGGAAAAAAATTTAAAATTTTTACTACCGGTTCTGTGGGCATGGCTTATTTTGTGAGCGTGGTTTGATGGTCATGTGACAAACAATTCTTTAGGATTTAGCAGAGGTAATGGTCTACCAGGCTTTTAACTGCTTGCAGAGCCGTACTGGTCTACCCATTTGTTTTTGGAGTGTTCTGGTCTATCCTTTTGTTTTTGGAGTGCACCGGTCTACCCATTTGTTTTTTCAGCACACTGGTCTACCACCACACTGCCTTTTACCACTGATCAGCTGTAGGACAGCCCTTTGAAGCCCCACGATAAGAGTTTAAACTGTTTTTTTTTCCTTCTAGCCAATCAGCTGGGACTCAGGAGGCAGCAAATAGATTGGGGCCGGGGCCAGGCAGAGGTGGTATTTAGGGGATTCAGAGTAGTTCTCTGAACTACTCAAAATTTCCACTACTGGTTTGCAAGAACTGGGGAGAACTGGTAACCCACCACTGGTTCCTTCCCTTTCCAGTAGGCAGATAAGTGGCTGTTACTAGGTAGAGCTAGGAGTGAGTGATTCCAAGATTGATTAGGAAACTGTCACAGAACATTAAAAATGAATGTCACATGACCACAGGAGCATTCAATAGCATTGTAGTAGCCACAACTTTCCCAAATTTAATTCCCTTGGGAATAAAGTCACTATCTTGCTGTTTCAAATAACACCAACCTTAAATTAATGTTTTCTTTTTTAAAAAAAGTGTATGGAATGATTTAATATAATATTTTTGCTACAATTTATGATTATTTTAGCAAAATTCCCATGATCTGGCACACTTTTTTTTGTTCACTTGACAATTGTATCAGGTAGATTTGGTTGATAAGCAATGGCTAATGCAACATCTCTGTTTGTATTTACACACAACACAAACACATATTTCTGTTTTATCATGTAGCACCCAAATGAGAAACATGCAGATATCCAGATGATTTGAACAACAGTCCCAAGCTTTCACCACCATTGTTCATGCTAACCATAAATGCTAATCGTTACATAATCAGTCTTCAGCACTGGTAGTTTGCAGCTGGAAACGTGCAAAAAAATATATTTAACAATATGTTTATATCTAATTTCTCATACTAAAATATCTCAAAGTGGTAAAAGTCTTAAAGCAAGAACAAAAATAAAATACATGAACAATATGTTAAACCAGTACAGATAGTTCTCATTCAATGAGCTACAATTGGGACAGGTAACTTTGACCCTAAGTAATATAGTTATGAAGCAGGACATGATCAGAATGGGCCTACAACCCATTGTAATTTGTGATTTTCCTGCTGGCTTCTCTAATGATTCTGCTTGTAAGAAGCCAGCTGTGAAGTGTGCAAATGGTGTTCATGGATCAGAGGTGGGTTTCAGCAGGTTCTGACCAGTTCTGGAGAACTGGTAGTGGAAATTTTGAGTAGTTCGGAGAACAGGTAGTAAAAATTCTGACTGGCCCCACCCCCATCTATTCTCTGCATCCCAGCTGATCAGAAGGAAATGGGGACTTTGCAATAACCTTCCCCTGGAGTGGGGAGGGAATGGAGATTTTACAGTATCCTTCCCTTGCCATGCCTACCAAGCCACATACACCAAGCCATGCCATGCCCACCAAGCCTACCAAGCCAGACCCACAGAACTAGTAGTAAAAAAAAATTGAAACCCACCACTGTCATGGATTCTGCAATAAACACACACTGATGGAAAAGCATCCAAATCTTGATCTGTGGTTTTGTTGTGACGATTCTAAATGTGGGGATCAGTTTTAGCTCCAGTAGCCAATAGCCAGTAAACATAGCAGTCATTAACTGAGGATTATATGTATAAATCATATTTAATTAAAAATATATTTCTGAAAAGAAAACATGTTTTCTTCATTCTTACTGCATAGACCTGGATTCAGAGGTCTGAATCCACTTTAGAATTGCTATTCCAGTACTTCAGAGTAAAATGCCATCATGGTAGTGGTGGTATTTAGCCAGTTCTATCCAGTTTGGACAAACTGGTTGCGGTGGCTGCAGGAGGCTCCACCCACCTGCTTGGACATCATCATGTCCTGTTTTTGACGCTCTGCACAAACACAGAAGATCCTGCACATGTGCAGAAGTGTTGCATGCTTGCTTTACTCACACATGCATGCACTCTCTCACATTTGCAAACCAGTAGCGAAGAGAAGTCTATACCACCATTGTATTGCATCATGGCATGGATATATCTGCAAAAGTCTACATTCTTTAGATGTGGTATTTGAACATAAGCTGTAAACTAACAAAAAAAAAAAAAGGAATACCTTCAGGTTTATCTACGTATATAGGAGCAAAAGAAAAAAATATATATAGTCTTATCTTTACTTATGTGGAATAGAAGTGGTGTAAATCTGTGCCAAGTTCCAAGCACAGCTGCACTAGTTCTCATGCAAACCAACCCTCCAGATGTCTTCAAAGCGGATGCCAGAAGCCATTGTGTTCATAAATCCATAGCAATAGCGCAATGTCGCAGGACCAGTGCCTTTCAGTTGCAGGAAGAAAAACGAGCTTTTCGTCTTTTGCTGTGATGTTGATGCAGCAGCATAAAACCTGACACAACTGCCCCTTTCAAAAGCTCACAAATGTTGTCCAGAATGTGGAAGTCACATTTCAATACAAAGAGTGTTTGCCTCTGGTTGCCTCTTTGCTGCTTGACAATCAGGTTGCGATCCAGCTGCTTTCCCATTTGCCATTACCATCACTGCCTCTGATTTACCTCAGCATTTGGCAGAAAAAATAGAGGAGAGGGAGGGGAAAGAGGAAGAGAGAGAGGAAAGAGAAAAAAGGGAGAGAAGGTCCAGAATAATATTATTCAGACATGTATGATGTTTGAGTCTGGTGAAAAATAATACTAGCGCAGAGAAACATGTTAAACCAACTGGCTCTGAAGAAATGGCATTTTTTCCATTAATGTAGGAATTGCTGCTGTATACTAAAAAGAAGGCCAGATCCATTATAAACCTTCATTTTTTTAAAAAATACAACTATAAAGTTTTAAGTTACATGATTATTCCATGTTTTAATGATAGAACGGAAAGTAGGTGAGCAGGAATCATATCTGGCTAGCTCAAAATGTGCTTTATAGGAACTGAGGTGGGGACTGTGTTTATTTGTATCTTTAAGCCAAATGACCTGATTCATACTTTCTGGACTAATAGGCAGATCAGAAGTCAGTTATCCTCTCAAGTTCAAATTGAGGTTGAATCTCGCACTCAAAAATGAAAGTTATTTATGAAAAATGAACACCAAAGCCTCTGCAGTGACTATGAACTTTTGAGCATAAAACCTCAGCTTGAACTAATTACTTATGTTCATATTCACTCCCTTCTTTTTCATTATGGGAATAATAATAATAATAGCCTCTCTTACAAGATTATTGCAAGAATTATTAAGTTAATGTATACGAGGATTGCAGGTATAACCTCATATATCAGGATACTGTTCTATAAAATAATATTTTTTAAAACAACATTATGCAATGCTATGGTGGTGACAGGAGGAAAACTGGTGATATTTTCATTTATGTTAGCATTGAATAAGGGTATTTACAAGACACATATTAGAAACTCACATAGAATGAAACTGTACACTAAAACTGGCTGTTTTTAATTCAGATATAAACTGTATGTTCTTAGTTTAGATGTGACAATTGTTGATTTTGAACAAAACATATCAAAACAAGCAATCAATCCATTAAAACATAGATCAAAAATGATCAAAACATAGATCTGATCAGGTCAAAGAACTTCCATTACCTATAATATAACAGACATAGAAATATATTTTGCTGGATATTTGTCTTCTAAACCATAAACATCTTTGCTGCCTGCTGAAAATAGATATAGCTGTATCAAAACTGTAGAAGACCAGGAAAAGATTTATTTGTTTATTGAAGAAAATAAACATATGTTTACATTATCCATGGATAAAGATGTCAAAAGTATTTTGATTCCTCTTAGTGGCTCAATTGAATGTGAATATTTTTGGAGTATGGTAATAAACTTCATTTCTTTAAGGCCAATTCAAAATAAACACCAAGGTCACCTAGGAAGCTCCAACTTGCAATCCTTGTGGTTGATTAACCCTCTCCCCCCTCCCCCTCCCCCCCCCCCCCCCAGTCTGGTATTAGGGAGATGGGAGTTTCTGAGAGATAACATTGAAATTGTGGACTTCTTTCCTTCAGAATTTTTTCTGCTGTCGTTTTTTTCAGATGTGATCAGAAAAATCATGTCAAATCATATGTGGTGGATTTGTATGAAAGCAAGAAAATATTGGAAGAAAATGCATACTTCGTTGGAAAAGATGATTAAGCAACATATAGATCTGAAACCAGAAGTATTTTTGTTGGGTATAATGCCAGAGGCTTATGATTAAGGGACTATATATTTATTTTTGCATGTATTGACAGCAGCAAGGATTATATTTTCACAATATTGGAAAAATGAGAACATTCCACCAGATGAGGATGTAATTTGGAAAATATTAGACTGTGTAGAGATGGATAGATTGACTTTAAAAATAAAAGGCAATGAAGACACAGAATATTACTTGATATGGAATAGATTTTATGAGTGGTTAGAGATAAGAGGTAGAAATTAGATGAAGAAAGATTATTGCTATGTATGAACTAAATATAAAGATGGTTTATAATTATAAATATGTCAATATAATTACCAGAATTATAAATAAGCTAATATGAAGAGAAATTAGCCAAAACTATTCCGTTATATTATTACTATTATTACCAGCATATGTGTTAATTTTTGTTCACTCTTTGTTTTACTTTTGTAAATGATATACCCTGACAATACACTGTATTCAAAATGTTTATGAATAAAAAAGAAAGAAAAGAAAAATCATGCCAGTTGATCCAGGCATTGGTAGAACGGCTGTTCCAGAACAACATTGCTTTCTAGAGTACCTTCTGTTTTTTTATAATTAAGAATATTGCTTTTCTTATGGGTGGATTATTTAACTTTTTTAAAAAGTTTTTTTTAATGCCTTTGTAAACCATGCTGAGCTTATTCAGAGGAAAATTGTAGGTAAATTTAAATGTATACGCATTATTTATTTTGAGATGGCATTTCTTTAATATTTACATTAGTTCTCATTCATTGCAGGTTTGATTTTATAAAAATACATCCAAAGTTTGCAGTATTCTGGCCTGCAGTTTTTTTCTAACCAAACAACTTTATATTGCTTTTGTTTTGGTTAAAAAAAAAGTGTGCAAGCTTACTTTAATGCCTTTTGTTTACGATGGATGAGTAATAGGCCATAGCATTATTAAAAGAGATGGACAGATGACAGCTATAAAGACAACAGGTATCATTTTTTATAATGCTGATGGAGCCAACAGAGCAGGTAGGAAACATCTGTCTATCTCCTTAAGCAGTTGAAGAAGCCATTTATAAGCAAGCTAATTTACAACTCCTACTTTTGGGGCTGCTTTAGACATTCAGGCAGAAATAAAAGGTTATTTATTCATTTATTTTTCAAATTTATATAGCAAGTCATCTCACAGACAAAGTTACTGTGGGTAGCATGCAACTAAATGAAAAAATAAGAATTCACAAATAAAAATTGTTATTATGGTTTATCATACAGTCCACCAGATTTTTAGACTGGATTTGGCATTTTTATCAACTTACCAAGTCCTTCCCAAGAACCTGAAATAGATAGATGGTGTTTGATAGTGTTAAAGGTATGATTTTGTGATTTCCTTTAGTTCTTTCTCTTCCCTTGTGCTGTTTCCAGGTACTGTCACTATCCAGATTTTTAAAAAATCTTTCTTATCAACAGTTGTGAGGGCTGGGGTGTTATATGGCAACTGCTTGTCTGTCTGAATTCTAAAGACAGACACTTTAGTTTCTTCATGTTCATTACTGTGAATGTTTTGCGGTGCTACCAGTTCATGTTTGCAGGCAAATGGTATTCCAGTGCACAACTGATGCTACTTTGTCATGCTGTTTTTAGTCCCTCTGTGCAATAGTCATACAACAGGTAACTAGATGGTCCATTGTTTCTTCAGCTTCATTGTAGACGTGACATTTGCTGTCTGTTGCTATTTTTTTAATTTTGACGTTGTGTGCCTTTGTGCTGTCTTTATTATTAAAGCTGTAAAACACAGCTAAAAATAACGGGGAAAGGGAAATGAATAATAACACAGCCATCTCATTAGTTCACCGATTCCATTAGGAGCAGGTGGAGCTCAAGCCTAGGAGGGCCCTTGCACAGCTCTGTCTTGTGCACCATTGCTTCCATTCAATAGGATCAACAGGCCCTGCTCATAGTAACTCATGTCCTAATCACCTCCAGATTAGACTATTGTAATATACTGTATACGGGTCATCCTTGAAGAGTATCTGGAAGCTTCAGCTACTACAGAGTGCAGTGGCATAGAAACTTATATATGTTCCTAGAACAGCATGTGACACCGCTGCTCTGCAAGCTTGATTGGGTGCCAGTTTTCTCTCAGATCCAACTTAAAGTGCTGATTTTAACTTTTAAAGCCCTTCATGGCATGTTACTGGGCTACTGTCTCTGCCTAATTATATCCACTCAACCCATTAGATCTTGCACAGAAGACATATTTTGCATACCATCAGTTAGGGATGATACCAGTGGTGAAATACAGCCGGCTCTATCTGGATTGCATGATCCAGTAGCACCAGCAGCGGAAGGCTCCGCCCACCCACCCAGACATCATCACATCCCATTTTTAACCCTCTGCGCATGTGCAGGAGGTGCACACAAGCATAGCACACACATGCTCACATTTGCAAACCAGTAGTGAAGGTACCCTGGGACATACATTTGTTGGGTCCCAGGCACTGAGCCTTCTCTGCCTTAGCCTGGTGGAACATTCTTCTCTCAAAATTTAGGTTAGCTCCATCCCTCATGAAATTCTGGAAATTCTGGAAGTCCTTCAAGATCTGGTTATGTTACCTATTCCTGAGGATCCCAGGGAACTGTAGACATATCTAGATGGTTCCATTGTTGAGCTGGAACTCTCTCTTTGTCTGGGGGTTGTATATTTTGTTTTTAATACTGTTTCTTAGATTTTTATGATGGTTGTTTTACATGTGTGTTGTTGTATCAGATTGCTGAGATGGGTGACCCTAGAAATGTAATTATTTCATATTTATTCTACCAACATCTCTGTGTGTTTTATACAAGATACAAGAAGAGTTAGGGGGGCACCGTGTTGCGGTGGTTCTCCTCCTTTCTCTCCGACCAGTTGCAGTCTGTGTTGGTAGGGGGGCAGAGGTCAACCCCAAGGCCCCTTGTATGTGAGGTGCTGCAAGGGTTGGTCCTCTCGCCCCTTCTGTTCAACATTTATGTGAAGCCACTGGGTGAGATCAACTATGGTTTCGGGGTGAAGTACCATCAGTATGCTGATGACACTAAGCTGTACATCTCCACCCCAGACCACCCAATGATGCCCTTGAAGTGCTGTCCCGGTGCCTGGACACCATACGGATCTGGATGGGGAGGAACAGACTCAGGCTCAACCCATCCAAGACTGAGCGGCTGTGGTTTCCGATGTCCCGATATAGTCAGATGGTGCCATCACTGACTATTGGGGGTGAGTCATTGACCCGCTTGGAGAGGGTTCACAACTTGGGTGTCTCCTGGACTCACAGCTGTCTTTAGAAGAGCATTGATGGCTGTAGCCGGGAGGGCGTTTTATCAGGTTTGCCTGATCCACCAGTTTCTAGATCGGGACTCGTTAAAAACAGTCACTCATGCCCTTGTGACTTCCCGCCTGGATTACTGCAATGCTCTCTACATGGGGCTCCCCTTGAGGAGCACCCAGAGGCTCCAGTTAGTCCAGAATGCGGCCACGTGGGTGGTTATGGGAGCGACGTGGTGCTCCCATGTGACCCCCCCTCCTGCGTGAGCTGCACTGGCTGCCGGTGGTCTTCCGGGTGTGCTTCAAGGTATTGATTACCACCTTTAGAGTGCTCCATGGCTTAGTGCACCGGAGTGCACCGGGGTATTTACGGGACCACCTTCTGACACCAGTGGCCTCCCACTGACCAGTATGCTCCCATAGAGAGGAGCTCCTCAGGGTGCCGTCAGTCGACTGATGGCCCCCAGTGGGAGAGCTTTCTCTGTGGGGGCACCTGCCCTTTGGAACGAGCTCCCCCCAGAGATACGGAGGATCCTGGATCTACGTGCTTTCTGCCAGGCCCTCAAAACATTCCTATTCCAGCAGGCTGGCCTGGCCTAATTTCTCTTTTACACCGCTTTTAAATTTTTAATTTGTCTAAACTGGGGTGTTTTAATTTGTATCTTGGGCCAAACTATTTAATATATTTTAAATATTTTTTTTAACATTTGTATTATATGTATTTTTATCTTTTGGCTGTTTACTGCCCTGAGTCCTTTGGAAGTAGGGCGGTATATAAATTTAATAAGAAAGAAAGAAAGAAAGAAAGAAAGAAAGAAAGAAAGAAAGAAAGAAAGAAAGAAAGAAAGAAAGAAAGAAAGAAAGAAAGAAAGAAAGAAAGAAAGGTGGCTGCTATTCCTACAATCAGAAAGAAAAGAACTAAAACAAATTAATGGTATTTTCATGAAGAATGGGGCAACGATATGACTTTGTTCTCATGTTTTCATTTTATTCCTGGGAGACAATCACTCTTGCACTTAAAAGAAAGAAAAGGAACAATAAAATACAGTAAATAATGCTCTCCTGCCTCTCCACAGAAGTCTGAGAAATATAGGACAATGTGCAATTTACATGCAAAATACTATTATAGTTGTTGATATCAAAAAATATTTACTGAGTGTCTTTTAGTGAATCTTAGAAGTACAAAAATTTCTAGGCCATGCAAAGAATAGCATATGCTATCATCGCTCTCACCTGAGCCTACACAGAAAGATAATGTAATACATCTACCCAATTTTCAGAAAAGTGCTTTATTCTATTGCATTTCAATGATGCTTTCAGATGTCTGTCTGTCTTTCAGTCTGTCTGTCTGTCTATCTATCCATCCATCCATCCATCCATCCATCCATCCATCCATCCAATCTAATCTAATCTAATCTAATCTAATCTAATCTAATCTAATCTAATCTAATCTAATGAAATATTTCCAGCCTATGCTGTGTAAAACTGTTTCAGTTTTGTATAATTTTGAAAACAAAACAAATATTTGCATGCTTACAGCAGCAGTGGCAGATTATTTCTTTTTCTCTTAAATATCAGTACTTTATTGCCCAAAGGACATCAACAAGCAAGTCCTTTTTTAAAAAAATTAGAATTATATGCCACCCTTCTCCGAAGACTCAGGGTGGCTTACAATGCATTAAGCAATAGCCTTTATACTTTTGTATATTTTTATACAAAGTCAACTTATTGCCCCCACAAACTGGGTCCTCAATTTACCTACCTTAGAAAGGATGGAAGGCTGAGTCAACCTTGAACCTGGTGAGACCCGAACTGGTGCAATTGCAGACAGCTGGATGTTAATAACAGGCTTTAGTCTGCTTATTAGCCTGTAGAGCTATCCAAGTACTGAAGTGCATAACACCAGACATGTCACTGGAAGGAAAAAATCACAAAATTGAGTCTTACTTATTTTGGCCATGTTATGCAGGTGAATTCACTGGAGAAAGCAATTATGTTGGGAAAAATTAGCAGTAAAAAGAAACGAGGCCTCCAAGCCAGAGCATAGAAAAACTCAAAGAAGCAGTGCACAATCGGAAGTTGTGGGGAGGCCTGGCCCATAGAATTGCCAACAGTTGGACACAGCTGAATGGGCAAAATCATCATCAGTTTGTTACCATCCTTGTACATAGTCATAGATGGCGGAACTTATCATAACGATAAATCAAGGGACACAATTATCATTCTGCAACACAACTGTTATGGTCCGCTAGCAGCCTGCGGAGCTGGCAGCAGAGTCAGACAGTGAGGAGGCTGGGGAGAACAATGGGCCAGTCATGGGGTCAGGGGAAGGCCCTGACAAGGGCTCTGCATCGGAGGCAACGATGGGGCCAGGGCCATCTGGGAGTGATCTGCGGACTCTGGAGCCTCCAGAGGCAGATAGCAGAGAGGCATAGAAACAGAGAACAAGAAACCTTGTTCCTAGTGTACACATGTGAAGAGCTGCCAGAAGGCAAGAGCAGCTAAAGCAAAAAGGACAACTCAGGAGTAAGGCCAGGAGATGATTGGCCCTCCCAGAAGGCTTAAAAGAGCCGCAATGGCTCTTGGGATCTTTGTAGGAAAGCAACATTGCTATATTTGTTTCTTGTCTTGCTACATTTATTTCTTGTTGGCGTCTCTTGCTTCTGAACTTTTGCTAAGAAAAGCCTTTGGCAGGGTGTCAAAGTAGACAAAGGTTGGTGATAAGGCCGAAGGATTGTTTATGAAGAATTTGTTTTGGACTTAATTTGGACTAAGCTGAGAATGGAGTAATTCTCAGCTGTTCTAATAAAATGTTTGTTTATTGTGTCTGATAATAACTACTTGGGCCTAGGGCACAACATCAACATTAATAATGGATGGGGGGTTTTTATGTATTTATGGGGATGAAGATTATAGCTTTTTATGTTGTGGACTTTAATGTTGTAAACTGCCCATAGTCTTCTCTGTATGAGTTGGGCAACCATATATATTTGTTTAGTGAATAAATAAATAAGCAGAACTGAGCTGGGTGATGAAAACTTGTCCTAACCTGGATTATTTCAACTTGACATGCTTTTTTTCTCTACATGTAAGAACTATTTGGCCATTATTTTGTGATCTAGGAATTTTCCTAATTTTTCTTTTCTTTATTAAATTGCCTGGTCTTGGCAAAGACATAGTTTTGCTTCAGTGAAAGAATAAGATTGTGCTCCTTGCATTCAGTTTGTCATTGATGGCTTGTTGTTGTTTTTTACTTCAGTGCTGTTGAAGGGAAGTATTCTTTACCACACCAGTGGATTAAGTTATGCAGCATACAGTTACAACAGTTGTATCTGATGTCTGCCCCACTACTGATCCCTACTTCAAAATCTTCTTCCTGAATTGGCAATCTTATTGTGCCTAATGGAAGGACCAGCCCTACCAGTTATAGGCCAATAACTTCTGTTAAAATTTTGGACACAATTTGAAGTGCTAGTTATGATTTTTAATGATCTGAGCCATGGTGGCACAGTGGTTAGAATGCAGTACTGCAGGCTACTTCTGCTGATCACTGCAGTTTGGCAATTTGGCTCAAAGTTGCCTTCCATCCTTCCGAGGTGGGTAAAATGAAGACCCAGATTGTTGGGGGCAATATGCTGACTCCGTAAACTGCTTAGAGAGGGTTGTAAAGCACTGTGAAGTGATATATAAGTCTAAGTGCTATTGCTAATGCTATCTACAGGGCTTGAATTTCAGGTGTCTTCAGGACTACTTCCTACATGTGGATTTGCCAGCCTTATAAACTTGACCCATTTGAGTCTGTTTAATGTTTCTGTGTACATCAGGAGACTCATGAAGGGATCCTGTGACAGCTGTCATTTTGAGGAACAACCTTTCTAAATGATTTGCCTGATGTCTACCCAGACTTCAATCCAAAAGATTGTTAAAAAAAGAATTTTGGTAACACTTTTGAAAAGAAGTGTTGCATCATCATCATCATCATCATCATCATCATCATTATTATTATAGTTTATATCTTTGTCAGTGTATTATTTTAGATTGTACTTTATTAGTTTTGTTGTGCTGTTACCACTGCATTGCAATTAGGTATTTTGTTTGGGTTTTTTTTATTGTAAATTACCAGGAGTCATTATTGATTACATTGATATACCAGTAAACAAATCAATAAATCTTTACCAACATTAAGTCTATAGACAGGAAAGGAGAATTATGTCAGGAGAGGTGAATGTCTCCACTACCATCTGAGAAATTAAGCAGCTGATGTTTTACAACAGGGGAGGACTATCTGAAGCTTCAAGGTTACATTTAATTCCTGAGCTCCATTACAAAGCCTCTAACGTCTCCCTGAGTACACCATTAACTTTAGTTTCCCATCATTTTGAGATTGAAAATTTATGAAAAACGTTGCCTAGGCCTTCTACAGGCTTAACATTCTAACAAAAGCAAAACTAATTTTTCGAGATAGAAAATTTAGATCATGTCCAAACATATCACATGGACTTCAAGCTCCTTCAGATTCCATTAAATGTGTGGCCCAGCTAAGATTGCCTATTTCTACCATGAAAATATAATTATTATACAAGACAATGAATTATCTTTGTTAGCCTTGACAATGTGCTTTTCATTCCTATCCAGTAAGCATCAGAAGGAGCTGTAGTTTCTCCTTCCTTTCTAATTATTTTGAATGTTTTAAATAAAATAGCTGTCACTCCACCCAGCCCTCCAGCCAGCAAAGATTTCATTTTAAAAAAGCTTTTAAATTTGCAAATTGTTTTCAACTCTCTTTTTTATTTAATGATATGCCTCTGAACCTCTTCACATTCATCCAAAAGATGGAAAGCAAAGCATTGATCATAACTGATAGCTAATCGGAAATTCTTAAGCGGGAAGGAGAAAATTCTATTGATTATAGGTTGGATTAGGGGTGAAATGCTCCCAGTTCAGACTGGATCACCTGATCTGGTAGCGATGGCAGGGGGTGGTTCAGAGAACCAATAGCAAAAATCCCTGCCCTCCCCCCCATGCCCAGCTATGCCACGCGCTCATCAGAGACTTTTTTTTTTTTACTTTTAAAAGCATTTTTTTCTTCGGCTGAAAAAATGCTTTTAAAAGTAAAAAAAAAAAACCCTCTGATGATCGCATGGCTCAGCTGGGATCGTCAGAGCCTTTTAAAAGCATTTTTTCCTACAACTTCTTTGGCCAAAGAGATTGTTTAAAAACTGCTCTAAAGAGGCTCTGACAATCCCAGTTGAGTTGCCTGATCTTCAGAGCCTTCAGTAGAAAAAATGCTTTTAAAAGCCTCTGATGATTTGGCAAGTCAGCTGGGATCGTCAGAGGCTTTTAAAAGCATTTTTTTACAACCTTTTTGGCTGAAGAGGTTGTAGAAAAAATGTTTTTAAAAGGCTCTGACCATCCCAGCTGAGTTGCCTGATCATCAGAGCCTTCAATAGAAAAAATGCTTTTAAAAGGCTCTGACAATCCCAGCTGACTTCCTGATTGCCAGAGCCTTTTAAAAGCATTTTTTACAACCTCTTCAGCCAAAGAGGTTGTAGAAAAAATACTTTTAAAAGTAAAAAAAAAAGTTGGCCACACCCACCCAGTCACATTACCCACCACCATCAACCCACGCCCACAGAACTGGTAGTAATAAATTTTACATTTCATCACTGGGTTGGATCAATATAATCACTTGAATGTAGTTACATTCTTTAAGGAAAATGTGTGGGGTAAAGAAGAATTCCGTAGTGCTTTGAATTCGATTCAAAAAGGACACTTCACAGCATTTAAGAGCATGGAGATTAGCAAATATTTAAAGCAGCTATTTTACAGCTAGTACAGAACAGAGTTTTACAATCCTGTGAAAATACAAAGTTGCTTTAAAGTATTGCATTTAAACTATTGTTAAATTCATACCCCTGCAGACTCTAAAACACCTTTCTGCAATTAAAACCAGCCAGTGTTAATAAAAAATGTATACCTTAGGGAAAAGTACACATATGGAAACATGTAAAATCAACGTTATATAAGGAAAATGTATTGAAAAATGTATATAGTAGGCAAAATAGATAGGGAAAAAAAGCATAGAAGTGTTTATGTGAACATTTTCTTTAAAGATAATCACAACTTCTGTGAGATGTAATGGAACGAACTAACTAAAAGACAGATGCAGATAAATTAACCAATTTCATCCTTAGAAATAAACAGGGAGGGAAAGGAAAGGAAGGGGAGGAAGGGAGGGAGAAAGATAGGAGGGAAGAAAAAATATTGTCAATACTTCAGATTATCTGACAAGCAGCTGATGATGAAAATGACCAGTTTTCTCCAGGTTGAATTTTTTTCTAGTAACTTTGAGAATACTGCCACCATGAGTTTTGAAGACATAAAAAGCATACTATCAACCATTATCAATGAAAGTAACGAATGCTGACAGACAGAGCCAAGTCTAAGGCTTAACACATCATAGCAAGCAAAAACAGAGGTGCACCTTACTCAGGGTGAACTAAGATATTTGAAGAATGTATAGGAATTCTCATACATTCTCAGTGTATGGAAATTCTCCTACCAGGCAGCAAAATAAGTGCTAAATGTTAGAACTGCCTGAATGATCATTTTTAATCAAATATAATCATTTGCCTTTTCATTAATAGACATGTTCTCAGTAATGTCCAATCAAATCTATTTTTAGAGTACATTTGTGTCTACTGGTTCTTCTATTCTTTGTCCTAATAGCAACCCTTGGAGGGCTAATGAACTGTTAAATTCTTCCTATTGCTTAATGGGTGAATGGAACTTTGAATTCGGGTTTCCTGAATCATGACTAGAAATCTAATCTAGTCTATCTGTCTGTCTGTGTTTAATATCATATAATCCTATTTTAAATAATTGAAAGTGATAATCTTCCAATCAATTCCGGGTTCAGGAATCAAATGTTTGAACTGACCAGTCTTCATTTGATGACATCCAGTGAAAGGGAGGTTATCATTTCACTTAGTAAGTGGTTAACAGAATAACAGAGTAATGTAACCACAAGACATACAAACACCCATAAATACAGCCTGGATGCTGAGCATCCAAAACATGGTCACATAACTGTAAGCATGGTGACAACAACCATCATAACTCCAAATTCTGATAGTAATTATCCGCGGTGAGATCCATACTAACACTCAATGCTAAATCAAGATCTATTATAATTATTTTCATTTCATTCTTTCACAAGTGAAGATTTCTCTGAGTTTTATTTCTATCTTTTATGAGCTATTCCATGTTTGTCTTCTCTGCAAATTGGAGAATCATTTGCTCCATTTTTTCATACAAGTTATATGTTGAAGAACAGTGACTCCAAGACTGAATTTGTAGCAACCTGCTCAATACCATACTCCAGAATGAGGAGCAAGTATTGAGCACTTTTTGATTCTGTTAGGTTTTCCCTTCGCTGTGTAATTTCCAACCAATACTTAGCTAGCTAAGTAATCAGAATTTCATAGGGTACTTTGTCAAATTGCTGAAATTAAGATATATTATGTCTACACAATTCTCGTAAAGTATTGAGGAAGTCATCCATCATCAAAAATGAGATAAGAATAGTCTACTGAGATTCATTTGTAAAAACTCCATTCTGACTTCTAGTATTATTCATGTTATTTTCAAGATATTTGCAGATTGAACCTTTAACTATCTGCTCTAAAATCTTTCCTCATATATTTCTACACTCATACACATACATAACCCTTTTTTAAATATATAAAATCTTCCAGAAAGGTCTTAAAACTTAGTTTTCCAGCAAACCTGATGTTTCCTTGAAACAAGGTGCCTGTTGATTCTACCATGGGTGAGATTCTAACACATTCTCCCACAACCTTGTTTATGTTTAACTGTTTTAATAGTTATTTAAGACTGTTTTAATCATTGGTTTCAATGTACACCACCCAGAATCACATTTGTGAGATGGGGGACTATATAAATTTGATAAATAAATAAAATAAAAGTATTTGCTCTGGTCTAGTCAACTGAAATCCACCTATTTTCCAGGAAATAATTAGTAGATGAGAGATGGGAAGGAGAGAGAACAATAGAAGAGGGCTTGGTTAACCTAAGAACGAATTCTTACAGTGCCCTTCATCTGGTCCTTGCGATTTAAACTCTTGCCAAATAGGTGTTCCATCAATTGTCTTTCAATCAGTCTCAATTTTCAGTCTTGCCCTTCAGACTGGTCCCCAATTGCCCTGTAGGGCATGTATCCTCTTACTGAAGAAAACTGAGTCAAAGCAGAGTTACCTAGTTTTGCATTCTCTTTGTTAACCTGACTGGTTTTTGCCCTTTTAAATGAGCAGCTACTGCACTAATTCTTTTCTCTACCTATTGTTCTTTTTCCAATTGTCCTCTGCACCTTTGTAATCTCATCTCATTATGAGTTTTAGCCTTTCTGACACCATTTCTATAACTGCCAGGTATCACTATGGGACTTTCCTTGGTAACCTGTTCCTCTCTTCACCTCCTACTTAAGTCCTTTGTTTGTTTCTTTTTAATTTTCAGTTCATCGGTAAGCTTATTATATGTCCATATCGACATTTTCTAGGTGTCCTCATTTTTTCCATTTTTATTGAAATTGTTGCAATTATTCTTTGACTATGACCTTTTTGTGGAAATCTTCACATCTTGAGCTCTTTTCCCCATTAGCTTTTCCTGACATATAATCCTATTTATAGGTTGAAACTCCAGGGTCTAAAGTAACTAAAGCTGAAGAAAATATGTACTGATGTCTTCCCTGTGCCTTAATTGGCTTCCGAGAGCTATGAGAGCATGCTGAAGTGTGACTGAGGAGAGATGAAGATTATGTTGAAAAAAGAATAATAAAATTAATACACTAAGAAATGTGTACTGTACAGTAGTGCAGCGAAATTTTCAGACAACCAGGAAACAGAATATGCATGATAATATGGACAATAATGTCTTTTGATACTAGTGAGAATACTTAACGTCTATTTGTTTCTTTGCTAAGTCTACCTTTCCAATGGCATGTACAAACTACTCTTCTTAAAGACATATACATTTTACATATTTTATATCTGCTCAGAGTTGGTTTGGAATTGGCCAAAGATATAGGTATAAAAATGGCAAGTGAAATTTTAGGCTGTTTGAATAGAGATACAGTTTCCAAATTATGAGAAAGAATTGTTCCAGATCATTTTGTGTTGTCATATCCACCTTCTAATGTTGTGGGAGGGGTACACACTTCAAGAAGCCCTACATAGCAATAGCAATAGCACTTAGACTTATATACCACTTCATAGTGCTTTTTCAGTCCTCTCTAAGCAGTTTACAGAGTCAGCATATTTCCCCCAACAATCTGGGTCCCCATTTTACCGACCTCGGAAAGATGGAAGGCTGAGTCAATTTTGAGCCTGGTGAGATTCGATCTGCCAAACTGCTGGTAGCCGGTGATCAGCAGAAGTAGCCTGCAGTATTGCATTCTAACCACTGTGCCACCACAGCTCTTACATGGCATAGGGCCTGGTTTTTTAAAAGACTGGTCTCCCATGGTGCCTGCTCAGCCAGTAAGAGTCAACATGTTTGATGTGATTCAGACCCCTCAATTAATTGGCTTTGATTAGGATAGAAGGAACTGTGTTTTCTGAAATGAGATTTCCCCTGAGAAGTGGGGGCTTCCACTCTAATGGAGACCCAGAAGGCTTTCAAGATTAGGCTGCCTTCCAAGCCTTGGACTAAGATGATTGGGGCCTGTAAAAGGAAAGATTCAAGGTGCTGATGTGAGTTTTCCTTCCTTATGGTTCTGTGTCCCTTGAAAATTGAAGAAAAAAAAATCACAGACCCAGGGCATAGGTGTTAGTGCAAAAGAGAAAAGAAATTGGAATGGAGAGAGTGCACACTCCCGTTGTGAACCGGTAGTAAAGGTAATTGGAAGTCACCCCTGCTCCACACCCATTTGCACTGCTCAGGTGACCCTGATGACATAGATAAACTTCCAGGTGGCCTTAATGACTTCCAGGTGGCCTTAAATGACCAGCTATCTGCAAGGAGTATAAATCCTTCCATTCCCCATCATCCAGTCAGAGCTGAATAAGAAGTGGAATGTCTTCGAAGAAAAGACAGAAAGTCCAGTTGCCTGTTGAAAAAGTACCTTTGGGATAACCATGACCTGGATGACTGAGAATCTCCATAGATATTCCCTTCACTGATATTTATTTTTAGGCAAAGACTGGACATCTACCTGTTGGGGACAATTTAATTTCAAGTTCTATATGAAGCAGAGGTTGCAATTCTTTGTAGTGGTTTTTATGACTCATGTTTTACTGCCACCTCAGCATGGAATAAAATGAATAGAAAGTTATCCAACATTTACTATATATTGGGTGTAGTTGTTTACCTTTATATATAGGATGTTTCCTAGTTTAATATTCTTCAGTCCCATCTCCATCACATACACAGTCATGTTTGGAAATACCATTTCTGTTTGACTCCATAAACAAATGCAGTGCCCAGGAAATAATTTAAAAAAAAAACACAATTCACTTTTCTCTGTAAATCTATCAAATTTGTCTCAGTGCTGCATTTGTTAACCAGCAAGGAAAGCTTCCCTGAGCCATGGAAGCTATAAACCTTCATATTTCTTTACAATATTACCCTCCCCTCCATAGCTGATTAATGTGTTTCTTCTTTCCATATTTCTATCCTTAGGTAAAAATATTTATTAAAATTGGTGAGTGCTAATCCTTTGCTAAAGGGAAGACATTATCTAACCATCATGGTGTTTGCTTTTGTCATTCAGTCAGAAAAATCATGTTTCTTGTTTTAACTGTTTTCAAAAATAAATCTACTAAGCTTTTCAAATGTTCATCCATTCCTAAGCTAACTTTTAACTTAAAAGGGGATATGTTCCTGTTCATCTCTTTTTATTCCCCATTGTTTGTGAGCTTTGACTGAATGTATCAGAACTGCCACCTCACCCTTGTGCTCTGCTTTCATTTAGTGCCAGTCTGCCATGAACTCTGGGGAGACTGGATGGGAGGAGGATGGACTCAGGAATAATGAACAGTTCGCTGTATCTGATGGAGATACAACTTCAAGGTCAGACAGATGAGAACATATCACAGCTGCATTCCAAGCCACATGAAGCAACTGCTCCAAAAACAACACTTTGGATTTGATTGGACAATGAGGTCCAAAAGTGTGATACACCTAAGGGTCGGAAAGTTACACTTGGGAATTTTGGTGCACATTTTTGAGTTCTGGCTTTGCTGTACTGTATTTCACTTGACCTTTAGTAAACTATACCTTTCTCAACAAGTAGAGTTAAGGATCCTTCTTGCTCAAAGGTTCAAGCTGAGGCAGGTCTGAGAGAAAGTTTTCCATAAATAAGTTAGAATTACTATTTTCCTACATTGCATGCTCTTGTTTCTTAAAATAATTAGGCATGTGCATCATTTTGAATTCAGTCTCCAATATTTCTTTCCCTGCTTGGTCTCATTTATTTAGATAGTTCAGACAAAGAAACCAGGTTAGAGGCTGCTACAGGTTGAATGAGGAATGAAGGAATCAAAATTGGCATGGAAAATGGTAGCAGATGGGTATCTTTGCATTGAATAGACCACAAGAAAAGAATTTTGGAGGGGAGATGGGAAGTACGAGAGATTGAAGCTCAGGTTGCAGTCTGAAGTCGGGAAAAAGCAGTTACAGCCAGGCAGAAACTTCTCATTCTCACTTCCCCAAGGCTAAACTCGCCCTTTTTTCAAAGCACCATAAATGTTTACAGCCTGAGCAACTTGAGACAAGATGGACATATTCATTCATTCCCCCACTCACACAGCATCTATGCCAGTGTCCCAGCTGTTTGTTAATTGAATCACACCTGGAGCTTTTAAAGAAGCACTGATGGTGATAGGATGCATTACTTCATCTGGGGCCTTAGCCTATAAAAGTGGGTAGAAGATAATAAAAAGTAGAGGAGGAAGCTGGAAAAGATACCTGGGACTTTATAACTATTACCAGCAAACAAGAGGCCTATCTGGGATGTGGTGGCTCAGTGGCTAAGATGCTGAGCTTGTCAATTGAAAGGTCGGCAGTTCAGTGGTTCGAATCCCTAGTGCCAGGTAATGGGGTGAGCTCCTGTTACTTGTCCCAGCTTTTGCCAACCTAGCAGTTCGAAAGCACGTAAAAAATGCAAGTAGAAAAATAGGGACCACCTTTAGTGGGAAGGTAACAGTGTTCCACGCACCTTTGGCATTTAGTCATGCCAGCCACATGACCACGGAGACGTCTTCGGACAAGACTGGCTCTTTGGATTTGAAATGAAGATGAGCACCGCCCCCTGGAATCAGGAATGACTAGCACATAGGTGCAAGGGGAACCTTTACCTTTACCTTTAAGAAGCATATCAATCAACCTACAAGTCTGATTAAGTTATGGCAAGCAGCCCATTGTGGTGTGATTCCTGGTTTAGACCTGGCATGAAGCTCAGTAGCAACTGGAAGAGAAGTACCTATGCTGAGTGAGAACTTAACATTTGGAGGGAGGGAAAGGTTATACGCCACTTTACAAACTTTGAGACTTTTATTTGTTTTAAGGGTTAGGGTTAGATTTATTTATATAGCTACATCAACTTGCAAAGCCTAGGCAGATAGAATTAAATCCAGGCTCAGCCCTTTGTTGGGGAAAATGTAGGATACTATAAAGCCTTGTGCAAAATTATATTCTACACTATGGTGTGATCATATCTTGGAAAAATCAAGCGTCCTCACCAGGGGACAACCTGCTTAGGAATCCCTCTGTTTTCTTTGTCCCAATGTAACGTCATACACCACAATCCATTTATGTGATCCATTTAAACTCATCTGACTCCAACAATCAAGATTGTTCAAAAATAATGCAAGGAGGATAAAATAAAAAAGTGGAGACCTCCTTCATAGGGGAAAATAATTTTAATGGCAGATTTCAGCACACATAAATTACTATGTATTTCTAGTACATTTTTCAAGCCAAAGTTCTTGCTTGAGGCACAAATTGAGTTCAAGTAATCTTGGGCACATCATGTGGAGACCAAGCTCTCTGGAGAAGGCTTTAATGCTGGAAAATGTAGATGGAAAAGAAAGAAGATAACTCAATTACAGCTGTGATGAGTACACTGTTTAGAGACTTGAAACAAGTTACAAAAAGATCATGATGGAGAAAATCTATCTATGTGGTTGCTAGGAGTTGAAAATGACTTGACGACACATAAGCAATCAATCAAATCTTGTTTATTTGGAGATGATTTATCTCATGCCATTAGCCAGGGTGAGTTGTTACATGTATTGAATGGTTTGCATTCAGCAAAGAACGATTCTACCTCTGAAAGGTTTAGTTTAGCTTGTTTGAAAGCTGGGTTTAAACAAAACAAGGGTGCAGGAAACAACATTTGGGGATAAAGGTAAAGGACGGAAAGGAGTCCTCAAAGAGATCTATGGGAAAAAAAAGAAATCTTGGAGATTTTATGAAGGCTCGTCTCTGCGGTGGGATGATGTTTCCCAGAAAAAGAACAGAGTCAAAGAGAGAGAGAAAAAAGCAAAACTATAAAACTCACTTCAAAGAGACCAATGTTAAAATATGGAAGGACTTCAAATTGAAGACAGATGATTCAAAAGGTTGCATTTTCCCTAAAGATCAAAAAGTTTATAGAATACCTGGAAAGTGGAGGTTGCCAGGATATGAGTCACAAAATAATTTTTAAAAGCTCAAAATAGGATCCCTTTCTTGACTTCTTAACTGAGATTTACAATAGGCCTTTGTACTGTTGCCCTTGAGAAGCTGCCTTTCAATCCTATCTTCACAGCCCTGTTTTCTCTTCTAGGAAAACACACAAAAAGAATATAAGCTTGCCTTTTAGAACAGAAAGTAGCTATGACTTTGGCAAAGGAAGGAAGTTTTATCTTTGAGCAAAAAAGATTTTTTTTTTTGCTGGTTGTGGCCACTAACGCTTCATTGTAGACTGTTTTCTGGAGCTTCTTTCTCTCGGCTTTCTCTAGGTTCCTGTGGGAAGTTTGGGAAAAGAAATGGAAAGGGTTTTGGGGCAGCGGAACTTGAAATTCTACTGGAAGGTGAGGTTCCCAAAATATAATACAGTATGGTTGCAGATGAACTGGTTTTGAGAGCCCATGAACAGATGAAGTTGGAATAGTGTATATATGTATATACGTATATGTATATAAAAAAAAGATATAGAAATTAGTTTAATATGTGAAATTGAGAAATAGTTTAAGTACATTTGCCTTTTGTTTTTTTTTTGTTTATCTTTTTTTTTGTTTGACTAAGAAATTTGTGCATTTTAAATGTTTGTTTTTTAAAGTCTTAATAAAGGTTTGTTTTTTTTTTAAAAAAAAAAAAGAACAGATGAACTGGTCTTGAAAGCCTAGAGCACATTTTAATTGGATTTAGCCATTCTTTCAAAAAAAAAAAACAAAAAAAAACAAACAAACAAACACCATACTGGAAATATGATATCCTTCCTAAGGAAACTGAAAAAGAAAGATTACTATTCATAAACTAGTTGGCCTTAGCTTGATTGACCCATCAGCTTTGAAGCATATAATCATATCAGGAATATTGATAAAACTGATTTATAAGATTTACAATTGACCATGTGATGTCCTGGTATTTCTGATAGTAGATTTCATTATGTTATCCATTCCTTACATTTAGGACATTCTTATGCTCATTCACCAAATCGTATATGTTTGTATACCTTTCCATGCAGCAAGACTCTGTGATAATCAACATTGTGCCCTAACAAAGAACAAAATAGAACAACTGTTCGCGTGACAGTTGAAAGCCCTGGGCCAGTACAATATACCCAACTAACAATGTTGAGTTTTTGCTTCCAGTCTAGCTATGAAGAGGATTTAAGCATCTCCAACCCTTGATGTGGTTGATAGGATTTCTATCATCCTTTAATTGTCATTTCCTCTCAATGGAAGAAAGGGGGAAAGAGAGGAAGAAAGAATGGGACAGGAGTAGGAGAGAAGGTGAGAAAGGGGGAAAAGAAGGTAGGAGTGGGGGAAAGGAAGGGGAAGTAGGAAAGAAGAGAGGAGAGGAGGGAGGGAAGGAGAGGAGGGAAGGAAGGAGAAGGGAAAGGAAGAAGAAGAAGGTTTATTGTGAAATGAGGGAAAAGAAAGGGTAGAAGAGCAACCCTGAATGTAATTAAAATGCTTTATGTTTATGTTTTCTTTAAGAAAAATATTTATATGTATGATCAATTATATATAAGGGAATGTACATTTACATTATGTGTATAAGAAATAAGAAATAAAAAATCTTCAAAAAATAATAATAATAAATTGTCATTTCTTCTCATGCTCTATCTGGAGAGGAGTTATTACAGCAAGAAGATATAAGAACATGGATTTTGTTTGTAAGAGCTTTAGGAAACCAGTTATAATTTATTCTTTATAAATTATGTTTCAGCAATGACTATTCAGCACTGAAGTCAGAGATGGCCAAGATGTAGCTTTCTAATGGGACTTTGAAAACTTTTAGACAATGGTGTTTTGGGTACTGACCTTATTTCTCAGTTCCTCTCTATGTCTTTTAAATGAAAGTGTGTAATTTAAGGTAGCTCTAAGGCATATTGAGTTTTTATTGTGATTCAACTATGTCCCTTTCCAATTAATGTTTAATTCCTGGTTTGCTTGTGCAAATGAAAGTAGCTGACCTAAGTCCTCCTTGCTTTAGGTTTATGTTTACTGGCAGAATAATAGTTGATCAGATAGTGCCCTTCCAAACTAGATATTGTCCCTTGCCTCCTTTTTATGTTTAGATGATCAGTACAAATAAGGCTGCTTGGATTGGTTGATTGTTCATGTAAATATTAAACAGGAACATTACTGGAACGTTTTTCTTTCATCAAGCCATTCTGCTAAATATAGCACTAGCTTTATTTCTCCCATGTTCTACATAGAAGCAGCTATTCCAAGTGTGTGGAATTGGATCTAAGAGAATAGAATAGAATTCTTTATTGGTCAAGTGTGATTGGACACACAAGGAATTTGTCTTGGTGCATACGCTCTCTATGTACATAAAAGAAAAGATGCCTTTGTCAAGAATCATAAAGTACAATACTTACAACATTTAATGGTAGTCATAGGGAACAAATAAGCAATCAAATTACATTAGGAAACAGTCAATATCAATCTTAAGGATACCAGCAACAAGCATGCTGCCTAGTGATACAGTATCACTGTTGATAAAGATCACAACTGGGTTTTACCTCATTTCTATCTATCTACCACTGTTAAAAAATCTTGAAAGCTTATGAGGCTCATTTGATTTACTTCTGCCACTATCCTCATTTATGGAGTTAGAGTGATTTATTACTCTGGCTACCGAAATCACCAATTACAGGTTGGAACTTATTTTGCCATAGTCATTGGCTCGGTAAAATCTGCAGTTGCATTTAATGGTTTGCAGAGAATGGTTAGCAAGATATCACACACACACACACACACACACACACACACACACACACATTCTTCTCACCCCTATGTATGGTTTGTGTCTTCTTTAATCTTGGATTCCCCAAGAGAAGCTTGGTGTTTGAGGGTGCTGTGCAGTATCTTGGCTATTACTAGCACTACATTCTTCTGGACTGATGTTGTTTCCAGGATTTGTTGGAACCATTCTCCTAAGTTAGGAGTCACAGCCTTACCACAGTCATTTTGGCCTTTACTTTCCATAGCTTCTCTAGTTCCTTCTTCAGAGCATGGCATTTTTCCAGCTTCTCATGTTCCTTCTTTTCTTGATATTGCTGTGACTTGGCATCCATATATCTGTCCCCATGCTGTCCAATGCTTTGGCAGTTTGGGAGCTTTCAATATTAACTTTCATAGCTGTCATTGAAGAGCTCAAGATGTATGTATGTATGTAACTAATTCAGTTCTTTAACATCTTATTAAAGACTATGTGAAAATAGGTGAGCTAGTTTGGTGTAATTATGGCTTAAGGCTAGAAACCAGGGAAGTTGGTTCTAATCCCACCCTAGGTACAAACCCAGCTAGGTGATTTTGGGTCACATTTTCTCTTCATCCTAGGAAGGAGACAATGGAAAACCACTTGTGAAAAAACTGTCAATTTTTCTGGGAAAGAGTAGTAAATTAAAGAATGATCTACAACAAGTGCAGCTCAAGTTTGCATCTAAGAAGATAGAAAGTTGGAGGAGCTGAATATATCAGCTCCTTCTACCCTCTCTAGATAAAGTGATATTGTGAGATTGCCCAAGCTGTGCTCCATACAGTTTCTTCTCCTGAGAAAATAGCAGAGAGTGAATCAGGAATCAAGGGAATGTTCCTCTTGTTCCACTTGTTCCAGCTGCAAATAAGCCTTTTAAGGGACACTAAGTTTGCACTTCCCTTGCTAACCACTTTCAGAAATTGCATATAACTACTTTAAAAAGGTTAGATCCTTTCAAATGACAAGACTAGAAATATTGGCTAAGTGCCATCAATCCCTAATATAAGAAAATGAAGATGTAACTTTGGTAACTTTCAAGAATTTGAAATAAACAGCAAAAAGCAAGGCAAGCTTTGCCTCTGGAAATTTTTAAAGATTAAGAGTTCACAAAACAGAGAATATTGGACTTTAAGATGTTAGGATTTTGAAATTAATTTTAAAGAATAAATGTATTTTTGTGGGAAAGGAACAGTTTTTTTTATATTGGAGACATAACAAGACAAGCAACCTATAATGGAGTTTAGAAATATTTTTGAGGAACTGCATTAGGACTTTGAATCAATAATGTCAGCTATGTTATGTTGTCTTGGGAACAGTCAAATTGTCCCTCTTTGTTATGTCATATTCCACTGTTTTATTTAGATTAGGATCATCCCTTCCAAATGTGGACTTGCTTATAGTTAAGAGTTGAGATATTGAATGTTTATTTGAATGGTTTATGTTCTTATTTGGGGTGGTGCTCCTTAGATTTGCTGGCATCTGAATGGGAAAAATTGTGTATTGGGTTTGCTTATGGTTAACATGGTGTTTGGCATTTTCTCTAGTTATTTAGCATTTAAATTCATGTTGTAAATTCATGTACTCCACCTAAAGTAAGGAGTATTTGTATGCTTGTTCTATTTAAAGCAGAAATTCAGGATTTTTGTCATGATGAACTTTAGTTTTTTGTTCAAAAAACGATATTGGGACTACTTTATGCTTTTTTAAATACTACTTTTTAAATTATAGCTAGCTCAATCTGAAATCTAACTGGAATGGGTCTAGATAATAAGTTTCCTCTGGGATTCTCCTCAGCTTCAGGCTGACCATCTTCAGAGAAGGTTGGAGACTGGCTGATAGCCATCAAAAATTTATGAGTTCTAGACCAGGTTCTTAAACAGAAGGTACACCATGAATTCTTTCAAGATTGAGTGATATCACCTCCTCCATCAAAGAAGCCAACATTTCTACATAGAATAACTGGAGATAATCTTTCAGGCTAGTTTTTACAATCTAGGTGGGACTCAGATCCAGTAAATGTGGTTAAGTTAACAACAGAGAGAGAGAGAGAGAGAGAGAGAGATATTTGTCCACTTTATCAACAGGCATTGGCTCAAACTCATCCCAGATCACATTATCCAGCAGATGTTCTGAAGACTCTCCCTACCCAATAAAGAACAGGATATGCTAAACAGGGCTGCTGAATGGTATCAGCAAACACAATCATGATAAAAAAGAATTGTTTTTCCATCCATATCGCCATGAGGTAATCCCTAATTGAGTTCTTACGTGTGTCAGATCAGAGTTGCTTTATAGTTTCCTTTAAAGATGCTCCAGTTTAATTCTCTAGTGCTAGTGGGCACCCTGGGATTGGAATACCTGGAGAGATCATATGGGAGCCTTGTGATCTAAGGCCCCATCCACTCATCCATCCCACCAGTGACTAAATTGCCCACCAGTTCCTCAGGGAAAAATCCAAGGTCTTTCTGGAACTCTACTGAGTCTATTGATCACTTGACAGGGCCGGTCAAATGTGTCCTATCTCTCTATAGGGAAAGGTGACACTGATGAACTGAAAGGTAACTAGGGAGTGACTTGTCTATAGCAACAAATTGATATTAATGTCCTCCATTGCCAGATCAGATTTTAACTGCCCGAGGCCAAAACAGATCTAATATGCATCCTTTGGTATGCATCAGGCCATCATTGACTTGTGGCAATGGTTGCCATGGAGGTCACAATTCTTGGTCCTCCACAGGCTCAATATCACTGGGTGGCAAATTAAAATCCCCAAGAACCGACAACCTTGGGGACTCTATTGCCAGCCCAGAAAAGAATTCAGCAGTTCACACAGAGAAGACTGAATAAATAGGCATGTATTATTTTGCTGCATAAAGTCAAGGTGATATGTTCATACCCTACAGCCTAACTAGAATTTCTTGTCTCTGTATCTGCAAGTTAGCCATTACCTATTCCTTGATGCCTTCTTTCTTTCAAGTAAGCTTAATAAAGATGCACCTTAAATCTCATTCTCTTATCTCTCAAATGTCTCTTGATGTGTGGCAGCAACAGCATACTTTAATTATATCATACAGATTAAAATGGAGAGAGTTCATTACCGTGTTTCCCCGAAAAAAAGACCTTGTCTTATATTTTTTTGAACCCCAAAATAAGCGCTTGGCCTTATTTTCAGGGAGGTCTTATTCTTTTGGGGTGTGTGGAGGAAGATGGGGCTCCTCTTGCCATCTTACTTGATTTCCAGTTCTGCATTTAAATATTTTTGGAAAGGGCTTATTTTTGGGGGGAGACTTATTTTAGCACATGCGCTCAAAAGCCCAATTGGGCTTATTATCAGGGAATGCCTTGTTTTTGGGGAAACAGGGTATTTAGAGTTAAAGAATGCCGAAGATCCTGAATTCCATTTTTGATCAGTCCAATTAAAAATAAAACTGATAGAAGAAACTCTTCAATCAGAATGGAAGGGGAATTTCTTCATGTTACTCTATATATTACCACCTAAAATAAGTTCCTGAATCTGTGCACAATTCACAATATTCTGAAAATTACATTTTGTCACCATTTGGGGAAAAACGTATTAGAAGAAATAGTTTCCTAAGAATGTACACATACAAAGCAAAAATTTACATTAAAATGCTGTACTAGATGACAAACATATATACCCCTTTTCGGGCATATTTTTTCCCGCTAAATGTACATATTAAGAAGATGTGAATTTTAGAAAAAATCCTAAATTAGCACTTCTCTTTTTCTTACTTTCTTACTAAGGATCATTCAGAGCTGACAACTCTGGGCTGCATGAACAAAGTGCACAGGTAGTGCTTAACGACAACCATTCATTTAGTAGCCATTCACTAGTACAACAGCACTAAACAAAAATGACTTACCACCAGATCTCTCACATACAGATGTTCACAGCACTCCCAAAGTCATGTTATCAAAATTTGGGCACTGCAACAGTTGTAGGATCTTGGGGTTATGCAATCGTCATTTGTGATTTTCCCAGTTGGCTTTCAACAAGCAAAATCAATGGGAAAAGAATCATTGAATAACTGCATGACTCTCTGAGGTTGTGAAATCAGGCACAACTCACTTTACAGCCATTTTGCTTAGCCATAGAAATTCTGGTGTCAGTTGTGGTCGCAATTCAAGGATTACCTGTTATACCCAAGAACAGGGCAGTTTTCAATGCCACATAGTAAAACTTTATGGCTTGATTGTCCCAAAGGTGCTTTTTCAGGTGGCAACTGGGTTTCCTTGTATTCTCTTTGAAGATGTTTCGCTCCTCATCCAAGAAGCTTCTTCAGTTCTGACAGGATGGTGGGGAATGGAGGGATCCACTATGCTGTCAGAACTGAAGAAGCTTCTTGGATGAAAAGAGAAACATCTTCAAAGAAAAAACAAGGAAGTCCAACAAGGATGACCTGGATAACTGAGAATCTCTACAGACTTATGACTTCATTGAATATTTATATTTATAAGTCTCCAATTGTTCTGTATTCTACTTTCTAGTAGGCTTCCCTTTTAGCTCAGTGGAAGCTACGCAGAATGGCTATTTAATGACTGTCATACATCCCCCCACTTCCCCAATAAAAAGAAAATACTTCATTATTAGTAGGTCGTTCAGAACACCCTGACAACAAACTATGTCAGCATGTTTGTGGCCATCACTGACTTTACAGTGCTAATGCTAATGGAAGGTTTTGTTTTGCATATTTGGAGATTTATATTCAATGGAGTAATTAAGTCTAGTCAAGAAGTCAAAATAGCAATTCCCTAATGAAGAAAGTAATATGTTAAGGAAACATAAGGTGCCATCATATTCAATTGCATTCCTCAAAGTCACCTTAAGTCCATTAATGCTGTTAAGTTTATTTTAATTGTGCTCAATTAAAACTTTCAGAAGTGGCAGAGGCTTTTTAGAAGAAAGGTAGTTCAAATGGTACAAAAATAGAACTACATGGAAACTTAGGAGCATTTTACACAGTGAGGGCAAATTCTACTGTGAAAGCTTTTTGAGATTAATTGCTTAGGAACAGAGAATCTCTCTCTCTCTTTCTCCCTCCTTCCCTCTCACCCTCTCTTTTTCTCCCTCTCTCTCTCTCTCTCCCTCCTACTTTCCTCCCTCCCTTTCTCCCTCTCTTCTTCTTCTTCTCCATCTCTGTTTCTTTTTTCTCTCTGTGTGTGTCTCTCTTTCTGTCTCTGTCTCTGTCTGTGTGTGTGTGTCTGTCTGTCTGTCTGTCTCTCTCTCTCTCTCACAGACACACACACAGACACACACACACACACACAGAGAGAGAGAGAGAGAGAGAGAGAGAGAGAGAGAGAGAGAGAGAGAGAGAGAGAGAGAGAATAATTTCTTTCCATCCATCCCTCTATTCATCCACCCAACCCTGACAACCATCCATGTGAAGCATGTTTTCATTTAGAGGGATATTTTATTTAAATTATGGTGGTGCTGAGGTTGTTAAAGTTGCTGAGCTTGTCAGCTGGAAAGCTGACAGCCTAGGTTCAAGACCTGAGTGCTGCATGAACAGGTGAGCTCCGTTACCTGCCCCAGCTCCTGCCCACCTAGCAGTTCGAAAGCATGCAAATGTGAGTAGATAAATAGGTTCCACTATGGTGGGAAGGTAATAGCATTCCATGTGCCTCGGCATATAGGCATGCTAGCCATATGACCACAGAAATGTCTTTGAACAACACTAGTACCCTTGGCTAAGAAACAGAGATGAGCACCACCCCCTAGAGTCAGAAACAACTGGACAACTAATCTTAACTTTTACATTTATCTTTATTTAAATAATGTCATTGGGGTGTGGTTTGGAGTCTGTTAGATGCCTTGAGGACTATATGGGAATAGCATCTGCCATTCCACATAAATTGCAGGACTATCTGTCATATAACATACATGAATATGCTTGCATGAGAAGTTGTATAACCTGACAATTTCATTTGAAATATCAGGGCACTCCTGAAAATTCCAGATTTTATGAATTCCAAAAAGGATTCAATTTTATGATGTTCTTGCTTGCCTGAGATTTGTCCAAAGTAAAATAAAATAGATTTATTATAAAATAAATCTTGTGGCTCTATCTGATACCTACCCTTTTTCCCTCCTGAAGAGCCACTGCTACTTAACAGCGAAGAGGCAACAACACTGCATATTTTGACTAATCTCAGATACTTCTAGTTGTTGCATTTAGAACCCAGTTAGAACCTTCCTAATTATATTATTAAATCTTTAATCAATAACTAGCCAGACAGAGCCACTTTAAAGTTTGAATAAGAATAGTCTTATACTTTGGATAGAAACTGATGTCTCCAGGAATGTCATTAGTAGAGGAGCAGAAGCCCTGTGCACATTACAGGTAAAACATCAATTTGAAATTCCAGGGCTGCCCTTGGCAAGCTTTCATATCCTGCTGCATTCAGCAAGCTGCTGTTTGCTTTGTCACAGTGTCCAGGTTAACTCACAGTTGGTTATGCTAATGGTTATTGCCTGAAAAATTGCACTTTTACCACCTGCTACTAGTACTTGCATAGTGGATACACAATACAGTTCCCTGTCCCAGTCACTGGTATGTTAAATTTGGTACCATTTCTGGAATTAAAATTTATCCTCCTATGATCGTTAGCTTTAGCTCTCATTAATAGTACCGACAAGTTCCACATTGACTTTAATAATGCAGCATCGGTGGCCACATAAATTGGATGTGCTAATGGAACAGAGAATAAGAAATGAAATGGCGTGATTATAACAAAGAAGAAAGCTAAGGTATTTTTTAGTACTGTTGAAACTGATGCCATTCAAGCGTCTACCAGTTTTTTAGAAATTGTAAAGTAATAATAATCACTGGCTTACAATTCAGTAGATACAATTCAGGTACCTGGATTGTGTAGTGGATTTGGATTCAAAAACACAGGGGCTTCAGAGAACCTGGGGAGGAGGTGTACCATCTACCTGCAAATGTGTCTTTTCCTGAGATCACAAAGGACATCCACAGAAGCTGGGGGGGGGGGGGAATACAACTGCTAAAAAACAAATGGCAAGGAGGTGCTGTTCTATCAAGTAATGGCATTTTGAGAGTTTTTGTTCTTTTATTATTGATTTTATTCTAATTTCTGAAATTGTGGCTCCCCTTGGGACATCTAAAGATTATGCAGAGCTATGCTTGGTAGACTTGCTGATTTCAGTATTTAAGTATTCTGAAAAAGAAGTCTTGGCATTAAAATATGGACTGTGAACAGACAAGGAGAAACCTAACACACAAACACTGCATATGGATCAGTGGTGAGTTGCCCCCAGTTCGGCCTGGTGGTTCAGCAGACTAAAGCCTTGTGATTAACACCAGCTGTCTGCAATTACCATAAGTTTGGGTCTCACCAGGCTCAAGGTTGACTCAGCCTTCCATCCTTTCTAAGGTAGGTCAAATGAGGACCCAGTTTGTGGGGGCAATAAATTGACTTTGTATAAAATATACAAAAGTATGAAGGTTATTGCTTAACGCATTGTAAGCCACCCTGAGTCTTCGGAGAGGGCAGCATATAAATCAAATTAAAAAAAAAAACAGCAGGAGGCTCCGCCCACTGACCCTGATGTCATGAGAAGCCATCTGTGCATGTGCAGAAGCTTCTCTCTGCTTAACGCATTGTAAGCCGCCCTGAGTCTCCAGAGAAGGGCGACATATAAATCAATTTTTTTAAAAAAGTTGCGTGCCTGAATGAAGCACACGTGCACGCGTGTGCAATCCCATTGCGAACCAGTAGTAAAGGTAAATAGAACCCACCCCTGATATGGATAGATAACTATCTTTTCCCCTCAGTTAGTAACTACTCTACCTTAGCATTTTTTTCTATACAATATGGATCAATCAGGATTTTTTTTACCTATCAACATTGTGACACAATAGCCTCTATTCTACATATGACTTTATTGGGTGCAAGCCTCTTGCTGCCCACTTATTCATATTCTAGGTCAGGGGTGCCAAACTTGACTTCATTGAGGGCCACTGTTCTGCCCTAGCTATGGACCCCAAAGAACGTAGCACACACAAAGTCTGTACAAACCTTAATTTACTAATTAAAGACTACTAATGAGCTTATTTATTTATTTATTTATTTATGTGATTTATATGCCGCCACTCTCCCCAAGGACTCAGGGTGGCTTACAAAAACAATCATGAATACAAATCACAATAAACACAATTAAAATACATTAAAATCCATTAAAATCATTCTAAAAAGGCTATATAACCCCATGATCATAATGTTCTTTAAACAGCCATGTCTTTAATCCCCGGTGGAAGGAGAGGAGGTCGGGGGCCGTCCTGAGGTCAGTGGGAAGACTATTCCAGAGGGTCAGGGCTCCGACAGAGAAAGCCCTCCCCCTGAGGGCCGCCAGCTGACATTGCTTGGCTGACGGCACCCGGAGGAGGCCCACTCTATGGGAGCACACTGGACGGTGGGAGGAAGGCAGGAGGTGGTCCTGTAAGTACCCCAGGCCTAAGCCATGTAGGGCTTTATAGGTTAAAACCAGCACCTTGAAACGAACCCGGAGAACAACCGGTAGCCAGTGCAGCCCGCACAGGAGAGGTGTAACACGGGAGTAACGAGAAGTCCCCGTAACTACCTGCACGGCCGCATTCTGGACTAACTGGAGTCTCCGGATATGTCCCAAGGGCAGCCCCATGTAGAGGGCATTACAGTAATCCAACCGAGAAGTAACCAAGGCATGGGTGACCGTGGTGAGGGCATCTCGGTCCAAAAAAGGGAGCAACTGGCATACAAGACATACTTGCGCAAAGGCCCCCCTGGGGTTTTAGTAGTTGTTCAGTCTTTTCTGAACAAGGGCTGTTAATTTAACTCCATTAACAGCCAACAAGAATTCAAAGAATAATAAATCAGTTCTGAGGCACAGTATTTCAGATAACCATAATCTTCCTTGGTTGACAGAATGTCGAGAAGCAATTTGCAGGAAAACTGATTAGAGAGAAACAAGAGCAAAATCAAACGTTTTCTGGAATCAAGATGCGAAGGAATTTGAATGAAGTTGTTTCCTGCAAATTGTATCAGTCGTCATCCTTCCTTAAATAGGCTAGGGGAGTGGCCAATTAGCCCCAAGCCTTACTCTCAGGGAGATCTCCTCCTGAGGAGCCATTCCTGCCTTTTCGCAGCTCTGTGCTCTTGTGCATCGTGAAGAGGCTCCTCCTCTTCTTCCTCTTCACTTATGGGAGCTTCTGGAGGTTCTGAAGGCCCTGGCTGAATCCCCACCTCTGGCACCACATCTTCTCCAGCCTCCTCATTGTCCGACTCGAGGGCCAATGCACAGGCTGCTGGCTCAGCACCACACCAGCCTCCTCACTGTCGGAATCAGCTACTAACTGCACAGGCCACTGACGGGCCACAACAGCCGCATCAGGGTTTTGTTTGACCTTGGGGGGCCAGGAGGCATGGCCAGGGGGCATGGCCAGCTCAAGGTCCCCCTGTCACTCGTGTCAGGGGCACCTCTGGTGGCCCAAATGCTCTGCCAGCAAAAATGGGCTCATGAGCTCAGTTTTCGGCTGTGATGGTTTCCTGCAACCCTCTGCCAGTGAAAACAGAACTCGGGAGGGGCACCCACGGCCCTCCCAAGCTCCGTTTCATTGGCAGAGGCATCACAGGCCACTCCTTTGTTGTTTCCAGGATAGCCCCACAGGCTAGAACTAAGCACTCCATGGGCGGCCCCCGGGCCTTGAGTTTGACACCCCTGTTTTAGGTTATCCAGGTATATGAAGAAGAGTGTTCATTTATTTTCAGAATTATAAGCCTGCCTAACCCAAAGTATGACTTTGGGCATTGACCAGCATAAAGACAGTAAATCAAAAAAGGAGAAAAAACCAAACCATATAGCAACAAGCAATAGAAAATCAAAACATATAAATACAACTAACCACATAACAAACAACCATAAGAAGATTCCTACTGAACTGGATCCTAATGCCTGGGGGAAAAGCCAGGTCTTAACAGCTTTCCAACATGAAAACATTTGGAGCCTGTGGCATTACCAGTGGAAGTTCATTCCAGAGAACCAAGGGCAACCTCAGAAAACTCTTCTTTCTGACATCTGAAAGTTGATCCCCACAAGGATATCTTCACAGTTCTTATTTGCTGATGATAAATATGAGTCTATTGTTTTCAATTCAAAAGTGCTATCTGTTTATTATTTCAATTCACACATTAGGATTATTTAAACAAATATTTGCTGAATATTAGAGCATTCTTTGATATTGTTTCTTTGCATGATTGGTAGAGGCAGACCAGGCTTGCAAGATAAGATGCAGCGATTTCTCTCTGAAAGCAAAAGCCTAGGTTAATAAAAGGGAATAATTGTTGAAATTATTTTAAAAATGGGGTTATTTTTAAAATGACTCAAGGACAGATCAGGTTTTATTTTTTATTATTATTTCTCTGCTTTTATGATAAAAACAAGGAGGAAAAATATAAAAACAAAAAAGGGACAACAGAAACCTATTATGCTACATATTGAAAAAAAAATTACTCAGCACAATTTTTAAATTGACCATTAAACTTGATTGTGTGGAATATTGATCAGTATTTCCATTACACTGATAAAGAGTTCATAAATTGAAAAGATGGCATTGATTTAAGATAATAATTCTGGGATCTTACTCTTTTTCCAACACTGAAGAAAATTATTTTGTTATACTCATTGCTCAATAATACTAATCAATTTTATATTTTGAAATCTATGAATCATTTTAATATATACAGTACATAGTTCAAAAGAACATCACTGTCTTCGAACAAGATTGATCTTTATAAGATGACAGATATTAAACCAAAGATGGGCAATAATGGGAAAACCCAATATCAAAGTAATAAGTATCCCTTCATCCATTTTATATTTCAAGCATAATAGAGTTGACAGTCAATCCTTTTAAAGCATTCCTGCATCAGCAATTTTTTTCCAACCAATATTCAGGGATAAACACAACATGGATTTTCTGTTGACAAGTTGTGGTACTCTGCTTTCATCTTGGGGCTCTTCTGAGGTGAAATCATCTTAATTTTTGACTTTTTAATTATTTATTTGATAATAAAAAAATTAATTGGTCCCTTTCTGATTAAATCTTGAGCTTGTGGTGTTTCTTCTTTTATTTATTTCTGTGTCAGGAATTGAGAAAAAAAATAGAGCACAATAGTGATGCCCAAATAGACAGCATCCTAATTAGCTGGTGGAAGATCGATCAATCAATCTTCAGATATATATATATAGACTGGATTCCCTTTACTTTATAAAGGGAGGGCGGTATTCATTTGCTCGTTCGTTCATTCGTTCATTCGTTTAAAATTTTAACCATCATCTACAGTGGACTCTTTTGAATTGAAACATTTGGTGACTGATGTACATAAAATGTTCAAATGTTCAAATGCAGAAACAGCTTTGAGGTAATAAAGATCTTCAACATGAAACTACTTGTTTAGTGAAATAATTTCTGTAATTTGAAACATTCCTTATTCTGCATATTTGGGGGGGGGATATGTGAGAGTCTTTCACTGAAGCTGAAGTTAAGCCTGAAATTAAAACTTAACATTGTGTGAGTTTTTGTTTCCATTTAGCTTGAAAATCTATTTTTGATGTTTTAATTGAAACCTATGTGCTCAGATATTAATCAAAGATCTTCTGAATAGAAAGCATAGGAGATCAATTTTCCCCCAGTTCTGCCTCCTTAGATACTTCAGAAACAGAAGTTATTCTGAAAGTTCAGGATCTTAGCCACCATGTCAAAGTTAGCAAATCATCAATTCATCAATATTGCAGATTTTGTAATATAAATTATTAATTTCAGAGCAAACGCTGTGGTTCTTGATTAGATTTTAAATGTGATGCCTCTTCATCAGAAGTTACTAACAGCATTATGATTTCTGCTTGTATACATCTGTTGTTTCTTTATTGATTCCATTTCACTTTTATCATATCATGAAATAACAGAATGATTATCTTGCCTGCTTTGGTAGGACCGATTCATTCAGTCATTGTTCAGAAGAAAGGATACATTCAGGTTCTACATATACAAAAGCTTCGTTATCGCTAATGCTGGTGAATTTGTCCATGGAAATCCCAAACCATTCTTTTTCTGAGTCGCTTTGTAAGCGGGTCCCTCAATAGCCTAATTCTCTCCTTATTTTCAAAGCCAAACAGCTCAGCGTTTCAATTATGTTCTGAACATGTTATCAAGTCAGTATTCAGGATTCTTGTGGCTGTTATATGTTTCCAACTTGACAGCTGTTCACGTTTGGATTTCTATTGTGTTCAGTAGCAAACAGCGTTATGTGACAATACCAACGTATTGAATTATACAATGAGCACAATCTATTGTTTTCCAGCAGTGATCGCTTGTATTTTTCCCATTAAAAAAAGTACGGGGAGGATGTTTTTTAAATTCCACAGCATTGTTAGGTATTGTAGCAATAGGCCTTGTTTGGAATCTTACATATAACTCACTCAGTAATTTCTTTCACGTTTAATTTAATAGAAGATAAAAGATGAAAGCAAATTAAGGCCATAAAACATCGCCTTAAATGAGTTCTTTGTACCTGGCCTTTGGCAAACATGTCCTGGCAGCTTAAAAAAAAAGAAACAAACTTGATAATGTATAGGGATATCTTACTGGGTGGGTCCCAGCTGGTGAGTTTATAGAATGTTCTCTCCTTGGATATGAATTAGCTCTATTCCGTCTATCATTTCAAGAGACTCTCAAGACTGGCTCTGCCAGTGGTTCTCAACCTTTTGTTTACCACAGCCCCCCCCCAAGACTGAAGTCAAGAGTTAAATCCTAACATTTCCTCAAGCCTTTGTGGATCCCCTGTGATGACATTGTCACACACACAAACACACAACCCCAGAGGTCCGAGAACCACAGTTTGAGAACCACTGGACTATACCAATGGGCCTGAGATTGCTAGGAGATTGGGAAGATATTGCAATGGTTCCCTTATTGAAGTTAACATTATTCTCTTTTGTGTGTGTGCTGTTTTATAGTTTCACAGCAACTATTTTTAATGCATTTATTGTTTGGTAATTAAGTGCTGCTTGCTGACCAGAGACACTTTTTGTGAGTTGAGCTGCCTATGAGAGAGCAGTCTGCTCAGACAATTGGATTCAACTGGGATGAACATCTCAGAACATCCTACCACAGACCTGAGATTTCCTCATGGCCTCTCATCCAAGTACAATTGTAGTTATTATTTCTCAGAAAAAGAAATCCTTTATTATCTCCTCCTCTATATGTGTCTGTCTGCCTCTGTGTGTGTGTGTGTGTGTGTGTGTGTGTGTATCTACAGTATGTGTTTCTTTTTGTTCCTTAAATAAGAATAAATTTGACATTATGAAAGAATTAGAATTATTTTTAACACTGTAAACTACCTGCAGCAAATCATCCTCCCTGAACAGATCATCCAGCAGAGAATACATAATAAATATGAACATTAGTTCACAGCCTTTTAAAATAGAAAAGTATCAGAAAAAGGAGGAAAATTTACAATTTCATGATACATGAGTGGGAACAGTCAAAGAAAGTTAGCTGTTCTTCCAACCTACTGCTACAAAGAAGAAGAGGATTGAAAATAGATTTTACTGGCTTATCTTGAATAATATTACCAATAGTCTGAATGGACTCCAGGGGTCAAGGAGGAACTTAATTTCTAAGTATGAGATGACATTTATGGGTTACTTGACTTTCCCAATTAATAATATATTTTATAAGTTATAAGGTGTTTATCTCAACAGATGGTAAGAGATATTAATATTTCTTCCTTCACCTCAGTTTACTGACTCAGTCTGCATTAGCTATATTACTTAAATAGATTAAACTTTAGTTTTCATAGCAGAAAACCCAAGAAAAGTACCTTAAGCCAGTCTGACTATGGAGATGATGAAGTAGCAAGTGAATGAAAGAGGAAGATAAGTTGATGGTTTTAACTGATTTCCTAAGTTTATACAGAAAGTATTTTTTTTTAAAAAAAAATTGACCTAAAGGAAGTGAAGGGTAGTACAATATGGTGGTCTGTTTCAGATTTAACAAATATGACTTGTGCAGTCAGATTGGCATAATCAAATCCTAACTAAACCAAATTTAACTTTCTTTCTTGGAAAATGATCTTAGACTATGAATGCAGGTTATTATGATGATGTTCTGCCAAAGGTGAGATAATGACTCATAGATAAATCTTGGCAGAAATCTGGATAGAGATCAAACACAAGCTACTCAATTGAATCAGCAAAACTCAGCCAAAAATAAAGGTAGGTAAGCTTATTTCCAGATCGTCAATCCAGTAACTCAGTTCAAGGTAATTAAAGGCTTTTCTCATTTTATATATTCCATGTAGTATCGGAATTATCGTTCCATTCCATTTCCTCTCTCATTAATGCATTACATACCTCTGAACAAATTATCTGTTGAGTGTTGGAGGTTTGAGTAAAAATGGAATCCAAAAATAAATCTAAGTTAAGAACCAAAAGCATATGTTTTTCCAGTGCAGAATGAAGTGAAAACTATTAAAATGTCCACTTATAACATCCATGATGGATCTTTAGAATTATTGTTTCTGGATAGTGCACAGCAGGCTATGAGTTTAACAGGAACCTCATACTTACGCTCTTCAGAAACTGATCTTGAACTGATTCTGAAGATATAGTAATCATGACTAGTAGCCTTTGGCAGCTGCCGGGCTTCTCTGAACCACTTAAGTAAGAAATTGGTACAAATAGATTTCCAAGGACAAACGTTCTGATAAAGAGACTTACCATAGAAAAGTGAGCGATGTCATTACAAAGCATCCCAGTGATTGCTCTGTATCAAACATGAGCCAAATTTATATAAAAATCAAAATTAAAATTTCTGTATTGCTTTATCTTGTTTGCATAGTATAACACTTTTGAATCCACTATATTTTGGTGATATTCATCTGCTATGTTGCCATTCATCTGTTATTTCAGTAACAGTCTAGTTTGGTTTTCATGATCCTTCTGAAAACTGGCTATCACACAGATTTATCCTCCATATTTTCTTCCCTAGTGATTCAAATCACTACAACATTGCCAAACCATAATCTGTGTATAAGGGTCTTGAGATATTTTTAGCCCAAATCCACAACCAATTTGTTTTGTTGGAAGACCCCAGACTTTAATGTTGTGAGAAAGTAGAGGGACTTTTCCATTCCTGTTTGCCTACTCAGTACATATTTTTACACTCTTCTGTGATGTGCTTTTACACCTTTAAAATAAATCTGAAGAAACCGGATTGCTATGATCTGTTAATTGTTTGAATTTATACCTTCTTCATTTACAAAATCATTTTTTGTGGTGCAGCAACTAGATCTGGACAAGTGTAAACAGAACGATTCCAAATGTAATTGCAACATAAATCTGTATAAAGGTACTATAATTTTGGCTGTGCTGGCTGGGGCTCATGAAAATTGGTATGCATAGCATAAAGAAGAACCCAAGTTCATAATCTTGGTAGTTCAGCAGGATTCATCACACGATTACACAAAATGTTCTGTAAGACCCACAAAGTAACAAAGACATTGCTTACAACGATCTTATTCATGTTAATAAGCCAACAATACCCAAAGACATTAAAAAGAAACACTCCCCCAAAAACAAAAAGGCTCAGAAATATTGCAAGACCTATTTAGATTCCGTACCCCTTTCCCACCTGCTACCATGATATCTATTGCCAGTGGCTATTGCCTACTTTTGTATAGGCATGCCAATTCCTTTGATGTATTGCAAAAAGAGAGAAAATTGAAGAAATGCCTCCTTTGACTTCCTCTCCAGCCTCTATCAATGATTCAGAATGGAAGAACCAGTCTTGATGTCACAGTTTAATTATCTAGGGAGCTTGCCAGCTCATTTACCAGCACGATTTAGGACCCTGTTGGAGTTTTCTCAGTTCAATGTACTGATAACAACAAAGATTAAAGCCAAAAACTATCACTATTCTATTATTCTCAGCAAGGGACAGGCTCATTTAACACAGAAAAACTAGAGGGAAATCAGTACCATCTCAATCCACTCTTACTGTGGTTCATTGGAGTGGTGCTATTGTACATTCTGAAGTGCAGGAGCTTGCTAGTCTACCCATCGTTGGCTAGCCACCCATGAGAATCCATGCTCATGTTATTTATGACTATGAATGGGGGTTTGATTGAGGAGATGGGCATCCATGCATATCACACTAAAATATCAAAGATTACTTAAAGTTTTCTTCTTCTGTGCAAGTCAGAGTTTGATGCATCACATGGCTTTTACTGGCACCATATCCTATTGGTCTTTTAAGGCAAAGGAGACGAGTCTGAGGATAGAGCCACAAACAGAGTTCTCCAAAGTTATGGCTATGTTGCAATGCGAGACCCAAGGGTAAAGTTATTAAACCTGTAAGTCAGGAATAAGTAATTATGTTTTTAGCTTTCATTAGATGTAAATGAAATCATATATTATGCTGTCCACATCCATTGTCTTTTGAATTATGGCCAAACATATCACTTCAGGATCAAATATGGTTCTTATCCCATAAGAGGTTGCATAAAATTTTATAAATGATCTCGAATACATTCTTAGTGAGGAACTTCATTAACTACTTTGAATTTTAATTCCACTGATATGTAAATAAAATCAACATAAATTACTAACCCTAGTTTCCCTTAGAGGAGCTTATACCACAGAACAACTTGCTTTCACACTATAGACAGTTGCACTACAGTTAAACATTCTAGTTGTTTCATTCTCTAGTTTTTCTGCAGGTTCTTTAATAGTTTTAATTGTTATATTAAGGTCCTCAAGGCGCTGAGAATCAGAAAATGATAGTAGTCAACATTAAACAAATGAATAAGCAAAAGAATAAATACATAACTTAGGACATGCTCCTTTCCAGCATGTCAGCCCTAGAGGACTATGATGACCTTGTTGCCAAAAATAAAAATTACCAAAAATCAACACTCAAAAAAAGCATGTATTAACTATAATTAATACTAGACCAACAATCAAGCAGTAAACAATATCCCAATCAAGGAACTAGCAATTCAGGAAAACAATCAAACAATAAACAATAGACTAATCAAGGAACCTCCAAGAACACTCCTGCCAACACTGACAGGACAAGCCATTTGTATATAAACAGAGAACAAATCCCACTCCCTTTTAGCGCTAATGGGTAATGAAACATCTACAAGAAAACAGCCAAGTTCAGAAAGCTTGGACCCTACCCCATCCCCCCAAAAAATATTTTAATGTGATACTACAGTTAGATAACTTTGGGTTATAATTGTTCCACCACTTCAAATGTGAATCAGCATATCCTTGCTTGTTTTATAGTTTTCCTTCCAATTTCCATTTAATTCTCTGAACCTCACTGAGCCCAGTAGCTGTGCCCATCTTCACTGTAGTTGGAAAGGGACTAGTGATTTAATGCATCCACAGCACTTTCCCTCTAGTAAATAGAGATGTTTGTCAGAGTAATTCCTCAGCTGATCTGGCATCTGCACTACCAGTCAGTTATGATCAATACATTTCAATTAACCAAATTAACTACTTATTTTCACAGTCAGTGTAGGCCAAAAAACTCCCCCACCCAAAAAAAAAAAAAATAGACCCAAGGCCAGCTGAGTTCAGAAAACATGTTTTGTTTGGCTTTTTAAACAGCTATCTCTGCATTTTCAGGGATATTTCAGGATTAACAACAGGACTTCTTCAGTGATGGGCTGCTGCATGGTTGCAAGGGTTCGGGTGAACCCTTAGCTCTGATCACTAGCTGGGCCCGTCCACCCACCCCGTTCTATGCTATCCATTTATAACTTATTTCTGGCTCATTGGCTGGCCCAGCTGCATTCCACACTGCCCCTGCTGTTCTCATTGAGCTGCCTGAACTGATTAAGAGCCCGTTTGAAGCTCTGTTTCTCTTCCAAAGGGGCACAAGCGAGCAAAGCGAGTGCGCACGCTCACAACCATGAACCACTTTCTTTGTTAAAGAAACTGCAGCCCACCTCTGGACTTCTTGGTAACTCAAGAAGTCTTACAAAGCCTATAGCCTATGTACCCCAGTGTTATAGACACAGCTGAACCCAACATACCTTGTTTTCTTCCTTCTGCAGAGAAGGGTGGGAAAGAACTAAGTCTACAAAATCCAGGAGAGCATTTTTCTAAAATAATAATAATAAATTAATTGAATGTCTTTTCAATGTTCTTCAGATGTTCTCATTTTATGCTGTAATGTATGATGTAAAATAACAGTAGACTACTTGCACAATACTTTTACAGGAAGCCAAGTCCTAAATAAAAGTAATTCAAATTTTCAAATGCAGATGTGGTGTTTTATAATTTTTATATAAGCTAAAGTATATGCATACATGTTAGATATTTTATACAGCATTGTATAGCTTGTGCCATCATAAGACCAATTTTATTTCAGCAGCTAATGTTGTCAACATGCTCTTAGGTATCGTTAGCAAATTCCTTGGGAAAGGAAACAAAGCATTTGGCACACCTAAGAAAACCAAGAACTCTTTTATAACCAGGAACTGTGAATAAGATGAAAGGGAGAACACAAGTAGAACTCTCTGCTAGTCAGGGTTGTCACTGTGTAAGAAATTATGAGCTAGGATAGCCATAACAACAATTTTGCTATATATTTTCCAATTTGCATGCAAATCTATCAATCTATTCATTATCTTGCTTGTGGAGCTACTTTTTTATTTTTTTTTTCTCCAAGTCTGACAAATAACTATTTGTTGATAAGCAAATATCAACTATTTGATGATAAACTAACATTTATTTACAATTTGAAAGATTTCAATTCCTGCCAAATCCAGATAAAACATCTCAAGACTAAAAAAAGAGAACTGATTCCTCTTGGGCACACCAATCAATTTTATTTTTTGCTAGCAATAATATTCATAACAGATGTTCTAAATCTATACTCTTCTCCAAAACAAAATAATTTGAGAGCTTATTTGTAAAGAAGTGTCTGAATAATAGGCAGAAGATCAATCCTTATAGCTTTCTTCTTTCTTATCTTGCCTGGCAAACAAAAGCTTTATGTGTTATTTTTCTACCCATCAGACAAGTTGCTAAAGGTACTGCGCTTCAGAAACAATGGCAGCTGCTACCATTGGTACCTCTAGTAGAATTTGAGTTCAATTGGGAGACTTCTGTTCAGCCAAAAAGCACCAATAGAATTTTGCAGATTATTAAAAGAATTTGCAACTCTACAGAATTTACAGTCAGGTTCTTCTGGCTTTGGGAAATTAATGCCAAGCTCTTAATCTGATTTTCTGTAGGTATTTCATCTCATTCGTGTCTCTCTGAGATTTCCTTAATGCAATTGTTCAGAAGAGGGCTTTGACTTGTGTTTTTGGAAGTCTGCATAGAATTGGATTTCAGAAAATCATCCAATCGTCGATAATTCTTTCCCCATCCCAAATTCAAATCCTATGTAAACACTCGTAGTCAGTTTCTTTTTTATGAGCCATTATAAATTCAAACAGATGTTGAACAAATGATCGCAAGTTGACTACCTCTAAGTTCTTCTTGGGATTTAAAGCCTATGCAAAGATGTTGAGCCTTTCCCAGAAATGGCATATCAGGTGCCCTAAAAAATAACTAGAACAGGATTGTGGGCATTTGTCAGCCAAATGTTTTATTCTACCAACCAGCACCTAAGCACCATCGCCTTGTAATAGTGTTTCAATTATAGCTTTTCAATTGAGAGCAGTGAGGCTGAATTAAGCCTGGGATGCCTGCCAATGTAGTGGAGGGTTTTTTCTTCTTTGCACTAGGACTGAATTTCAGCTCCCCTTACGTTCCATTAAGTTTAAGATCCAATTGCTAGGTGTCTTTTTTAGGCTTCATTAAAAAGAATATTTTGAATGAAGGTCATTTGGAACGGTACCAAATGGATCTCCCTGGGAAGTAAATAAGGTGTGTGTGTGTGTGTGTGTGCATGTATGTATGTATGATAATATGTGCCTAAAAATAAAACAAATTTTATTTAGAGTTTTTTTGGGGAAATTATGTACCATATTTTTCAGAGTATAAGATGCACTGGACTATAAGACACACCTTAGTTTTTGGGGAGGAAAATAGGGGGGGGGATTCTGCCTCTGCCTACCAGGTATTCACCTGGCTAGCATCTTTAGCCTGGTTAGCTTCAGCCAGGGCCAGATTTAGATGAAAAGAGGCCCTAGGCTATTCCACTTATGAGGCCCTTTCACCTCCCATTTTTTTCGGTTCAGTGTTTTAGTGTTCACTGTTTTTAGAATAGTGTAATTTCAATTTTGCTAACAATTTGAATGTAGGCCCCTCTTGATCTTGAGGCCCTAGGCTGAAGCCTAGTTAGCCTATAGGAAAATCCAGCCCTGGCTTCAGCACATTAGTTCGCTGGTTGTGAGCATGCAAGTTGGGGCTGATAAGGTGCTTCAAAAGCAGAGCTGATCATTGGAGGGAGCTCCAGTCAGTAAAGTAGGCAAAGTGCAGAAGTGGTAAGACAAGACAGCAGTTGTTCTGGGTTGCCATTTGGGGTTCCGCATCTCATGTTTTCAGCCTCCAAACACTCTGTTTGAGAGCCCTTCAGGGCTGAGGGAATCACCAAAGCACATTGCCACTGATCATCACCCAAAAACAAGATGCGCAGAGGCTGAAAACATGATGTGCAATGGCAGCAATCAGCAGCAATGTGCTTTGACAATCCCCACAGCCTTGAACAGCTCAAACGGAGCATTTGGAGACTGAAAATGCAAGGCACAGAGCCCAAAAACGCAAGCCATTGTCTGTGGCAATCACTGCAGCCAGGAAGATGATGTGTGGATGCCAAAGGGTGGGGGCTGATGGGTGGGGTGGGGCTACATTTGGATTATAAAATGCACCCATATTTTCAGCCTCTTTTAGGAGGTGGACATACTCTGAAAAATAGAGTAATTTTTGTAATCCAGGTAATCAGGCAACTTTTACCTATGAGTGGATCTATGCAATTTTTAAATTTATTTCAAAATATATGTGCCGTCCTTTAAATCCAGGTATTTGCCAGATTTTTCCCCCCTTTTGATTTCTAAAATGGATGTGGGGGATGAGCTGACTGAGCCCAAGGGAGAGGTAAAACGCATCATCAGTCATGACACCTTTTGTACCTGCAAGAAATATAAGTCCAGCCCACCTTGAATGTCTCTCTTATCTTTCCTGCATTTCCCTTTGTGGCCAGATTCGTGTTTTATTTATTTATTTATTTGTTTGTTTGTTTGTTTGCTTGCTTGTTCAATTTATATGGCGCCCTTCTCCGGAGACTCAGGGCAGCTTACAATGAGTTAAGCAATAGCCTTCATACTTTTGTATATACCTGCTTAGTAGAGCTTTCGGCCCCCCCAAGCAATGTTCTTTTTTATACAAAGTCAGCTTATTGCCCCCACAATCCGGGTCCTCATTTTACCTACCTTGAAAGGATGGAAGGCTGAGTCAACCTTGAGCCCGGTGAGCTTTGAACTTGCAATAATTGCAGGCAGCTGGCAACTAAATACTACTTTAGCAGCACTTAGTCCACTGCGCCACCAGACTCTTCTAAGGCTCTTGTAGAGAGCTTACACTTTCAATAAATCTTTATATTCATTTGAACAGCCTGATTTCCTGGGACTTGACAATGTAGTTTCAATTTAAAAAGATTTAAAATCTTTAAATCCAGATTTTTCCCAGGGCAGTTTACAACAGAATAGAATCACATCCAATTCTAAAATAATTAAAAAGTGGAGTAAGTCACAACTAAAATGCTCAACATTAAAACAATAATGTGGCCCAGCCCATTCATTAAAATGCCTGCAATGCCTGATAGAATCATAATAACAATGGCCATGAAGGGTTTACTAAAAAGGGGCTAAAGAAGCAATACAATGGTGCCAGGCATAGCTTAATGAGAAAGAAATTCTAGGGACCAATTTAGCTCTTGTACAGGGATGTCATCTAACTGTAGGAAGAAGTTTGAAGGAGCTTTTTGTTATATTTTGTCTTAGTTGCATCTTCTGTAATTAATATTCCATGCTACATTAAATACAATATTCAGTTTTTACAATTGCTGCCAAGCATACAGCTGAAGAAACAGGGTAGATCAAGAAATTAGGCAGCATTAGCGGGGACCCTGGGGATGGACAGCACAGAAAGAAAATACTGAAAAGATGGGGAAATATTGGTATTAGCAAAGGGAACAAGGGTATCTCAATGACAATCACTGGCTTTAAAATGGTGGACACAACTTGGTCAAAATATTGATCATAGCAAGCATGTAAAAAGAGACAAGGATAAGATTGTAAGGTCATGCCCACCATTATGAAGCCAAGGACCACTGCTACATAAAACCCTGAGAAAGAAGACACAAGGAAGATGGGGGATATATAACCAAATCAGTATATATAACACTCAGTCATTATATATCTATTGGAAATGTAGATATCACCTGCATAGAGATTCATTTCATCTGATTTAGCATCTCAAAAAGTACTTTATCAATGTACCGTATAGAGTTTTTCCATTGATTTCTGCTGATTGATGAAATATCACTCATCATCATATTTGCATGGAAATATTAAGATAGGCTGGTAATCAATCTATGTTGTAGACCAGTGGATGTTTTGTAGGCTGCTATATGCTCTGTTTAAGGCCAATATAGACATATGTAATCCTCTAAAGTAGGTTGTACATTGAGATTCTCAATCGTCCAGGTCATAGTTGTCCCAAATTTTTTTTTTAAAGGCAACTGCACTTTTTTCCTTTGAAAACACTTCTCATCTAAGAAGCTTCTTCAGTTATAACTAATGAGTTCTTCTAAAGTAGGTCATTTTCTTTCTGTCCTCCCCAATCCAAAATATTATTTCAAATCAAATCACTAAAAAGCATTTTATATCAAATTTTAAAAATTGGTTCCATTTGTAATTCATTCCAAATTTCACTGAAAATAATAATCCCCCGGGCTTTTGCATGCCATCAAATGTGCATAATGCAGGCAAAATTTATTACTGGTATATTCAAAATTGGCCTTAAATTAGGGGAGACCATCTTCCTGGGTAAGACTATCTTACAAAATGTCATATGCCTGCAAATGTCTCTGTATAAGATTTCAGCATTCTCACATGAAATGTTAGCATTTTTGTGGAAGAACTTATTTGATAATGCAGCAAATGTACGCATCAATCCTGAAATGTCACATCAGTGCTTTTTTAATTATTATTTCTGATTAAGTTTTTGATTTTACCCTGTTCTTAGTGCCCCTATAAGTAATGCTGCTGATGTCTGGCTTTCAGGGACTGTCTTAGGAAACCTACAGAAAACACACAATAATTATGGGACTGTTTCTCTTTTGCTTAACTGCCAGTATCACATGAACATGGTATCAGATTGAATGGATATTTGCACCACTTCCCTATTTCCTTTAAAAAACAAAAACAAAAAACCTACACTTAAGTTCCAGGTAAGAGATTTTTCTTTTCTTTTATAACCTCACTTTCCATCTCCACGCACACAAAAATATTCATCACACCACACATGTTTTAAATGTTCTCCTGGAACTTGCTGGATGTTCTAATGTCGCATTTTCTCTCTCTTCTTTAAATACCAAAAATTGTCAAACTTTTAAGAGGGTTCTTTAAGGAAGCAGTAACAATATGCTGTGTAGTTGAGCCATTCCAAACATAGAGCACGCTAAGACAAAGGTAATTATCCATTCCAAGATGCAAAATGATTGTACTTTTAAAAGAAGGTTGCAATGTTAAAAGTGATTATGCAAATACAAGGAGATCTGCTGACAAGTTTTCCTGTTATAGAAGAATGTCTAGAAGATCTAGCCCCAAGCAGGTGAAAAGCAATGATCAGATCTGAAGGCAGTTTCCTTTGGGCTTTGCACCAAACTTCTTTTCAAAGGCAAAGGGGGACAGAAAGTGGAACAGGGCAGATGGAAGTGTTGATTTATTGCTTTTGTCAGCCTTTCTTCTTTTGGAAAATAGGGAGATCCTGAATAAGTTAGTTCTTTGCTTCTTTCTCATATGCAAATGATGATGCTCAAACAATACTTTGTATAAAGTCACAAAAGTGAAACTCATGAAATCAGTCTAAAGAGGATGTATGAAAATGTTCCTTTTAAATTCCTCCTCATTCACCAACTACTCCAAATATATATGAGGAAGACCACTCCTAAAATTTACTGTAGTCAAAATTCAAGAAACTCTTGGTAAAATGACTCTCATCATCAGGAGGGTGAGGGGGAAAAAAATCTCTCATTGTTAACATTCTCATTAACAAAACAATCATAACAATAATACTTTGAGAAATGTACATTGAATCCAGCTTGGATATTCAGGTTAAACTTTAATTCAATTCATTTCTGTATTCAATTCAATTCACTTCCTATGCAGAAGGCTCAAAGTAGGTAGAAAATGGGTCACACATAGTGATCTTGAGATTTCTCTCCAGCATTCACACAGAGGTTTACCTGTACAGATATTTCACATGAGCTGATTATTATGGGCATACAGATCAGTTTCAATACGTGAGTTTGATCTGATTGGATTAAACTGTTGCTTTCATTTCATGCATTGATTCAATATTTTGATGCAACCTTTTTTTTAATTTTCCAAATCAAAGACTTTTGTTACAATTTTATTATTTGATTGAATTTTTCAGTTCAATTCAAGAAATTTGTTCCATAGAAACTTTCAGATAAATTAGCTTTTAGTTTAATTTCTGAAGCAAAACTACTTACATAAACTACTTATCTTAGCCCTGAATTCTGGCCTTCCAAACTAAACTGCAAGATTAGATTGGTTCTCTTAATCACCTTAATTTATTGTTTAAAAGAAAGTGGATTAAAGAAATAATGATCATTTAATAATTTTTTAAGGTTCTAGCTTTAGATTATTCAGCATGCAACAAAGCCTCACATTTTTCCATCTTCCAAGTTGTCTCTAAAATTTAGTATGAGTCAAGCTTATATTAAATTTAAAGAAAATATGTCTTCGCAACTGATTACTTCAGTCTTATTTCTTGCCAAATCTATTTAATAATGAAGAACAGGCAAATGGTTTTTGTATTTTGTGAATGTTTTTCCATACACCTCCCCAGACTGGAGATTGGGATGTTGCTCCAGTGATGCTTCTCCACTTAGAAATATAAGATTTCAGTTATCTTATTTTAATTACTTAGACAACATTGCCAGCAACCACATTTACAATTCATGCAATGTGTTGTACCACTAGGTTACCATTATTATTAATACCAATAATTACTATTAATATATGTTATAATAATTATTTAATAATAATAGCAATAGCACTTAGACTTATATACTGCTTTACAGTGCTTTACAGCCCTCTCTAAGCGGTTTACAGAGTCAGCATATTGCTCCCCAACAATTTGGGTCTTCATTTTACCCACCTCGGAAGGATGGAAGGCTGAGTCAGCCTTGAACCTGGAGAGATTTGAAGTGCCAAATTGCAGTCAGCCAGCAGTCAGCAGAAGTAGCCTGCAGTACTGAATTTAACCACTGCGCCACGGTGGCTCATAATAATAAATAATGAAATACAGTTGTGTAGATCACTTATCATGTGTTTCCTTTGTTTAAGCACCCCACAAGCACACAGAAATGATCCTTATAGCTGAAAGCACTGTATATTCTGGACACCTACTGAAATATAAAATATTTGCATGACTATGCTTTATACATTATTCTCTATAAAAAAAAGTAAAAGAAACATATATGCATCAAAAGGAAATATGCTTGTTAGTCAGAAAGCTACAAGTTAACATTCTTTTTCATAGATTTGCATTTAACAGGCAAAGCTTAAATTGTGATAAAGATCATATGAGACAGAATTTCAGTCATTCCTATTTATAGTTTGAATTCTCATTACCGATCCCTTGGAAAACTATTGAACTCTTCATAAATGCCAAAAGAATTTCTCCTTTGGAGAAATGAAATGAGAACATTGTTTCTTAATAACGGTTTGATTCAACATCATGCCAGTCATTGAAATGGGGCCTTTTTCATTTGCTAAGTGAAAAACACATTTGAGACAAGCATAAGTCCATTGTGGATCATACAACAGGCATTCAGATTGCTACCCTTTCCCTAGTGTCTTTGGTCATTTGTCATGGAAAATAGTCCAGCATCTTACCCATTAAAAGGAACAATTAAAGAACTTGTGCAAATGCTAATCTACATTTATTTTATTTATTTTATTTATTGGTTCGATTTATATGCCGCCCTTCTCTGGAAATTCAGGGCAGCTTGCAATGCATTAAGCAATAGCCTTCATACTTTTGTATATACCTGCTTAGTAGGGCTTTTGCCCCCCCCCCCGCCCCAAGTGGTCTTCTTTTTTATACAAAGTCAGCTTATTGCCCCCACAATCCGGGTCCTCATTTTACCTACCTCGGAAGGATGGAAGGCTGAGTCAACCTTGAGCCTGGTGAGATTCGAGCTTGCAGTAATTGCAGGCAGCTAAGTGCTATTTAACAGCACTTTAGTCCACTGCTCCACCAAGACACACAGAATGCTATTATGCTTGCTTCCCACCAAGGTGGTCCCTATTTCTCTACTTGCATTTTTATATGCTTTTGAACTGCTAGATTGGCAGAAGCTAGAACAAATAATGGAAGCTCACTCTGTTATGCGGGGTAGGGATTCGATCTGCTGAACTGCTGACCTTTCTGATCAACAAACTCAGCCTCTTAGCCACTGAGCTACCACGTCCTCTTATACATATATTTGCTATAAATACTACATTGATGTGTCCATCACATCTTGAAGTCACTCAAGAGTCAAGCTCAGTATAAAAAAGTATTTAGCGTCAGTTTACAATCAAGCACCATAAAGAGAATTGAATAGTCCGTTCTCCAAATTAACCCCTATACATGAATTTATATAGGGGTTAATTCAGAGAATGGAATGTTCAGTTCTTTCTAAGGTGCTTGATTTTAAACGAACACTAAATACCTTTTTATACTGAGCTTGACTCTTTGGTGACCTCAAGATGTGATGGACACATCAATGTAGTATTTGTAGCAAAAAAATATGTAACTGATTTGATTCTTCCAGAATTTATTTTACTTCCTAAGCTACCTTATAGTCCTGAGCTCTCATTTTATTTTCCTACCCAGGTTCTAAGTAGCTCCAACTATGCTTATTGCTTTTTGTCCTGATTAATCAAAATACAGTAGAACCTCTGGTCACAACCATAATTCATTCCACAACTTTGGTCACAACCCGATTTGATCATGACCCGAACCTAATTTTGGAAATTTGGCACTTACCAAAAAAAAAAAAAAAAATGGCAAGGAAGGAGAAATTGACTGCAGAAAAAAAATTGTGAATTTTTTGATCAGAACCCGATTTGGTCATGGTCAGAAACATTTGTGACCAGAAGTTCTACTGTATGTGGTGCCAACTGTTGTGAGCTATTTGTTAGTCTGATAACTGTTGAACAGACTAAGTAACCTGACTAAGTCTTCTCCACTGCAGTTAGTTTTCTCTGGAACTTCATATTCCAGAGGTAGACCCTTCCTCGCTACCATTCCAGAAAATGATCAACAGCTTTGGGGATAAATTGTTCCTATTGAAGGTTTATCAGACAATTCTAGACCATTGTCATGCTTGTAGAGTACAATTGTACTGTCATGCATTTCAGTTTTATTATTTTGAGTTGTAAAGTGGATTTTAACCCAGATACATATGAGCCACACAGAGATGTTGTCTGAGTGGAGCAACATCTAAGTTTAATTCAATAAATAAACTATTTAAATCTATGGTTAGTTGGGGGTGGGGGAGAGACAGAGAGAGAGATATGAATAAGCTACATAGTAATGTTACAAATTCTATAAATCTGTAAAATGTTCTTATATCTCTTGAGAAATTCAAATAAATCTCTCTTCCAATTCTTGGTCCATCCATTTGTTGATGATTTTAAAAAGGAATCCAGAACTTTTATGAATGTCAAGTGTCATAATTTCATATGTATTTATGACTTATAGAGAATTACTCTCACTTTTTCAGATACCAGGAAGAAAGTAAAAAATGGGAATCATTATTAAGTAAGTTAATCAAATCTGGCATCCAAACTTCTATATGACCACTAGATGAGAGCAACTAGAGACTGCCATCAGGTGGTTGACTGGATTTTTGCAAAGCTGATCTGCCCTACTTTAGCAGTTGTAAACAGCAGCCAAAATGGAGTAACAGTTCATTTGAAATTATATTCAAATACTCTCATTGTCTGTGAGATAGTATATTGTTTATTTATATTTTGGCTGTTCTACCTAATGAATTATATATTATTTGTTCTGGCAACTTGACTGTTTTATTAGAAGAATGAATGTAATCGCAAGGAAAATATACTTTTACAACAGCTCATTTCCTACTGGTACTGCCAGCTCTGTTACTTCAAAGCTTTACGGCACTTTATTTATAGAAGATGAAACTAGCTTATAAATAAATAAATACGTTTGGCAGACTTGGTTCCTTAGATTGTAGGCCCTGGTCTTAGAAGCTAGGAATTTGGTTTAAGCAGTCTACAATTTTTCACAGGTAGGTATCCTAAATTTATCCTATCTTCATTTATTATTCCCAAGAAATGTTTGAAAACCAGACGGTGCCTTTTTTGTCTTTCAGAAAGCTCTTAAAAAGACACATCATAATATTTATTACTTATTTATTTTATTTGTTTGTCAAACATGTACAAGATAACAAGTAAAGGTATGAATATAAACTTGTACAAAGGAAGTAAATACAGCTAAATGGAGACAGTAAGACGGGGATGGTAGGCACCCTGATGCGCTTATGCACGCCCCCTTACAGACCTCTTAGGAATGGAGTGAGGTCCATGGGAAACAGTTTAAGGTTAAAGTTTTGGGGGTTTGAGAATGTAACAACAGAGTCAGGGAGAGCATTCCAGGCATTGACCACTCTGTTGCTAAAGTTGTATTTTCTGCAATCAAGTTTGAAGTGGTTTACCTTGAGTTTGTATCGATTGTTTGCCCGTGTATTATTGTGGTTGAAGCTGAAGAAGTCGTTGACAGCAAGACATTGTAGCAGACAATTTTGTGTACTATGCTTGGAGTATGGTTGCAAACTATTCTGATAACCATAATAGTCTATAGACTGGTAGACACATTGATCATAGATCAGCCTGACTTGAATTGTTCTTTCTTTCTAGGGACTGATTGTCATTTTAAGGAAATAAGAAGTCTGCCCATCTAATTGTTATATCAGCACAACAAGGATTAGATGATGCTAGGAGATACTAGCAAGTGCAGAACAATTTTAAGGAGTCAACTTTGAGGGAAATATGCAAAGAAGGCTGAAATATTCCTTAAACCCTGGAAAACATGATGATATTAGCAAGAGTCTCAGGCAGGGTCTTTCCTGATTTGTCAGAGATTAAATAGGAGGAAAAATGAAGCATAATCAAGCTTGTGAGATTCTGTTATTAGTGCCTATCTCATAAAATATGGTTTTAGCCTTTTGGAGTTTGACTTGTTCTATCCCGAAGGACTGACAGAAACTAATAGTGAAGAAATGACCTTGGCTTGGTGAGTCAGCTGTATCAAGTCACAAATTTGGAGAGAGAGGAAGGCAATAATAAAATTCTGATGGATAGAACTGTGGGTGATGCCTTGTGCCTGCTGAGCAAACAAATTCTCTTCTATAATGGGGCAGAAATCTGTCTCAACCCAGATAGTGAAATAAGATTCAGCATTCTAATGTACTTCTCCTTGTGGAATGGGGTTCAATCAGGGGTGAAATCCAGCAGGTTCTGACAGGTTCTAGAGAACCGGTAGTAGAAATTTTGAGCAATTCGGAGAACCAACAGCGGAAATTTTGAGTAGTTAGAGAACCGGCAAATACCACTTCTAGCTGGCCCCAGAGCGTGGTGGGAATGGGGATTTTGCAGTATCCTATCCATGCCACACCCACCAAGCCACACTACACCCACCAAGCCATGCCCACAGAACCAATAGTAAAAAAAAATTGGATTTCCCCCCGGGTTCAATCTTTTATCATGGATAACAAAAAAGTCTTGGGTCAACCCTGGAAAAACCACATAGAATGTCTCAAGTGTATGATTCAAAGTGCATTTTTAGAAGAAAAGTATTACTGATAAATGAATAATAAAAGTTGGAAAACATGAAAGTTCAGACCACAAATAAAATCCACTTAACAAAATTAAAATCAAGCTTGATTACATGGACATGGATATAATGGACATGTCATTTTCTTGGCAGCAATATGGAAATGGTTTACAAGAGCCTTTTCCCATGATTTCCCCCAATTTTTAGCCAAGGTTAAAGCCTCAGAGTTTCTGATGGTTTCCCTTCAAAGTACTAATCAGGTCTGACCTCCTTAGCTTTTTTCAGAAACTGGTAAATTCAATCCATGTCCTAGAAACAGACAGATTTAGCAGTAGATAAACAGAATGATACAAAGCAAATATAAAGAAAGAATGAAGTATATTTATTATGAAGTTACTTGTATTATTCAATATCACAGGAAAAATACCCAATGAATATTAGATTGTTTTGTTCGAAATGTAAGATTAGACAGACTCTTATTGTCACTTAGAAGTGACAAATCTTTTTCTGCTAATAGATGATAAGTGATCAGAAGTTCATCTTGTGTTACATTGTCAACAAAATCATATCTAAATTTAATGTTTAATTCATCTCTTTTATTTCATCTTATCTGTGATTATATTTACCTGTAATTCAAGAGGGAAGCTATATACTGTGTAGGCTAACCAAGACACAAATTCTATGCCATCTCTTTGCTACAGGTATTTAGTTTATATTAACAGATTAACAGAGTTGGAAGGGACCTTGTAAATCATCTAATCTAACCCCCCACCCAAGCAGGAGACCATATACCATTTCTGACAGAAAGTCTCCAGTGATGAAACTCCCACAACTTCTGAAGGCAAGATGTTCCATTGGTTGATTGTTCTGTCAGAAATTTTTTCCTTATTTCTAGATTGAATCTCTCCTTACCAATTTCCATCCATTATTCCTTGTCTGGCCTTCGGGTGTCTTGAAAAAGATGTTGATCCTCTCCTCTCTGTGACAGTTCCTCAAATATTGGAACACTGCTATCATGTGTCCCCTGGTCCTTCTCTTCACTAGCCATGCCCAGTTTTTCATATGTTTTAGCCTCCAGTTCCCTAATCCCAAAGTTGTATGTAGATGTAAGTGTGTAGAATGGAAGTCAATTAATGACATTTCACTCCTGGGAGATATAGGTCAGTATTTAAGGAAGGAGCCAGTTTGGGTTGAATACCTGCCTGCTTATAAAGAGAGAGGAGGCACTTACATCTGTTCCCAATTTGACATATGTCAGCCTTTCTATGTAATTTTTAAACTGTATTCTCCCCCAAGTCCTCTCTCCACTATTCCACAGCAGAGCCTTATGTTGGGGTTCCAAGTAACATCACCAACAAGACTCCGAGGCCAGAAGTTCCTCAAAGTTCCATTTTATTAGAGATGCCATATTGGCACATCTGGGAAAACCAGAATCTGAAACCTTCCAGGTTTTCACCACCCAAAAGAAAGTGCAAGTTCCTACCCCAGCACCTACATGTCCATCACATGGTCCAATCAAAGCACCGTCCCAACTGGAGATGCCTCCCAGTCACCCCACCCCAGGTGCAGGGCAAGATGTCCTTGACTCTCAAAGAAAAGAATGTTGTTATGGCTAGATATCTCTCCACTCCATACAATCTCCCCTCCCAGTTTCCCACAGCACTAAATGTGGCTTTCCTGAAGATCCAAAGTAAAAGATGTCTTCCAGGACTGACACCTTGCTTCTCGCACACAACTTCCTGTCAGAGAGAAGTATCACTCTCCAACTTTTACCAAGCAAAAATAAAATTTTGAATGGAAGGTTTCTTCCTCCATTTCAAAGGTCAGGCAGCTTGTGCAAATCAAGACCTATCTCCCCAGGTTTAGGTCAAGTGGGCAGTTGGCAATGGGAGGGCATGCAAGTAGCTTTGAGGGTGAAGGAAGAACAGAAAATGAACAACCAATCCAGTGGTGAAATCCATTTTTTTTTACTACTAGTTCTGCAGGTGTGGCTTGGTGGGTGTGGTAGTAGTATTGTGGGCAATGGCAGGGGAAGGGATACTGCAAAATCCCCATTCCCTCCCCACTCCTGGGGGAAGAATATTGCAAAATCTCCATTCCCACCCCATTCTGGGGCCAGCCAGAGATGGTATTTCCCAGTTCTCTGAACTGCTCAAAATTTCCACTACCGGTTCTCCAGAACCTGCTAGATTTCACCCTGATCCAATCCAAGATCAGGGTGAAGCAAATACTTGCAAAATGGTCTTTTACTTCACAGGTAAGATCCTTCACAGTTCATTTCCAGTGTAAAATTTGAGCCTGTGCAAAAATCCAGAGGTTCCATACAAGAAAGACTTTGTTCATTTGTGCAACTGTGCTCCTTTTTCACAGCAGACAAAATGGTATCTGCTCCTTCCAAATTCCTTAGACTCCGACCTCTGAAGATTCTGATTAGCAGATTGGTACAAAAAAGGTATATTCCTCACAAAAGTTTCCCTCAGTTTTTAAAAAGAACTTTCAATTTTTGCTTTGTAATTTGTTTACTGAAGTCTTTTATAAATTTCCTGTTTGTGGTTTCTCATGTTTTCCTTTTTGTCCTTAAAAAAGTAAAACAAAATTTCTTTTCTCTTTATTTTCCTCAGCCTACCTTTTAAAACCTACTTGTAGGATTATTTGCTTCCTTTTATATAGGTTGTTATTTCCTTGAATGTAAAAGATCTTCTAAGAAGAACACTACTTATAGGCAATTTAAAACCTATCCTTTTTACAAGAAACTAATAATCTTCTATCTAACAGAAAGATTGTTATCCAGAAGATTGGTTGGTCAATTATATCTTGGTAGGAATTATAAATCTACTAGGAATATAGTAACTTGGTTCAACAAATCTTTAGCATGGTACAGAAGAAATAAGTGGACCAAGGGGAGGTTTTTTTTTTTAATATTGGTGATTAATGTTGTAATAATCATACTGCATTCATTAATTACTACGACCATAGCAAGGACCATCTTGAAGTTTTACATGAACAATTTGAATATCTTTTTAGTTAGCTGAAGTTCAAATAATAAAGGCAGGAAATTTTAATCAAGTTTTAGATTATTTTATTAAATTATAATACTATTGCAGTTAACTTGTACATAGAAAGCTCTTTTATTGTGGAATTCAATTCTGTGAATATATAGTTACTTTTCAAATAGTTCACAGTAGGTATACTTTTTAAAATCTTATATTAGACAAAATTATTTTTTTGTATCATGATCCTTATTTAACTTTTAGGTAGATGAACAAAGATACCAAAATTGTCAATTTTGCTTTTGATAAGCCTTAAATCATGATTTACAAACTGCAGGGATAAATTAATCAAATGACATGATGGCTGTGTGCAGTGTATGGCCAAACTAGAATCTCTTCCAGTTTCTTTTTTCCCCATCTTTTTTTCTTGCCTCCCCGGTTACAGTAGGTTTATATTTTAAAAATTTGGGTGCACTGGGCGTAAAAGAGGAGTTAATGTTAGGATTAGGGATACAATAAATAGAGATATTTTCAGGGGAGAGTGGTTCAAAAAAATCAAGATGTCAGCTGTGACCCTGTAATCAAAGACCACACATTCCTCTTGTTACATACAGAAAACGGTATATTTTGATCATGTACCGCCATCCTGATTTTTAATTACTTTTTCTTTCCTGGATACCCATGCATTGACTTAATTACTGTCCAGAATTAGCCAATATAGAGGATTAAACTATATCTCCCTCATTTCTGGTTCACAGTATTCTATAAACCCAGGCAATGTGGGTAATTCATAATTATGTAAACCATAATATAGCATAATGTCTATGGAGATTCTCAGTCATCTAGGTCATGGTTGTCCCAAAGGTGCTTTTTCAAGAGGCAACAAAACTTCCTGTTTTTTCTTTGAAGATGTTTTGCTTCTCATCAGTAGTGGGATTCAAATCCCGGTGCTACCAGTTTAGGAGTGTGTGGCACTTCTGCACATGCGCAGAAGGTTCTGCACATATGCAGAGCATTTTTGATTATGTCTGGGTAGGTGGGTAGAGCCTCCCACCATCACTGCTACCATTTCGCCCGAAGTGGGGTGAACTGGTAGCAACCCACCCCTGCTTCTCATCCAAGAAGCTTCTTCAGAAATGAAACATCTTCAAAGAAAAAACTGGACTTCAAAGAAAGTTCAGTTCCTCTTGAAAAAGCATATTTGGGATGTAATATAGCAAGTTGACCAAATGAAGTCAATTATCGCTTAGTTCAATGTTAAAACCCATTGAACAATGTTAAAACCCATTGTTGTGTGGACAAGTCCACACAACAAAACTTGTCTTCAGCAGGTTTTACCATGTTTTCCATTATAATTGACCATTTGTGTGAACAGAGACAACTGGGTGGGTGGGTGGGTTGATTTATAATGTTTTAATTTGTCTAGTAACCAAAATTCTTTGAATAGATTCCAAAGTACCAATAAAGGAGAACAAAGATTACAAAGTATTTCAAAGCCTTAAATGTTTCTAAAAAATATGTTAATATGTTAAAAAGAGTGAATTAATTTTCCTCTGACCATACAAAGAAACAAACAGTTACAACTACCAATAAAGGGGAATATTTGTAGTTCAGGGTTGAAATGAGGGACACTGAGAATGTTATCTAGTTTGGGTAATGAAATGTCTGAAAGAAAACAAGCAAGCTCAGAAAGCACCAAGGACCCCTCAGTTACAACTACTTTGCCCATCTAGTATAAACATATTCCAATTAACCAACCCAGTTGCAATTAGTACCTTTTAATCATCCTCAATATGACTTAGAACATCTTCTATTGTCCTAGTGCTTTCTCAGCACTACTTAGGTTCCAGATAGCTCATTACCCAACTGGGTAACATCTTCAGTGCTTCTCTTTTATTGGGACATCTAGAATTGCCCAACAAGTTTTAGGGTTGTATAACGGTAATGAGAACAGGCCTACTGATGGTTGGGCAATATTAGAGAGTGATAACCATCATTATTGTGGCAATGATCAATATTTGTTTGAAGCTGGGCAAACTACTCATTTTTTTCTGTACAGTTATTAATTATGAATCCTTGTACAAACAGATGGTGAAAAACTACCTTAAAAAGAGAAAATATTGGAGAATGGTGGGGAGGAGATGATGAAATAAAAGCAGTGACTTATCTTAGTCTGGTGAAATAGCCAAGAATGGTAGAGACAGAATACTTGACAGTCAATTAATTAAAAAAACTGGAGAGTCAGACATTTTGAGACCATGGCAGACCATCTACTAGACAGGAGGTCAAAAATTGAGAAGATCCAGCAACTTTCAGTCGCTGAACAAAATCAGCCTTCTCTGATCTATTTTGTTTAGATCCATCAGTCACAGAAGCAAAGAAAGTAAACCGTGTTCACAATCCTTCCATACACTAAACCATTAATTCAAGCTGCATTCATTACAGCAGCCTCATTTAGATGGAAAAGGTCATGCTGTTGTTTTGTTCAGGAATTGGGAACTAAATTCCCAATCTACTGCTCAACCTTGTCTTTGACAATGAAAAATGGCCTTGTGATAACTAGAAAAGAAATATTTGATCCTAGGGGAATTGTTATTTATCCTAGGGGAATTGTTGGTCACACAGTCAACCAGATGTTTAGACTGGATTTGGCATTTTTATCCACCTATCAAGCCCTTCCCAAGGACCTGGGATAGGCAGCTGTTAAAGGTATTGTTTTAGGAAGTAAGATATTCCAAGTACTGCCATCTTTTGTTGTTGATTTATGGTGATTTTATCAATACCGATGGTGCTTATCAGACATTTTGGGATTGCATCCAAGGCAGGGGTAAAATCCAGCAGGTTCTGATAGGTTCTGGAGAACCAGTAGCAGAAATTTTGAACAGTTCGGAGAACTGGTAGCGGAAATTTTGAGTAGCTTGGAGAACTGGCAAATACCACCTCTGGCTAGCTCCAGAGTGGGGTGGGAATGGAGATTTTGCAACATCCTTCTCCCAGGAGTGGGGTGGGAATGGAAATTTTGCAGTATCCTTCCCCTGCCATGCCCACAAAACCACACCACGCCCACCAAGCCATGCCCACAGAACTGGTAGTAAAAAAATTTGGATTTCACCACTGATCCAAGACATCTATAATTATTTGAGTTATTCTCGCTTTCTTTTGCCACAGTTGTATTACTTCTATTTATTTGCATTTTGTTATTCTCCAGTTCTTTGTCTTCTATTCTGCCCCGTAGTGCTACATCCATTATACAGACTTCGTCTTTCTTATTGACAATAGTTAAGTCTGGGGTGTTATGTTGCAGGTGTTTATCTGTTTGAATTCTAAAGTCTTAGAGCATCTTAGCTTCTTCATTTTCCATGGTTTTCTCTAGTTTATAGTTCCACCAGTTCTTGTTTACAGACAAAAGAATCTTTCAATGCACCATTGTCACTTCTTTGTCATGCCATTGTTTGCAGTCAGTCTGTGTGGTCTTCTTGCAACAACTAACTAGTTGTCTGCTGTTTGCTGTCTTCTCAATTGCTGCTTTACATGCATTTGTTCCAGTGGTGGGTTCGGACCGGTTTTCAAAAACCAGTAGTAAAACCAGCGGGAGACCCTGCCCACCATCCCAGATGTTGTCATCAGCAATCTGCACATGTGCAGAAGCTTCCCAGAAGTGTGATCCCATTGCGAACTGGTGGTAAAGGTAAATAGAACCCACCTCTGATTTGTTCTTAAGGCTTGGTCTTGTGGAGCAAGAATTAGCCCCTCTGTCTCTTTCTTCATCTTTCCTGCTCTTAGCCATTGCCAAATGAAGTGACTAAGAGATATGACAAGGATGAAAGTTAATAGTTCAGACCAGGATTTTTTAAGAGAGAGAGAGAGAGAGAGAGAGAGAGAGAGAGAGAGAGAGAGAGAGAGAGAGAGAGAGAGAGAGAGAGAGAGAGAGAGAGAGAGAGAGAGAGAGAGCGCAAAGCTAGAAAAGTTGTCAGCTTTAGACTGAGTAGTGTGGCAAAGTAAAAGCAGTTAACACTTAATTCTGGTGTAGTTAATGCAGTATTCTGTACTTTCTTAGGTAAGAGGTGCTCAAATATATAATAATTCAGCGCATGGTCTTGTATTACATGCAACATAGATTTCCAACTAGTTTGCCAAGTGTCAGAAAAGTAATCAGATCCCCAGGCAATTGGCTCTTTAAATTCAGAGACAATAAGCATAGTGAATATGGAAACTTTAGCTCAAGCAAAGATATTTAAAAACATAATATAAAAGCATACATACAGGGGTGAAATCCAGCAGTTCTAACAGGTTCTGGAGAGCCTGTAGTGGAAATTTTGAGTAGTTCGGAGAACCAGCAAATACCACCCCTGGTTGGTCCTGTCCCCATTTTTCTCTGCCTCCAGAGTCCCAGCTGATTGGGAGGAAATGGGGATTTTGCAGTAACCTGCCCCTGGAGTGGGGTGGGAATGGAGATTTTGCAATATCCTGCCACGCCCACCAAGCCATGCCCCAGAACCAGTAGGGACAAATTTTGAATTTCACCCCTGCATACATACCAAGCAAGAGGGTGCCCAAAGCTCTTACAAATGGTCAAGAGGTCCTTAATAATGACAGGAGAGATATTCTAAGCGAAGCTAGTTTTCACAGTACTCAGTGCTAGATTGTGGAGAAGCTTTCCCCGAACAACTACTACCCCAAGCTTTTTATCAAAATATGGCACCATACCTTCATGGTACTGCCATGAGACTGGTTGACATGTGAGTCTGGGATGAGTACTGAAAGTTTGAGACTTTCACAGGTTGGAGTTACATGTGGATTCTTCCTTCCTTCTCCTTAATTCAGCAAAGAAGAATAAAAAAAACAGGTTAGCTCAGATTTGAGATGAACACACTTTGAATGGTGTGGGAATAGGAATGATTTCTAGAAGAAAAATTGCAGACCACAGGACCCAGGAACACTACTCGGGTGACCCTGAGGACACAGATAAACCTCCAAGTGCTTCAACAACCCTCTAAAAGGATGCAAATTACCAGCTGTCTGCAAGGAATATAAATCTTTCTATTCCCCACTATCCTGTCAGAGCTGAAGAAGCTTCTTGGATCAGAAGCAAAAGGTCTTCAAAAGAAAAAAAAAACAAGTCCAGTTGCCTCCTGAAAAAGCACCTTTGGGACAACCCTGACCTGGATGACTGAGAATCTCTATAGACTTTTAAGCTGTAGAGCTCAGAATGAGCTCTAAACTTCATAACCGTTTTTTAATATGAAGATATCAAAATATGTTACTAAGCTCCTTGAAATAATCTTCCTCATTGCTACTATACTAACAAGGCCTAAGTAATTCTTCTATGGAACTTATATAGGTACTATACATATAGGAAAACCAATCTAATGATAAATTGTTGTGGCATATTTATTCATTACAAGCCTAGCTAGGATGGGAAACAAATTCAGAAGTCTATTTTCTATTAATTTTTAAGCTTCCACAACAGCTCTTACTGTCATCTCAGCCTATTAACGAGAAAGCAGGTTCATGCTGCTCAATGCTCGTCTGCAAATTATTTTGAGGCACTTTTGCATTTAAGCTAATCACATCCCTGAGAAGCCAATCTCCTTCCCTGGTACTGTTGCAGAACATTATTGGAAGCCAAATTATTATCCACTACTGTACCGTCCATCATGTTCTACAGCCCATAAACACATAAGACATAATCTCTATGACGAGTTAGGGGGCAGTGGGAAAACATGGAGAATGGATTGCAGTTTTCACAGGCCCTGTAAAATAGTAACTATTCCTTGTTTTCTTTCTAAATCGACATTGTGAGATCATGGCAGTAAAAATCACTGGTTCTAGTTAATGTAATTCACCAGGAAAGATTTTTAATGCTTAGGTACATTGAGACAAGTAATTCTTACTGGCACATATAGTTTCCATAGAAAAGAATATATGTATTCCAGGTTGAATCCTGGAGTCTTTTGTGCTCTCTGAGCTTGTTTGTTTGCTTGAAGATGGTTCATTAGCCAACTAGGCTACATCATACTAGTGAATATGGTGTTTGGTCCCATGTACGTACAGTAGCTTTCCCCATCAGGATTTGGGAGGGATATGGTGTAGCACTACCCCCAAAAGCGTCACTGGAGTCTGATTTCCCCTGGTCTTCTTTTCCAACTATCCAGGACCCTTTCTCTGCTATAATCTGTTGTTATAGCTGCCGGTCCATGCTGGTCCCTCGTTCAGGCACCTCCATTAGCCTGGGTCAGCTGGACTCTGCTGTCTTGTCATTCAACATGATCTCTTGTGCAGTCTCCTCCCAGGGAGAAGTGGTGGACAGGCCCTTCTTCATCTCTCTCCATTTTCTCCTGCTACTTGCTGGTCTCTCCTTCCACTGTTTCTTCTTCTTTGTTAATTCCCCTGTCTGCCTATCTGCCTGCCTCACTTTCTCCCAATCTCTCTCTTTCCCCTTTCTAGAGAAAGGAGGCTTCTTTCTCTATCTTTCCTCTCAGGCTTCTTTCTCTATCTTTTCCTCAATCTATCCTCAAGCAACACTGCTTCCCTTCTGTCCCTTTTGCCTCAGATATATCCCCTTCCCAAAAGACTCAACTATCCTTATCATCTCTCTCTCTCTCCCTTGCCAAAACTTCCTCCTTTTTATTCTTCTCTCTCTCTCCCTCATTTTGCGTTCTTTCTCTCTCCCCTTTCTCGCCAAAACCTCCTACTTTCATTCCTTTTTCCTTCTTCCCCAATGCTACAATGGTTTTCTCCTTGGTAGTCCCTTGATTAGGGTATTGTTTTCTGCTTGATTGTTTGCCTGATCTTGATTCCTGCTTCTCTGAGTATTAGTTGCTAGAGAGAACATGTTCGGTCTTTTCCTCTCCTTTTTTTTAATGATGTCTTTTGAACGCCAAGCTTCCAGTAATTTTTGGATTTAGCTTGGCCTAGGATGGCTACAGTTTCCTAGCTGAAGCTATGGTGCTCTCCTAATCTATTCTCATATAATTCCTGTTACAGTCCTTACAGTCTATGCTGTAGATGATTCCCATTTTTTTTTCTTCTTGGACTAATGGATTTTTGGTTTACTTAAGATCAGGGGTGAAATCTAAAATTTTTACTACTGGTTCTGTGGGCGTGATTGGTGGGGGGGTAATGTGACTGGGTGGGCATGGCCAACTTTTTTTTTTTTTTACTTTTAAAAGCATTTTTTCTACAACCTCTTCGGCCGAAGAGGTTGTAGGAAAAAAAATGCCTTTAAAAGCCTCTGGCGATCCCAGCTGAGTTGCCTGATCATCAGAGGCTTCTAAAAGCATTTTTTTCTGCAACCTCTTAAGGTTGTAGAAAAAATGCTTTTAAAAGTTAAAAAAAAAAAACCCAGCCTCTGATGATTGTGCGGCTCAGCTGGGCATGGGGGGAGGGGGGCAGAGGATTTTGCTACCGGTTCTCTGAACCACCTGCTGCCATCGCTACTGGATCAGGTGATCCGGTCCGAACTGGGGGCATTTCACCCCTGCTTAAGATGTTAAAAAATCATCTGCATACTGAATCCATAGTACTCCCACATATACAATCTAACATATGGATCTGGTGTGCTGGCAAATTATCTGCAATGTACAGTAGATGATACCTTTTTCATAATACTAAAAAAAGAAACAACTGGAGGAGACATATGAAACAATCAACATTTTCAAAGAAATAAAATTCACAAGGGAAGAAAACAACTACATACTTCCCTTCTTGGATATCCTTACCAGCAGAGAATTAACATCAAAACATACATCATTTAAATTCTTTCTATTTACACCACTCAGATTTGTTACTGAATGCCTACACTGATTCAGTGTGAATCAGTATGTCTAGCACCGTTCTTAATCATTGCTAATAGCTGAATCTCTCCTGTCCTATCTCTCATTGTTTCTATGATTTCCTTTCTTTTGTTTGTCTTGTATTATTTTTACAGCTTTCTAATATCACTACCAATATCAAAATGTACTGAGGGTCTAGACAGATAAGGAGAGAGATACTACCCTTTCCCAAATTTTGGTATTTTAATAAAATGGGGAATGTTTTGTGTGTTGTTGTTTTGTTTTTTGCCTTGCTAGTCTCTCATGCATACTCTCCAGGTCTAATTCTGCTTAGCCTTTTCTGAGATCAGCCAGAGGTTTAGTTCACACTCAGCTATAACAAAGTCAAGTAATTGAATGTGTTTGCATGATATGCAGCAAAATGCTAAGTAACCTCAATTAGAAATGATCCCAAACAAACTCAATACCAGCTTGGTCCTTCATTGGCCTGCACTGTGATGATGGTGTTTTGCTGCCTGAGAGATTTCCTGATACTGTTCTTGTTAGGAAGGGTCAAAATCAGAAATAAGTGCCTACAGCAAAATATTTATGAGCCTGGGAAAGGTCACGGAACTCTCTCATCCATTCATAATACAAAAACAATCAAACATAATTTATTTTGAATTAACTTATAGTTTTCCTTGTGTTTTTCAGCATACCAGCAGCAAAGCAAGAACTTAATATATCTAGATAACAAATAATGAGCCTTATTTTTTTTCCCTTTTTGGAAGACAATCTTGATTTTGCTACCGCTTCCAAGTCAACTAATCAAGCAATTTATCCAGATGAAAAGTTTTGAACATGCTGATTATAAAAATAAATCAACTGTTTTTTTTAAAGGGTTGTTTTAAATCCTGGTTTTGTTGTTGCTATTGTTGTTATTGTTAGGCACCCAGAGTCATATATATGAACTGGGCAGCTATATAAATGTATTAAATCAAGCAATAAATATAATCGGCCTTGAAAATAAATGAAAGGATTATATTTCAGGTTTTCTTCACTGGGCCTATGTTCTAAATAACTTTAGAGATCCTTGAATTACCAAAAGACAAAATTATAAATTAGTAGCCAGTCCCTCCCCGCTCCCACCAAAAACTCCACCCTCCAAAGGACATTCCACCACAATATATACATTAATTGTTCCATTGCACAGCATGTATTTTTGCAGTGTCTAAAGAATAGAATAGAATAGAATAGAATAGAATAGAATAGAATAGAATAGAATAGAATAGAATAGAATAGAATAGAATAGAATAGAATTCTTTATTGGCCAAGTGTGATTGGACACACAATTAATTTGTCTGGTGCATATGCTCTCAGTGTACGTAAAGAAAAAAAATAAAATATATTCTTCAAGAATCATAAGGTACAACACTTAGTGATAGTCATAGGATACTAATAAGCAATCAAACCATCCTAGGAAACAATAAAAACAATATAAGTTATAAAGATACAAGCAACATGGATATAGCCATAAGTGGTACTAGTAAGGATGCAGTGCAATTTTGTGTTTAGCATCTTATAAAACATACATTGAACCTGTTGCAAAAAAATAGTTTGATCTTAGTGACAAGCAAAGGAAATATGAAGTAGTTCTGAAGCTGATTCTGAAATATGTACTGCCAGTATCTCGGAAAAGATAAATGTACAGTGTTCATTCAGTGCTATTCTGTTCAGCAAATCTGAGATCTGAGTGATCCACACTCTGAAGCTGTTTAATAGAGCTGTGAAGACCTGGCTCTTCACTCAGGCCTTTGGCAAGGGCGAATGAGATCCTTTGCTTCATTCCATCTGTTCAGTCACACTTGCCATCTTTTACTTTTATTAAGGTTATTTGTTTGATAGTGCTAAGTTGCTCTGAATTGTTGAAAATTACATAACTGACATGAGTTCTTTTTTAAGAAGAATTTTAACCCAATTAGATTGACTCAGACTCAAGAGAGACATAAATGCACTGGACCCTAGGAAGGTGCTTTCTTTATATCTCCCTATAAAGGTTGATGTTTTATTTTGTAGCACTATCAAACAAATAACCTTAATAAAAGTAAAACCTATAAAAGAGATAAGTGAGTGCTTTCTATATTCTAATCTAACGCTATCTCTACCATTACTATGATAATTACTATTGCAATTACCATACTCTTTACTATTAATATGACAATATTTATATCGTAGTCTATTCAATATACTTACTATATCAATTACCATTACAATTACCCATATACTACGCTGTATATTATTACTAATATGCATCAATGTTTATTTCTTAAGCTTGTTCTTAAGTCTGAGGTTTCTTCTTCTTTTTCTGTTAATTGCCAGCATGTAGAGCTCTTGACTCCTTTTTTAATGTTATATTTATCTCACAGGGCTGCTGTACTTCTTTTCTTCTCTTTTGAAGAGTCTTCTCCTTCTGAAGGAAAAAAAAAGCAACAACCTTCTTTCATTTGGCTGCTGTATTATTTGCTGGTGGCTGCAGAACTCCAAAACACACGTCTCCTTCGTTTTCCTCCCACACCTGTGTCAAGGTTGCAGTCTTATTGGTAATTTTGCCATACTGACACTGGGGGACAAAAGCTCAAATAGGAGAGAATGAAGACAGCCCAGGTGCATTCAATTTTGCTAAGCAGTTTGCTGTTCCACGATAACCAAATATTGGACATTGGATGTTAGGTCCAAGAGATCGGGACGTGATCACATTTTAAATGTCACAAAAATTACTGATGCAGCAAGTTATTATAGTAAAATAATGAGAGATGGTAGGCATGTTACACTTTCACAGCAAAATCAACAGAATCATGTAGCATTTTAAAGACTAACAAATGCAGCATTGCTTCAGCTGTTGTGGATCAAATCAGATTCATGAGAAATAATTCTGTAAGAGAGCACTGAATCCATGTAGTGGATTCCTTATATGAACAGATATATACCCATATATCTGTTCATATAAGAACTGCTATTTCTTTACAGATAGAAGGAAAGAAATGTGAGGGATAGAAGGAAAGAAATGTGAGGGATAAAAATGTCATACATGTGATACTGGCATGTTTGCACTAAATAGCTAGTTAATGCATATCTCATGATATGAAATCTTTATCCTCTTTAAATATTCTAATGAATTGTTCTTGTTATAGGAGTCTTTGTCAGTTCTTTTTCCAAACATTACCGCCTTAAAATCAGAGTTAGGGGATCCCAGGACGGTGAAATCTTTCCCCTTGGCTTTCTGAACCCTAATGGTTGTGCTGCCAGCAAAACCATTTCTTTTTATTTTTCGCTTTTATAGAATAGAATAGAATAGAATAGAATAGAATAGAATAGAATAGAATAGAATAGAATAGAATAGAATAGAATAGAATAGAATAGAATAGAATAGAATTCTTTAATGGCCAAGTGTAATTGGACACACAAGGAATTTGTCTCGGTGCATACGTTCTCAGTGTACATAAAAGAAAAAATACATTCATCAAGAATCATAAGGTACAACACTTATTGATAGTCATAGAGTACAAATAAGCAATCAGGAAACAATATCAATATAAATCATAAGGATACAAGCAACAAAGTTATAGTCATGCAGTCATAAGTGGAAGAAGATGGGTGATGGGAATTATGAGAAGATTAATAGTAGTGCAGACTTAGTAAATAGTTTGACAGTGTTGAGGGAATTATTTGTTTAGCAGAGTGATGGCATTTGGGAAAAAACTGTCCTTGTGTCTAGTTGTTCTGGTGTGCAGTACTCTATAGCATCATTTTGAGGGTAGGAGTTGAAAGAGTTTATGTCCAGGAAGTGAGGGGTCTGTAAATATTTTTACAGCCCTCTTTTTGACTCGTGCAGTATACAGCTCCACAATGGAAGGCAGGTTGGTAGCAATTGTTTTTTCAGCAGTTCTAATTATCCTGTTACTAGGTTATTGTGGTGAAACCCTAATCTGGTCTTTCAGGTTTTCTAATGGGCATCCAGTGCCTTGTTCAGAATAGGTTATTCATAATATATGCTAGAGTACTTCAGCTGTAATTTATTGGTGGCAACAAGAGGTGTTTCTGTTGTTTTATTTTCTGGGTCTATCCTGCAGCAGATTATTCCTGGAGAAAACAATTTGGACCTCTTAGTCTAGAGTTATTGTAGTTTGAGAATAGCCTATTTAAATCTCTTAGTTCTCTTAGTTCTTTGGCTGATATGATTAAGTACAAGATATGAATACATCCTGTGTGACTATACTTTCAAATGTACTTATGTTAATTTACACCACATAATAATAGGAAAAAGCCAGTTCCCTGCTGGTATTTTTCATCTTAATATTGGCTAGATTGATGACTGTCTTAATTAATGAAAAATTATTTGTAAAATATTAAGATTTTGTCAGTGTATTTCTTTCTATTTGACTTATTCCAGGCAGTTCTTGATTTACAACCAAAACTGAGCCAAACATTTCTGTTACTAAGTGAAAATTTTGTTAAGTGAGTTTTGACCCATTTTATGTCGGGGTTTTTTGCTTTGTTGTTAAGTGAAGCACTGCAGTTGTTAAGTTAGTAATACAGTTGTTAAGTGAATTTGGCTTCCCCATTGACTTTGCTTGTAAGAAGATCCCAAAAGGCACTCATGACCCTGGGATGCAGCAATGGACATAAATATGAACCAGTTGTCAAGAATCTGAATGTTGATCACATGACCATAGGGATACTGCAACAGTCATAAGTGTGAAAAAACAATTGTAAGTCACTTTTTTCAGTGTTGTTGTAACTTTGAATCAGTAGTGGGATTCAAAAAAAATATTACCAGTTCTGTGGGCGTGGCTTGGTGGGTGTGGCAGGGGAAGGATACTGTAAAATCTCCATTCCCTCCCCACTCCAGGAGAAGGTTACTGCAAAATCCCCATTTCCTCCTGATCAGCTGGACTTGGGAGGCAGAGAATAGATGGGGGCAGAGAATTTACCGGTTCTCTGAACTACTCAAAATTTTTGCTACTGGTTCTCCAGAACTGGTCAGAACATGCTGAATACCACCTCTTCTTTGAATGGTCACTAAATGAACTGTTGTAAGTCAAGGATTACTTCTATAGGGAAGGGAAGGGAAGGGAAGGGAAGGGAAGGGAAGGGAAGGGAAGGAAAGGAAAGGAAAGGAAAGGAAAGGAAAGGAAAGGAAAGGAAAGGAAAGGAAAGGAAAGGAAAGGAAAGGAAAGGAAAGGAAAGGAAAGGAAAGGAAGCACAATTCTAGCCCAGATGCAAGTGAGCAAAATTCACAAATAGTGACCAGTGTTACTGATTATGCCCCTTTGGTGTTCAGAATTTGTCACCATTATTTAAAAGGTATACATAACTTAGTGAAAATTAATGTGGAAGCATATGATCAAGTCTGACTTTTATCCTGGGATACAATGGACATTATAAATAATAATATATATCAGAAATAATTCTTCCTACAGCCCAAGCAAGAAGACAATAATTATTTGATTATTGTTTTTTATGACCCAAGGTAGTTAAATAAATAAGAAGCTCAAATTCTAACCCATAAATACTAATGCACTTAATTGCCTTTTTTCCCTCTCCTCTTCAGCTGACAGGCCTACCATAGAGGCTTATCTAACGGTCTGCTATTGTCCCTAAAACAAGAATTGCTCATTAAAAGAGTGGAAAGGGTATATTCAGTTTTAAAGAGAAAATGTAAGTTTATCCTCTCTGCTACTTTTTCTCCTTTTCAGAGGATAGCTGCTCCTTAGTGAAGGAAAGAGATTTTTTTCAGTGATCAATTCTTCCTTAATCCCAGATGTTTGGAAGTTAACATGCTCCTCTACCATGTGCTGTGGAAGCTATTTTGCAGAACAATATCATCCCTTTAAGGCATCTTCAGTCTGAATTGATGTTTTGTTCAACATTCTTATAAGGTTCAATCAAACCTTATAAGAATAGAAGCAGAGGTTCTGAAATGGCCTTTGGAAATGTAGGCATCTCCTAATCGCAGTTTTTTAACCTGTCATGGTAAGATATTCTGTATTTCTACTTAACAGCAACCTTGATTTGAAAATGCCTTTGTATGCATGTTAAAATATTCACGTTCTATGCAACTCTCGAGTCTTTTTCACGCTTACATAATCCGCGATGCATAAATGGCTAACTTCATGATTAGAGTACTGAAGGGGAAAGAAAACAGAATGCAGAATTCAGATTTATTTCAGTATTAGCTCTTTGTATCTAAGAAAAAGAAATCGTACTGAAGCTGTTTTGGAGCTGACCTATAGACAACCTTGGATCATATCGAGCATGTTCAGAGTCTAAGAATATATTGAGATGACATTTTTTGTCTCTCATTATTTAATGATGGCCTTCAGCTGAAGTCTAAATCATGCATTACACTTGTCACAAGAGTGATCTTCAGATATTCTCCTGAATTTGAACATGGGTAGAAGATGGATCCTAGTTCTACCCCATGTTTACTCCACTTGTTCATCTTCAGCCAGGAGTTCTATAGGGACACAGTCTTCTCTTTGAATCTGAGTAAATATTTCTATGCAATGCTTTATTAGGGTATCAAATTGCATATAGAGATTACTCATGTTTGAAAAAAGATTGGAAGACAGAACAGGATCTTTTCCGCACTCCTTTTCCTGCAGGACCAGCTAAACTAATATTACTGACCCTGAATCAGCAGTGAAATCCCCCCACCCCCCGGTTCTATCCTGCTCACCGAACTGGTAGTGCCGGCGACAGGAGGCTCCGCCCACCCACCAGGACATCATTACATCCCATTTTTTTACTATATGTAGAAGGTTCTGTGCATGCGCAGAAGAGGAATGCACACACATAGCACACACACGCTCTCGCGTGTTCCCGTTTCCGAACCGGTAGAGAAGGTACCGTATTTTTCAGAGTAAGAGATGCACCTTTTTCCCCCAAAAAATAGGGTGAAAATCTGGGTGCGTCTTATACTCTGAAGAGGTTCAGTTAGCTCGACGGGCTAGATAGCCTGTTATTAACATCCAGCTGTCTGCAATTATGCGAGTTTGAGGCTCAAGGTTGACTCAGCCTTCCATCCTTTCTAAGGTAGGTAAATTGAGGACCCAGTTTGTGGGGGCAATAAGCTGACTTTGTATAAATATACAAAAGTATGAAGGCTATTGCTTAACGCATTGTAAGCCACCCTGAGTCTCTGGAGAAGGGCGGCATATAAATCTAATTTTTTAAAAAAAATACTCTGAATGTAGCCCTCCCCAGCTTCTCAAACAGAGCTTTCAGAGGCTGAAAAAAGCATCAGAAATGAAGCTTCAGAAAAGAAGCCCCCAAACAGAGCTTCAGAGGCTTTTTTTCTTAAGCTCTGAGGTTTTCAGAGGCAGAAAAGGAAGTTTTTTCTGAAACGGAGTTTCAGAGGCAGAAAAAAAAAGAAAAAAAAAGCAAGGCACAGATCTCACAACCAAGGAACCTGTTGCTTAAATTCACCTCTGGGAACAGCTGATTGGGGGTATTCCAGGAGGCCAATCCACCCACCAATCAGCTTTTTTCTTATTTTCCTCCCCAAAAGCTAGAGTGTGTCTTATACTCTGGTGCGTCTTATACTCTGAAATATATGGTAAGTGGATTTCACCACTGCCCTGAATAGCTAAGGATTTACATGTCAACTACAGCACATCGGCCCACATGTTTTCATGAGATCTATAAGCTATGGGAGAGGAAAACCATTTTATCATGCTGTGCAGTTTGCAGTCTTTATGGTAAGTGCAAGCAAGTTTTGTATCTTCTGCCTTGACTGGAACACTCCTCTGGGCATATAGGCACACCGGTGTTGCAAACGTTGTTCTGAACTACAATCTGAGGTGTTGTGAGATGCAAAGTGTTCCATATAACTTGGCCATATTTTTTGCAACACCTCTGAAAAAAATACAGATGAAGAGTTTGGTCATTTTTTAAAATGTATGCATTGTATGTATTCATTTTCCTCACACACACACCACCCCCAAATTTATTATTAAGTAACCTGTTCTCTTCTGTAAATCCTTCCATAATTCCCAGCTGGATGCCAGTTTTTTGGCACTATGAAAAAGCCTGGAGGCTGTACATCTGTTCTGGGACTGTCAAGTATGTCATGAGTGAACAAGCCCATAAATCTGGAGCGCTTGACTTAGCCCAGGCAAAAAAAAGAAAGAAAGTCTATTCCTTTGCAACATGCAAAAATATTGTATTTCTTGGTTTTACTTTATGCAGACTGGCAACCTGAATCTCACATGGATGCAGTGAATCATTGATTTATCTGCTTTCAGGATGAGTAATTCATGCATTAGCACAGTCTACATAAAGCTAAAGCTGGAAACAAATTGTCTTTTGAAAGTCTGCACCAATTTTCTGGATGGAGAAATCAAATGATTTTCCAAAATTTCTCTAGGGAAAGGAGAAATTTTCCAAAGATTATTCAAGGGCATTATTCATGACAATAGCATTGTTGTCAGCAAAACCCAATAGGTGAAGTTCTCTCACACTGCATATCTCCCTTTGAATTTAATGTAATTGTCGGAAGAGAGATGGCGCAATGTTCACAATCCTCACAGCCATTTCATGAGTAAAAAAAATATTTTTATTTATTTATTATTTTCTTTATTAATCAAATTAATATAGAATTAATTAATACACAATAATCTTCATAAATGACTTAGATGAGGGAACAGAAGGGGAACTTATCAAATTTTCAAATGACACTAAGCTGGCATGAATAGCCAACACCCCAGAAGACAACCAAGATCTTGACAGACTTGAATAATGGATCCTATCCAACAAAATGAAATTTAATGTGGATAAAAGAAAGGTTTTACATTTAGGAAGGAAAACCAAAGATACAAGTACAGATTAGGTGAAACCTGGTTTAAAAACAGTAACTGTGAGAGGAACCTTGGAGTTCTAGTGGACGATTACTTAAATATAAGCAGTGTACGCCAGCAGCCAAAAAAGCCAATACAAACCCTTGTTACGTAAACAGAGGCATAGAATTAAAACCATGTGAAGTGTTAGTACTGCTGTATAAAGCCTTAGTAAGGCCACACCTGGAATTCCGCATCCAGTTTTGGTCACCACATTACAAAAAAGATGTTGAGACTTGGGAAAAAGTGCAAAGAAGAGCAACTAAGATGATAAAACGCCTGGAGACTAAAACATATGAAGAAAGGTTGCAGGATTTGGGTTTGGCTCATCTAGAGAAAAGAGGGATTAGAAGGAATATGATAACAGCATTCTAATATTTGAGAGGTTGCCACAAAGCGGAGGGTATCAACTTATTTTCCAAATCACAAGAGGGCAGGATCAGAAACAATGGATGGCAGCTAATCAAGAAGAGAAGCAACCTAGAATTAAGGAGAAACTTCCTAGCAGTGAGAACAATTAACTAGTGGAACAACTTGCCTTCAGTAATTGAGGGTCTTCATCATTGGAGGTTTTTAAGAAGAGACTGGACAGTCACTTGTCTGAAATGGAATAGTGTCTCCTGCTTGAACAGTGGAGTGGACCAGAAGACCTCAAAGGTCCCTTCCAGCTCTATTCTGATTGATATATATACACACATATATGCATATGTACATATACACATGCATGTACGTATACAAATACACTTACAGCTACACCTACACCGACATATACATACACACATAGAGGTTAGAATGCAGTGTTGCAGGTTGAATCTGCCCATTGATAGGAGTTCAGTCCTGACCAGCTCAAGATTGACTCAGCCTTCCATCCTTCTAGGGTCGGTAAAATGTGGACTCAGATTGTTGGAGGCAATATGCTAACTCTGTAAACCACTTAGAGCGTGTTGTAAATCTGTGTGTAAGTGCAATTGCAATTGGTGTATGTATATGTGTGTGTGTGTGTATGTGTGTTTGTGTGCATACATACACACACACATGTATGTATGTATTAATATTGTTTCCTTTCTTAACCTATTGTGGTATATTTCAGATTTCCTCAGATGACATTCATATATACAAGATAATGGAGCCACTGCATAAATGAAGCAGTTGCCCTGGTCCTTTTCCACGCTAGCATTGACCTTCCAGATGTCCACAGTGCTAGCATACTGAATAGCAGAGCAGTGCAGTTTAGCATGCAGAAGAGCCCAGGATGATACACATCATTTCCAGAAACAGAAAATTCCTGTTTGAAATTCTGTATAGCTCAACCTCAGTAATAACTCACAGATGGACTGATAGTCTATACCTGTAAAAGGATCTTTTCATATTCCCTATTATTTTTGTTATGGCTATTCTTTTGAACATACCATGCAAAAGAAGTAACTATACCTCTTGGGTAATATCCATGGCATGTCCTGGTCACAAACAATACTAATTAGTAAATACAGAGGGAAACACTTCTAGGTAGCATTAATTCTGTGCGGTAGACTTTCTCAAATTGATAGCATACAGTCTTTTAAATGCAATTCTCAAGGGTCCAAGTCAACGGTCAACAATTATGGAAGTTGTCATGTTACACAAAACAGCTATGCCAAAATTTATTTATTTATTTTATTTTAATTAGTTCAATTTATATGCCGCCTTTCTCCGGAGACTCAAGGAGGCTTACAATGCATTTAAAAAACCGTTATAAAAATATTTAAAATTAAAATATTAAAACCCATTTACACCATTCATGGCCGGATCTCACAAGATCGTAATAGCGAGATCAACGGCTGCAGACCTGCCGGAAGAGCCAGGTCTTCACTGCTTTTCAGAAGGCCAATAGAGTGGGGGTGGTCCGGACCTCAGGAGGTAACTGGTTCCAGAGAGCTAGGGCAGCAACAGAGAAGGCCCTCCCCCACGGGTCCGTCAGGTGACATTTTTTAGCTGACGGGACCCACAGGAAACCAACTCTGTGGGATCTTATCAGTCGCTGGTATCTATGTGGTAGAAGGCAGTCTCAAAGATAACCTGGCCCTGAGCCATGTAGGGCTTTAAACCAACACCTTGAATTGTGCCCGGAGACCAATAGGGAGCCAGTGCAGCTCGTGGAGAAGTGGTGTGTTGTGGGTGTATCTAGGTGCACCCACGATGGCTCGTGCGGCTCCATTCTGGACCAACTGTAGTCTCCGAACACTTTTCAAGGGTAGCCCCATGTAGAGTGCATTGCAAAAATCTAACTGTGAGGTGACAAGGGCATGAGTGACTGTGAGGAGAGCCTCCTGATCTAAGTAGGGTCGCAACTGGTGCACCAGGTGAACTTGTGCAAAGGTTCCCCTAGCCACAGCTGTCAGATGTTGCTTAATCTTAGCTGTGAGTCTAGGAGGACACACAAATTGTGAGCCCATTCTGAGGGGGACAATTTCTCCCCCCGCCCCGAACCAAGGATGGACAATAAACATAGTCTTTAGGCCATACCCACAGCCACTCGGTCTTGTCTGGGTTAAGCCTGAGCCTGTTGACTCCCATCCAGACCCTCACAGCCTCCAGGCACTGGGACATCACACCCACTGCATCACTGAATTGACACGGGGTAGAGATATACAGCTGGGTATCATCAGCATATTGCTGATATCTCACCCCATATCGTTGGATGATCTCACCCAGCAGCTTCATGTAGATTTTAAATAGGAGGGGAGAGAAGCACCTGAGGCACCCTGCAAACAAGGGGCCTAGGGGTTGACCTCTGTCCTCCTACCAACACCGACTGTGACCGACCAGAGAGATAGGAGGAGAAACATTATAACATGGTGCCTCCCACTCCCAACTCCCTTAGTCGTCCCAGAAGGATACCATGGTCAATGGTATTGAAAGCCACTGAGAAGTCAAGTAGCACCAAAATAGAGGAATGACCCCCATCTCGGTCTTGCCAGAGATCATCCATCAATGTGACCAAAGCAGTTTCCGTGCTGTAGCCAGGCCTGGAGCCAGACTGAAAAGGGTCCAGATAATCCATCCAATTACCACTGGAGGTGAAAGGCCACCACTTTTTCCACAACCTTTCTCACAAAGGGTAGGTTGGAGACTGGACGAAAGTTCTTTAATTCTGCTGCATCTGTATATGAATAGAGAAAAATTAATTGATTTTCATGTAAAATGCAACCATCTCAAAATCAGAATAAAATTGTTTTTTTTTGCTTTTTGTTACCAATGTATTGGTATTTTGTTACCAACAATAACAGAGGCAGGAAGAATTAAATTATTTTTTTAAAAAAATACTTTAATAACTTATTTTAAATTTTTTTTAAAAATTTGATTTATATGCCGCCCTTCTCCGGAGACTCAGGGCGGCTTACAATGCATTAAGCAATAGCCTTCATACTTTTGTATATATTTATACAAAGTCAGCTTATTGCCCCCACAAACTGGGTCCTCAATTTACTCACCTTAGAAAGGATGGAAGGCTGAGTCGACCTTGAGCCTGGCTAGGATTGAACTCGCAGAATTACAGGCAGCTGGATGTTAATTGCTGCCTTTAGTAGGAGGCATTAGCCCCCTACGCTACTCAGGCTTGTGTGCTACTATGCTATTTGTGAAGCAAACATTCTAAACAACTTATTTAAAAATTGACATAATGTCATGGGTTGTTGGTTTTTTTTTCTTGTTGAAAATGAGTGTTGTAGCTATGGAAATCATGCCTTGTATCTGTAATTACAGTTTTCCCTTGGTAACAACACTGATAAATGACAATGACAATTACTTTAAAAAGCACCTACTAAATGGAGTTGTATTTGTTTGTTCATTTTCAGACAAGAAATGTTTTAACAACCATTCAGTTTTCTTAAACATCAGTGACTGTAATCTATTTGTGTACTGTCTCCCTTTACAATGTGGTTGCACAAAAGGGATGTTCGGTACAAGTACATTTCATGTAATCGGCCTTTCTTTTTTTAAAAAAAATGTTACTATGGGATAGAATTTATTTGTTTAAAAAGAAAGAGAATGTTGAGTAGTTTATAAATGACATTCCACATAAAATGCATCTTATCTGTGGGACATGAGATAACATCCAAGTGTGTATTTAATTCCATATCAGAATGCCTAATACGGCATACTTCATTTAATCCTCCAAGGAAAGATTGAAGGCAAACGAGGTCCAGGCAGAAGAAGAACACCATGGCTTCGAATCTAAGGGACTAGTTCGTACAAAACTTAAAAGCACTTTTTCATGCCACTGTTGATAAAAATAGAATTGCCAACATGATTGCCAATGTCCGATGACAGATATGTCACAAGAAGAACAATTAGGCTACCTACCACTGAAACAGACTTTCTGTTAGACCTTTGAGGTAGTCCATACAAGAAGCAAAAGCCATGACTTCCAATACTACTTTAATTGTAAATTTATAGTAACTGAATCTTCCAAATCTAAAATTACAACTTTTTCTCTCATCTTTACAGTCCAAAAAACTAGGGACCATCCCTTCTGAGACCTTTGGCATGCCCTATTTATTTCTGCAGGCTCAACTGCCTCTTATCTGACTATTGCCTAGTATACAGTTCCTCCTCCTCCTCCTCCTCCTCCTCCTCCTCCTCCTCCTCCTCCTCCTCCTCCTCCTCCTCCTCCTCTCAAGCCCACTCACAGACCCTTGTAAATTCACTACCTAAACTTGCTAAATATGGAGATAGATTTTGAAACAACTTTTCATTTTGCTTTTCACATTCCATTCACACACATTGCACTCACATCTTGCTCTTTAATCTTGCACATCAATGGATTGTCTAACTAGGACAACGTATGGCTGAGCTTAAATCTACTCTCTGTCAATGCTGCAGTTTTCTACAAATTAATCCATTTTATGGAGTTATTTGTTCAACTAGTGAAGCATCCCCAGCAATTTTCCTTACTGCAATTAAACGGTAGCTACTCTACTAGGAGTTCCTAATTTTATCAGTGTTGCTCTCACCAAAGCTATTGAGTACACATCTTCTCAAGGTGATTACAACACTGGCTTCTTAATTTGCCACTCTTCTTCCTTTTGGGGGCATCTCTATCTTCTCTATTACTAATTTTCTCTGTATCTCTTCTGTTGCTGTTGTTGCTGTTACTACTAGTAGTAATAGTACTAGTCCCTCAATCAGTGTGATAACTTATTCCAGGGTTTAGTGAGCTACACTAATTAGATGCCATGCAGATGAACCATCTGGAGTTAAATTCAATAGAAGAAACTTGGCTTTCCAATTTTACATCAAAATAGAAGAAAAATATTGTTTAGGCTAGTACTTAATTAGCTATGAGGGATATATAGGTAGGGAATCCTGTTCTTTTATTGCAAAATCATCTTTCTGGTGAAATGAAGCTTCTCTGGCTTCTCACAGCAATTAAAGGAATTAATTAGCAAAGGTGGATGTTAGATAGGAACACTTTCCATTGGGCTTTTTTCAGATTAGCAAAGGAAGGTGGTCTTGGATGCTTCAGAGATAGGTATATTTGCAGTTTTTTCTTCCTGCGGTTTCATCTTCCCTTGCCATCATCACTAATAAAACTGTCCAAAGATTTTCAAAAGAAAGTATCGAGACTGTGAATAAAAAGAGCTCAGAAGGGGAAGAAAATTAGTCAAACATTTGAAATTATAAAGCACATTTTGGCATTGGTTTAATGTTAACCCTTATTCATCATTCATCAGTGTTACATCATTGATATGAATATTCTAAGAAAGCCTACATATTTTTATTCTATAATCTTAGTCTGTAATTGTTAAATAGTGTCTACTAGTTTCAAATGTGAGATCCATAATTCATTTTAAGTCTAATATCAGAATTTAGTCCAGCCTACCAGTTACATAAAAGGGACATGGTGGCTCAGTGGCTAAGATGCTGAGCTTGTCAATCGAAAGGACGGAAGTTCAGCGGTTCGAATCCCTAGTGTTGCATAATGGGATTCAAGCTCCCGTTACTTGTCCCAGCTTCTGCTAACCTAGCAGTTCAAAAGTACATAAAAAATGCAAGTAGAAAAACAGGGACCACCTTTGGTGGGAAGGTAACAGTGTTCCATGTGCCTTTGGCATTTAGTCATGCCAACCACATGACCACAGAGACGTCTTCAGACAGCCCTGGCTCTTCGGCTTTGAAACAAAGATGAGCACACCCCCTAGAGTCAGGAACGACTAGCACATATTTGCAAAATCTTTACCTTACTAGTTACATGGGGAACCTTTACCTTACCAGTTACATATCTATACAGGTCACTTATTTAAGAATTCAATATCATATATGAATTATGCAGATCAGTAACTTGCTTTAAGGAAGATATAACAATATTAATGTTTCTCATCATCAACACAGTGAAGATAATCAGAGTAGGTTTATATAGCACATTATCACAGCTCATTCAATCTGTAACAATAAAAACAGATTAAGATTAAGAAATCTAGCAGGGAGAAACAGCCTTTTTTGAAAGATTAGGGACTGGAGTAGATAACATATGAATATTCAGCTGTGAGCTGTTGACTATTTTTCCCTCTATTCATTGGGCTGCATCAAATATGCTTCTTTCAAGGAAAGTATCAGAATTAGAAAATATTTGGCTCATTTCTCTTGGAGTCAGGTCAGTGTAATGGAAATAAACCAGAAATCCTTCCCTCCTGTTTTGAATTTAGTCTTAGTGTGAATGTCAACACTTTGCATTCAAAGAACCAAAGGCCATAAGCAATGGCCCTTATTTTAATATTCCTGGTGACTTGTCTCTAGAAAAATGTATATTATTAGAAGAAACTAACAAATCAATCACATTAGAGTAGATTAAAAAAAGAGTAAAAGAAATCTTGGTTGAATTCTCTCTCTCTCTCTCTCTCTCTCCCTCTCTCTCTCTCTCTCTCTCTCTCTCTCTCTCTCTCTGTTGTTGCTATTGGAGAAATACAGCCAACTGTAAACTATGAAAAATAAAATGAGCTGTTTGAAAAAAAAAGGATTAAGCCAACATGTTAATTAAAATGGATAGTATTTCATAAAAACTGACACTTGAATGGGACTAGAAAAATAGCAGGTTCAAGATGCTGTACAATGTTAATGCTTCCCACTAGTACACAGTTTTATAAAGTGGAAACTGCATGTATCTCTCAAATATTTGAGATTTATCTGATCGGAAAATAGTCTGTAGTTTTATGTATTTCCCCTTGGAACTATATCATTTCTCAGTATAAAAATGATGATGGTGTTATTATTCCAGAAGATTATCCAGGAAGTTGCACTGAAACTTTAAATAACACCCTGAAATAAGTGCTTTGAAACATATAATTCTGCTTGTCACTATCTATATTTGCCTCATAGACACTTTCTCTCATCTCCTATGACATGTCAGATTTTTACAAGGCAGAAAGTGAGTAATCCTTTTGCACAGTACTGCCCTAGTCTATGGTTGATAACCCTTAGGAGGGTCAAAAGTCACATTTGGTTTGCAGGAGAAGACTGTACTCAAAATGCTGCACATAGGCAAAAGGGGCAATATGAATGATTAAAACAAGAAATGAAAATAAAAAGTATATACTGGATGTATAAATAATTGACAGCAAGCAGGTCTTCTGATTAGAAGAAAACACACTGTTGAACAGTTCATCTGTGGATACAGAAGTATTTTTGTAGTCCCAGTCTGGAAGTGCAAAGTCTAGCACAATGGGGGCACTGTTCATTAATTAGCTATACAGTATCCAGAGGTGGGCAACTATGGCCCTTTTATGACTTGTGGACTTCAACACCCAGAATTCCTGAACCAGTCATGTTATCTCAGGAATTCTGGGAATTGAAGTCCACAATTCATAAAAAGGCCATAGTTGCCCATTTCTGTGTGACTATACAATTCCACAACTCTAGGGCATATTCTGTGATGTAGCGCATAGTTTTCTATCAGTATCTCAGTGAGGTGGTACCCAAAGATGAGCTGCTGAGAAAATGCCTGAGGCACCAGCAGACATAGAAGGAAGATCAAGCATGAACGACAAGACCCAGAATGGGATATACCATTGACAGGCATATCAGACTGACTGATATGAGGAAATCCTACTGGGATTTCCTCATATCAGGCTGGGAAGGGCTGGATTGAAAGACAGCACTGCAGTACTGGCAGGTGCTGACTAGACAAAAACAGCCACTAAGCAGAAGATCTCTAGAAGGAGGGGTTTACCTCATTTATTTTTGTTTCCCCAAAAATAAGACCCTGTCTTATATTTTTTTAAACCCTGAAATAAGCGCTTGGCCTTATTGCCATGCGCTCAAAAGCCCAATTGGGCTTATTATCAGGGGATGTCTTATTTTGAGGGAAACAAGACACAAACTATGCCTAGAGGCTTCAGAGACAGTCCAGCACATAGTGGCAAGATATCATATGCAGACAGGACTAGTTTACACTGAACAGCATAACTAAATATGGGTGAGACCAGTGGTGGGATTCAGCCAGTTCGCACCACTTCGGGAGAACCAGTTGTTAATTTTCTGAGCAGTTTGATGAACTGGTTGTTGGAAGAAATCATTAGGGCAGAGAACCGGTTGTTAAATTGTTTGAATCCTACTGCTGGGTGAGTCCCTCCCAAAGTGAGAAAGGAGATTTCACAAAAGGTCATAAAGCTAAGATTCTGTATCTCTGGAGATTCTCAGTAATCCAGGTCATGGCTGTCCCAAAGATGCTTTTTTAAAAAAAATTCAGAACTGCTTCTTAGATGAGAAGCAAAACGACTTCAAGGAAAAACAAAAAAAAAAGCCCAATTACTTCTTGAAAGAGGATCTTTGGGACTAAGATACTGTAGAGTTTCCAGATCCAGATTGACAAACAGGTACTGGCCAATCAACCAGATATTTGGTAGAAGATATGTAGCAAAAGACAGAAAGTGATAGATGTAGCAGTGCCAAGTGATGAGCAGCGTTAAGAAGAAGGAGTATAAGAAACTGGAGAAGTAAAAAGGTCTGAAGGAAGAACCAGAAAGGATATGGAGAATAAAGGAGAACAAAGGCCAAAGTAGTCCTGGTTGTGGTAGGAGCACTCAAGACTATGACTGGGGAAGACCTAAGACTGAGGAAGACCCAAAAGAACAAGAAAGGCATTTTTATTTATTTGGATAACTTATGAAAATCTAATTTCACAACAAATGTCAACTATCTCTCTCTACGCCTTATTTATTAGTTCCAATCATTTGTAGAATATTTTCATTCTTGTGGTCCTTATTCAACACCTACTTGCACAGTCTAGTCTATCACATAAATGTACAAACAACTCTACATGCCTATCAATATATAACCATACTTGACTCTTCTCATCAGGCAAAGCAATAAAAAGATTACATTTAAAGACAGAGTGTATCCAAAGTAATTCTGAAATGTAATTACATAAAACATGTATTCCTACTTTTTGAACATGTATTTATTCATTTGGTAATGTTGTGTGTGCCTACCCCACTGTCCCTGCCAGTAACTTAGTTCTTTAAGACAAGAAGTCCAAAGTCTATATTTTCTAGTTTGTATGGTTTTTATTTTTTTAAACTGTAGCCTTTACTAAAATTATTTGGAAAAAAATAAATGTATATCCTGGGCATTGCACATTTAGCCACATAGAATCATATCAAGGAAAAAATCATTTGGAAAATTGCATAAATCAGGCAAAATGAAGTATGATTACTATATGGAAGGGGTTTTTTTCTATATAGAAGCAAAGATCAATGCAGGAAAAGAAATATTGGTAAAAAAGATAACAGAGGGAAACTGCATTTGGCAGCTCCATTCATATTTAATCGAAATCATGTTGCCATAACATGTCAGTAGTTGGCAGCACCTGGTTGACTTTCCATGGGTTCAAGACTTAGAGTAAGGCTTGTTTATTATCTGAAGGGAGACCCTATCAGGATTGCAAAATATAATTGACATTGAAGAAGTGGTATATAGTGTTGACATTGTAGAACTTGCTGTCAACAGTGAAGGACTGTTGCAAGTATTTGAAGCAGTCAAGAAATACTCTATAGACCAGGGCTGTCAAACTCGCAGCCTGTGAACCAGATGCGTCACATGCTGACCATGTCCACACCCGGTTTAGCAAAGATGAAAAAGTCACGATATGTCATGTGACGCCACCGTGATGATGTAAGTTTGACATCAAACTTGCCCCTGCTATAGACAAAGACTTGGTAAGGTAGCAATGAAGGCACTGGAAATAGTATTCAGCCTTGACATCTCTCTACCAAATTGATGGAATGTAAGAAATGAATCAGTCAGGCTAGAATGGGAAGTCAAAGCACTTCACACAAGAATAGACTGGCAAGTTTGGTACTGTTGCCAAGAAAACTGTGTAAGTACATCCATGAAGTAACCAGAAATAGCATCTGTTATGATGCAACCACCAGACAAAAAGAAAAACTTGTAAGAATAAGAACATGTGTTTAGTTAAATTGGTATCATTTTCTGCTTGCTTGTTTCTTTCAATTAATCCAGCAAAGGTATTATAGGTAGTCATTTGATAGCTAAATTTGGCTAATTTCTTTGAAAGCTTCCATGCTGTTTTATTCTCTCTCTCCCTCTCTCTCTCTCTCTCTCTCTCCCTCCCTCCCTCCCTCCCTCCTTCCCTCTTTTTTTTTTCATTTCATCTTAGGTGCCATTTTTTTTTCTAGTTGTGCTTTTATCTGCATGTGCCCTGAAAGAACTTGATCATGGCTATCTGTAAAAATTAAAATGTGATTTCTGTGAGTCTACTTGTGAAACAGATCAGAAGGATGGTACATTTATGCTCCTATATGATAGTGTTCTTTTACTGACTTTCAATTCTCTATCATACCTGGATCAAAGATTGAAGTTTTGCCAGTGGTGGGATTCAGGTAATTTAACAACCAGTTCTCTGCATTATGATTTCTTCCAACAACCAGTTTGCCAAACTTCTCAGAAAGTTAACAACTGGTTTTCCCGAAGTGGTGCAAACTGGGTGAATCCCACCACTGAGTTTTACCCTTAAAAACTAAAGTAGCCATTGCTATTTCCATTTTTGTTTCTCCTGAGTTCTATACAATATCAACAGCACTGCTGCCTGTTCCTTTATCAGTTACACTGTGAACCGTCTCGCTGAAGCATTATCACTTTTGAATGTCCACCTGCTAAAGGTCTATCTGGACTCAACCCTATGACTGTTTCATTATTTGACACAATCGTGGTTAAACTGGCACAGCTTTGGTGATGACTGAAAGGTTGACATGACTATGTGTAATGCTGACTTAAATGTGATGCAGAAACTGGCTTCTTTTCTTGTTCTGTATTTATTTGATAGATGCTCATGGTGGCAAATACAACCTATCCAGGTGTGGGTTCTACTTACCTCTACTACCGGTTCGCAGAAGGGTGGGATTTTTTTGATTTTTTTTGAATTTGTTAAACAAAACATGAAAACATAAAAACAACCATCATCCATTACAATCACAGAAAGTGTCTCAATCGGTTACAATTCTTTTGTGCTTAATCTCATATCCAAAATTTTACAAATTATTTATCACATTATATGTCCCGAGCCCTCCAGAGCTCATCTAAAATAACCCTGTGTTTTTGTACTCTTATACCATAAGAAAGCATGCCAGCTCAACAGCAAGTCATGTCCTTCTAAAGTCAACAATGTAATATTTCTTAACATTATCCATTCTTTAATCCACATCAAATTACTAGCTTGATAATATAATACCCAATCCGGCAAACCAAAATCTCCTCTTATTCTAGCATCTTGCAGCAAATTTATTTATTTATTTATTTATTATATTTCTATACCGCCTTTCTCCCACAAGACTCAAGGCGATGTATAGTCAAGAAAAAATAAAAGATACATAAACATCATAAAATTGATAATAATTTTAATTTTAATTGATAATAATTTTAATTTTATACTAGCCTTTTTACCCTGCCAAATATATTTTAATACAATTTTATTTAGATCTTCAAAATACTCTTTCCCCAACCTAATTGGAATTGTCTGTAACAAATATAAAATTCTAGGCAATATATTCATTTTAATAGCTGATTATCTCCCTATCAATGATAATTGCAAATTCTCCCATTTTGCCAAATCTGTCACTATCTGTTGTTTAAGCTTATTATAATTATTCTCCTTAAGTGTACTACATCTTGCTGTCAAATGTATCCCCACGTACTTAACCTTTTTCATGACCTGCATCCTTGATACTTCCGCCAACTCTTCTTTTTGCTTTTTTAACATATTTTTTGTCAAAATCTTCATTTTATCTTTATTTATTTTCAGGCCTGCTACCTTGCCAAATTCTGCCATTTTGTTTATCAGTTTAATTATTGACTCAAGTGGATCTTCCAAAAAGAACACCAGATCATCCGCAAATGCTTGCAGCTTATATTCTTGATTTTGAATTTTCATTCCTTTCATTCCTTTCATTCAGAAGGGTTTTGATGACGTCGGGGTCAGTGGAGTCTCCCACCGGTTTTACTACTGGTTCTATAGAACCGGTGTGAACTGGGGGCAACCCACCACTGAATCTTCAATTTCCCCCCAACAAACCTGAAAGACTGGTTGGGTTGAGAGAGTGATTGGTCCAAAGTCATCCAGTGAGCTTACACAGCTGAAGGTAAACTTGCCAGACTTAGGTCTCCTATATGCTAATCCACACTTTAATCTCTACAGCACACTGGCTATCAACGTAGTATTGCTCTATTTAATGGAGATAAATGCAGAAGATTGTTAACTACAAAGGATTGCTTTCGTTGGCTTGCATTTAGGTGGGGAGTTGGTTTAACATTTGCTGCTTAGTGCTTACAGACCTCATATTTTAAATAAATATAAATATTGGAAAGTAAGACTTTGAAAATGATCTTGTGACTATCCACTATCCTTGGTTATTTAACATTATTTGACGTGATTTGTTCATCTGAATATGAAGTCATGCTCAGTTCTTAAATAAGGTTGCCAGATTGCTGATACCAATCCAACCACTTTAGTAATTGTATAATAAAATTATTTCTAGCATCTTTAGCAGTGCTTGAAAGTGCTCTCATGCCACCTACAGACAAATTGGTTACTTTTCAAAACAGAATTCTCTCTTTTTTGTTGGAGATTTCAGAATTCAGCAAGAATCTTTGCTATAAGATATGCTCCTGAACATTAGTCAGAATGGTGAAAGAAGGAAAAGGGTGTCCATTAAAAATGTTTTTATTAGTGTTGACAGGGATGTATCTTTTCATGTATTCAAATTATGTTTATACTTTTACCTGTTATCTTATATATGCTTGACAAAATAGACTTATGACTTATGTGGAATTTGGTCTTCACTCATATCTTAACACTTAATGCTAACAAACCTTCATTATAATTGAAATAAAAGTGTATGAGTTGGCCTTCTGGACAGGCATCAGCTTCTACTGCTGACCACTATTAGGTAGAAAAAGCCTTAATAGCTCTATCTGATAGCATCAGGAGACAACAGTAAAAGACACAGGAAAAAGTTAATTCATTACATTGCTACTGCATGACCAGCAATGTTAGGTGGAATTATTTCACAGATTCAGTTTGTTCAAGCTTCAGTAGAGGGTAAAATAAACATTTTTTAAAAGTCCTTGTGGACTTCTTTCTTAGCTACTGCTAAGAGTACAACAATTGCTAGAGCATGGCAAGCCAGCTGGAAAACTTATCCATTTTTACTTTGTGGATTTGGCTGCTGAGGTATATAGGGAATGACAGCAGAATTCAGGACTATTCCTTGGCTCCCATTCTATCCATTTTAGCCATGGTGTGACAATACTTTTGATGCTCTGGTAGCAATGCCAAAAAAGATTATATCCAGGTTCTATCCAGATGGTGATATATTGTGTGTTCCAAAAATTAGTTTTCTCTACCACTCACTGAAACACAATGTTGACCCCAAAGTGCTCCCTTTATTGCTGCGGTTTTAAATACGAAAGAGTGAAAATGCTCTGATGACAGAATGCTGAAGTTTGAATTTTCATAATTTATGTATTTCTTCTGATATTCTGTCCTTCCTTTGGAAGCTGACAGCAAGATATAAAAAGCTCCCAGTTGTCCCCTAGCCTGATACCATTTACATTCACACCTGCTTAACTTCAGCAAAGCTACATGATTATCCATTGGGATGTGCTGTCAATACATCTCTGCTTTGTGCCTGGATAGCATTTCAACATGAAAGAATTAGAGTGAAATTAAGAAGATGAATACCAACAGCCAAAACCTATATATGCAACAATTCCCTGCCAAGCACAGGCTGCAGCAGTGTTAGTGATTTCAGTCAATCCAGTTTTCTATTTTTTGCTCCTTCAGTGATAGACAAATGAGGAAAGAACCGTAAAATTAATTTGAATTCCTATGTGATGTCAGGCATGAAACATCAGGTCCACACATGAAGGTCCAAAAAAGCCACCTGATGTATTCCTACTCATGCCTATACAGAGGCAACTTCTCAACAAAAGTTATCATTTACTAAGAATTAGATAAGACAACATTCAAGGGGGATTGATTTAGCTTGCTTGTGATATGTAGAGATTCTAGCAAGGATGGGATCCTACTGGTTTAACAACTAAGTGAGTGCTTTGAGTGTGTGCTCTGGTTGCGGTTGTGTGCATACCAAACACATGCACAGTTTGGAGAAAACTCACCTTCCACATTGCTGCCGCGAAGGAAAACAGATGAGACATGGCAATTCTCTCTACCGTGCTGATCAACTGGGCTTCGGAAACAGAAATATAGGTGAGTATAATGCAGGGGTGGACCAGCAGGCCCACTTCAAAAGTGGAGCAAACTGGTTCTCTCAAAGCTGATAGTCGGAGCAAATGGTACGCCTGAACCAGTCCTAACCGGTAGACTCCCACCGCTGGATTGTAGGCTGATCCCTCTGTTGAGTCCATCCCCAGATCATGTTGACAGGACACACTGAAACTCAAACTCCTGATGGCATCTTGAGGTCCTTTAGTGATAAATTGGAAGAGCAGGCTGTGTCCACATATTTTCAGCCTATAGTTATATTGCTTGAAAGGTTTAAAAGGCTGGGCAACTGACCAACTGCTCTTTATATCTGTGATTAAATAACCCTAAATTTGGCTTTTTTAAAGTTAAGCTATGCAATCAAGCTGGGTGGGGGGGAGAGCCAAGCAGAAGTATTTGTTTTAAAAAATGGCTCACAAAGGGGCTGGTAAGAAATATTAAGGGGAAAACATTCTAGAAGTTGATATTTGTATTGATTTATGGCAAACTCTATAAGATGACGAGAGCAGTCGCAAGAGAAAATGGTTTTTTCCTTCTCTTAATTGTATAAACCTGTCTTGATACTTCATTTCCTTGGTAGAAAACATTGCAAAAGGGAGAGACCTTATATGCTTTAAAAGCATATCAACTGAAAATACAACATAGAAAGGAGATTCTAACATGCATTTACTGAAAAGATTTATTTCCTGAAAATAAGCAACTTTCTAATTTTCTACTGGGTAGTGTAAAATCCTACTGGGTAGTGTAAAACATGCTGAGTTTGGTATCCTGTTAGGTCAAAGTTGAGGATCAGAGGATTTCCCTGTAACTCTGGCATCATATTCAAAACATTTTTTAATCATTTCTAGATTAGAGGCTGCTACAAACATCTAGAAGAATTAAGGACCAAACCTCTGGAAGAATTACAGTGGACTGATCCGGTACCAGATAGATCGCAATCATTTCCTGAATGCAATGTTTTCTAATCTGTTTGTTAAATCAGTTGACAGTATTTTATATTTATTTTTTATATCCTCCCTTTGTTTTTACAACTACCTCAAGGCAACATATCCAAAACACTTTTCTCCTCCTATTTTCCCCATAACTTTATGAGATGGGTTGGGCCTGGCCCAAACTGTCTTTCATGCCTAAGGCAAGGCTTGAAACTATGGTTTTGGGCTGTCAACTTAGTGCCTTGAGGCACTAACCAAACTGGCTCTCACCCCAGCATCACCCCAATACATGCTGGTCCCTCTGGCAGAAATAGGCACTTTGGTTTATCAGGCAGTTGAAAATAATGTAATGGATAGAAAGCTGGAGCAAACATAAATATATATATATCAGAATACAATAGATCAAATATATGTAAGCGGCATGTTTTTGAGATAACCCAAGGCAGTGGATGGAGTGAAGAGTACTCACTGCACAAAACAGGGCAAAGATACATTTCTGCATTGTGCAGCATCTTTATCTAGATTTTGGGAGATGACCCAGAATACTTAAAGACTTGCTCCTGTTGTTCTTTGGAGACTAAGTAACAGAGCAAGTCACAGAAACTTGGAAACTATTTGCCCTGTATATATAGATTCTATTTTACTTATAGAACTCAAGGAAATGAACCAGTGCGCAGAGAAATGCAGGCCACTAAATGCTTACTTGACTATTTACTCTCCTGGTTGATTAACTAAGGCTACTTCCAAGAGTTATGAAAGTGATTAGTGCCTCCTTATCTATGCAGGATATATTCCCAACCAAAAATGCTCTATTATTTTATAATAAACAGGTCAGGCATGCCTTGTAGTTCCAGGTACCTTTAGATGAAACTGATTAACTGGACCACTTGTATTCAGATTTCAGTTCAGATATATTATTAAGATTGCTTTGGTCACTTGGTCCATCATCTGGCTTTTAACAGAATTAAACAATGTTCCTTCCAGGTTTGTATGATGGAGCTCAAGCTGAAATCAATCCAGATGAAATGGAGGTTTTATTGGTAAATACAGGACTGTTCTAAACTAATACCTGTTCTGCTGGGTCTGTGGAGCTTATGGTCTAGAGCTAAGTCCACAGCTAATGTTGGATTTACAAACAACAGCTGTGAGAGGAAGAATATTTGCACAGTTTGCAGACTTACGTCAAGAAAACAAGCAATCACTTTCCTGAGTTGGTTGAATTGGATTATTATCCATGTCATAATTATTGCAGCGTATTTTATATGGGGTTGGATAAATGTCCAGAAATGACATAGATCAGACATAAGTCACTTTTTTTCAGCACTATTGTAATTCTGAAAGGACACTAAATTAATAGCAACAACACTTAGACTTATATACTGCTTCACAGTGCTTTACGGCCCTCTCTAAGCAGTTTACAGAGTTAGCATATTGCCCCCAGCAACTTGAACACTTCCTGTACATGGATATAGTTGAAATATTTAGGCAGGTTTGATACCAAGTGTTGTGACGCCCAGATGGGAAAGCACATTTTTAGTTATGCTGGCTCAGGAATTCTGGGAGTTGAAGTCCACAGGCCATCATTTCCCATCCCTGGTGTAGACAAACCAAAGCTAAAAAAGTGCCTCAGCAGTGATGATACTGATATTTTATTTTACTTTATTTATATATACATTTTTTTTTTGCAAGGAAACGTACTAATGGAATTTTAGATGTAAGAAGAATGAACCAAATTGTAAGTTGCAATAGTGGAATGAGTGTGTTAAATTTTATATAATAGTAATGAATAAGTGAACTAGAATGAACCACATTAACTATTAAGGACATTGCACTATAAGAATAAATGAACTAAAATGAGCTACTTTATCTATTACTATTGAGGGCATCAGACTATAAGAATAAATGGAGTGACAATGTTACACAAAAGTGGTATAATTAAGTAAGTGCTTAGCTATAACCAAAGGATTATAGATATTACAATTAGTGGATACCCAACCCATATTCAGGTTTTACAAGTTGTATAACATTGGAAGACATTGTGGAATTATGGTAAATTACAAAAAGTGCTAAGTGAAATGTCAAGAATATAGTAACACTATGAATTGATGACTAGAAATTAAAAGTTGGGAAAATGTAGCAAGCAGAAGTTGTATGGTTATTTAAATTTGGTAAATGTAATAAAGAAGGAGATAAGTTACTAAGATTTATGAAGATAATCTTTTGTTTATTAGTAACACTTCCTTTAGGCAACATAAACACAGATTCTTCTCCTTGTGTGCATCTTTGGATGTACCACAGTAGAATAAATTTCTAAAGCAAAAGTTGAAGAAGTACAATCTATTAAACCAAGCTATTTCTTGGAGTAGAATGTGATATAAATGAGAATATCAGATCAGTCTAAAAGAATGTCAAATATTTTAGTTTTATTTTATCTACTAAAAGTAATGTGATTTTTTCCTAAGAGATAATTAAGAGATAGTATTAGAAATCTTATAAAATTAGATTATTATTATTATACAGTATTTATAAGACTCAGTTTAAGTTACTTGGAACAATGCAATAAAAAAATAAGTTGCCTTAATATTTCTTGACAGAGAGAAAGGTTTTGACAATTTTAAACTTGATTTTTGTGCTTAAAATTTTGGAAGATATGGGCTTTAAAGAGAACATATTATGTGGATTAAACTGATATGTACTCCACAAAGGCACAGAAAATTGTGAATGGGAAATTGACGAAGTCTCATGAATGAGTCAAGGATGGTCACTTTCTCATTGTTATTCATTCTTTGTGTTGAAGTTTACAATGCAGGTATAAGACAAGATGAGAAAATTGCAGTTTAAAAAGAAGTTTATAAACTAAGGGCATTTATCAATTATTTGCTTTTAATTGTGGAGAACTCCGGGAGGAATAGATTTATTAATGGAAAAGCTAAAGAGAATTTGGTGCATTGCCTGGAATTAAAATTAATAAGGAAAAACAAAGATGACTATGAGTCACTTAGTCTGATTGATGGGGCAGAAGTTTGATAAATAAATAAGCAAAATAAAAGAATATAATATACCGTAAGATTACCAAATAATTCCATTACCAAATGGATTTTTGTTTGTGAAAATTATTTTTTAGATTGAGAAAAAGGTGAAATAGTTGAGTATCATTCTAACTAATATGAATTGTATTCTACTTCAAAATAATAAAGCTGAAGTATGGAATGAAATTAAAAAGGATTTTAAGATATGGGGAATACAATTTTCATTGTTGGGAGGAATTTCCATAGTCAAAAAGGATGTCTTATCTAGAATGTGGTTTTTATTTCAGTCAATACCCCCTTTTGAAAACTGATACAACATTTAAATAATGGCAAAAAGACACATCCAGATTTGTATCAGGGGAGAAAAAGACAAGGCTTCAATGTAAGATTCTCAAAAATTCAAAGGAAAGTGGACCATTTGGATTACCTGATTTTTAAATTATATTTTGCTTCCTGCTGTTTGGTTTGGAATAGAAATAAGAGACTTTTTAGGTTTAGTAGATAAAAGATGGTTTGGGTGACATAATTTGGCATACCAATGGCATGTGTCAGCTCACAAAGCATTCCTGGCCTGCTCCCGAGTTGCCATAGGCAAGAGAGATGGGAAACCGATGAAGCCACATGGCAGCCACAGACAGAGCACATTCCAGACATATTTTTCTCAAGACTGTCTCCCAGGCTTACCAACAGCGCTGGAGTGGAGTAGTCTCTACAACCCACAAAATTGCTCCATTGACGAATGTGATTGATGACACACCCTGGGGGGAGGGGGAAACAGGGTCAGGTTTAGGGCCATAAATTACATGGGGTCAGAATTGGCTTCATTTGAGTACGTGCCAAAATGGAACTCATAATAAATAACTGGATTTCTTTTGAAGCTTGGCTCGAGGTTCATGATTAGGGCATCTGTCTGAACCCTGACAGCAAGCCAACTCTGATCCCACATAATTTAAAATAAATGTGAATTTTAAAAATCATTATGTTAGGAATACTATACTTCAAATATGGAATAGATACAAATCCAGATTATGCCAAAAATACCTTCATTGGCCAAAGAGTAGGTAAAGACAAAAGATGAAATCAAGGAAACAAATGACTCCAGAGGGATTTTATTTTCAATGGTTCTCATATGCACAATTAAGAGAAATATTAAATATAGATTAAAAAGTACTAGAAGATAATTTAAAAATGAATCATGATGAACATCTGATTGCTAAAATGTATATACTTTTGTTGATATTTGAAATGAACGAAGAATAAGTTAAGAATATATAGTAAAAGAATTCTGGTTATAATACACAAATGGAAATGAATGTAAGTAAAAGTTCCAGAATTCACATTGTCTTTCCATTAAAAGAACACTTTTTAAATGTGTACTAATGGTATACGACTTTAGCAAAATTGTTGAAGATGATCAAAGTACTGCTAATCACTATTAGAAACGTGGAAAACCTAAAGCGATATTTTACCATGCATGATGGACCTGTGAAAAACCAAGTCCATATGATGATGTAGAGAGTTTTAAAATTAACATTCAAATGGAACCAGAACCTGTCTTATTAGGCCTTATGGACACTCAACTAGAAAAGATTCATGGACAATTGATATTTTATATGGTAACTGCAGCAAAGCTATTACTGTATAAGTACACAGATGAACACCAATAATTAGGGAACGGATTGTGAAGATTGCTGAGTTTGCCGAAAAATGCTAAAATTGACTGGCTTGATTAAAAATGGAACTACAACCACTTGAATTGAAAAAAAAAGCCTGAAAATCCTATGTAGACTTCTTTGCTGAAAAGAGATAAAATTGAACTGCTGAGTTTCTTTAGTTATTTATTAAATTTATATGCTACTCATCTTACTGTTGAAGTGAATGGCTTGGGGATTTCTTGATTAAAAAGATTTGTTTATGGAAAAAAAGGGACCTGTGATATTGTCAGACTATTGCAACAGCAATCAAATCCAGAAAGCACACACAGGTAACTGATTCAGCAGGATTCATTAACTTCTTTTTATATACAATATAATACAGGAAGTAAATATACAACACCAATAGCAGGGGAGCGAACGGTTTTCAGTTTCAGTTTAGCAGACAGATTAGTTTCAGTTCTCAGCACAGCATTCAGAGCTAAGCACAGCTAAGCCACACCCAGGCTCCTTGCTGTCTCAGCTCCCATTGGCTGACTTTGTTACTAAGCCCTATTCATTGGCTGACCTTGTTAGCCTATTCCAGTCAATGAATATACTCTGACAGATATGCAATAGCGGAGGGTAGAGATGGTAACTATATGTTTGTAACTGCTGCAAAGAAGATCAGAAGTGGTTCCATTGGATATCTTTGCCACACCTGACTTTCAGATCAATATAAGATCAGATCTGTACTAGGGATAAATGCAGCAAATTGCATTTAATACCTGCTAAAAAGAACTTGAAGAGTTATGAGACAAGAAATAGAATGAACCTTCTCAAAAGAAGGAGAAAGGATCTCAAAATGCAAACATTTATTAACAAGCTATCATGATAGATAAAGGGGAAAAAAAGGATGAAAGCACTGGACAACAAAAAGGATACAGAACAACTGAATTTCTGACCTCAAATTAAAGAGAGTAAACTAAGTGAAAAAAAACAAAACAGCAAAAGTAAAAAGTAAAGCTAACTTAATCAAAAGTAAAGAAATATAAAATAAAATTAAGTTAATCAAGAAAGATAATGAGTGGAGGCAGAGAGAAAGAGAAAGAAAGTATTTTTAACAATATCAGAGTAATAACAGGAAAATGTCTAATTAAAGAAGGAATATTAAGAGTAATTGCGGAAGAAATTAATATAAGCAAACAAGATAAAAGGAAGATGAAAAACTATAATCTGTTTGTCTTGTATCTGATCACCCTATTGGGAATGCTTACTGAAATTTCTACTATTGTTGTGAAACAGAGCTGCCCGCTTTTCAGAGCTGACTGAAAAGCTTGGGCGTGATTTAGGAGCCAAGTGGCACAATGGTTATAGTGCAGTACTGCAAGCTACTTCTGCTGACTGCCTGCTGCCTGAAATTTGGCAGTTCAAATCTCACCAGGCTCAAGGTTGACTCAACCTTCCATCCTTCCGAGGTGGGTAAAATGAGAACCGAAATTATTGGGAACAATATGATGACTATGTAAACCACTTAGAGAGGGCTGCAAAGCAATATATGTCTAAGTGCTATTGCTATTTAGAGATAGGTAAGCAGAAAGAACGATTTTTGTTAAAAATTCTAACAATTGACATTGTTTATATTTTATACGGGCATTCGGTCATGGCAAGAATGTCATAGTTCTGATGCAAATACATGAAAAATAGAAAAAAGTATTATGCTTCCAAGATTGAAGGGAATATAAGAAAGGAAAAAACAATGGATAAGATGGACAGACAAATAATTTTAGTGACTACAGATACTTTTTTTTTTATTGCCACATTGCTGGAGACAGGTCAAGATGGCATTAATTTGGCCATGAAGTTGTGATGAGCCAGGACTCACTCAATGATACTTAACTAATTAACTAACTCTCTATGAGATAGGCTATAAATATTTTAGATAAGTAAATATGAACGCCATGCGTATATCAGCAAAACACCAGACAACAGAAGAAAAGATAAAACATGATAGAATGTGCCTGTAATTTTCCAAAGGATTTTTTTTTTTTTTTGGCAATTCAGCAAAAAAAATCCATTCAAGTCAAATCTTTATTATGATCATAGACCAGCCTATATTGAGAAAAATGCTATCACAATGCAAATATTAAGGGAACAATGCAAATGCATCAGGCTTGTCATGTAGCTATCATAAAGTAGGTTTAATGCATTGGCTGCAGCGTGCACGCCTTTGAATAAGTATGAGAGAAATCCATTTATTTAGTGCTACAATACAGAGACTCAACATTGTTCATGGCACTTTCATAAGTTTATTAGGACATTTGCACGATTAAGATAAAATATTTCACCACTATTTATTCTTCAGCAATTGGAAAAAGGATTATCTAACTAAATAATCAGCCTACTCATAGAGCTGTTGCCTACTAGTTCATAAATCAATGTAATAAAGTCAACACTTCATTCTTGATGGAATTGAAATTTGTACGTACATATTTAATAATGAATAATTGCAAATAGCATGTTTTATCAAGAAAGACTTGGGCCAGTGTATTTCTATTAAACTCTATGGAGAATATTAAATCTAGGTTACCTAAGTCAATTAAAATTAATTTTATATAGGAAGATCTTAAGATGAACTAATGGTATCTTTTATAAAAACTAATGTGAAACAAAGCTGAGTTATGCTGGATCAAATTCCCATAATGCCATGCTCAGAAATCTACTGACAGGCAGATAAGAAGGGAAAATGCATGAATTTCATTCTTCACCCATTTCCCTCTTACAGATCTGAGATAAGTTTTATGCTAAACCTATAGTTCTGGTGTCCAGTCTGACCAACACTGACCACATTATTCAGAAAACAAGTGACAAAAAGCAAGCATGCTCCCTGCGGTATCTCATAACTGTCATTGTTAGGCTCCCTTACATGGTGGTGGTATTGGAGATTGAAACGTTCTGGGTATGCTTGCAAAAATTCCTGGCAGTGGAAATCTTATCTATTGCTAAGCAATGATTAGTGAAGTAGGTTTGATAACTATAACAAAAAAGAGCTTTATTTACTGGAAATACATTATAGGCATAGCTAGCACATAGGCATCTGTATCCTGCAGCAAAGGTTAAAAACAACATGTTCTTTCTTAAGCAAAAGGAAACAATTTTACATTAATAATCTCTCCAAAAAAGAATAATCAGAAGGATGTACAAAGAGGGGATACAGAGTAAATCTTTTAATCTCCATCTATACAGACAGCTCTGTCATGATTGATGGGTTAAGAAATGGTGATGTTTATGCTGCTTAGAAGCACACCTCCAATAGGTATATACTTCCTATATTAGTGGACTCACTTTGAGGGAGATAAGAATTTAGGAGCACCTATGGAACTGGTAGTATAATACTTCAGAAATAATTTAGAAAATGTGTTTTGGAACATGAGAAAGCAGCACCTGCATTAAACTGTGATGCTGTCAGAATGATGACATATGTGTGATAATCACTTAATTAATAATGATTATATCCTTTCTGATACAATAATGGTATCTGACACAAGTCACAAGCTGCAGAAGATGGTTGAAGGAATGTGTGAATGGTTAGCTTTCTAATCATGCAATCATTGCTCCAGGTGTTCAAAGACGTCATTCAAAGTCCAAAGAAAAAACATTGATTTGAAATAACTTATCCTACCTTACTTTTTTCTCCCCAAATTATAAACAGTAGATAGTCTCAGACACGATTGAATAATTCAGAGTTATGTACCAGAAATCATATACACATATCCTCAACTATGTGTGGCAATCAAATGAAGTCAAAATAAATTCAATAACAAATTATGAAGCCCTGTGAGAATGGAGCAGAAAAGCAAGCAAGCTAGCTTTTTTCCACAAAAGAAGAAACCAGAGAACAGATTTCTGCACAGCACTGTTGTTAACCAGATTTATCCTTGGACATACCAATTATTTGCAAGGTGTTTATATGATTGGCAACCCACTAATTAGCTTTAGAAGAGGATGGCAGAGAGAAAAGCAGATGCAAGCACCTAAAAAAAGACACACAAAACACTATCTTCTGTGTGTAGAAAGAATGTTTTTTTTAATCATGCTCAGCTCTTTGTATGTGGCAGCCTGTCTGGAAAATCTAAAGGGGTTTTTCACTTGTTAAAATGCCTTTGCATCTAGGTACAAAGACAAACTTCAACTACAGGACAGCAGTGCTGTGTGATGGCTAAATCTGAAACTCTGTTACACCACCTGTTGCAATGGACAGGTATGTTAATTGAGCATAAGCCAATGTAGAAAGTATTCTTTGGAGATGCCATCAAGAAGTTATCTTCAGTCCAATAGTATTATATTCTCAGTGTATTTTATGAGCACGCAGCTGTCAGAGTTCTGACTACGTATCAGGAAAATTAAGCACAGCATAGATGAAATAAAACTAGAAATAGCTGCCAAAGGAAAATGTATGCATTTTTTTAGAATCCTGGGCGAATAGAACAGAACAGAACAGAACAGAACAGAACAGAACAGAACAGAACAGAACAGAACAGAATTCTTTATTGGCCAAGTGTGATTGGACACACAAGAAATTTGTCTTGGTGCATACGCTCTTGGTGTACATAAAAGAAAAGATACATTCGTCAAGAATCATAAGGTACAACACTTAATGATAGTCATAGGGAAACAGTCAATATAAATCTTAAGGATACCAGCAATAAGGTTACAGTCATACATTCATAAGTGGGAGGAGACATGTCAAGAGCCATTTTCTAAAAGACAGCAAGGAGACCAAAATGAATATTGCATGTGATTGATTTGATTTTGTCCCAGGACTTTTGAAATTTTCCTCTTGTGCCATATTTAAAAACAAATAGTAATCACTTCAGACAATCTCTGGGGAAAGAGATCAAAGCTTGGGGAAATTAGATGTGGTTTCATATTGGTATGTCTGGCAACAAGCAATCTATTTTGATAATGTGGGCATTGGAAGCAAGATGGATTTGCTATTGGGTGTGGGTCATGTGAACCACAAAACAATTGTTCCATTTCTGAGGAGACAACATATGAAGAATAGAGGTGGGATTCAGAATCCCTCTTTTATTCTGCACCAAGGAGAAAATTATCTGCCGGATGGAAATAACATATTCAAAAGGCTCCTGAGTATTTGGGACAGGTTATGGAAGGCAACCACCTGAAAAGCATGTGCCACTTTTTCCCATTGTTCTGTAAATTGAAAACTAAATATTACAGAGAACATATTGGCATTCCAAATCCATTTTCTTAATTGAATTATCATGGTGAACTACATAGTGACAGCAAGGGTTGAGGACGTCTGGGAAGAAATGGTTACTGGTCAGCTCTTCCCTCTGCCAGTGATGCTAAGTAACACCAGAAATCTGAGCATTGCAAAAAATAGGGAAGATGACATTCACATTTCCAGAGATTCTGCAAAATTCATACAGTAACACAAATATTCTTTCGAATATTCTGACAAAACACAACCTCAGCTGCTATTGGGCTGTGGCATTGTTTTCTGACATCCAGGGACAGCAGGGCAAATTCATCTGCTTGATATGAGTACCCATCCTACTTTTTAAATTGTATCTCCAGGTTCAGAGACTGTTTGGTCACCATTTGTGGCAGTGGTGAAATCCATTTTTTTTTACTACCGGTTCTATGGGCAGGGCTTGGTGGGCATGGTGTGGTTGGTGGGCATGGCTTGGTGGGCATGGCAGGGGAAGGATATTGCAAAATCCCCATTTCCTCCCCACTCCTGGGAGAAGGATGTTGCAAAATCTCCATTCCCACCCTACTCTGGGGCCAGCCAGAGGTGGTATTTGCCGGTTCTCTGAATTACTCAAAATTTCCGCTACCAGTTCTCCAGAAACTGTTGGAATCTGTCACCCCTGGTTTGTGGGTCTTTTCTCCAAGGAAGCAATCTTTCGGAACAGTTCCCATGTGATATTTGGGAAATGAAATTAAATGTTAACTTTTGGTCACCAAACTAAGAGGAATCTTGGAGTCCTAGTGGACAACCATTTAAATATGAGCCAGCAGTGTGTTGCAACTGCCAAAAAAGCTAATACAGTTCTAGGCTGCATAAACAGAGGGATAGAATCAAGATCATGTGAAGTGTTAATACCACTTTATAATGCCTTTATAAGGCCACACTTGAAATACTACATTCAGTTTTAGTCAACACAATGTAAAAAAAATGTGGAGACTCTAGAAAGAGTGCAGAGAAGAGCAACAAAGATGATTAGGGGACTAGAGGCTAAAACATTTGAAGAACAGTTGCAGGAACTGGGTATGTCTAGTTTAATGAAAAGAAGGACTAGGGGAGACATGATAGCAGTGTTCCAATATCTCATGGGCTGCCACAAAGAAGAGGGAATCAAGCTATTCTCCAAAGCACCTGAGGATAGAACAAGAAGCAATGGGTGGAAACTAATCAAGGAGAGAAGCTACGTAGAACTAAAGAGAAATTTCCTGACACTTAGAACAATTAACCAGTGGAACAACTTGACTCCAGCAGTTGTGAATGCTCCAATACTGGAAGTTTTTAAGATGTTGGATAACCATTTGTCTGAAGTGGTGTAGCATTTCCTGTCTAAATAGAGGTTGGACTAGAAGACTTCCAAGGTCCCTTCCAACTCTGTTATTCTATTCTATTCTATTCTATTCTATTCTATTCTATTCTATTCTATTCTATTCTATTCTATTCTATTCTAACTACCCGCTGGCAGGTCTGAAGGCCCAGTACAAAAGACGGCTTTTGTCCCATTGCAAATGTTATATTCAGAATAGTTGGGATGGATATCCTGAGATAGTCCAATGGCTAAGAAGTCATTAAGAGGTTGGAGAGATTTCTTAAAACTGGCATTTCAGGCTGGTTTCTAAGTATTACTTTGTGATTTATGATTACCTCTTTCCGGCTTCTGTTTACCCATAGCTACCATTTTGCACTTTATTGTTAAGCACTTTACTATACTGTTCAAGTTTTTTTCAAGCACTTTATTACTAAGCCTCCTTGCAGGGTATCATACTGCCTCGGTATTTCATTATTCCACTGTGCTTTGCTTTCTTTTTTTCCTCACTCAAGGTCATCCAGCTTGAGTGTCCATGCCTAAAGGAAGATTAAATCCTGAGTCTCATTGCTCCTAGTTCAGTACCTTCACCATTCTAACATGCTGCTTCTCTTTCGAGACATACATTATTAATCTTCAAATAATTATCTGAGCAAAAATATATTTGTCTCATTTTATTAAAACAATTGCTTGTATCTAAATTGCATCATAATACTGCACATGAAAAAGCGTTCATTTAATCAGGGCATTAGTATACTGTATTGTCTGTATAAAGCTTTTTTCCAGTTTTTGCCTAATAAATCTATCTCAACAAACTCTCTGTGCTATCAATTTCAGACAGCACAAAATGCTTTCAGCATTAGTTGTCCTTTTCAATTCAGGTTAGTCTAATTGTTACTTAATTATTCATATCTGATGTGAGATAGACATATGACTAGATAACTGCATCTTTTTCTTCCAAATTGTAAAAGAGTCTTCTGTCTGATCTCTTTATCAGTGCATATTTTCTTGAAAGAGATTTGAATAGGCCATTGAATGCTCTTCTCTAGAGGTGCTCAGTTTGCCACTCTAAATCTAGATAGCTACAGTAATGAGAATACACCTAATGAGAAGGAAGGACTCACTGGAGAAGAGCCTAATGCTGGGAATGATTGAGGGCAAAAGAAGAATGGGACGACAGAGAATGAGGTGGCTGAATGGAGTCACTGAAGTAGTAGGCATGAACCTAAATGGACTCCAGAGGATGGTAGAGGACAGGAAGGCCTAGAGGAACATTCTCCATGAGTCGCAATGGGTCAGACATGACTTCGCAACTAACAACAATAACAATAGATGTAGCACAACTGCTCTTTCTTCATTGACACCTAAAATTGAAAGTGAGCCTATACTTTGGGCAAAAATGATGGTGGGGCCAAACTTTTGGACACTACGAAATCTTAATGCCTTTTAACATCCTTGTTGTAAAATAAATATATAGTTCAGTAGAAGAGACTATATTTAGCTTAGGGTTCAACTGTGGAGTCCTAGGTGCTTTCTGAGCTTGATTGTTTGCTTAGAGATGTCTATGGAGATTCTCAGTCATCCAAGTCATGGTTGTCCCAAAGGTGTTTTTTTCAAGAGGCAACTGGTTTTTCTTTGAAGGCATTTCACTTCTCATCCAAGAAGCTTCTTTATCTTTGATATTTGGAAGATCTGATAGCAAATAGTTCAATTGGAGTTGTCCAGAGAGCTGCATTTAGATGCCTTGTCTGAGCTCAGGAAAAACAACAACATGGATGGGACTGTTAGTATTTGGAAAGTACTTGGAAAGCCAGAAGGAAATGAAAAACAGTAAGTTGAATTAGAAACATGCTGAAAAAAGGAATTGGCAACGATTTCCAAATTGGTGCCAAGAGACCTGCATGGATATAGCAAGATTTTGTCTTTATCTTTTTGGTAGAGCAATGCCTTATTTGAGGAAAAAAGGAGGTTTTTGTGCACTCCCATATATTTTATCAGCAATTTCTTAAGACAACTAAAAGTTTTCCCTGGATTTCACAACTCAGGAATACCTGCGTCTAGTTTAAGGAATTGCTGATAGGTATATCTACATATTCCCTAAAAAGAACCTTTCGCTTTTGAATTTTTAGTATAGTTAATAATTTAATTCTCATGTCAATCCCAAACACTGATTATGTTACCTAGTTTGGGGTGATGAAATCAGCCCAAGAAATCAGTCAAGCTCAGAGAACGCCAATCCCAAACGCTACTCATGACTAGGATTCCAGGCACAAAATCATATAGAAAAATACAAAGGTCATAATGGACTAGCTATGGTGTATTGATCTAAAACTACCTTACCAAATTATTACGAAAATAAAATAGATAAGATTTCCAGTGCCCTGAGTTCATACATAGATGGAAACCACACACATATTTTAAATAAATCCTAACCTTATAGATGGCTTTAAATGATGTTTGTTTGAGTGTTGTCAATGCGGTGATAACTATAAGGTCACAAAAAACTGTATGGTGGAAGTAAGCAAGTATTAGAGTTATTGCAAATATGGCTGTGCAGTTATTATAACAATGCTTCTCCTTGATTATTAAGGCTTAAAGAGGGCTTACAAATCAGCGAAGAAGAAGAAAGAAATATTCTGGAAGTAACAAGAAAATAAAAAAGAAGAGTCTTATGATCTAAACAAATAAGCTTGACTTCTAAACATGTTCAAGATGCTCAAAAACATGCAGGAAGCAGAAATGGGTGGAACAGATAATTTTTCTGCTATTGCACTTCTTTGTTAATTTGCAGATCTCCTCCTCCTCCTCCTCCTCCTCCTCCTCCTCCTCCTCCTCCTCCTCCTCCTCCTCCCCTCTACAAAAAATAATAATAATAAAATCCAAGTATGAAGTTTTAAGTGTATTTTAATATAAAATATAAATTTTAAAATTTATTTTCTCATGAAGCATACATTTCTAAATTTAGAGAGCAGGAAATTCCATTACATAAAACCAAGATGTACAAAACCTAAAGAATGCTTCTGTTTCAATCTGTACATTTATTTATTTATTTATTTATTTATTTATTTATTTATTTATTTATTTATTTATTTATTTATTTATTTATTTATTTATTTATTTATTTTGCATACTGCCCTTTTCCCAAAAGGGACTCAGGGCAGTGGACAGCCAAAATTAAAATACATAAAATACAAAAGTTAAGATAGCTAAAATAAATTAAATCAATTGGCCTCCCAATTAAAAACCCCAAGTCTATAAAATTTTAAAATTCCCGTTAAAAACCGTTTAGGCTAGGCCGACTTGCTGGAATAAATAAGTCTTCAGGGCCTTACAGAAAGTACGGACAGCATCATTTAATCATGTGCATAACAAGTCAATTCTACTGAATAATGCATCTAGAACAGGCGGTGTCAAACTTGATTTCATTGAGGCCACATCAGGGTTGTGTTTGACCTCGGGGGCCAGGGAGGTGTGGCCAAGGGATGTGGCCAGCTCAATGTCACTCATCAAGGCTCCATTTTTGGTCACAATGGCCCTCCTGGGCTCCATTTTCAGCCGCAATGGACTCCTGCCATCCTCTGCCAGCACAAACGGAGCTCAGACAGGCTGCGCACAGGCTCCCGAGCTCCATTTTTGCTGATAGAGGCACCACAGGATGGTCCTTTGCTGTTTCCAGAATGGGCCTGCAGGCCAGATCTAAGCACCCCGTAGGCCAAATCCAGCCCACGGGCCTTGAGTTTGACATCCTTGATCTAGATAATGAAAACACATATATTTTCATTAGTGAATGATGAGCCATTTGGTCCATTAGAATAATCTGATATTAGGTCATTCTGAGAAAATCAATATTCACTGTGGGCAATCAATTGAAAGTAAACCTTCACTGAGGATAACTAATAGGGCAGAAATGGGCAGGACTTTTGTGGAAATGAAGTTTGTATGGAAGGGAGTGAATCATGAGGTACTCTTGTTTCAGCGAATAACAGCACACAAGCAAACATGAAAAAAACCCAGTTTATTTTATTTTCATCAGTAAGTTTTCTTTTAGCACAGGCTTTCTTTCACTCAGACTTTTATTAGGTAATTGGATTTTATGTAGACACATTATTGCAATTAAATGGACCATTTCTCATCCTTTGCTACTTCTATTTTTCTAAACACACTGCTTTTTGAGTAATCTGAAAACAACAGCAGCAAAGCATTCTACCTTCTAGATATGAAGAAGATTGCAACAGTCTTGGGACATTAATGAATCAAACCTTGAAAATCTAAATGGGACATAACAGGATTCCTTTTTAAATATGATCAGTCATTATCATGAGTGATTGTATCCTGGTGCTATTTAGTGCAGTGGTCCTCAACCTTTATAGCACCAGGGATCAGTTTCGTGGAAGGCAAAGACACGGACCAGTGGGGTGATTTCAGTTTGACCCAATTGCTTGTCACAGACCGAGGGGAAATGGTTTCAGTTTTGATTGCTTACCCACCAGTCACCTCCTGCGTGGCCCAGTTCCTACCAGATCACAGACTGGTACTAGTCCTTAAATCAGTAAATCAGGAGATTGGGGACTCCTGATTTAGTGTATTTCCTATATTTAACTCCTTCAGATATGTGTGTGCAGCAGTGGTGGATTTCAAAAATTTTTAATACCGGTTCTGTGGGTGTGGCTTGGTGGGCATGGCATGGTTTGTTGGCATGGCTTGATGGGCGTGGCAGGGGAAGGATACTGTAAAATCTCCATTCCCACCCCATTCCAGGGGAAGGTTACTGCAAAATCCCAATTTCTTCCTGATCAGCTGGGACTTGGGAGGCAGAGAATAGATGAGGGCAGGGCCAGTCAGAGGTGGTATTTACCAGTTCTCCGAACTACTCAAAATTTCTGCTACCAGTTCTCCAGAACTGGTCAGAACCTGCTGAAACCCACCCCCTGGTGTGCGGGTATTAACTAATCTCCTCCCATTTATTGTGTATGTTCAATTAGGTATATACTAATAGAAGAGAATGTTTGTAATTCAGGATTGAACTATGGAGTCCTTGATGTTCTTTGAGCTTGGTTGCTTTCTTGCAGACATTTTATTATTCAATTGGTAACCTCTTCAGTGCACAACGAAGTTCAGACAGCACGAAGGACTCCACAATTAAGTTTATGTATGTGGCTTGGCTTACCATCTTAACTTATCTACTCTGTGCTTGGAGAATTATATCATACATTCATTTCTTATTTTGGGACTAATCTGTTTCAATGTAATCTTGTTACTTGTTTTTTATGTCCTAAATATATAAAGGATAACTGCAATTTATATCCATTTTCCGTATGGTAGTATAAAGTTTTCCATGTTTTTATTTTTCTCCAACAACTGTGAGGAAAATTGAGGTGGATAAGAATGATTGGCCCAAAGTTACCCTCTGAACTTGCATGACTAAGAGTAGACTACAACCTGGATCTTGCAGTCAAGTATTATGACCTCACCTCAATGACTCTATCAATAACAGCCAGGAGTATCCACAAGGAGTCAAAAAAAGTTAAGACTGGATATAAACATGGGTCAGAAGCTAATCCCTTAATCCATGTCTATGGACATACAGAGAGGCAGAACTTCAATTGGCAATGTCACTCCCACCTTTATGTTGTTTTTATCCTCTGCCATAGATACTCCTTTTGGTAGGCTCATTTTATTGTCCTATCCATCTCTTTTACATTTAAGATATTTGCTACTCTTTTTATTACAATCCTTGAATGTTGAGGCCAGAGACCTACAAACAGACATTCCCTTGGTACATATTCTGGTAGTCCCCAATTTATGATCAATTGTTTAGCATTCATTCAAAGTCATGATGGAATCCACAATGGCTGTGTCCCTCACCATGATACACAACTGCACTTTGGGCACTTAGTACCTGGCCTGTATTTAAGGCATTTTACAGTGTTATATGATCACACACTCACAATTATTTTATTTTTTTCCAGAAACAGATGTTTACTTTTGGTTTCTGGCAAAATTGCCAGTAGCAAAAAATGGATTTGCTTAACAAGTATGGTATTTGTTTTACAACTGCTGTAATTGCTTAATGATCACTACAAAACTGGTCATAAAATTAGGCACAGTCACATATGACCTGCTTAACAACCAGCAGGATTTATAGTGGTAACTGTGGCCTCAGTTATGGTCATTAGTCAAAGACTTGTATTCTACTATGGGATGAACATGTTCCAATTCACTATTATCTTTAAAAGTTTATTTTGAGAGAAATCAACTGTGCTATGACTTTTGCAGCAATTGGAATAGAAAAGAGAAAACATCCTTTTTATACATTTAACTCTTCCGCTGGCTGTTTCCATTAAAAAAAATATACTGAATGTATTTTATCTGAAAAGCATAACATCAGATGTCATGGCATGATGATTATATTCTTTTATCTCAGTGATATTTCATTATATTCATTTTCCCATATATTATGGGATTGAGACAAATACAGCTTAATAACATACCAAGATGCGTCTTAAAAGATTAGCTAGATAATTCTAGTATGTCATTTAATATTGAGGTTATTTGGGAGATCGAAAGCATGACAAGTGGAACCAACTTCACATAATAGGTCAGCATAATACCAGTCATTGGCACTGCCTTAAATGACAACTGAAGTAGCTACAAAGCAGTTGATAAGAATATCCTGTTACAAGCATGAACTGTTATTATTATTTACCTCATATAACTTTAAACTTGCCTCAATTTTTGTTTTTTATAAGTATGTGAATTTCATTTGACGGGAAAAATCCATATTTAACTATATAGCATTAGTTGGTGCAAATGCTTAGAAGCCATTAAAATTTCCCACACAATTATGGTTTTGCATGGAAAAAACAATTTGTTTCTGGCCAAATTCACTTCTTCTAAGTGAATCTGGCTAAGAACAAATTGCTTTTCCATAGCTCAAAACTTAGATTTTCACTGGATTTTGCACTTCCTCAAAATGTTTTTGTTTGTGGATTTTGTTTGTGGACTTTTAAATATATCGCAAAAGATATGCAAATATATGTAATGATATATAGATAAAAGATGGATGCAGTGGAGTACTTCAGTTTTTTAAAAAACTCTGTCAACCTGTATTCTTCATATATATACTAGAACATATTTCTTTAACTTCACAAAACACCTGAATTAAATATCTCAACCAGCTGAGATATTGCCATGGAAACACGGAATCAAAGGATTGGAAGGGACCTTGGAGGCCTTACAATCCAAACTCCAGCTCAAGTATGAGGCTCTATATTATTTTGAACAAGTGGCTAGCTAGTCTGTCCTTGTAAACCTCCAGTAATGGAGAACCCACAACTTTACAATTCAGTGCAAGCTGGATGGAGTTAATTCAGCAACTCTAGTCACCTCCCTGAATGGTAAAAAGTTCCAACTTCCTGGATAGGATTTTCTTTTGATGTAATGTCTTTGTTGTATTCAATATGGTTACAAACTAGTACTAGGGCTGTCTTAACACATGGGCCTGATGGGCACTTGACTGTGGGCCCCACAAGCATAGGGGCTCCAAGTTAATCTGTGTATGTTAACCCTTCAAGACACTTGGTATCATACAAATAACAGCAACTGTATGGTTACGTAATATTATTGTGTTTTTCAAGGCTCATGTATTGTTCAAATGTTTATCATGTTGATTAGTTGTTGCTGCACAGCATATTTTTAATGTTTCAACACTGATTTTGTTGGAAGTGCCAATAAAATAAATATATGTTTAATTTTATCAACCATTTACATTTTTATTCCTGTGAGTAGTTGTCGTAGGGGTCCCAGCATACTGTTTTGCCCGAGGCCCATCATGCTGTTAAGATGGCCCTGACTAGTACAAGTGAATCTTAACAAGATAACTAATAGATTCTTTTTTCTACTTCAGGCTGAAGAGTCAATGAAGTCCTTACAAAATGAACAGTATCTTCAGGAAGTCTTCAACAAAATAAACAGCACATTCTTTGGATGTGTCTGCTCCAGACTTGCTTTTCATTTCCAGTAGATACCCCCTGAACTATCAAGACTTGCCTGATTTTGGCTTCTTTTAAAACATCTGGATTTCTATATATCAATAACGATCTCCTAACAATGACCACTGAGATGAAAATCTTGAAGAACCATTTTAAGGTATTATAAATCCTGCATCTAGTTAACGAATCCCAGACAGAGGTGGGTTTCAGCAGGTTCTGACTAATTCTGGAGAACCGGTATTGGGAATTTTGAGTAGTTTAGAGAACTGGTAGTAAAAATTCTGTCTGGCCCTGCACCCAACTATTCTCTGCCTCCCAAGTCCCAGCTGATTGGAAGGAAATGGAGATTTTGCAGTAACCTTCTCCTGGAGTGGGGAGGGAATAAAGATTTTACAGTATCCTTCCCCTGCCACATCCACCAAGCCACGTCCACGAAGCCATGCCATGCCCACTAAGCCACACCCACAGAACCCATAGTAAAATATTTTGAAACCCACAACTGATCCCAGATAACAATAAAACCATACTTTTTTTTTGGTAAGGAGAAACTTCCTGACAGTTAGAACAATTAATCAGTGGAATAACTTCCTTCCAGAAGTTGTCAGTGTTCCAAAAACTGAAAGTTTTTAAGAAGATGTTGGATAACCATTTGTCTGAAGTGGTGTAGGGTTCCTTGCCTAAGCAGGGGGTTGGACTAGAAGACCTCCAAGGTCCCTTCCAACTCTGTTATTCTGTTCTAAAAAGGGTGAGATAAATTATGGTGAAGTGAAAAAGACAGTTGTTTTTTTTCTTTTAAACAACTTTCCATCACTATATCTATTACACTTCCTAATTTGAAAGAAAAGGTTCCCCAAGGAAAAGATTCCTCATAATGTCTTTCTTTGTGATTTAATTGGATGTTGGAAGCCAAGAAAATTCAGGCAAGTGCAAGGGAAAAAAAAAACCCAAGGCCAAACATTTCCAGAAACCACAATTTTCTCATGGTTCGGGGGGAAAAAATTGCAGATTTTTTTTTCTTTAGCAGAGTACTAATATTTTTAGCCAGAATTTTCATCAATCAAAGAAAATGTAATAAAGTTTATGAAGCAGAGAGCAAGGACAGATGATAAAACAGAGCGACCGAGCTATAAAGGAAAAGCATCACTTTCTCCCTCCCCCCTCCCCCTTTAAATCCATTGGGGAGTTTCAGCACAGGAAAGAATGT